>CM055101.1:21293528-22493528 GCA_029204225.1 Diphasiastrum complanatum
CGTCTTATTATCAATAATTTTAATGTTTTGCATAGCTCTCATGAAGCTAGAAATACAATACTTATTAGACATTGAAATGATTCAAATTGTTAGAGACTAGACACACTTGCTTATGCTTCATGATTACCAATGCAAATGCTATTTTGAAATTTTTTATTGTCCCAAAGTTTGTCATAAAATTATAGCATTATATGGGGCATGACATTCTCTTGATTGATAATGATTTGTTTACGTACCAAAATTCATTGTACCTTAAACATGAGCCAACTTTGATCAAAGATATTTGAGTCTATTTTCATATACAAGAATTACAATAAATTAAAAATATAGTATTTCAAGCCGATTTTTAATAGATTTGATGGATCTTACAACAACATTCTTAATGAAGAAGAATGTTTATTCATTGATTGAGAATGAAATCTAGCAACAAGAAACTATTCATAAAAAAACTAAAACACATGAATACATAAAAAATCATCATCTATGCGGATGTTCATAAAAAGCCATGTGCACTTTGTGGACAATTATCATTCATATGTTCATTAGCATTATTAGCCATTCAACTTCTAATTCATGCTTGCCTTGGAAGTAGATAAGGTTTATTTAAGAATCTCATGAACCAATGATAATAGTTTTTCTTTCTCATGCAAATATCACAAGTACAATTCCAAAACAATGGCATAGTTTACAAAAGCAAGCAAAACAAAATGACACTAAGTCTTAAAAAATCTACTTAAGCGTTATTGCAAAGTACACATTTAGTAATCCCATACAAACAACACAAGGCTCTATTAACTATATTGCATATGAGAAATTTGATGACTCATATTAATTCTAAGATAACTCTTATGACTTTTTTTGGTGTTTAAAGAAACGTAAATAAAGTATATATATATATATATATATATATATATATATATATATATATATATATATATATATATATATATATATATAAAATATGATTGAGCATCTTTGTCAAGATCAATAGGGCTTAAATTCACAAGGTAAACCTAAGTTGAAATAATTAGAAATTTTATGTTGTGCAATATTCTTTGATGGATAAAAAAAAATTCTTTGAGAATAAATTTAGTTGCAACTATCAAAATATGCTGAAATTGTTCCAATCATAAGGAATATTAAGTGATTGATTCTACAAAATTGTTAATAAATAAAAAAAAGACAATATTGATCTGCTCAAGAAGTTCTCATGCTTATCAAACTAAAAGCATATATCACTTATATGAATGACTTAAAAAGAAAACGCGCAAAAAAAGAGAGACAATCACACAATGTCTTCTACCAATAAATGAATATTTACACAAAGAATGGTCGATAATCGAAAATTTAAGTGAGTGTTTTGTAAACTATCATTGTATTAAAGATCCAAACCTTCATAATTTATTTAATTTTTTTAGAAACTCATTTGAATTTTATTTGATAATCTACTTCAAATTTGATTCAAATTTTCTATGCAACGATACTTCATCGAAGTAATATTTGAATTAGCTCAGTACTTTTTGAACCAAATTATTCAATTTTTCTACAGTCTTCTTTTATTTGAGCTTGAATTTATTTAAATATGTTTCTATTCAAATCTAACATGTGTTTGAATACTATCTAACATATTCTACATTATGCAATTCAAGTATTATACTCTTTGGTAGAAATAAACCATTATTTATGCCACACACTTTAGATAATTTTTTGATGGTAATGACATTTGAAAATCTAGCAAATATCAAGTGCATCTCAAGTACTAAATGAAAAATTGGCAGATATCTTGATAAGCACATACTTTATTGTACATATTTCAATTCACATGTGTGTGAGCATGTTTTCACATGTGAAGAATAGGTGTAAGTTAGTCAGACCCCAATAATGGAAGTTAGATAGCAATTTTGGTCAAGACTCCTAAAATCTAGGACATATTTAACTACCATAGATGGTATACCTAATGGTTAGATCAAATAGACATGAGTAGATAAACCTAATGATGACATGGCACCTGAACACATGCCAAACCTAATGATGACATGGCACTTAAAAACATGCCAAACCTACTTAGCCAATTGAGGATAGGATCATCCTTGTACTTGCAAAGATTCATTCAATTTGATGAGAGTTCAAGATTTTGGAATTCTTCATGCTAATCTCAAGTTTTTACTCCCTTTGTATTGTGATTTTTTGATGTGAATGCAATCCAAACTTAGTGTAATCAATTCTCTGATACTAGGCCATACTACAAATTGTACATCACATGTGTGAAGTCGCTCTCAAGTGTTTTGACCATAATTTGATTGAACTAAACAAACAACAAGGCTCCACTTAGGTGGAGTGTCTATACACGTTGGACGAAGACCACCTCCACCTCCACCTTCATATCAAAGACAACACGCAGCACCAAGGAGAGTGGGTCAGCCCAAAGACCCAGCATGGCTAAAAGATATTAATAGGCTTCAAAAAATGATCAACCTCCTGATCCCCAAGGCTCACATGCAAAGATGTATCAAGCATGTGACCAGGGAAGATGTAAGGTGGACAGTGACTACAATTGAAAAACTACGCGAAGCTTATGAAGATTTCAGATAAAATTCTTTTCAGATTGTATTGTAGCTGTAGTACATGGAAGAAGAGTAACATTAATGCCCAAAGATTTTTTGCTGATATCTCATATGAGGGATGCGTATGATACGTTTGCCCAGAATTTTCGGCCACCTCGTCTTGCTTCACCTATCGCTATTACCACTTCAGGGAGGAAGAGAAAGCAGGTTGAACCAAAGAGACTACCAGCAACCGTTCAACATGTTGCTGTAAAAAAAAAAAAGATCCTCAACCCCTCCAAAGAAAGTGAGAGCTATTCTAAAACTAACAGCTTCTCCAACACCAACCTCTTTTTCTCCCTCTTCTCTCTCTTCCTCTTCTTCCTCTTCATCTTCATCATCTCTTCCCAAGTCCCCATCTAAATACCCATCCAAGTCCCCTTCTAAATCCCCATCCAAGTCTCCTTCCAAATCTCCTCAGAAATCTATTTCTAAATTCCCTTCCAAATCTCTTCCCAAGACACATAAATTAGTTTCTAAGTCCCCTCCCAAATCTATTGAATAGTCCACACAACTCTCTTCTCCACCTCGCCCTATCGGTGACGAATTAATCATTTTTTAATGTGAAAATCAATACTTTTTTTTTCGGACGATACATTGAGTCATGTTTTTATATCTCTTCCCACCCCTCCTTCATTAACTTTTGTAGATTCTAATAAATATGTATAGTACGATCAATTACTTTCCACTCATCTAAAATCTTTCAATCTCCATTACAATTTTTAATCTCCTCTTACAAAAATGAATCATATCCTGACTTCGGTAGACACAGGGGAATTAGAAAATAAAGATAAAATGTTAAGGGACAATGTTGGAGAGGGGTGTATTCGATTTTTTTTAAAATATCATCAAACACCAATTTTGTTAGATTTAGAACTATTGCCTATCCATTTTCTTTCTAATATTCATTATTCCAATTTTCAAGACACTTATCTTGATGGATACGTGAAAAATGTGAGAACGAAAGCACATTGATTATGGCGTCATATACACACAAACAAGTGAGCATTTTTTCTTAAATTAGCTAATGCTATATTGCTTGAGATATCATGCTTAGACTTTTATCCTCACTCTCCTGCCAATTTGTCATTGTAGTGGCCATTGGGGTTTATATGTTTTGTTATTATGTGTAAATAACGACGGTATATGGAACTAAGTGTGCATAAAAATAAATTCGATCACGCACACACACAGAGATGCAAAAAAATTTGTACAGAAGTTAGTAGAAATCCTTCCAATGCTAGGTGCAACGACATACAAGGAAGTGGAGATGATAGATGCAAAGGTTGTTTTCATATTTTTAAACCTAGGATATCGATTCAGTGTGCGTTTTTATGTTTCGTAAACAACTGACTTTCGCGGCACACGTTGAAATGATATCTCATTGTTTTTCTTTTACGATTGAAGCATGAATGTAGAGTGAGAGCCTAGCAATGAATCCACAACCATAATGAGGAGTAGGGCGAGTTTGGACCCAATATATAGAGCCAAAAGCATCCTGGTGGGCACATAGCCATGCATAGCCCTAAGTATCCTATACATAGATTCACCTAGAATAGAGTCCTAAGCATGGACCAACTATTCATAGAATTGCTATTGATAACTCTACACATGCATACACTATCTCATATCTTGTCTAAACTCCATTTAGTGTGTTCTAGGCCTCACAAGGATATTAGTTACTTTCGGGTCACATCCAGTATGACGTGGCATAACTAACAGCTTGTTTTACTGGAGTACTGTGTATCCAAGACTAGGAGTATATTGTACCCTATGTACTGGTCATGGACATAACATTCTTCCCTCCTTAAACTATTTATATCCTCAGAAACTAAAATTCGAAAAATTCTTCTTTACGCTATCAACTCTCTCCCACGAATCATCATCCTCAGTATGACCATCATCCGATCCAACTGTATCACCATCATGTAAACTTAGTTTCAAATGACTTACATGAAATACTGGGTGTGCAGTCGATTTTCCTTGAAGATCGAGTTCATACGCCACAGAACCAATTCTACATACAATCCTGAAAGGTCCACAATAACGGGTACACAACTTATAATGCTTCCCTGTACATAATGTCTTAGAATCTTTTGGAATCCTAAGATATACCCAGTCATCAACATTAAAATCTCTTGGAGATCTCTTAAGATAGTCTTTAGCTCTGTCCTGAGCACTTCGGATACTATCCTTAGCCACTTGCAACATCTCTTGCATATCATGCAAAAAATCAGCAACCTTCTGGATCTTAACATACTTAGTCTCAACATTTACTGGAGATCTAGGTTGAAAACTGTACATAAGCATAAAAGGACTGTAACCTGTAGTAGGATGTTTTCTACTATTATATGCAAAGTCAACCAATGGGAGATACTATTCCCAATGAGATTGCCTGTGAGAAACATACGTCCTCAAAATATCTTCCATAGTTTGATTATTCCTTTCTGTCTAGCCATCTAATTCAGGATGATCAGAAGAACTTAAACTCAAAGAAGTTTCAAGTTTATGAATACTGCTGACCAAAAGTGACCTGTGAAGTTAGGATCTTTATCATTAACAATGTCACTTGGCTGACCATACAACCGAAATAATCTTTCAACAAAGATCTGTGCTAAATCAGAAACGTTTATAGTTGACTTGACTGGTATGAATGCAGCTAACTTAGTTAACCGATCCACTACAACCCAAACAGAATCATTTTGTCGTTGGGTCTTTGGAAGTCCAACTACAAAATCCATAGATATGCTTTTTCATTTCTTATTAGGGACATCTAACGGATGCAATAAACCACCAGCCTTATCGTGTTCAGCCTTTGCTAGTTGACAGGATTTGCATTTAACAACATATGACTCGACATATGGCTTGAGCTTTGGCCAATAAAATTCCTTCTTAACCAAGTCCAGAGTCCTGTGTATACCGGGATGTCCTGCACAGGGTATGTCATGACATTCAAACAAAATCTTACGTTTGAGCTCATCACCACCAAGTACGCAAACTTTCTCATTCCGAAATAGTAATCCATCTCGAATGGTGAACTGTTCCACAATCTTCTAATATTTCTTAGTTAGTTGAGTCCCCTATGTTTTTGACTCAACATTGTCCACATTTCTTCCGGTCTGAACAATGTTCCAAATGTGATCTGATTCATATTTTTCTCTCAGTGAAAGATATAGATCCGTAAAAATCTGGTGAATGACAACTCATTTAATTCACCGATCTGACTAAGAGCATCTACAACTTGATTAGAGCTGCCTACGGATTTCATGATCAAATTCTTGCATCAATTCAGTCCATTGAGCTTTTCTCCCTCGAAGATCACGTTGATTACAAAAATACTTAAGAGGCTGGTGATCCGTATACACTACAAACTTACTACCATACAAGTAGTGTCTCCAGGTTTTAAGTGCATGGAGTACATCAAACAATTCCTTTTCCTGCGTAGTATAACGCAACTGAGGACCAGTGAATTTTTTGCTCTCAAACGCCTAGTGGCCTACCCATTTGTAATAGAACCGCTCCAACTGCAACATCCTTGCATCTGTTCTCATGACGTAAGGTAAATCTGGATTTGCAATTTGTTACACGGGAGCTGAAACAATCATTGTTTTAAGTTTCTCAAAACACTGATTCAATTCCTCATTCCAAATAGGCGGACTAGGTTAAAACCTCTTTTTTTTTTTTTTTTTAACAAACTCTTTTGTCAGATTATTAAGTGGTGTTGCTAATTTAGCATAATCCTCAATAAATCTCTTGAAGAAAAGTGTAAAACCCAAAAATGACTTTACTTGCCTCATAGTTCCCGAAATTGGCCACTCAATCACAATCTTGATTTTATCCTCGTCAATTTTGATTCCATTCACTGTGATCTTATGACCGAGATAAAGCAACTCTTACTTAAAGAATTCACTCTTGGACTCTTTAGCGCAGAGTAACTCCCGACGGAGTTTCAAAAACGATTTTTAAGTGTTCTACGTGTTCCACCAAGGATTTACTGTAAACGAGAATGTCATCTAAGAATACAATCACAAACTTTCCCAAATATGGACGAAATTAATCATTCATCATTTGCTAAAATGTTGTTGGAGCATTCATTAATCCAAATGGCAACACTAAGAATTCATAATGACCAAATCTAGAGCAAAATCTTGTCTTTTGGGCATCTTTCGATTTAATTCTTGTTTGATGGTACCCTGTCCTGAGATCTATCTTGGTAAAATACTAAACTCCACCCAATCGATATACAAGGTCATCCATCTTGGATAATGATATTTATTTTTTATAGTCACTTTATTAAGACCCTTGTAATCCACACACATCCGAAAATCTCCATCTTTCTTCGTTTTAAGAAGAACATGAGTGCCCCATGGTGATTTACTGGGTTGTATATGTCCCATCCTCAGATAGTTTTCTATTTGATTTGAAATCTCTATCTCCTCTTTCTGAGAGAACCTATAAGGTTGTCTAGAGACAGGTTGACTTCTTGGAATTAACTCAATCATGTGGTCTACTGACCTAGACGGTGGTAAACCATGAGGTAATTCAGATGGAAAAACATCCCTAAATTCATTTATGATCTGTTCTTTCACTGCTTGTTCATGATCTAAATTTACTGAGTTAAGAATTGTTGAGAATTCACAACCATTTAGATTCATTTCCAGAACATCCACAACTAGAATAGCACATATTGAAAAAACTTCTTACTCAGAATAATGCAATGTCTCCATTTCATTAACTATAGAAATCTGATCCAACGGACGTACAAAATTACTGCCAAATAATGTAACTACCTTATCACCCTCCTTGAAAGTGAGAACATGCTTCTCAAAATCAATTAATAGAGAGGATGATTTACTAAATAACCACTCATAACCTAAGATTAAATCAGTACAGACTAAGTCTAAAATATGAAAATTAACTAATTTTGTTTGTCCTTGCATCAAAACTGGGAGCTTCGGGACTTTTATGTTTCAAGTCTTCAACTCTGCTCTTGAAGCTAGATAAACTTTATATCTATGATTACTGACTTCAGTTTCCAAGCTAAGTTTTTGCACAATATGAGAATTAATAAAATAATGAGTTTAACCATTGTCCAATAAAATACTCACTTCTTGATCTTTAACTGTGCCAATCAAACGAAAAAGTTCATTAAACAAGAAAGAAGTAGTACTAAAAGAACATTCACACTCACAATCATCCAGGTTAATTTCCAAAGTCTTTCTGTTGCCTCCTGGGATCTCAATTGATCCAGTCTATGCTGGATAAGAAAAAAAAAATGGAACAGAGAATTTCAGACATGGGATCCGAAAATATTCTTATCATCTAGAAGATTGTTCAGCTGGACAGAGAATTGAAGATTGCCAAGCAACACGAAGAAAAGTTTGAAGCTAAAAAGAAGATGACACAACAATAGGCTGATCGCCTCGAAGGATATGTCAGCTCCCTACAGAATGCCCTGACAACCGCACAAGATCATGTGGACAAGGCCGTGCAGGATGCAAAGCAAAAAGTGTAGCTGCTACAAGGTCAATTGTAGATGGCGGAGCAGGATTGCACACGTCTCCAAGGTGAGTTGGATGCGACCACCCTTGAGTGTGATGCGTATCTTCAGACATAGATACCATCATTTGGTAACTCCGATGGAGATCGTGTATTTGTTCAAGAAAGTGGAAACTTGCAAAGTGGCCCTTCAGGGATTCCAAGGCCGCTTTGACAGGTTCAAAGAAGAAGCTTCAACTGAGTTGGCAAAGGCTAAAGAAACCATCAGGGTCTGTGAAAAAGCAGTCGCGCAGGTGTTGGAAGCTGGACCACAAATCCCAGTACCGGTCATGCCGCAATTCTCCCCTCCGCACCAAACTACAGTTCCAATGGATACAGGGACGGATTTTGCCAGGCTGCTTCGACCTAATAAGAACCGCGTGCAGGAAGGATCCCGATGGCGGACGACACCACCCTCGTCTGGGTCGCGCGCGGGCGCCATGTCCAAGCCGTCCCTTGCGCTCATCCCCATGGCACTGCCCCCCCGGGGTTCGGTGGCCATTGCCCGGGTGCCTCAGCACAACAATGAGCTCCTGGGCCAAGCTCAGCCCTACGTCGGGAATAGCAAGAGCTTGCGCCCGTCGCCTTAGGCCCGTCCCTAGCGAGCGCAGCCCGTGCATGTGAGCAAGACCCGAGCGCCACCCTGGGTAGCTCACGCGGCCTGGCGCCAAGTCCAGTCTGGGCACTGCCGATGCGACATCGGGGCACCTCGGGCGTGGCACCGGTCTCCCTAGCGCGCTGCCAGCACTCCACCTGGACCCCTGGTGCTACATGGCATGTGGCGTGCGGGCGCTGGACTCTTAGCGTGCCTTCGCAAAAAATTCACGAAGGCGAGTCACGAAATTTCGCGAAGGCCTTTGCGAAATTTTGAGATGCAGCGTTCGCTAAATTTTTGCGACTCGCGTCTGTCTCGAAAATTTTGCAAAGGCGAGTCGCAAAAATTTAGCGACTCGCGACAACCGCCCGTCGCGAAATTTTTGCGACTCTCTCATGTTGCGAAAATTTCGTGAAGGGCGCCCATCACGAAATTTTCTTGAAGGTGCCCATCGCGAAATGTTTTCGCAGGTGCCCATCAGGATGGGCGCTTGTTGCGAGTCGCAAAAATTTAGCAAATGCTACATCGCGAAATTTTGCAAGTCGCAAAAATTTCACGAATCGCTGCATTGTGAAATTTTCGCGAAACGCGCCTGTCGCGAAAATTTCTCGATGTAACGATTCGCGAAAATTTTGCGATGCAGCGACTCGTGAAATTTTTGCGACTCGTGAAATTTCACAATGCAGCGTTCGCTAAATTTTTGCGACTCATGGCAGGCGCCCGTCCTGATGGGTGCCTTTCAAGAAAATTTTGCGACGGGCGTTCGCGAAATTTTCGCGACCGACACTCTTCACAAAATTTTCGCGACAATCGCTTGTCGTGGAAATTTCACGATGGGCCCCTCTCTCGAGTCGGTAAATTTTCACGACTCACTTTCGCGAAATTTTTGAAACAGGTGCGGTCTCAAAAATTTAGCGAACGCTGCATCACAAAATTTCTCGAATGCCTTTGTGAAATTTCGTGACTCGCCTTAGTGAAATTTCCGAAAAGGCGCGCCATCGCGGCATCACAAAAAATGCCATCGCGAAAAATGCCATCGCGGCATCGCGAAAAATTAACAAAAATGCCATCGCGGCATCGCGAAAAAATTCGTTAGTGTTCCCCCCTCCCCCGGGGAAGAATTTACAAAAAAGCATTTAAAACATGAGGTATTTTTTAACTTGTCCCTCGCCCACAGTACTTAACTTAGAAGATTAGATTTAACAAAAAAGACATGGAGAAAGCAAAAAACTTTACCATATTGTAGGAGCAAAAAAATTTGAAACAGGTAGCAATTCACTCTGATATAAGAAAGCCTAAAAACTTCAAAAGACAATGTAAATAAGCAATGTAGGGGTGTTTATTTATGCTTTTTTTGCTATTGTCAAGTTCCATAAAGACTTATGAGACAAATGGGTCTCTCTCTCTCTCTCTCTCTCCGCTCTCCAACACCGCACAAAAATTCCTCTCTCTCTCTTTGCTCTCTCAACATCTCTCTCCTCGTATCTCTCTCTCTCTCTCTCTCTCTCTCTCTCTCTCTCTCTCTCTCTCTCTCTCTCTCTCTCTCTCTCTCTCTCTCTCTCCTCTCTCTCACCTCTCTCCATCCCCCTCCTAGCAGCGCTTCAAATATGTTTTAGGGCATGCGTGGCCCAATAAGAATTCAAGATCAAAATCATCTCTCTCTCTCTCTCTCTCTCTCTCTCTCTCTCTCTCTCTCTCTCTCTCTCTCTCTCTCTCTCTCTCTCTCTCTCTCTCTCTCTCTCTCTCTCTCTCTCTCTCTCTCTCTCTCTCTCTCTCTCTCTCAAGTTGTTTCTAAAACTTTCAAAAAGCACATTTCTGTTTCTAAAATCAACGTGTTTGGCCTTCAACCTCACTTAATGACCTTTCAATTGCCTTTCAAAGACAATTTAGGGCAAATGTGGACCAATCAATAGCTTCAAAATGCCTTTTCTCCACAACATTCTACATTCTCTCTCTCTCTCTCTCTCTCTCTCTCTCTCTCTCTCTCTCTCTCTCTCTCTCTCTCTCTCTCTCTCTCTCTCTCTCTCTCTCTCTCTCTCTCTCTCTCTCACACACACACACACACACACACACACACACACACACATTTTGGAGGCTGAAATCTCTCTCTCTCACGGGAGTTTAAAAATAATTTACAGCTACTACAATCTAAAAATGTATATATAGAGACTTGCCATGTCATCAATCCCAAATAGATTCATAAAGTGAATCAAAGTTAGAAAACAGATTGATGACATGGAAGACAGAATACGAAATATACTTTTCTCACTAGGATTGATGAGCTGTGTCACTGGGTATAGACGCGGATTGCTGAGTTGTAAAACCAAAAGAGTCAAAACAAAATGTTCTCACATGGATTGATGACCTGGACAAAGGCCATCTAAACTCTATAAAAGGAGGTTCAACGAGAGTTTAGTTCTTAGAATAAAATTTCAGAACCACCCTCTGGAAGCTCATGAAGTTTAGTAATAAGCTCACGCAAGTTATTTTTTAAATTTATATAAGTGAGCTTAGAGAGGTAAACTACTAAGTAAATTTCTTAGTATGTTTTGAAAATTTTTAATGTATTTTTAAGCTTTTTAATATATATATATATATATATATATATATATATATATATATATATATATATATATATATATATATATATATATATATATATAATTTATTTATTAAAAAAATTAATTAAGGCCCCCCCACGCCCACCCGCCCACTCACCGCGACGGGTGGGGGTTGGAACTCAAGAAAAATGTTTCTATTTTAAATTTCTACCCCCCCCCCCGCCACCCACCCGCCGCGGCGGTTGGTCCCTCCCCCATAATTTTTTTTTTTTTAAAATTGTGCCCCCCCCTCGCCCACCTACCGCGATGGGTGGGGGGGCTAAACTTATATATATACATATATTAAAATTATTTAACTAAAAATTAGATTTAACTAAAAAAATCATAAGAAAAGCAAAAAATTATTTACCATATTGTATTAGCAAAAAAATTGGAAGCAAAAAAATCTGAAGTAAGTAGCTCTGTTATATGAAAGCTTAAAAATTTTAAAAGACATTGTAAATTATCATTGTAGGGGGATTTTATTTATGTTTTTATTCCATTGTCAAATTTCATAAGTACTTATGAAACAAATGGGATTCCACGTGTCTTGAGGACATAAGATCTCAAGAAGACCCAAAATCTCCATTTTTGGAGGACCATTTTATAAAATGGAAGTTTATGCTCCCAATTTTTTCTAAAATCCACTAGTTGAAGTGTGTATATATAGATTAGAAAGTGTCAATGTTGCACCAAATGCTTATGGAATTATTAACTGCTTCAACTGTGCTCTCCTTTCTCCTCATCCTTTCCATGAATTTGCTAATACAAAAGTAGGGAAAAAAACATGAAGATCAAAAAAACCAAGAGAGATCACAATATTATAAAAGATTAAAAAATAATCTTAGGAAAACCAAAAAACAAGCATAAAAAATGAGAAATAGGATTAGAATGTTGAAAACAATCTAAAAAGAAAAAATACTATAAAAAATTTCCAAAAAAACACCATTTTATATAAACAATCTCATAAAAACAAAAAACTACAAAAAACATTAAAAAAAACTGAAAAACCTAAAAAAAACCAAATAATGTCAAAAAAGTTAAATTTCTAAAAAACCAAAAAATAAAATAAAAAAATCATAGAATTAAAAAAAAAAAAAAGTCAAAAATAATAATTTTTTGAAAAAAAATAATACTAAAAAATTGAAAAAACCTTAAAAAAACAAAATAGTGTCAAAAAATAATTTTTCAGAAAAACCAAAAAATAACATAAAAAAAATCATAGATTAAAAAAAAACAAATTAGTGTCCAAAAAAATAAATTTTCAGAAAAAACCAAAAAATAACATTAAAAAAAAATCATAAAATAAAAGAAAAACATAAAATTGTGTTGAAAATAAATAAATTTTAGAAAAAAACAAAAAGTAATATAAAAAAATGAATACATCTAAGAAAATAAAATGGTGTCAAAAAAACTAAATATTCAAAAAATCAAAAATAAATATTAAAATAAAATTAGTGTAAAAAGAAAACTTAATTTTTAAAATAAAAATCTAAAAAAGATAACGTAAAAAAATGATAGTATAAATAGCTGTAACTTGTAAAGAAACTAGATATTCAAAAAAATGAAAAAAAAAAAAAAGAATATTGTTAAAAATGGTGTTAAATCTTAAAAGAGCCATAATACAAACTCAAACCCTCTAAAAAACTTAAAATCCTACAAAACAAATCTAGAAAGCGTTGAAAGGATTTAACCTTAATTAAAAAAACATAAAAAATGGAATTGTAAACTAGTAAAAGACCTTAAATAAATACAGAAGTAATAATAACGACAAGATAAAAAGTTCACAAAATATATAAAAAAGTTAAGGACTAGGGGATACGGACTAAGGGACAAGGGCTAGGGTTAACGACTAAGGGCCTAGGGCTATAAATTAAGGGCGAAATGCTAAGGCTAAGGGCCTAGGGGCAAGGGCCAAAAGCCAACGGCTATGGGCTAAGGGCTACGAGTTAAGGGCCACTGGCTAAGGGCCAAGAGCTAAGAACTAAGGTTTCATAATTTTGTTACAGTCTCATAATTTTGTTTATTATACAAATTTATTATAATTTCATAATTTTGTCAGTTATACTTGCAATAGCATTACAAATCCTAACATAAAGTGTACCTATGATTTTTTTCAGGGTCACTACATGGACTGCTCGAGAGAAGATGTTCTAGTTGTTTTATTTTTTTGAAAAGAAGTGGTTGCATTTGAAAAAATGTCTTGACTGCTAAATCAAGTGAAACATGTTTTTTCAGAGAAGTTGGTACGGATAAAAGTGTGGCTCTAATTTCAAAGGTGTTTAAAATAGATTGTCCTTTGCCATACCTTTACAACTATATTCCGAATCTGCAACAAGGCCAAATTTGGTTCCAAAAGACGTGTAATTCCTTCTATAAATTCATTTGTAAATCCAGCTTGGCAATTTTGTAGAAAGCCGACTTTTTGTATGCTAGGGTGTGGGCATGTCACCCTATTATAAGTAAATCATATTCCATGGCATGTGTATTGTAAGATCATGAGGAATCATGATGTAGAAAGTTTAACAACTTTTAGAAATTCTAAAGGTTGAAAATAGTTTCTAATTCTCAACCTTTAGAATATTGAAATAGTAAAGCACTAGTCTAAAAGATTAAACTTCTACAAATTTGTCTAGAATTGCACCAAAGTTGTGCATCTTTTGTAATAGTCTCTTGACTAATGTAGGGCTTGGCCCAAGACCATTAATTATAAATATGAACCACTTTTAGTGGCAAATGACACATTGTCATTAAATTTCTATGAGAGTTCTTATAATACAGCTTGTCCAAAGTAGTATATGATTCAGTGATGTTTATGTTTATGTTTCTTTTAAATATCAAATTA
Organism: Diphasiastrum complanatum; assembly: GCA_029204225.1. Taxonomy (NCBI): domain Eukaryota; kingdom Viridiplantae; phylum Streptophyta; class Lycopodiopsida; order Lycopodiales; family Lycopodiaceae; genus Diphasiastrum; species Diphasiastrum complanatum. The sequence continues at coordinate 21,307,710 of CM055101.1, forward strand.
TGTTTATGTTTCTTTTGAAATTCTATATCAATGTTTATGTTTAAAAGTTGTCTATGTTATTTGGATCGACACTAATTTTGGACAACTATATTAGGTGCTCATAGCTATTGGACAAAAGCATCAATAAATTTTAGAAAGTTAACTAAATTGTGACTTGTTGATCAAATTTTCTTGTTTGGCTTATAGTTGTATTGAAATGAGATTCGAACTTGAGAAAATCCCACTTCAAGAACTAGTAAGTTTTTATTGTTTTTCTTATCTAGCTCTTTTGGTACCATGTGTTAAAAAATAGTCCTAAATAGATTAAAAAGTCCAAAATTAATTGAGACAGTGTTGTTTTTAAATTCACTATTTTCTCCCACTCCCAATACATTTATCAGAAGACTAATTCATGTTTGTTGCGCATGCAAGAACAACAAGTCCCATATGACGAACACTCCCGCTCAAACTTCTCCCCAACCTTCTCGTCTTCAGACCTCTCCCCGACCTTCCTGCGATCGCCTTCAAACTCCTCTCTAAACTTCTTTTGTTGTAGTCACTTCCCCCTAGCCTGCTCCTCAAGATCACCATTCAAGAATTCATTTGAAATGTCCATTTGCCATAGATCCCATCCATAAAGTGTAGCAAGTGAAATGATGACTCGAATGCTTACCATCTTTGCCACGGGTGCAAAGGTCTCATCATAGTCAATTCCTTGTTGTTGAGCATATCCTTTTGCCACTAACCTTGCCTTGTACTTGTTGATAGATCCATCTTGGTTTGTCTTCACCTTGAAGATCCATTTGCATCCAATAGCTTTCTTGTCCTTAGGAAACTCCACCAATCTCCATGTTCCATTCTTCATAAGAGCTTGATACTCGAGATCCATTGCTTGGATCCACTCCTCTTCTTTCCTTGCTTGATCTACACTTGTAGGATCATCCAAAGAGGTTAGGAAAGCAACATAATTTCCAGAAACTACTTGCTTACCCTTTTGATCATATGTGAGCCTTGAAGGTACTTGTCTTTCTCTTGATGTTCTCCTTGGCTTTTGACTTGATGAAGGTCCATCATCACCACCATCCAAAGTAGGATCCTTCTCATCAACATCAAGAATGTTAGATCCGTCTACTTTACCATCAATCATGCTTGAAGACACCTTTGGAATGTTTCCCTCATCAAAAATGACATCTCTACCAACAATCACTTTGTTAGTAGAAGGAATGTAAACCTTGTAGGCTTTACTCACCTCACTATATTCAACAGAAATACCTCTTCTTGAAGATGGATCCTCCTTGGTCCTATCATCAAGAGTAATGTTGACATAGCATGTGCATCCAAAGGTTCTTAGAAAGTTGACACTCGGCCTCCTCTTGAATAGCATCTCAAAAGGTGTCCTTCCATCCAAAATAGCACTCGGCCACCTATTGCACAAGAAATTGGCACACAACAAAGCTTGATCCCAAAATGGTTTGTCAAGATTAGCACTTAACCTCATAGATTTAGCACTTTCACATAAAATCCTATTCTTCCTTTCAGCCACTCCATTTTGTTGTGGGGTCCTTGATGTTGTATACTCCCTCTTGATCCCATGCTCATCACAAAAGGCCTTGAACTTGTTAGATATGTATTCACCACCATTGTCACCTCTCAAGCACTTGATCTTTGTGGAAAATTGGTTCTCCCTTGCATTCTTGAACTTGACAAAGACATCATACACTTCATCCTTGCTCTTTAGTGGATAGATCCAACAAAATCTACTAAAATCATCAATGAATGTTACATACATCTTAGCTCCACTATTGCTAATTGTAGTAAATCCATGAATATCCGAATGTACAAGCTGAAAAGGCTTTGTAGATCTAGAAATAGATCTAGTATAAGGTAGTCTATGTGACTTAGACAAAGCACAAGACTCACAAACATGCTTGTCATCACTTAAGGAACTTGGAAGACCAATCACAACCTTTTTCCTTGCCATTACCTCCAATGACTTGAAGTTGAGGTGTCCCATCCTTTTGTGCCAAACCTCTTGAATAGAAATTTGCTCCCTTGCAACACATCCAAATTGGTTAGCAATAACACAAGCATCAAGTTTGAACAACTTCCCTTGCCTTTTACCTTTTCCAATCAAGACATCCTTCCTTTTGATCAAACAAGCATCTCCATCAAACTCCACCTTGAGGCCCTTACTTAGCATTTGACTCACACTAAGCAAATTCTTGGTAATAGATGGAATAAACAAGACATCCTCCAAATGAACATTCCTATTTGTAGAGAGAGAAATAGGAATTGTGCCAATCCCTTTGATTGCACACTGACCATCATTGGTCGTGTAGATCACCCTCTTGTCATCTCCATATGCCAACAAAGAAGTGAAGTACTCTTTGTGAAAGGTCATGTGTGAACTTGCTCCACTATCAATCCACCAAGGATCTAGATCTCTATCATTAGCAAGCATACATGAAGACATCACAAAAGCATCATCATTTGCATCTTGCATATCCAAACCATCCTCATCAGGAGTAAGATTACCTTGCTTGTCTCCTTGATCTCTCTTCTTCTTGTAGCACTCACTTGCAAAGTGTCCTTTGATGCCACAATAGAAGCACTTGAGCTTTGATCTATCCTTCTTTTCGCCACTTGAAGAAGCATCCACTTGATCTTGCCCTTTAGACCACTTGCTTTTGGTTTTGCCCTTGAATTTGCCCTTTGTGAACATAGCATCCTCTTGAAGTGTCGATGTAGATCCACCTCTTGCTTGAAGCCTATATTCCTCATTGATCAAGATCTCTTGAAGATCCATCAAACTTGGCAAAGTCTTTTGAATAGCAATACTTTGAACAATGTTAGCATGAGCATCCAACAAGTGATTAAGAATCACTTGAATAAGCTCTCCTTCCTTAATGCTTTCATCTATGCAAGCTAACTCATCATTCAATGCTTTCATTCTCAAAACAAAAGTACTTGGACTTTCTTCATTCTTTTGCAAAAAAGAAAAGATTTGCCTTCTTAGAGTCAACACTCTAGAAGTAGACTTGGATTCATAAAGCTTCTTCAATGAATTCCAAGCTTCCAAAGATGATGTGCACTTACCAACTTCCTTGAGAAGTTCATTGGTAACATTCATCTTTATCATGTGTAGAGCCTTCTTGGCCCTCTTGTCATATCTCAATTGATCTTGTTGTGTTGCTAATCATATCTCTCCTCCAAATCTACAACAATATCCAAAACATCATTCATCTCAAGAAGTGACTCCATCCTCACTTTCCATAATGAATAGTTACTTGAGGTAAGCCTATCATTGGCTTCCAACATGACTCCAATTGAGGTTGCCATGTAGCAATGACCTGATCTTCTCTTTCAACCTGCTTCAATGCACAAAGCACTCTTTTGAACAACAACAAATGCCTTCAAAAGAAATCACCAAGATTTGAAACTATCTCACAAATTCTCTTCTAGCACTTATCCAAGCAAATCAACACATAGAATCATGGAATCTTGATCAACCTATGATCTGTCCTCAATCTAATGACTTTTGCCACTTCCTAAGATTGAAACACACTCAAATTAAGTCCAACAACCTCACTATCTAGAGATCCAATCAAAATTAGGGTTTTGACAAAATCACAAAAAATTGACTATTCCAAATCTACATGCAAATGCTGAAAATTTGATATGCAATCTATAAGCCACCACTTAGGCTGAACCAATCATCCAAAAATCCACCAAATCCAGTATGTGAATTCAAAAATCAGAATTGAACAAGTATATTGACCTATTTAGTGTTTTGATCTACAAAAGATCCAATCTACAAAATCAAAAAATCCGATTTTGGTGTAGAATCCTCTCTAGCATGCTCTAGACTTGATATCTTCACCAAATTATTGATAGATCTGATTTCCTCCTTCATAACCTGAGACAGAAGCTCTGATACCATGTGAAAGATTTCAGATCCTTAAGATCCAATCTACTTGAATGATCTTTGGTTAGAAAGAGAAATACACTACCAATTTCACCAATGTAGAAAAATCAGCATCTACACACAATTTGATATGCAAACACTAATAGAACTTGATCAAACTTGAATGAAATGATTATGTACTGTTGCTGTCCATACAAAACCAGAAAGCTAATGTATTTCACACGTGTGGATCCAAAAATAGCAAATATAGGACATTCTACACATAGAATTGCAAGCAATCACCAAGATAGTGCACCAATGGATAGTAGAACCCAAGAGAACCATGTATAAGCATGAAATGAGATAGAGAAGAGAGAAGATGACTCTCTCCATGAGTTACATCCTTTTATATCAGGTCCAAACCCTATTTGGCCACTTGGCTTTCCCACCAAAATGCTAACCCTACCAATTTTGGGTCTAGATTCAATGTACCCAACTTATTCAAATTGAATCTACTCAAACTCGCATTCTATCTTTCCCACACTTTCAAAAAGTGTTTATTCAAATGAAATTTAGACTAATGAAATTTGAAAAGTCAACCTCTAAGTCTAAAACAAGTTTTGGCCTCAATATGCCAAATATGGAAATATTGCAAAATGTGATGAAACTAGTTGAATCTTTCACACTAACTTGGCTAGTCTTGAGGATAATGATGGTGTTTCAAAGGTTCTTGATGGAAAGTGCAAGCATGCAAAAGGTAAGGAAAGAGCTAGCTTCATCAATGGAGTTGAAGGTTCTTCCTTGGAAAAGATTGTTGTTAATGATTTCTTTGATCATATGGAAAAAGATGTTGCTAGGTGCATTCATGAAGGAGATGGTTCTTCTACATTCTTTTGTTATGATTCCAAGAAAGTCATTTTTCCAGCAAGTGGAGTCACATGTCTTCATAAAGAGAGTAGATCAAATGGTTTTATCAAGAGACTTGGTGAGGAAGATAGTCACAAGTCAAGAAGAAGAGAAGTATGTGAAGAGTTCAAAGTAGGATGTACTTTGAAGGATGTCATTGTGAATGATAGTGAGGAAGAATCATTATCATATGATTCGTTACCTAAAACATTGAATAGAAGTTCTTGTTTAAAGAAAGAGAGTACTTCAATCATCCTTATGTTGAAGGTACTAATCATTTTTTTCATGGCTTCTAATGTCTTTAAGGTTTCTACTTCTTATGATGCAATCATTAAGAGGGAGTCTCATGAAGGAAAGAGCAATGGAAGATTGGTTCTTGGGAAGATCCAAGGCATGGATCTCACATCTCTTCATCAACTCAAAGGATTCTATGATTATGAATTGATCACTCATGATCAAGATGGCAAAAGGTTGGTTGGAGAAGACTACATGGAGCAAATCGAGAGGCAATTTTTTCAAGGCAAGGGAGATCTCATTGGTGAGCTTATTGGGGTTTTGTATGGACTCAAGAAGGCTGGATTTATTAGGTTTGATACTCATCTTCACCTACTCTACTTCATGTTGGAAGGAAAGTTTGGAATCTATCTTTTGATTTACGATGGTGACATTGGTGACATTGTTTTCACTAACCTTTGTGGAAATTCGAGATCAAGCATTGATGAGATCTTGTTGGATCTAGATCATATGTTTGAGAGGGAGTATTTCCAAAGGTTCAGGTTTGAAGATATTCATATCTTTGATATCTTTGATGATCAAGAGAAAGGTAAGCAAGTGGAAGCGACTCACTTTGCTTTACTCACATGTTTTGGAGAATTTTCTTGTGTAGATGATGCTATGCAAGTGGATATTGGTTCTCGTGGCTTTCATACTGGAAAAGAAAGTAATGGATCTGGAAAACAAAGTTTGTTCATTTAATTTCATGGTCAAGAGGAAGATTAAGAGGTTGGTCTCAAAGAGCTTCAACAACACAAAAGGAAAGGTGGCACTTTGGAGCTAGTTAAGAGCATCAAAGGAGAGGTAATTGGCAAAGATGTTATGGATCTATTTTTGCAGCATATTGAAGACTCAAGTAAGGTCAAAGGAGCAGCAAGTAAGTGTCGTTCAAGTTTACTTTACTTGTTATATCTCATGTTTGAGCTATTTCATGTGGATGTGTGCAAATTGTCAAGATATGGACAAACTAGCTACATTGTCTTGCAATATCTTATTGTTGGAAGTGTACTAGCATTATTGGCTGGTTTTGCTGATGGAAATAAAGCTATTGGAGGTTCATTATGTCACTCATTCATGGCCAAGTCATTGAGTGTTGATGATATCTTGTGGCAAGATGGAGATGGAGGCTTATTCATGGAGTTTTATGGTGGAGACATATCAAGAAAGGACAAAGTTGGAGGAGACAAGCAAGCAAATGGTCATCACTCACATTTATTGTTTGGTTGCTTTAATTTTCCAGAGAGTTTAAAGTTTGAAACATGAGGAATCATTCCATTCACATTCTATTTGGTTCTTCATGTTCTAGTTATATCTTGATGTGTAAAATTGATGTAAGAAATAGTGAAGCATCCAATTTGGACACTATTCTCTATATCAATTATGAAAGATACTTTAGAACCTTAGAAAGGAGATCTATACTTAGGATGGAGATCATTCTAAAGTTGGATCAAAGCTCTATTGTCAAAACTATGCCAAAACTAGTTGAAGAGGGAGTGTGAGAGATTTCAACTAGTTTAGTCTAGTTTATTCATATTTTGGTTAATTGTCAATAAGAGGCCAAAACTCATTTTCGACTTAGAGATAAACTTTTTGAAGTTACATTAGTTTAAAATACATTCAATAAACACTTTTGGAAAGTGTGGGAAAGTTGGTAGTCGAGTTTGAGAGAGATTCAAATTTGAACTCTGGGTACATTGAATCTAGACCCAAAAATAGTAGGGTTTACATTTTGGAGGGAAAGCCAAGTGGCCGAATAGGGTTTGGAAACTCTATAAAAGGATGTAACTCATGGAGAGACACATCTTCTTTCTTAATCTCTCTCATTTCATCATTATACATGGTTCTCTTTGGGTTCTACTACTCATTGGTGCATTATCTTGGTGTTATCTTGCAATCTTGTGTGTAGAATGATCATTTATTGTTATTTTCGGTTCCACACGTTTGAAATATAGTAGGGTACTGTAATTGTACGGAAAGCAAACATATTTTATGTTTTGGTTCATGTTTGATCAATATCTCTTAGAGTTTGCATCTCATTTTGTATGTAGATGCTGATTTTTTTACATTGGCAGGATTGTTGGTTTGCTCCTTATTGTAACCAAAGATTTGGGACATGGATTGGATCTTGAATGATCTAAAATCCTTCACAGGGAATTCCAAAGGTCTCTTCAAGCATGATTGATGGTAGTGGATGGATCTAACATTCTTGATGTTGATGAGAAGGATCCTACTTTGGATGGTGATGATGATGGACTTTCATCAAGTCAAAAGCCAAGGGGAACATCAAGAGAAGGACAAGTACCTTCAAGGCTCACATATGATCAAAAGGTTAGACAAGTAGTTTCTAGAAATTATGTTGCTTTCCTAACCTCTTTGGATGCCTACAAGTGTAGATCAATTAAGGTCAAAGGAGCAGCAAGGAAGTGTTGTTCAAGTTTACTTTACTTGTCCTATCTCATATTTGAGCAATTTGTGGATGTGTGCAAATTGTCAAGATATGGTAAAACTAGCTACATTGGTGAGCATTGTTTTGATGTTGGATTTGTACTAGCATTCTTGGCTAGTTTTGATGATGGAAATGAAGCTATTGGAGGTTCATTATGTCACTGATTCATGTTCAAGTCATCAAGGCTTGATGGCATCTTATGGCAAGATGGAGATGGAAGCTCATTCATGGAGTATCATGGTGGATACATGGCAACAAAGGACAAAGAAGGAGGAAACATGCAAGAAAAAGTTGATCACTCACATTTATTGTTTGTTTGCTATATTTTTCTAGAGAGTTCAGAGTTGGAAGCATGGTGGAATCATTTCATTTACATTATGTTTGATTCTTCATGTTCTAGTCACATTTTTACATGTAAAATTGATGTAAGAAATAGTGAAGCATCCCAAGTGGACACTATTCTCTATATCTATTATGATTGTTTTTATTTTGAGCATTACATGATCATTGAAAGGAGATCTATTCTTAAAAAGAAGATCATTCTTATGATGGATCAAAGTTCTATGGTCAAAAACTATACTAGGAGCAAGCATATTGAGATACAATATCATTTTGTGAGGGAGCAAGTCATTGCAAAGGAGGCGAAGCTTCAACATGTGTCCTCAAGGGAATGTGTAGCTGATATCTTCACCAAAGCATTGGGAAAGGACTTGTTCATGAAGCATAGGACTTCACTTGGAGTGCTATCAAAGTCTATGCTAAAACTAGTTGAAGAGGGAGTGTGAAAGATTCAACTAGTTTCTCACATTTTGCTATATTTCCATATTTGGCATATTGAGGCCAAAACTTGTTTAAGACTTAGAGTTTGACTTTTCAAAGTTTATTAGTCTAAATTTCATTTGAATAAACACTTCTTGAAAGTGTGGGAAAGTTAGAATGCGAGTTTGAGTATATTCAAATTTGAATAGTTGGGTACATTGAATCTAGACCCAAAATTAGTAGATACTGATAAAAATTTTTGATTTACTCTTTCCTTTTTTTGTTTCATAAAAAAAATTGAGACACCACGGTTGCATCTTTTGAAGCAATTTCTTACATCATGACTATACTGCATTCTAGCCATGACTACTAAGTTTGTGAGAGCTTCATTTCAGATGTTTTCTGATGAGACAGTTCAACAATACACTAGACGACTATACAATCTAGTGAAAGATAATTACTTACTGAGACCATAGACCATAATGCATAACTACTATATCAGATTACTCAACAAGATCAAATCTGGTATGAAGAAGTTCGCATCCTATAGTTTATTGCCACAAATTTGTCAAGGTGTCATCACTCTACAGAATCTTACCTTGAAGAAGAGGGTAGATCTCTCCTGTCCAAATATTGAATGAAGAATCAAAAAAATTTGAATGTTTAACTCTAGTCGAGTAGACAGGGACAGAAGGTTGTGAATCATCACAGAGTGCAATAGAGTCAATCAGATTAGGTGTAACAAGTGACCACGAACCTAGTACTTCAAATTTCGGCTGTCATCAAACTCAGGCTTGCAAAGTAAGGTTTCTTGAGAAAGATAAATGTACATACTACTTTGAAGATCATTCAAGTACAAGATGTCCAATCAAGAATCCATGCTTCTTACAAAGACAAAATGCGAGCAGAAATGTCGACAACAAGATCCAAGGGTTCAAAGGTCAAAAGTAGAATCAAGCCAACAAGGAGCTCACCGGGTGGATGGATGTCAAATTGATCCATCTAAATCACAAGTTTCTCCAACACAAAGTGGCAAAGTGGAAGTATTGGTCATATGATCTTGCATGTCAAGGAAGTCACTAGAAGACCATAATAGCCTATGTGTGTTTATCAACTCAGAGGAGATGGTATACTGCACATGGTGATGGTACAATATTTTGGATGTGGAGGAAGACATCACCAAGCTGAATGTCCACATTGAGATGATCCATCAACATTCGAACTTTGGTGTGGACAATGTGGAGTTAACCATCCATGTCTGGATTGTCCAATGCGGAACCCACAAATAACTAGGAGGCAATTGGCTTATGTAGATCGACATGCACTTGTGTTGTCCAATCCACATGCAGACTTAATGCACTACAAACAAAAAATCTTAGTGCCTCCTAGGTATGAAACAAGTGAGGAAGAATCAATTTGCCAAAAGTCCCAAACTACGCAAACACACCCATGGGCAAAACTGTCAACAACATCACAGAAGACGGAATTGGTAGAATCTACCAAGCTAATGGTACCTGAGGAAGTCAAGAAATTGACAACTGACGATGTTCATCGGATTTTATCAAGTCTCTTAGCACAATCATTGTTGATGAACTACAAAGGGAACCTGTGTCAAAAGAACAACGAATTCAACAAAAAGTCCAAAGGAAAGTGCAATCACGTGTTCTTCAAATGGGAAGTGCAATACCAAGGGGAAGACTAAGGTTGATGATTGTCCTTCAACGACAAGATTCAACCAAAGTCAATTGTTCCACAATGCAACAGACCACCAACACAGTGCCAAATTTGAGTATATTCATTCTTAAAAGGCCAAATCTAGGAAATTCAAGCCCATAAAGGCCAATTGTACACAAGAACCAGCACCTATAATGTCTAAGTCTTGTCCTTAGTTTGTAAGAATGACTGTAGAGGAAAGTATTCAAGTTTAAGCATACCACAAATAGATAGATAGACAAAGCAATTGTGACGATCTACGAGCATCACTATCAACAAGCTTTATCATGGGAGCCTTTGATGGATGGGTTCGACTACCCATTTGTCGATAAACAAGGTTGTCAAGAATGGCCACTACACCCATATGATTATTATTGAAAATCTGGCAAGTCCATGTTCTTGCTGATCACCATCAACAAATAAAGCCTTAGATTCTATGTAAGTGATATCTTATCAATACTTTTCTTGACGCATTTCCTCACTATATAAATGTGTCAACAATTTCTTCCAAAAGAAATGCAAGTAGGTGTCGTGGGACCATCACCAATTTAGGTGGGAGATATTGTTGGGCACTTAGTGGGTCCCGACACTAACGCACTATATGACTAAGCTTATTTAGTGGGCCCCACCATAGGACACTATACAGTTAGAGTAATATGTGCGAGGGCACTAGCATCCTATGCATATAAGCCCACCCCAATGGGCACTATATTGCTAGTCTATTTCAAGTGTTCCTAGAGACTTAGGCACTAGGTGTAAATAAATAATGTACAGGGCCAAAGTCAGAAACTCAAGATTGGGTTTGTGTTAAGTTGAAGGGCTTGGATTAGAAGCCTTACCATTTTATTGTAGCCAATCAGAGTGAAGGAGGGTCACCTCTCAAATCTATAAAAGGGAGTCATTTCCTTTGTATTGCATCTTCCCATCTATCCTAATAAAACTTTGTTGGTCTCTCTCTCTCTCTCTCTCTCTCTCTCTCTCTCTCTCTCTCTCTCTCTCTCTCTCTCTCTCTCTCTCTCTCTCTCTCTCTCTCTCTCTCTCTCTCTCTCTCTCTCTCGTCACTCTTTTTTTGTGCTATGTAGGTTGAGGCAAGGATGCACTCCCAGTGACAATCCCCATACTACACGACGACACAACATTATGGGAGTAAGTAGTACAAATTCCAAGGTTCAACTTAGAAAACTTTAGAAACTTTACAAATTTTAACTTGACTTTTAATAGGTCAAGAGTCTAAGTTTAAGCTTGTAACTAATGTTTCACTTGTCCCATGCTAACTAATTGGCACCACAAGTTGAGCTTATGCACAGAAGATGCCATACTTGAACCTTTATTGTTTCATAGCCATGATAACTTAATAGGCCATTCCATGCAAGATGTGACTTCCATGAGTATTGTGTTCCATTGAAATTCTCCTTGAGCCTCATTTCAAACTCCCACACATGCCAAAAGGATGAACTATAATAATATACTAAGTATTACACCAAGTGCCAAGATCCCATTGGATTTCATTTGTTTGATAATTCAATGCTAACTGTTTGGCTACGTAATCACTGTAGTACACATGATTCAAAATTAGTTACTATAAGATCGAACATGATTTCTATCACTATTGTTTTGTTTGAAATTGATAAGCGTAGTTATGCATAGAGAAAGAGAAAGATAGTTTATTCCACTGTGCAATGAAGAAACAAAATGTTTCTGGTGCCAAAGCTTTGCTAGCTTTCAATCCTGAACTTTTGACAAAAGGTGACAAGACACGACACGACATGAAATCAGTCGTGCTCCTCAAAGGATCAAGAAAATCAGCCAAGTACCAAGGGGTACAAATTCTTGATCAGATATCATGACATCAGCAGAAGTACTCTAGATCATGGCTAATCTGCCACTCTTGTAATTCGCGATTAGTTGTAGATGTTTAATCTTTCCAATCTGTAAGCTACATGGCGCGACACAAAAAAGTTCGTGAACTATATACTTTCTGTTTGATGCATAATACAAGTAAATCAGAAAAAGACGAAAAATACAAAATACATGTCCGCCTGTAAGCGAGACAATTTTCTAGAGGATCTGTAGATCCAGAAAGTCCGCTAGTAAGCAAGACATTTTTCGTGAGAGTATTGTAATTCTCTCACGCCAATGCACTGTGTGCATCTGTCGCACAATGCTCAAAATTAGAAAATCAATAGATAATATTGTAGCTATTATGCACATATTATTCAATATGATTGTATGATCTCGAATGAATTTTTGTCTGTTACTATTCGTGTATATGATTCACTTGTTTATTCAATTCTGCATGTTGGTTTGATTTTGTTGAATGCTTTATTAATCTGTTAACGTAGATCAGCAATGTCTATCTACACTTTGAAGGATTGTAGGAATGATATAGCTGGCTATGACCAGCAATCATATCTGAATTCCTGACAAACTAATTTTATTCGCAAATGTTTCGCTTCGTGTGTCGCTTCGAACTATTACTTTTTCTAAGTTAAATTTGCATGGTCTATGATTAAATGTTTCGTACACTTTGTCATCTTAGGTTTACCTTGTTATTTTGAGTCTACCATTGTTGTCTTACCTTGTCTCCAACCATAATCAATGCCATCTTTTGTTCAATAAATTTATATTTTCATATATCTCTTGAAAAGGAATGTCATCTTAATGGGGCCTTTTTTATGTACCACAACATTCTTGTTTCTAGTGATAAATGATGGCCTACAAGTTCCATTGGGGGATTCTTATCCATAATATCCCCGTGAAATTTATTATATCCTTATTGAGATATTGTCATCTCTAGGCAACACGTTATATATTCCTGAATGTAGAGATTTTCCACCACCACCTTGTGTCAAGGCTTGAGTCTTCGGATGCTTAATCCTCGCTTGCTTGATTGAACATATCAACATAAGTTGCCTTTCTACCTACACCTACAAATGCTTTACTTTGGAGGTATGCCTAACTTATGATGTTTTTGTAAGCTAATGTGACATGATATTTATACTCTTCACAAACCTATGGACTATGCTAATATTCGAGCTATATTTATCTCCCAAATCTACTACCTCCAACATGTGTTCTACCACTACTTCTTGAATTATATAGATGTACGTTGATGTCCTCACAATTGTTACCACTTTTTGTATTCTCAAATCACTATCCACGTGGGGACATATACCGTCCTTCCTCTAGAGGTTAATATCATTGCCCCTTTCTTTTTCTTCTCCCATGAGGAATCCATTGATCCTTCTCTAGTCACCAACAAAAACATAGCCGACGTAATTGTATATGGGTTTTTGTCTCTAGAAGGCTTTTTGTTGCATTCCTCCTTACATATGAGCAAGATGTTTTGCTAACAGGTTGATGATTTGAAAATTGTGAATGCAAGTCACGTTGCGTGTTGCATAGATTAGTGTTGATGGAGATCAAGAAAACAAAGTAGAAAAGATAGGTCAAAGGATAATTGCCTCATTTCAGATTCCTTAGTTGACTTGTTTTATATTGTTTGTTGTAATTGTCAGTGGTGTGCATTTGTATCTATACTTGACCTTCCTACAAGGTGTGGAGACATTATTTTCTGTATTTTGTTTGTTTACAATGTAATTGTAAAAAGAAATGATCTCAAAACAAGAAAAAGAATGGCATGTTCTTAAAGCCTTAAGTTATACTCCAAACTTGGCCGGGCCTTCTCGTAGATGTACATTGTGAGCAAAGTAATTGCGTGTGCAACCACAACATAAAATGTTTTTGAAAAGTTTAACATAAGAGAAGAATGAATCATCTATTGTTGTTTGAGCGTTTTATTTTTCTCTTGTATGTCATTCTTGTGAACAATTGATGTCAAATTTCTAACATTTGAGAGAGTAAGTGAGGAGAGGAAGGTCTTTGCCAACATGCTGCTTATTAGTAAAGACAAGATCTATGTACTATTTGAATGTTTGTTCATGAGAGATTTCCAATTTGATAAGCTCTTTTAAAATTGGGAAGTATGATCCATGAAAGTGATATGAGGATGTTGGTTTATCGTACCTCTCATTTTTTACAAGCTTTATCAATAATTCAGAAATACCATTATGAAAATAATGTGCACACTTATAATAATTGAAGCAGACTTCTCATTTCAGCTCTTGGGGGAGCTTATTCGCAATCTTATGTGCCATCAATGTAGCTTTTGGACATGAAATTGGCCCTACAAGCCAATCTACTATGAGGGGAGACTACACATGCCCCATGTGTGAGTAGGTCAAATGTTCATGTTTCGGGCACAATAATAGAGTTCTTGCTCTAATTATGCAATGTTAGCGTGTGCGTTGGCTAAGACGCTAAGACTATGACTTGATATAGAAGAATCCGAGAATTCCCCTACGACAAATGGCAAGTTAAATGTCAATTAATTCCATTCCCCATGTGTCGTCCATATCATCCTCCTCTTGTGTACTCTACTCGAGACTTCTTAAAGCCCATTAAATTAGAGTAGGCCTTTGCTTTGATCAAGTTTGGTGACCTCATGAGAGACCATAGTGCTGAGGTGACTTGTCATTCACAAAGACACATGGTGAGTTATGTTGGGGGTGGGAGTTAAATGTCGGTTGACCCCATAGTCCATCATCAACTTCTCTTCTCTTGAGGGGGAGGGGTGGGGAGTTCCACCATTGGAGAGTACTTTTGGAATTTGGATGGTGGTGGGGCCTTTTGCCTATATGCTCACCTAAGAGAGAGTCAGGACCAAGAGACCCGCACGACATGATACAGAGAGCGGGTCCCACCTCCAATAAAGTTGGTGTGGACTTTTCTCCAATTAAATTGTACCACGTACTACTAAGCCATCGCTCTCCGGCAACGCAACGACAAAACACTCACCTGACGTGGCATGGCTGCAGGGCCCACGTGGGCGTCCCCTCATTCGTCCCCCGCCGCACAACCCTAACCCACTCTCCTCTCTCTCCCTCACAATTTCATCCCACCTGACGTCGGATCCGCTCACCAGCATTCATACATCGCCAGGTGTCACTACCAAGACGCTTAGATGTGTAGCTCCGACGCGTGGCCAGCATCCAAGGGAGCGGATGACACAGCGCCGTGCTAATAAGCCCCAGCGCCAACGCCACTGTCGCCGTTGGATATCATCGCAACCATTTAGATTTGGAAACGTGTCATCCATCCGCACGCGGTTTTACACGTGGCCGGTATCTGAGTGAGCGGGCCTTTAAAATATCGCTCTCCAATCCCTTCTATTTCTCCCTTTTTCTCTCTCTCTCTCTTTGTTTTCCTTACGCCATAGCTCAGCAGCCTCAGCTCATCTCGGTCTTCTTGTGGGCGATCAAATTCTCTTCCTCTACAAACCCACAGTTCATGAACTGATCAAGCGTATTTACATATATATTCTAGCTGCGTGATGGGCTGCTTTATTTATCACTGTCACGGCAATATCTGCAGTGATAAAGTTACATAGCAGGTCTGATGATCTGTGATAATACTACAGTGATGATATTGGGTTCATGCAGCCAGCCTTAGAGTACAGTCATAGCTGCAAATTGAGGCGTATCCTTTGACTCAACATTTACTGCTACGACTGGTGTTTCGGTCCTACTCAGAAGCTAATTTATTGATCCTTGATCTACAGAAAGCAGCTGGATATACACTCTCGAGGTTGAAACTGTGATGAGTTTGTTGTTAGTGTTGTTGGGTACCCGGTTTAGCTGCTTCTACAGCTTGTGATCAGTGGTTGGTTCTGGGTGGCATGTGCTGTGGCTGTTGCTATGAGCATCAGTACTGTGTCAGCAGAAACTTATGGAGTGAAAGGTGGTTCTCTTTTTAACCTATGTGCTTTACCTTCTCACAATATTAGAGCATCTGTAGGGTCTGATGTGAGCTTCAGTGTGGTGTCTATGAGAAGAGGTAGAATTGAAGTAGTCGTCTTGTTAATCCACGTGCTTCAGCTTGTAGAAGATCATGGCATTGGGTGACTTGCTTCCTGATTTAGTGTTCATATAAGCTTATACTGTCAGAACTTAGAAACAGCATTGGAATTTCAGGGATTGAAATATCGGGAATTTGTGTTTCTACATGGAAAACATTTAAGACTTTACCAGGTTGAACCGTGAACCGCTTCATTAGCGGTAAGGATAAGAAACTAGATAATATCACAGTTAACTAATGTGGTAAATGAGAGGTGGGAGCAGCTATAACTGGAATTTATTTCTGCATTAAAGATGTTTGTTCACGAGGTGACAACGAAACGTAGAAGGAAAATTCAAATTCTTGTAGTAAAGGTAACTATGTGCCGATGCTAGCTATCAGCCTACTTGCAGCGCGCGCAGCCAGATCCGGGGTCGGGGGTCTCTATTTCTCAGTTGCTGACATTTATTTCCATGCTTTTGCTTGGTAGATTTGGCGATTTAAGCATGACTTTCTCTTCCATGCATTCAAAATCAAGATTAGGAGTTATTAGATGTTATCATGTTACTCTCGGCTTCACGAGAACTAGATAGAACGTTAACTTTGACACTACACAATTAGCTATTGCCGTACTGTAAAGCTCATTCATGTGTATGACATGGATGATGGCAGCCATTTTAGCCGCTATCTGCCTCACTAAACGCTGAAACATGACGTGCGTAGCAGGCGCATAAAAGAAAGATATTCTGCCAGGTTATCCTGACAAAACAGATATGCTGATCAAGCAATGTAATGCTCTGTCAGACTAAGTTGTAATTATAACTTAAACTCAGTTTCATCTGTACCGAGGAAGCTGAGCTCATTGAGCAGGCGTACACGTTTAAAGCTTTGTGCAATGAAAGGCTTAACTAGAGTGGAATATGCGTACGGTGGGAGCCTGAGCTCCATATCCAAGCCAGTTTGCTGCTTATTCAGCCAGGAAGATGTTGATGTCATTGCAATCCTTGATGTAAGCTTTAGAGTAAAGAGTTGTAAGCATCAGGGTAAAGAGTTGAAGAAAGAAAATAGCTGAAATCGTTCATCTTTTTTGCAGGTAAATAAATATGCCTTCGAGCACTGTTTTTGAGCTCTCAAACGCTGTCACACAAATTTTCTGCCAGTAGAACAAACCATCTGCTCTCAACTAGTGGAGAATCGATGCACTCAGCTATATGTAGGTAAAGTTTCTACTCATATCATATGATGAACTCTCGGCATTTTACTGTTCTAGAAGGCGAGAACGGCTGGGCGGGCTCAGATCAGGGCTGGGACAGAACCGCTGCATTAGAAGCGCAATATCAAAACGGACGCTTAGATTGGGATCACTGCTGGGAAAATCCAATGAATCTTTCTCAGAATCCACTGAATATAGCCTCCGCAGATGGGATCACAGACAACAAATCCTCCTTGTTTTTGTCTGGTTGGCCTACTCAGGCTGCTCTCCGTCACCATAGTCAGCTCTTTCAGGCTCCCAGCTTCTCTGACAACGCTGTGTATGCTCAACCAGCTATGCGAAGCTGCGGATCGGTGGTGGAGGCCTTGCAGAACATAATGCATGCTAGTCCGGGATCGGGTTTTTCTGGCATCTCGGCAACAGGCGAGATTTCAAGCGATTTGAGAGCTCTGGAGCAGCGACGTCGCTTCCTTGGGATCTTAGATCTGGACCAGCGAGCTATGGCCGGGGATTATATGAAAGGGGAGGACCTCTACCTGCAGGGCGATGCCTATGGAAGGATCGGACTGAATTTGGGTGGAAGAACATATTTCTCTTCGGAGGATTCGATGCGAATGGGCAAAAGACCTCACCTTCATGCAGCAGCTATGCATCTGCCAATCTGCCAGGCTCAAGGCTGCACTGCCGATCTGAGCAGAGCCAAGCACTACTATCGCCGGCATAAAGTGTGTGAGATGCATTCCAAAGCCGCGCATGTGCTTGCCAACGGCCAAACGCAGCGTTTCTGTCAACAGTGCAGCAGGTTTTTCTAAGATTATCCTTTTTTCATGCCTGTGATTCATCATCTTTTCTTGAAATGTCGGGGTTTACTGTTACATTGGAGCTTTCTGGAAATGGCAATTATGACATGATCTTGTCTAGGTTACAAAAGACGATCTAATATGCTTGGCAGCAGCATGCGTCTGTTCTAAAGTTTGTGGAAATGCGCAGGCTTCATCTTGTCGCAGAATTTGATGACGCTAAACGAAGCTGCAGAAAGAGACTTGCTGATCACAATAGACGCAGGAGGAAGCCTCAGGCGACAGCTGCTCAGACCGACATCAGCAAGGCAGATGCAGCTTGCAAACCTGAAGAAAACGATCAGACTGCAGGCAATGGCACAAGCAATATATGTACTTCTCTTTCCCTCCTTTAAAAGTATTTCAGGTCTTTTTACCTAAATGGTCTTTTTGCGTGAATCGGATTCTAATCAACCGATACTCTTCCGTTTTCTTCTTCAGCTGATGCAAATCCGCTAGCGACCCATTCCAAGGAAACAAAATCGTCCTCAGATTTGATGGAAGAGCTATCAGGTAGCAACAACGGGCCGGTAGGAGCTCAGAGCTTAGAGTATGGCACATCCAGCTGCGGGTTCTTCCGAGCAGACTCTTCTGGGCACACAGTGTTGCAGCTCAATCAGGCGAGCGCCTCTCCAATTCCTGACACGCCGCCTCTTAGATCAACAATGAATCCCGGCTCCTTGATGCTTACTAGTAACAATCTGCATCTTCCGACTCTTCCATCGCCAGAGATTTACAGGCCCAATTTGTTGGAAGGAGTGAGAAAACCCACAGACTCCAATCTCTCGCTTTCCCCGTTTGACAGTGGAGAAGGTTTTGAAGGCCGCTTCCAAATGCGGCTCCCATCATCGCAAAGCCTGTTCCTTGAAACAAAAACCGCAGCTCCATGGTTAGCTGCTGCATGTTCCAAGCCTGGAGGGTTGGCCAGATCTTCCATCAATTTCCAACAGCTTATGCCTGTCAGAGAAGGCCATGATCTGCATGGCGCAGGATCAGTGCACAGTTATGGGAGCACTCAGCTTCTACCCTTATAACTATTGCAACACTTTCAGAACTGCTTCATGGTCGCAAGTTGTCGCAAGCAGTGCATTCTGGATCCTATACCATCAATCTGCAATGCAACACCTGTTAGAAAAGTTACACATTCGGGCATGCAAAGTAGACTTTCTATGAATTTGCTTGTTTACAATTTCCTATTTGATTCCCTTCAATCCAATTCTTCTTTCAACATCATCCTCGTCACTTGTTGCATGAGCCTCTGAAGCAGGTTCACCAATTTTTGAATGCCAGCGATGAGACTCTCCTTTACAAGCAGTAAGCCACCACACTGACAAAGCTGATATAGGCCAGAAAAGTTACATCATGGCAGACAAGCCTCTCTATGTATTGATTGTCTACAATCTCTGGTATGATTCCTTCCAATCCAATTCTTCCTTCAAACATTACCCTCTTCACTTGTTGCGGGAGCCTCTGAAGTAGAGATCACCAGCTTAATTTGAATGCCAGAGATGACTTTCCATTACAGACTGAGCGACAACACTGACAGAGCTGATATATTAGGCTATAACTGTAAGCTTGTAGCCCATCAACCAGCCATCCACAGACTCAAGATAAATCAAGTACACCATGCAAGAATTGGGGATAGTTGACTGCGTCGTCTACATCAGACGAGGACTTCGGATTCTCTGCATCTTCTACATTAATATGCAAGGACCTCGGATCGTCAACTATATCTTCGTATATAATCTTGGCTTCGGCTCCTCCTGAAAAGCAATTTTCAGCAAGGCAAGCATACAAGCCCATGTTCACACACCTTCACTTGTAACCAAGTCACATGTTCAGGTGCATTGTTCAGAATCACTAAGCATGCTCTTAGTGATCTGTCACTTTATAGCAAATTAAACTGATAAGTAGACTCCTTCGTCTCAGTTTCTTTTCCATATTAACTTATATCCCATTTTTGGTCTAGAATTAAGACATGCTCTTCCAACAACTTCTTGTGCTTGATCTACGTTTCACACTCTCTTTTGTTTTCCACTGCATTTCTAGGCTATTTAGGAAGCTTTTATAGAGCTTTATTTTCAGATGAGTTATAAAGGCAAAGCCCATAAGATTTTTCAGCTGCTTTCATGTTTCTTTATCACATAATCTCTAGAGCATACCAATCATTCATGAATTCAGATAATGTACGCAATGAATGTCTAGTGATAGAACAATTTTGTGCTACAATAGTTGATAAAATTAAAATCATAAGAACCAAAATGACTAGTTTCCAAGTGATCATTAATTCAATATACGATATTAAGATTATATTATACCAATAAGGACATAGTTCATATCTCTCTCTCTCTCTCTCTCTCTCTCTCTCTCTCTCTCTCTCTCTCAAATAACTTGTATACACTTTCCATTGCTTCCTATGATAGTTGACAGAATATCTTGCAATCTGTTTTATTATGCTTTTCTAGTATATTTGTATGTATCTTTGTTGACTAATATGAATAAGTCTATTGGCTCTATCTTTGTGTATTTGTATACCAAAGCAGATGTGATATTCACCAAGATCAATCACATCAAATTCTTGTGATAGCATATCTTTGACATCTTTAAAGAATTTAATACTATTACTAAAAAGTAAAGTATCATCAACATAGCGTGTAACTATAATGAAAGTAGATGTAGAAATTGCCTTGAAATACACATTTCAATCAATTGCACTAGTAATGAAATTATTTCAAACGAAGAACGCATTTCTTTGAGACCATGTCTTAGACCATTTACAGGCTTCTAGGAGTTAAAAAGGACAATAATTAACTTGTAAGTATGTCACGGTTACTTGCCATATTCAACGTTTACTTTCTCTATCTTGTTTTAAGGCACTAAGAGGATCTTTCTCGAGACCTTAGTTGCTATTTAGTTAGCCTTTCTTGTACTTGGATTCATATAGTGTGAATATAGTGTGAGGGCTTTTGTATGGAGCAGTTCCTTTCTTCTTGCCTCAAAGCACTTAACGTTGTGTTTGTCTGATTGAATTCATCCTTTCAAATTGTCAACTTGATATCATAGCAGGGCGATTGCAATCAGTAGGCAAGGAAGAGAATCAGATTTGGGGGAAAATCTGAGAAGAATCGACGATGATTTGAGAAAGCTTTGGAAGAAAGGCTATGGAGCAGCAAATGGATTTGTTTGGAAGGTGTGGTGTACCAAACCGGACATCTGAAGATTCGAAGGATTGCTCTTTGGATAGTTAGAGCCTTCTACTATATCAAAAGGTGTGGAATTGGGTCAGAATTTGAGTTTGGGTAACTCAAAGTTTGAGTTTCTTCAAAACAAAAATTCTTGAGAGAATTATTTCCCGGTTGGTATGACCTTGTTACTACACCAATCAACAAGCCGTCTACTCTGAATCTAGTTGGTTACAGGACGACCTCAATGGGGTTGGAAAGAGTTTGACATTAGGGAAAATATGGGCTCAAAATGGGCCCTTTAAGAAATTTCACTTTAGAGAGGTTACGTAGAGAGAGAATGTGAACCAGTTACTTCTGGTCGCCGTTTTCCGAGTTTCCGGCCTTGCCTGACATTTAACTGGTATGGTTAACTTCAGACAATAGTTAGTTAAGCATGAGATGTAATAATTTCTCTTCATGCTCGTTCCAAAATTCGGGACTAGAGCTTTAAGACTGAAAATCTTGGTGTGCTCAATGCAAAAACTGAAGCGGGAGTAGCAGAATTTTTGAAATCAGTGTATGCTTATAGTGAAATATGAGGTAAGACGATTTTTCAATGGGCCATGAACATACAAAAGTAAGGTATGCTAGATCTATTCATGTTGATTTACTGTAGTTTGAAGCAATTACGGATTGTAGCTTTTAACAATGGCAATGTTTCATTTGCATGTTGATCTTCCTATGGAATGCACTCCAATTATTAAGAAAAATTCGAAAGTTGTAGAGAATGTTGCTACAATAGTTAGAGAATTGAGAATGAATAATCATATGAACATAGATTTGTGTGCGGATGGATCAATTTACCCTAATGATCCAACTACCAATTTGTGTCTAGATTTTAAGTCCATAACTCATCTTCTTAGATTTGTATGTGAAGTAAATAGCTGATTATTTAGATATTGTCAAAGGTTGCATGATATTGGAATGCATAGCATATCTTGTCTTAATCAACAATTACAGTCTACTAATCAACAATTGCAACGTGCAAATCAGCAATTGCTTCATTATGTGCAACACACTAGTGCTGAAAACAATGCACTCAAGAATGCTATGTCAGAGTTGAATGGTACAGTCAGTACTCTTCGGGGATTAAACCAAGAAATGTTAGAATTCATGGAAAAGTTGTGATCCGAGAGCTTAAAATCTATTGTTGATATAAAAGCTATAAAGAAGGCAATGATGAAGAGGAAAAGAAAGAGAATACCGATAAAGAATATTGATGACCTATCTACACATAGCGTCAATCATAAAAAAAGAATTCGAGCATTTAAGTATGTTTTCATATAAACTGTTTATTTGATTTGTATATGCCATTTAAGTTTGATTTGCACTTGATAACATGGACTATTTATTTATTGAACATAATTTGAGTTTCATATGTTTGTTGCAGATCATGTTTGGTAGCAAACAACTATTTAACAAATCGTTCATGCATTGGATCATCTTTAAGTCAATGAAACCCGAATAAAGGGCCATTGCAGATGATCTTTTTGTAGTCTCATTGGAAGTATAACCCAATATTTTAATCGTCAAATCCCTTTTCACAAAAAATATTTTATATGTTCCTCTTGAGTACTTATGGTCTCCTAAACAAACTGATAATGATTTGATGGCCATAATGACAGTGGTTGCATATGGATTAAAAGATGAATGAAATATACAAATCTCATTATTTTGAAAGTTTTTCAAATGATGAGATAGAGACACATCCTTTCTCTCGGCCGGCGGACGCCTCCATGTCTCATACCAAAGGCATCTATTTCAATAGCATCTTGTAAACGAGTAAAGAAAATAAATTTAGAATGATACATAACACTACAAACTCATACTTTAACACAATATTTGAAATAAGAACACTGAACAATATTAATACCAATATAATATCTATGTACCATATCATAATCATTGTATTCAACAACGTTTGCTCTGCTAATGTCATGTCCTCCAATGGCCTCTACATTTCTAGAGGGGATATATCGAGTCCTTGGGGGATATTTTTTTTGAAATTCCAAAAATTTCTCCTTTGTAGGCAAAGATTTTTCATAGGCTTTAGATTTTTCAATCATGGCCTCCAAGGCCTCATTGCCAGATCTCCAATTGCCATCTTTATCATAATCTATCTCACTTTCAAAGTCATCATATGTGTAATAAACAATGTCAGAAAATTCTGATAAATTTTGTGCAATTATTGAGAGGATTTCATCCTCTCTCAAATTCAAAACATCTTCTATATCATTAAATGAAATATAACTCTCATTATCTATAAAATATAAGGGAACATCGAGTAGAGTTAATTGATTAACAACAGATGCAGATGGAAGAGAATCAGAGAGGATTATAAAACGAGGGAGAGTTTTTTGATAATCTAAAGCCATAGATGCTTCAGCTTTAACCCCTATATCAGTATCTGCATCATCTACATCAACTGGAGCAGATGCAGATGCTTCGATCAATGGAACAATAGAAGATTCAACAGACTCATCATCTGGAATTTCAGCAAATATGTAAAAGACAAAAGCCATTCCTTTGATTAGAAGGCAACATATTCTTTTGTGGATATCACAATATATATTTCTTTTGAAATGGTCATGCAAGTTAGAGTACTTTTTATTGTGTTTATGCTTAGAGGATGGTTGGGAATGCACAAGGTCCTGAAAATGAACGAAACAAAAACTATCTATATCTTGAATATGAGTACTAATAATCTAAGAAAAATTATCAAGAAGAGAAATTAAATTGTAACGATTCTCATAAATTAGCTTATCGATATCGAAGAGAGCAAAAAAAATACTAGAAAAATACTCTAATTGATGGAATGTCACTGGCATTGAAAAAATGGAGAAGTTTGTTATCTGAGGACATGGAGGAACTAGCCATGTTGAACCTGATATCAGTTCAACGCGACTGAATGATTTCGGTCGAGGACTAAACAACAATGCACGCGTTGATCTGATATTGTTTTGACGAGACTGAAATTTTCCGCGAGCACACATCAGAAGAGGCTGATATCACTTCAACACGCCTGAATGAATCCGACCGTGCACTGTATGTGAAGGCGCGCATCGATTCAATATCGCGAGAAAGAAAGAAAACAAAATGACGAGGGAGTTCAGAATAAAAGATCACGGAATCGAAATATGGAAAGTGGTGCCCATATTAGCCTATTCCTGTTGATCACAGCCATACATTTGTCAAATAATGAATTGAGGGGCACAACTTATATTTATCCACCAATCAGAGTGAGACAAATTTGTACCTACGCTGGAATACATTAAATAGTCTATCACTAGATTCTCCGAATCATCATTAGCCCTAACCCTAAAATTTGTACATGCGTCAGAATACATTAAATAGTCTATCACTAGTCTCTCCGAATCATCATTAAACAAATAATAAACAAATATTAAATGGACATCATTGAAAAACATGTACGAGGGCAATTATTACAGTCTCTCGTCCTATTTAAGCATCGTAAAGACGAAAGTTTTTCTTTTGAGATAATTGTTCATTCAAAACATTTTCATAAGGCGAATTATTTTAAAAGAGCCGATATCGATTCCACATGGGAGGACAAGTGCTTCACATGGACAAATCAAATAGGTGCGCGTTGATTAAATACTTGTTGATCACCTTAGAGTATTTGGATGCAAATGCTTTGTCCATATTCCCTTGGAAACGAGAAAGAAGGATGATCCTTGTGCAAGCAAAGGAGTAATGGTTGGATATTCATCCAACAAGAAAGCCTATCGAATCTACATGCTCTCTACTTTTAAAGTAATTGATAGTAGAGATGTAGTTTTTCATGAAGAAGAAAAGTCCAATCTTGGAGGGGCCGAGATCAAGCAACCTCAAAATCTATCACCTTTTGTTATTGAGGACAATCAACATATGGAGGAGTCGAGATTCGAAGATGGAAGTCCTCGGATTTTTACTCCTAGAAGATCCATGAGGGAGAGATCCAAGCCTAAGAGGCTCACTTATGATGACAAAAGAAAACAAGTGGATCTTGATTCCACTTATGCTTATTTTGTTTCTCACGAGGAGCCCAAAGATGTCCAAGAAGCCCTCAATACCAAGGAGTGGTATGAGGCCATAAAGATTGAATATGATGCCTTGATCACCAACCACACATGGGAGCTGGTGGATTCACCACCTAACATGCATATCATTGGATGCAAGTGGGTGTTCAAGATCAAGTACAATCATGATGGCTCCATCAACAAGTACAAGGCAAGATTATGTGCTAAAGGCTTTGCACAAATATATGGCCTTGACTATGAAGAAACCTTTGCTCCTGTAGCAAAGATGGTGACAATAAGAATCATAATCCCTCTTGTCTTATTTTTTAAATGGAAATTGTATCAACTTTATGTCAACACTTTTTTAAATGGCTATCTTGAGGAGGAGATATACATGGAACAACCTCAAGGATTTATCAAGGATAAATCTAAGGTGTGTTTGCTATTTAGAAGTCTTTATGGCTTGAAGCAAGCACCTAGATCATGGTATTCAAGACTCAACAACTTTCTACTTTCATTAGGATTTGTGCTTAGTGACTATGATCCTTCTATGTACTTAAAGTTTGATGGTAGTAATATTGTCATTCTTCTAATCTATGTAGATGACATTATTCTTAGTGAAAGTTGTTTGATGCTAGTTCAAGAAACTAAAGATGCATTAGGAAGAGAATTTAAAATGCAAGATCTAGGAGAGATCCATTACATTTTAGGCCTTGAGATTGATTTTCATGAAGAGTATGCTTGTATTTGTCAATCTAGATATGTCTTTTCTATGTTGAGAAAATTCAATATGCAAAATTGTAAAGGCATAGATACTCCCATGGAGCAACATGTAAAAGATCCTATTAAAGGTGATGAAAGATCCTTCGAGGACATCACACTTTATAGGAGTCTTATAGGCTCTTTAATTTGGCTTACTATCACTAGACCCGATTTGAGCTATTGTGTGCACAAATTGAGTCAATTTATGCAAGATCCTAAGATCCAACATTGGAAGATGACCAAGAGAGTTCTAAGATATGTATCTTCTACTCAAGATTATATTGTACAAGAATGAAGATCTAACCATTGTTGGCTATTCGGATTCCGATTTTGCAAGTGATAAAATGGATCAGAAGTCCATTAATGCATATACTATCTTTCTTGGAGGCAATATTGTGTCTTGGCTTTCGAATAAGCAAGATACCATATCTTTATCTTCTTGTGAGGCCGAGTACAAAGCACTCACTACAACAACTAAAGAGGTGCTTTGGATCAAGAGGTTAATCATGGAGCTAAAGTGCATCAAAGATGATGATCTTCCCTTGATCAAATGTGACAACATATTGGCCCAAGATCTTGCAAACAATCCTATTTTTCATGCAAGAAGCAAGCATATAGAAGTGGCACACCATTTTGTAAAGGAAAAGCTCATTGGAGGTGAAATCAACTTGGAACACATCGACACATCTTCATGTATTGCTGATCTTCTCACAAAGCCACTTTGCATAAGTGCCTTCTCAAAGCATAGATCTAATCTTGGTCTTATCTCAAGATCAATGCTTGATTTACATTAGATAGATTTTTAGGAGTATCAAAATATTGGAAAAATCTATCTAATGTTGTGAGTAGGGGTCCTAAAAATGCTAAAGATGAATTAAGCTCTTTTGGCTTAGTAAAGACCCATCTTAGAATAAAATATTCAAGGTAGGTAGAAGTAGAAACTCGAGCTACCATAGGAATTGCCATTTGTACTTTGCATGCCACATTTAATTCATGAAAAGACTAGGTGGCACAATTAGACATAGTGAGGTGGCTTGAATAAGTCTAGATAGTTTGAGAGGTGGATTCATAACTCCAATTCAACTCAAAGTACGAGGAGAGTCCATGGATCTATATATATGTGATGAAATTTGTGTGTAATGCAAATTTGGAAACAAGCTCTTTGTGCCCTCTCTCTCTACTCGAGTTTTGTACTTTCATATTCTCTCTCTAGCCGAGTCGAGGCATTTATTGTGCTTAGTTTCATGTTTTGTTGACAGATCTTGCTTGTAACACAATAATATTTCTTGCATGATCAGCTTTCCTATTGTCAATCAATGCTAGTCTGATCTTTATGGTATTATTGGGCTTAGGAGATCAAAAGTACATGTGTAGGGCATCCCACACGTGTGAATTCAATAGATTTGATATTGGATAGTAATGGCGTAGACTACGCAAACAGCACGAATCTACCCTGGTGGAATCCCAATCACAAGAAGGGGTCAGGGAAATCCACCACCACCGCCTCATCCACCACCACCTCCTCCTAGGCCAAGGGGCAAACGAACAGACCCTCCTTGGCTGAAGGATATTCGGAAGCTATAGAAGACCAATAATCTTTTGATTCCGAAAGCTCACATACAGAGATCCATTAGACAGGTTACAAGAAGTCTATCTGTAGATGTGAGATGGACTGTAACGGCAATTGAGGCATTGCACACTGTTGGATTTACTCCTTCTACTCTCCTAAATCCCATTTTTATTCTGCCTCCATTCTTGCTGCATATTTACTAACGTTGTCACATAGCCTGCATATTTACACACAAATTCGCATAGACGAATAAAAGGTGAAAAAATCGCGAACACTGTGTTTTTACACAGGTTATGGTGACAGGCGAAAAGGGGACACTATCCTACAGAATGCCGAAAGTGCCCTAAAAGCTAAGGCACCCTGTAAATCTTATCCTAAGGCCATTCGAAAGAGTGACCCACTTTTCGCATTATCAACAACGTTCACTTTAGCACTGGCTGACGTCGCACCTTTTTTACACTCACTCCATGCAGTTGTGCTATCAGATTGGACAACGACTGCAGCTATCCACGATCTCCTACAGACAGCACATCCACTCTGTACTTTCACATCTGCACACTTGTAATATTATGTATATATATTGGATATCATTCGTGTATTCAACATAGAGAGAGCTAGATGAGAAGCGAGATAAGAAGAGACTAAGTGAAGAGGTTTCATTCCTCATTACAGACAAAATAAGCTTCACAGGGCACTCGGTTTTGTTCGCTATTGTAATGTGCTCTACTGCATTATTAACTTGTATACATGATATACTTAATCTGATATAGCTCTTTGTTCTGCATTCAGATCTGTGTTAATATTGTTGTGCTTGTTCTTCATTTTGTCTGATCTTTCTAGTTGCTTTTTCTAGTAATAGACGATCAACTTTTAGTCTTGTCTTTCACGAATAATTCGCGATTAATTATCAGTCGAACACAGTCTAGCTCTTCGTGAATCATTCGCGACAGATAATTTGTCTTGCAATTTGCGACAAATTATTCATCTAACGTTACATCCATTAAATGTTTGGCTACATAATCTAGAATGACTGTGATTTCTATCATTAAAGTTCTCTTCATTCTGATAGGCGTAGTCATGCTTACGGAGAGAGTCAAATAATTCATTCCGCTGTGCACGAACATTTTCTGTTCGAGTTCGCTTCTCGTTCGTTTTTTGTTTGAGTTCGTTTCTCATTCGTGTTCATCATTTCTTCCCTCTCTCTCTCTCTCTCTCTCTCTCTCTCTCTCTCTCTCTCTCTCTCTCTCTCTCTCTCTCTCTCTCTCTCTCTCTCTCTCTCTCTCTCCAACATGGTATCAGAGCTATTTTCATAGCTTGATAAGCCTCCACAGTACAAGAGTCTACTAGCCGATAGAGTAATTGTTTTCTTGTTGTATGATTATCAGATTTTCATACTTAAGTCATCGATAGTTTCTCCTATCACCCAGACTAATTCTTTCACATGGATTCCCAAGGGAAAGCCAGTCCTATCATGGACAAGCTTGATGGAGCCAATTACCATCTGTGAAAATTTAAGATGAAAACTATACTAATGGCAAAAGAATTGTTTGACGTTGTTACAGGTGCAGAAGGGAAACCCGAAGCAGACGACGCGACAATCGCCAAATGGAAGCTGAAGGATGGAAAAGCTTTTGCGATGATCATCCTCAACATCACGGATACCCAGATTGGCCATGTATCCGAGGCTCAGACATCAAAAGAAGTCTGGGACATCTTGAGCACACTATATGAAGTGCCAGATATAGCTTCTAAGCTACATCTCAGGAAGAAAATCTACTCCCTCAAGATGACAAATGGTGATTCTCTGCAGAATCACATTAATCAATTCAAGAACCTGCTAAGACAAATGGCCATTGTCGGATCTGTCATAGATGATCAAGATGCAGTGATGCAATTGCTTACAAGCTTGCCAAGTTCTTACGACAACTGGGTGATGATCATCACGACTCATCTAGAATTGGCTCTTTCAAGAGTCATTACTAGGTTGTTGCAGGAAGACACACGAAGGAACGAAGCCTCAAGTTCCTTAGCTAATTCTCATGCTTTATATACCAACAAGAGCACGACACAGCAGAAGAAGAAGAAAGGCCTGAAGCAATCAAAGCTAGACCAGAAACCAACTCGGCACAAGGAAGAGTCAAATCTGCAGACAAAGAAGAAGCTGTTTTGCAGATACTACAAACGAAACAACCACAAAATTCAAGACTGCCGAATACTTCAAGCAAAGAACAATAGCAAGGGACAGTCGAATCAAGTGACAAATGCAGCCGCAGTAGCTCCACAGCCTATTCAAGAATCAAATCATGATGCCTTCATGACCAACCATCAAGAAGCATCTAGGGACAGTTCTTGGTTCCTGGATTCCGGAGCCACTCAACATATGACTAGCCTGATTGGCTGTTTCGAGTCCTATACACCTTACAGTACCCAGAAGTTAGTCCACTTTGGTGACAATAGCACACAAACTATCAAAGGTGAAGGCACTGTAAGATTAAGCTTTGCAAATGACCAATCTAAGCTACTCTCTAATGTCTTGTATGTACCAAATCTATCTACGAATCTGCTCTCTATAAGCAGAATCAGAGATTTAGGACATAGAGTAGAGTTCGAATGTGATCAGTGTAAAGTAGTTGATAGGACTGGCAAGATCCTAGCATTTGGAAAGAGGCATGAATACTTGTATAAATTAAGTCATTGCTTTTTTGCCTCTAGTCAGGCTCTCAGTACTTCAATTCATACAAATAAAGGTTTACTTTGGCATTATAGACTTTGTCATTTAAATCATGTTGTTGTACAACGAATGTCTAGACAATCTATTGTTCTTGATCTCAACTATCCTCACGAAAAAGTCGAATTACCTGTCTGTCAAGACTGTCTAGTTGGTGAACAGACTAGGAAACCATTTAAGTCAAGCCATCAGCATATTGCTAAAGTATTGCTGGATGTTGTACATTCAGATATTTGTGGCCCAATGAAAAATCCTTTGCTGAAGGATGCCAAGTATTTTATAACCTTTATTGACGAATTCTCCAGAAGGACGATGGTGCATTTCATAAAGAAGAAATCAGAAGCTTTCAACTGCTTCAGAATCTTCAAGGAGCATACAGAAAAGGAGACTGGAAGGATGATCAAGGTCCTAAGGTCAGACAACGGTGGAGAATACATCTCTGTCGAGTTTAAGGAGTACTGTCAAAGCCAAGGAATTGAACAACAATTCATCACTCCTTACAGTCCTCAGTCTAATGGCTTAGCTGAGAGGAAGAACGGTACTTTGGTCGAATCTGCTAAGTGTATGCTATCGCATGCATCATTGCCCAAGAGATTCTGGGCTGAAGTTGTCTCCACTGCAGTTTATCTCCAGAACAGATGTTCGACCAAGGCCCTCTCAGACAAGACACCCCACGAGGTGTGGACAGGCCCTAAGCCTTCTTCGAAGAACCTAAGAGTGTTCGGGTGCATTGCCTACGAGCAGATGCCACAAGACACAAGGAAGAAATTGGACTTCCAAGGTCTCAAGATCATCCTGATCGGATATACTTCGTCTGATAACACCTACAAGCTGTACGATCCTGATACCCAACAAATATTGTATAGCCGGGATACAGTCTTTATTGAGGATCAATTAGTCGACCTCAAAGGCAAGGATATTGCTCAAGAAGAACCTACATCTCCTGCCATTAACACGACAGTCCGAGCTTCTGGCTCAGACGTGTCTATTGTCGACCCACTTCAAGACAACAAAGCAGACGAAGATGTTGCTGCTACCCAACAACAAGTCCCAGGAGCGGTTCATCAGTCGAATCATCCCAGAAGATCAAGTCGAGTGTGCACACAACCCACAAGGTATACTCCTAAACGAAGCCATGGACAAAGAATATTCCTCTCTGATCAACAATCAGACATGGTCATTAGTTGAAGCTCTTATTGGCTGTAGTATTATTGATTGCAAATGGATCTTTAAGATCAAATATAATGCCAACGGAGCAATTGATCGAAGGAAGGCTAGACTAGTATCACGAGGATTCACCCAGATCTCGAATGTCGACTACAGTGAGACTTTTAGTCCAGTCGTCAAACATTCGTCGATCCGAATGCTCTTGTCTTATGCTGCAGCTGCCGACCTCGAAGTACATCAACTTGATGCACAAACAGCATATCTGAATGGAGTCATACAAGAAGATATCTACATGATCCAGCCCAAAGGATACGTTCTGGAGGGTATCATGTCTGTAAACTCCACAGAGCACTGTACGGCTTAAAACAGTCTGCCAGAGCTTGGTTTTAGAGGATCAACACATTCCTCATTGAGCAAGGATTCAGACCAAGCACTGTTGATTGCAATGTTTATTCAAGGTCAGTTCAGCAATCCTTCATTATCATCACCTTGTACGTTGATGATACGTTGCTCTTCGCAACAATACCAAAATGGTCAAAGATACAAAACAAATGTTCTTCTCAGAATTCGACATGACTGATCTGGACGAAGCTCACTTCTGTCTTGGAATTCAAATCCACAGAGACAGAACAAATCGACTGATTTATAGCACTCAACAAAGATATCTTCACAATATTCTTAACAGAAACAACCTGATGAATTGTAAATTAGCTCACTCACCAATGGATCCAGGCTTGCATTTGTCGAAGGACCAATGTCCCTAGACCAAGCAGGAAGAGGAGCAGATGAGAGAATATCCATATCAATCGATACTTGGATTTCTCATGTACGCAATGGTCTATACAAGACTAGATATCTCTTTTGCTGTAAGCTCACTCAGCCAATATATGGCTAATCCTGGCATTACCCATTGGAAGGCTCTTATTTGAGTTATGAGATATATTCGAGCTACCATGGACCAGTGCATCTGCTATGGAGATGTCAACAACGACAATCTTCATCAGCTCAGTGGCTATTCTGATGCAAGCTAGGAGGGAGATGTAGACAATCGTAAATCCACATCTGGATTTATATTCTTCTTCAACGACGGTCCTATTTTATGGAACAGTCGTAAGCAGACCTCTATCGCACTTTCTTCTACTGAAGCAAAATACATTGTTGCTTCTCAATCTATTAAAGAAGCATTTTGGTTAAAAAATTTGCTGTCAAACATCAATCTGTATCAGTATAGCCCCCACAATTTTGTTTTGTGATAACCAAAGTGCTATTGCCTTATCGGCCAACCCTAGATCTCATTCTAGGAGTAAGCACATTAAGATCAGATATCACTACATCAGGGGCAAGGTTCTCGACAAGGAGGTAAGCTTAATGTACTATAGAACGCATGACATGGTTGCAGACATTTTCATGAAAGCACTCAGTATTAA
Organism: Diphasiastrum complanatum; assembly: GCA_029204225.1. Taxonomy (NCBI): domain Eukaryota; kingdom Viridiplantae; phylum Streptophyta; class Lycopodiopsida; order Lycopodiales; family Lycopodiaceae; genus Diphasiastrum; species Diphasiastrum complanatum. The sequence continues at coordinate 21,340,534 of CM055101.1, forward strand.
TGCACACAACAAATTTTGTGCATTGCTCAGTCTAAAGATCAAGGCATACGGATCCAAATTAAGGGGGGGTGTTGGATTTGCTCCTTCTACTCTCCTAAATCCCATTTTTAGTCTGCCTCCATTCTTGCTGTATATTTACTAATGTTGTCACGCACCCTGCATATTTACACGCAAATTTGCACAGACAAATAAAAGGCAAAAGAATCGTGAACACTGTGTTTTTACACAGGTTATGGTGACAGGCAAAAAGGGGACACTATCCTACAGAATGCCAAAGGTGTCCTAAAAGCTAAGGCACCCTGTAAATCTTATCCGAAGGCCATTCGTAAGAGTGACCCACTTTTTACATCATCACGAACGTTCACTTCAGCACTGGCTGACGTCGCACCCTCTTTACGCTCACTCAATGCAATTGTGCCAACAGATTGGACAACGATTGTAGCCACCCATGATCTCCTACAGACAACATGCTGGAAATCCACCTAACTTCAAGAAAGAAGTCGAATTTGCTATGTATTCCCTCTCTCCATAGTGAGAAGACAGAAAATTTTTGGAGCTCATTGGCAATCTCAAGCTAGTTCACTATGTACATTGAGTTTTTGTGATCCAAATGAAACCAAATCAATTTCTACTTGTTTCTCAGGTTGAAGGCCGTACTAAAGCCTGTATTACACACGTGTGGGCTCGGATTTCAATGTTGATCAATGCTTTTGATTGTTAATGCTTGTTGTTTGTCAAACTGCCAATCTAGATCAACTTTGTTGTGTCTAGTTTTCTGATAGATTGTTAAGCAAGCATCCAATTACTCTTGTGGATCTTTTGTAGATCCATTTATGGTCCTAAAGTATAGTACTTTCACACAATGGAGCAAGATGTAAAAGTGCTAAATGAAGATGATGAAAGATCCTTCATGGACAACACTTTGTTTAGGCAACTTATAGGCTCCTTAATGTGGATCACTATAACTAGACCAGATCTTAGCTTTAGTGTATGTAGGTTGATCCAATCCCTGCAAAGACCATTGAATATCCATTGGAAAAAGACTAAGAGGATTCTAAGATACATCTCGGATACATTGGATTTTGGGATTATATATAGAGGAGAAGTGATTAACCTTCATGCATTTAGTGATTCAGATTTTGCAGGGGACAAGAGGGATAGGAAATCAACAAGTGCCTATTCAACTTTCATAGGAGAAGGTGTGGTTTCATGGCTTTCAAAAAAGAAAGAAACTATATCTCTATCTTCAACCGAGGCCGAGTACAAAGCTTTGACAACCACTACAAAGGAGGTACTTTGGATCAAGAGATTATTGGTGGAGCTAAAGATCATGGATTTAGAGGAGGCACCAATAATCTACAATGACAATATATCAACCCAACACCTTGCATCTAACCCAATCTTCCATGCAAGATCTAAGCACATTGAGATATTCCATCACTTTGTGAGAGAAATGGTGCAAGAATCCAAGGAGATTGCTTTGGAGCATGTTTCAAGCAATGAATGTGTAGCTGATCTTTTTACAAGTCGAGGTGAGGAAGTCCTCCAAATCCAAGGTAGAGCCTCCAAATGTCCTCCAAGCAACCTGCAAGCTTCAAGATGCTCCCCAACTCCAAGCTAGGATGCCTCCACCTGCAAGTAAGGATTTGCAAGCCTCCAAGGATCTCTTCTCCACCTGTGTCCCTACTCTTTAAACACAAAGATAGATAACAAACTGGCCTCAAGTATTCACCACCCAACCATAGCTAGATCCAGGCTCCAAGCAAGACCTATCTAGCACCCCCTTGCTAGCCATAAACAAATCACAAGCATACCACAACACCTCATAGCATACTCAGGACCAACACCCTACTTATGTCCCATACCATAAGCAAGATCCAAACCTTAAGCATACTACCACAAGAAAACACTCTACACACTAGTAGGAACACTAGAGCATAAGCAAAGCAAACAAGAGAGATCTCCGCCTCCCAATGGGCGCCCTACTATCCTCATATAGATGGCCCATGGACCCCTCCAATGCACTATGGAGTTCCATGCTCATCCAAAGAGAGAGAGAGAAGCCTAGGGGAGTTAAAGAATCTCCAAGAGCCCCCATAGGCTTATGGAAGGTCAAGAGACTCCTTCCATAACCTATGACTCTTTGAATGTCTTTCTTGTGGGAGTTGGGAACTCAATGGACACTTTAGAAGGGCACCCTCCTAATAGATCCCATTGCCCAAGTTGTGCATGTATACTTTTGGTCCTAGACCAATAAAGTGATATGGTTCAAGGTTGAGGCCCAAGGTTTACAGAAATAGTCATCCAATGACTTTCTAACACCTCTCTAGGTTCCATACCTCCATCCAAGGCATAGACACCTACCTGCCTTTAACCAAGGACACTAGTACCTTAATCTAAGACACCTACCCCTAAGGGTACTCCTTATTCAAGGGTCACGTGGCTCCATACCTCCGACTAAGGTATAGTCACTTGTCTACCCTTATCCGAGGGCACATACCCTTAATCCTAAGGGTACCTTGCCATTTAGCCCCCAACACTAAATGGACTATTAGGGGTCTGAAGTACTGCTAGATACATAGGTATGTAACATTCCTCCCCCCTAAAATTAAATTTTTCCTTAGAGGGAAAAAATTGGAGAATTCTTCCGGAGATCAGCCTCCTTTTCTTAGGTATCCTCCTCTTCTAATTTGCCCCTCCAGCTGACTAAAAATTCCCGAAGCACTCTACTCCATAGAGTCCTTTGCCGGCTATTAACAATCGCCTTGGGTTCAAGTGGTCCACTCACGGACTCATCACGAAGATGTTCCACTAGAGCTTCCACAGGGACCAGGGTCTCCCCAATCCCCAACGAGGGTTTCAGCTTACTAACATGAAAAACATGATGAACTCCAATGTTAGCTGGAAGGTCTAGTTTGTATGCGACCGTGTTTATCACTTGGATAACCTTAAAAGGACCGCAATACCTAGGAGCCAACTTTGCACACTTAATAGTTTTCAAGCCCCTAGAGTGACTAGGGACTTGAAAAAACACCCAGTTGTTGACCATGAATATCTTGTGCTTTTGAGATAGATCAGCATAGTGCCTTGCCTTGTCCTGGGCACTTCTTATGCTATCTTTAGCCAAATGTAACATTTCTTTCATATCCGCAAAGAGATCAGCTATGGCTTGCACCCGTAGGTTTTTCATGCCAACACTAATTGGTGATCGGGGTTGAAAACCATACATAAGTATGAAAGGGCTTAATCCGGTCGCTGAATGTTTTGCACTGTTATATGTAAATTTCACCAGTGGAAGGTAATGTTCCCAATCAGACTGCCGATGGCCCACATATGTTCGAAGCGTATCTTCCATCATCTGATTGGTCCTTTCTGTTTGACCGTCTGATTCTGAATGATCTATAGAACTCAAACTTAAAGTTGTTTCCAACTTTTCAAATATTGCTTGCCAAAATTTCCCAGTGAATTTTGGGTCACGGTCACTAACAATATCGCAAGGCAGCCCGTACAGTCAAAAAAGCTTCTCAACAAACAATTGAGCTAGTTTTGAAGCTTTAACAGTAGCTTTCATTGGGATAAATTGAGCAAACTTCGTAAGTCTGTCAACAATGACCCAAACCAAATCGTGGCCCTTCCCTGTACGTGGAAGCCCGACCACAAAATCCATGGATATACTTTTCCACTTTCCGGTGGGAATATCTAACTTTTAGCCTCTCTGCTTTATTTAACTAGCACTTAGTACATTTAAGTACATAGACCTCTACCTGACTTTTCATCTTAGGCCACCAAAATTGCCTTCAAACTAAGTCAAGTGTTCTTTGTATACTCGGATGTCCTGCGCATGGACTATCATGACACTCATGCAAGTTTTGGGTCCTTATAGTGTCATTCTCCGGTACACACACCTTTCCTTTACAAAACAAAATCTTGTTTCGAATTAGGAAATCTATTTCAGTCTTTCCTTGATTCAAGGAATCTTGCAAACCTGAATCAACCCCCGAAAGTACTTGTTGCCAATACTTTCCAAAAAAAGGATCGGACTCATATAGTCCTTGAATAGACTGAAACAACCCCGGTTCTATAACAGTAAAGCACAACTGATTAATAACCGGTAACTGACTCAAAGCATCCGCTAGAGTATTTTGACTTCCTTTACAATAACGTACAGAAAAGTCAAAGATTTGCATCAGCTCAGCCCATCTAGCTTGCCTCCAATTTAAAGCTAGCTTGTCTGATGATCCGTCAAAACTTCAAATCTGGCTCCATACAAATATTGTCGCCAAATTTTCAAGGAATGAACAATTGCAAACAATTCCTTCTCATAGGTACAATACCAAGATTGAGTTTCTTGCTTTCATAAGCCACATGATGTCCATCCTGCATCAAAACAGCTCCAATAGCATAATCACTGGCATCAGTCCTAACCACAAAATCCTTATTTATAGGATCGCGAATGACTAGTATTGGTGCCGAAGTGACACTTTTCTTAAGCAACTCAAAACAATTATTCATATCCTCTGTCCACACCACTAGTGGACTCTTAGCCCTCCGGCTTAGCTTCTTATAGTCTTTCAAAGGCCTGGGTAAGGGGAAATGCCAATCGAGCAAATTGGAGAATATGCCGACGGAAAAATCCTACAAACCCCAAGAAAGACTTGATTTCTCAAACTATGGTGAGAATAGGCCAATCTATAACCCTCTGGATATGATCGACTTCAATCTCCACTCCCCGTTTGGAAATATTATGCCCCAAGTAGGACAATTCCTTAGCAAAAAAGTCACACTTAGACTCCTTGGCAAAGAGCTTTTCCCTTCTTAGGATGTCCAAGACAATTCTAAGATGCTCTTTATGTTCCGCCAAAGTCTTACTAAACACTAGGATATCACCTAAGAATACCACTACAAATCTTCTGAAATATGGCCTGAACAAATCGTTCATCATCTGTTGGAAAGTTGCCAGTGCATTGGTCAATCCAAAAGGCAACACCCAAAATTCGTAGTGACCAAAGCGAGTTCGAAACCCGATTTTTGGTATATCTTCTGCCTTAATGCATATCATGATGATAGCCCAATCTTAGATCTATCTTGGTAAAGTACCCAGCACCACCAAGATAGTCTATTAGATCATCCATCCGTGGAAGTGGATATCTATTCTTAACGATTACCTTGTTCAATTTCTTATAGTCGACGCAAAACCTTATAGTCTCATCCTTCTTGGCAACCAGAACCATTGGTGATGCCCAAGGAGACTTACTAGGTTGTACCCACCCCTTTTTCAGGTAATCATGTAATTGCCTATTTACCTCAGCCTCTTCCAATGCACTCATCCTATAAGGACGTTGTGCAATTGAAATTGCTCCAAGTTTTAGATCAATTTTATGATCAATTGTCTTTTCTGGTGATAAACCTACAGGAAGGTCTAAAAAAACATCATTGAATTCATGTCTAAGTTCATTATAGGCTTCAAATTTTGTAGTGTTCTTACTAGGTATATTCATGGCATTTGATAGATTACCTGAGGTTGAAGCTTTTTTTATGCAATCACGTGCAAGGTGACCCTTGTGAAAATTGTCAACATTTCCTAGCTAGTTTGAGGCCTAAATTGGCAATTTTTGTACATAATTTTGGATCTGAAATTTTACATGTGTGAAAGAAGCCTAGATAATTTTATTTTAGTATATATTTCATGTTGAAGAAGTCTCAAACTTTAGGACCTTTGAAATGACACCAAAATCATGTTGTTTGGACATGTAGGCCAAAATTGGCTATTTTAGACTACTGGTGCTCTAAATTTGGGTCCTAATTCTAGAGAGAGGAGAGAGAGTCATCTCTCTCACCTATATTAGGTTGAAATTTGTGGAGAGGTCGGAGAAACTTATTGTATTGTTGAGAGAGATCAATAGATCATTATCACAATTTCTTCCTCCATTGAGAGCATTGCTTTGTGTATGTCGTACAATTCTTGCGCTCAGCTACACCATTGAGAGCAGGAGTATGAGCTTGCGTAAATTGTCTTTTAATCCCACACTGATCACAAAGATCATTGAAGTCATTAGACTTGTACTCACCTGCACTATCTTATCTTAGGACTTTGATTTTCCTACCGTCTGATTTTCGACCAATGCTTTGAAGCTCTTGAAATTGTCAAATGCATCTGATTTCTTCTTCAAGAAGTAGATCCACGTCTTACATGACATATAATCAATAAAGGTCATGAAATGGAAGGCTTTACCTAAGGACATGGTCCTCATAGGCCCGCATAAATCTGTGTGGATTAAATCCAGGATGTTCTTTGCTCTTGCAACACCACCTTTATTGAACTTCTCTCAATGTTGTTTTCCATATACACATGATTCGCACATCGATTTCAAGTGGTCTTCTATGGTAGGCAATCCTGTTACCATCTCCAATTTTCTCATCAAACTGAGGCTTCCCAAGTTCAAGTGACCAAGCCTCTTATGCCACAACTCAGTTTGCGAAAAAACATCTTTAAAGTTTTTTTAGACAAAAAATACATAAGAAATATTGAAACTGGTTATTAGGTCTAGAAGAGAAAACAAGAAATCTAAGTTTGATCCTTTGAACTCCAATATTATGGAAATCAAACCATAACCTATTTCATGGGCTTTGCCTGTGGAAAAGTGGGATGAATTTCAAAAGACTACCCATTTTCATAAACTATCAATTGACAAAATGAAGTGGAGATTAATAGAATGTTGAAATAGAATATTAACATTGCATCTCTTATAGGCAAGTTCATGAAGGTAGACGAAAGCAAAGAACATAACTCCACTTGGTATGTAAGTGTTTGGCGAAGTTTTAGAAAATTATTTATGTCTATTTCACTCTCTCTTGATGAAGCAAATATCAATAGCATGGACAAGGATATAAATAGATTAAATCCTTGACTTTGGCCTACCATACACGACATAAATCCCAACAAAGGGAGTCTTAAGATAATAGAATATAAGAAATAATTTTGGAATTAAGAAGAGTGAACATGATTGAGATAAAAAAGAATCAAAACTATGCTCCCAAGAGGTCACCCACTAGTAGGCTAGTTATCTCCACTTCATTCAATCTTGATGGACGTAGTCCGTCAACATGGACAGAAGAAAGAACAAGGAATCATCAACATAGGTTTAGCTGCTAGTTGTCAACCTGTGCTCACCAATGTGCCATATTGAATGTATTTGCAGAACATTCATACTTAACTTTCAACTTAAAAACCTTATTTTAATTGTAGCTTTCAAATGGCATGTGTATATGAAAGATGATACATTTTAAAGTATTAATCCCAAAAACCTTATTTTAAATACAATTTTTATGTATTATTATAAGACGGTGAGTGAAAGACAACTAAAAATTGTACCTTGTATTCAAAAGGTAAATTCTGGAAGTTACATCTAATTTAATTTTTTGATGTATTTTAGAAGTCACATGAAAGAAAAAATCAAAACAAGCCTTTCAATCCAAACGTGGGAGTGCATGTCAAATTCCAAGCCTTGCACACAAGGTATCAAATAACTAAAAAAAAATGCCATGCAAAAAGAAGCTAACAAGAAAAGGAATAGAAAAAGAAAACATCAAGTGAGACAAGAGCTTAGTAGGGTAGTTACCTATAATTCATTCATTCTTGACAGACGTTGTCCGTTAACATAGAAAGAAAGGAGAAAGAATAGAACAAGATAACCTCAAGTGGGGAAGGGCCTTAGTAGGATAGTTATCTCTACTTCATTCAATCTTGACGGATGTTGTTCGTCAACATATCGAGAAGAAATGAGAAAGAAGTAGAAGGAATCCTCACACACAAACAAGTGGCTGTACGCATTAATGTATCCACCAGTGTTATCATATTTTTTCATACCGTTAGGCTTAAGGGTTATAATTATCCTTGAGGTAAGGTTATAAGGCCACTTTAACATACTAATATGAAATATACTATGAATTATTTAAACATATAAAAGATAAAAGACACATGAACTTCAAGTTCTATTTGAGCAGTATCCTAATACATAAAAAACCAAAACTGTGTTACAAACAAGCCACCCATCCCAGTTTTGTGCTAGGAAACACATGCTTAACCTTTTAGTTTCCAAAAGAATGATAAGCACCAAAAGCCTTTCAAGGAATAAGTGAATATATATAGGAGAAAGAGAACATTTTTTTTGTTTTTTTTTTGGTCCAATCCTCCAACTCCCTTCTTTGCCACACGCACACACCATTAAAAAAAAAATGCCCCAACAACCCACAAACCAAAAAAACAAAACCCCACCCATACACAAAAAAATCCAAAACCCATTCAAAAAGCCCACAAACCCATGCAAAAAGCCCATTCAAATGCCCAAAACCCTAGTAAAAACAACCCAAACACATTTGAAGACCCACAAACCCATGCAAAACCAAATCCCCAAAACCCATGCTTAAAACCCAACACAAGCGAGTCCAAAAAAAAAAAAAACTCAAAACAACAAAACCCTTCATAAGTTAAACCTAATCTAAACCTTCTACGTCGCCTTCTCCGTCCACAGCTCACTCCGGGTGCTGTTGGATTGCACCTCCTCCTCCTTCATGCTCGTGCTGCTGGATCGCACCTCCTCATCCTTCCTACTCGCTCGGGGTGCTAATGGGATCGCACCTCCTCCTCCTCCTTCCTTCTCGTTCAGGGTGCTGCTGGATCGCACCTCCTTCCTACTCGCCTCCTTTCTGCTCGCTCAGGGTACTGTTGGATCGCACCTCCTTCCTGCTCACTCGGGGTGCTGCTGGATCGCACCTCCTCCTCCTTCCTGATCGCACGTCCTCCTCCTTCCAACTTCTACTACATTGCACCTCCTCCTTTCAGAAAGCTCTCCAAGTGCTACTGCTCTCGCATTGCCTGCTAGAGCTCGTTGCTCAGTACTGGATCACACTAAACATGCTATTGTCGTCGCTCATCCTACGCTCACGACATCCTTCCCATTGTAAGTATGTTGCTCATCCTACAACGTCTCTCTGTAGGTGCTTTTTTTACAGATCTTTTTTCAAATGCACACTTTGCAGAACCGCTTTTCTAATATACAGTTCTAATATGCACAAAATCAGTAAATGCATATTGGAGTGGCCTAACAAAGATGCTAACGACCAATTCTCTACAAACCAATGCACTTTGTTCAGCATGCACCAAGGGCTATAGACTTATTGATAGATCCATCATGATTATACTTGATTTTGAATAACCACTTACATCCGATCACATGCATGTTGTTTGGTGGCTCCACAAGCTCCCATGTGTTATTTGACATCAAGGCTTCAAATTCTTTGGTCATTGCTTCAACCCACTCCTTGGATTGAAAAGCTTCTTGGACATCCTTAGGCTCTTCATCTGATATAAAAAGTGCATGATAGGAAGTTTCACCTTCCACTTGCCTTCCTTCTTCATCGTATGTGAGCCTCCTTGGCTCAGATCTTGCTCGTGTAGATCTTCTTGGTGTGATAGCTTGAATCTGCTCCTCCTCAAGCCACGGCCTCGCCTCTTCTTGAATAGCATCAAGGTTGATGATTGATCTTGCATGAGTCTCTTTGATCTGAACATCATCCAAGTTAAATTTCTGATCTTCATGGAAGACCACATCTCTACTAACAACATTTTTGTCAGTAGAGGGCAAATATATCTTGTATGCTTTTTTAGTAGATGCATAACCTACAAAAATTCCTTTTACTGCACTAGGATCTTCCTTCTTCTAGTTTCTATAGGTACATGCACAAAGCATACACAGCCAAAAATCCTAAGATGATCTACCTTAGACTTTTTCTTATACAGCATCTCAAATGATGTCTTTCCTCCTATTGCAAGATTTGGAAGCCTATTACAAAGATAGTTTGCACATGCAACTGCCTCTCCCCAAAATTCTTTAGGCAGAGAAGCTTCCAACCTAATGGCTTTTGCACATTCACACAAAGTTCTATTTTTTCTCTCAGCAACTCCATTTTGTTGAGGAGTATATGAACAAGAGAACTCTCTTTGAATACCCTCTCTCTCACAAAAGTCTTTAAGCTTATTGGAAGTGTATTCCCCTCCACTATCACTTCTTAAAGCTTTTATCTTGAAAGGAAACTGCTTCTCTACATAAGCTTTAAAAGTAAGAAAAACATCATAAACCATGGCTTTTGAAGACAACATATAGATCCAAGAATGTCTTGTATAATCATCTACAAAAGAGACAAATCAGTTGGCTCCTCCTTTGCTCTTAGTTGATGGGAAATGAACATCTGAGTGTACAAGTTCAAATGGTTGCTTTGTCTTGATACTTGATCTAGGAAAAGGCCTTTTGTGTGACTTTGCCAACACACAAGCTTCACAATGTAGAAGCTCCTTTGACAGTGTCTTTGGTAGACCAGCAACTTTTCCTTCTTTGACCATAGATTGCATGGCTTTGAAATTGGGATGACCCAATCTCTTATGCCACAGATCCTTTTGTAGGACCTTGGTCTCATAAGCAATATCTAAAATGTTAGCACTCTCCCTAGAATTAGTTTGTACAGCTTACCAATTCTAGATCCTCTAGCAATAACTTCATTTTCTCTTGAGATTATACACTTTTCAACTTGAAACTTGGCATCCAATCCACTATCAAACAACTGTCCTACACTAATGAGATTCTTACTCAATTTAGGTACATACAGTTTATCATGTAAGCAAAAAGATTTTGATGATGATGCATGTAATGAAATGCTACCTATTCCTTCAATCCTACACTCTACATCATTAGCAGTATAGATGGACCTTTTTGCACCTAATATGACATGAGATAGTGAAAGAGTTCCTAGAACTAGACATGTGGGAACTAGCCCCACTACCTATCCACCAGACTTCTTAATTCTTAAAAGGAAAAGATGAAAAAGTAGACATCATTAATGAATCTTCTCTTTCACTCTCTACACCCTCACACTCATCCTCATTAGCAAGGTTAGATTGCTTAGATTGGTTCTTCTTCTTGAAATAGTTTGATGCATAATGTCCTTTCTTTCCACAGAAAAAACACTTGATCTTTCACAGCTTCTTCTTGCCACTGGATGTTGCACCTTGATCCTCACCACCTTCTTTGGCTTTGTCCTTCTTGTGTTGTTGTCCTTTGCCCTTGCCTCTTGACTTTTCTATGATGAAGAGTGCTTTGTCATCTCCACCATCTTTCAATGAAAGTCTGTTGATCCTCAGCATCTTGTTCTCTTGCCTGCTTTCTTCAGCAATGGGAACACCTTGCAGTGTCTCCAAGGATGGAAGATCCTCTCTGACAACATAAGTTTGCACAATATTGTCATACTCATCTCTAAGTCCATTTAGGACTACTTGAACAAGTTCAGTGTTCTTAAGAGCATCACTAAAGCTAACTCTTGATGAATATCCTTAACTCTCATGACATATGATGAAGCACTCTCATCTACTCTCTGATAACTTAGAAATATTTGGTTTCTAAGTGTAAGCAATCTAGAAGTATTTTTGATTTCATAGATTGTTTTTAGAGTATCCCAAGCTTCCTTGGCAGTGGTGCATTTTCTGATCTCTCTTAACACTTTATTGGTAACATTCATTTTTATAAAATGAAGGGCAATTTTGATTCTTTTGTGGAATGCTGCAGCTTCATTAGGTGCAGCAAGTTCTTCTTCAGCTCTACTCACAATATCCATTACATCCTGTACAATCAACAATGATTCCATTCTGATCGTCCACATTGCATAATTGAAAGATGTTAATTTCTCACTATGCTCTAAGAAATGACATCTTCTTGGTGAGAAATTCTATTAATGATAAAAATGGAGCTGAAAGGATGTTGCTTTCTATCTCAATCTAGAATCTAACATAGATGTTGATCCACCCTATGAAATCTAGCAACAGATGTGAGAACAAATTCTCAATACATAAAATCAATCTATCTTGAATTTGGATCTTGCTTTAGTCACAAAAGAAGAAGTACATGCAAGCAAGAAGTCTATCTCTCCCACAAGTTTCAATGTACTGATTAACTCTCTAGGAACTTACTCTCAACTCAAACACAGTAATATGTGTGAAATGAAAAGTCTAAGACCTCAGAACAATCACTTCTATCCAATCCTACTTGATTGACAGTGAAAATTGACGAAAATAGTGAAAAAGATAGATGTGAGCTCACTTTGGCATATCCCACGAGTTGAGTACCCTCTCAAACTCTCTGATTGCCTAAAACTCTTCTAAAAACAAATCAAATTGATTTAGAAACAAGAGCAACACATTCTAGTCTCCAATACCTATCCAACAAGTTATAGAACATCAAATTTGGATCATTCCTTGAGAAGTAGCACTCATTAATGAGGGCTGATTTCACACATTTGAGCTCTCTGTCTGTACAAAGCTTCGTTGGATCAGATCAGCCTTGATTTGATCCACTTATGATCCACAGATTGCTTGTTTCTCAGCAAGTTTAAATCCTTCTCCAAAATCTGAGTTCCTGCAAGCAAAAACACTGATGACCTGATGTATACACCCTCACCTCTTCAAAGCATGAAGCTTTGATACAAGTTTTTAGCACGTGTGAACTTCACCACACACCCTACAGGATCTTACTGAGGTGTTGTGATTGCACAAGATTGATCAAAGAACAGTATGCTTGAAAAATCTAAGGCAAGAGCACAATGGCATACATCTGATGAAAAAATCTAACTCTTCACTATGAGAAATGAATGTTAGAAATAATTCTAAGTGTTTAGTATGGGAAAAAGAGGCTGCTCTCGGGTAGAGAGAGAAAATCATACATAGAAAACTTGGGTAGAGAGAGAATGAGTCCAAAACACCAAAATCTCAATATTCACAATATGGCAAAACATGCCCAGCTTTCCCTACATGAGAGAGATTCAAATTCCTACAGTGGAGTTGCATGGAAAGTCCACTTAACTGAACTAATTCACCTACCAGAGATCCACATGTGTAACTGCATGCATATATGGTGCATGTACTGCATGTCAACTCATAAAATTGCCTAGACATGTGTAGATCACATAAACTACTTTGCATGTTGCATACATTGATTGCATGTGGCTTGCATGCATACAGTAAGACTTTGTATGTTATCAAAACATCTGCATGTCATCATAATTGAACCTATCTAACTCAAATACGAGCTACACTAGAAGGATATGTGCTCAATTCACACTCCTTCTATGTACAACATGAAATCTAGTGGAAATTATCATGGACATGACCCCAAACTCGAGATAGAAAGATAATATTTTAATAATCTTCGCACATGTATGTTGCTCCATCCTTCTTCTTACTTACTTCTTTCTTTCTTACTTTGTGGAGTACCTTCTAATAGGATTCTCACAAAACCCTGCAATAAATAGAGCATAAAGAGCCAGCTACAAAACTGAAAGTTGTGGGTTTTGGTAGAAGGATTAGACACTAAAAGCTAAGTTTAAAGAGAGCAAAGGGTCAACACTTTGAAATATCAATAAAGTGCTTATGAGGAGTTTAAACCTGAACTAGAAAATTGGAGCTGAGAAATTTTGGAGGGAGTTTGTTTTGGAAAGAAATTTGAATTAAACAGTTCAAATTTTATATTAAGTTTTTATATAATGGAGTGGACAATTAAAAGTTCTCACCACCACACACACGAAGTAAACAATTAAAGGCCCTCACCATGCTTCCCTCCTCCTTGATGGATGTCGTCCGACAAGCATGCATGAAAGGCTGTTGCACTAGCCTTCATTATTCACATAGAGCACATATAGGCTGCCTTAGACCATGCTTCTCTCCATCTTCATGACAATCGTTTGTCAAGCACGAATGCAATACGCAAGGTATAGAAAAGGTTTTATGCACTAGACCTCATTAAACACAAATATTGCATGTGGGGTAGCCCTTCGTCATGTTTCAATCTACCTTGAAAAATGCAATCCGTCAAGCATGAATGAATTAGACAAGGTTGTACACACTAGTTAGCACATACATTCCGTGCACTCCTTCTTTTCCATGCTTCCCTCCTTGATGGACGTTGTCCATCAAGCAATGAATGAAGTAGACAAGGTTGTTGCACTAGCCCTCACCATGCTTCACCTCTCATTACTCACGTACATCCCATGTGAGCACTCCTTCTCCATGCTTCTCTCGTACTTGACGGACGTCGTCCATCAAGCATGCATGAAATAGATAGGCAGTTGCACTAGTCCTCCCCATGCTCTCTAATTAAGCACACATATCCCATGTCAGCACTGCTTCTTCATGCTTCCCTCCTACTTGACGGACGTCGTTCATCAAGCATGCATGAAGTAGACAAGGTAGTTGCACTAGCCCTCACCATGCTTCACCTCTAATTAAGCACATATATCTCATGCCAGCACTGCTTCTCCATGCTTCCCTCCTACATGACGGACGTCGTTCATCAAACATGCATGAAGTGGACAAGGCTGTTGTGGACGACGTCGTTCTCTCAATGTGATCACTCCTTCTCTGTGCTTCCCTCCTACTTGACGGACGTTGTCCATCAAACATGCATGAAGTAGACAAGGCTGTTGTTCTAGCCCTCACCATGCTTTACCTCTCATGTCAGCATCCATTCTTCTCCATGCTTCTCTACTACTCGACGGACGTCGTCCATCAAGCATGCATGAAGTAGACAAGGAAGTGGACAAGGGTATTGCGCTAGCCTTCACCATGCTTCACCTCTCATTAAACACCTACATCCCATGTTAGCACTCCTTCTCCGTGCTTCCCTCCTACTTGACGGACATCGTCTGTCAAGCATGCATGAAGTAGACAAGACAACATGACGGACATCGTTCATCAAGCATGCATGAAATTGACAAACTGTTGCACCATGCTTCACCTCTCATTAACCACATACATCCCATGTGAGCACTCCTCCTTCTACATGCTTCCCTCCCATTTGACGGACATCGTTTGTCAATCATGCATGAAGTAGACACGACAGTTGCACCTCTCATTAAGTACAAGGTTGTTGCACTAGCCCTTGCTAAGCTTCACCAATGCATGCTTCTCTCTACCTTGATAGACACGTCGTTCATCAAGGATGCATGAAGTAGACAAGGCTATTGCACTAGCCCCCGCCATGCTTCACCTCTCATTAAGCACATATATCCCATGTAGGCACTCCTTCTCCAAGCTTCCTTCCTACTTGTTGACAAACGTCGTCTGTCAATCATTAAGCACATACATCCCATATGAGCACTTCTTCTTCTCCATGCTTCCCTCCTATTTGACGGACATCGTCCGTCAAGCATGCATGAAGTAGACAAGGCAGTTGCACTAGCCCTTGCCATGCATCACCTCTCATTAAGTACATATATCCCTTGTTAGCACTCCCTCTCCATGCGTCCCCCCTACTTGATGGATGCCGTTCGTCAAGCATGCATGAAGTAGACAAGGTTGTTGCACTACCCCTTGCCATGCTTCACCAACTCTTGCAAGTAGTCCATCATTGCGCTTCTCTCTACTTTGACGGACGTCGTCTGTCAAGCATGAATGAAATAGACAAGGTTGTATGCACACATACATCGCGTGAGGGCAACTCTTCTTCCTGCTTCCCTCCATTTTGACAGATGTCATCCATCAAACATGAATGGAGTAGACAAGGTTATACACACTAGCCCTCCCTAAACACATAGATCACATGTGGGCAGCCATTATTCTTGTTTCCCTCTACCTTCCCGGACACCTTCTATCAAGTAAATAAAGTGGACATGATTAGTACTATGAGCTCTCACTAAGCTATACATTTTTTATTATCAAGGTACATGTTTATTCACTTATTCATCACTGCTAATATTGGTTGCAGACATGGAAAAAGAGATCGGTGTTGCAGAAGTAAATAACACAAGTCCTATGGAAGTGATCTCTTGTCATGACATTCTCCCAATAATAGACGTGGAGGTAGATGTAAGGATGGAAATTTCTGAAGCTACTCCTTGGTATATGGAATCTATTGGACCAAATGAATATAAGGGAGATGTGTTTCTTTATGTTAATGACAATGGACAAGGTTACAAATGTATGGGAATAATTTTAAGCATGGATAACATAATGTCTACATATAGTGTACCATGTAATTTTGCTCAAGTGGAATGCCCACAACAGAAATTGGTATGGAATTGCAATGGTCTAAGTATTCTCCTATCATGATGGGGCCAAGCAAAAATGGAAGAGGAGGTTCAATGATCGAGATGGGTTGGGATATTCCAAATCTTTTAGAATGGATTACAGATTCTAGACTCTCTTCTTGTGAAGACATTGTTGAAGGATTTAAAAAGGTAAAAACTAAGCAACTTGAAGAAGGAAGAGCTCCTTCTTCTAAAGTTTATTCTAGTATTATAAAAGATGCACTAAAGGGAAAAAGACACATACATTGGGCAATGATGTTTTTTCTAGGAGAGGCATTCAATTGGTAGAGGGAGATCTTACAAACTATCTAGTGCGCAAATTGGGAAGTGTAAGGAGGACAAAGGAGAAGATATCTAAAGGCAAAAGTTTTGAAGATAGATGGTGAGAAAGAAACACCATTCAAACAGATTCAAGATATGGGAAAACAACCGAAGCTAGCTATCGACAAGGATATAGTGCTGAAAAAAAAAGGCAACAATGTTGGATTCAAACATTGAGAAGGCATCACAACCAAAAGTGCTTAAGGAGTAAAGGAAAGTGACAACTTCATCTTCACAGAGGAATGAAGCAAGAAAAAAACCACATAGCGGGCGATCAAGCACAAGAGGTGGAGAAGAAGTCGTACCTCAGAACTTTCAAGGATATGAGGCCATTGCCAATCAACCTAGAACAGGTGATATCATTGGCATGGATGTGACTACCCTCGAGATGGCTCGGTCATTGAACCAAGCAGGACCAAATGAAAGTGTCAACAATGTAAGTAAGACCTTGAAAAAAGTAGAGGGTCAACTGTTTTGGGAGAAAATAATACTGAGACTTTTATGTTTTCTTCTTGTCTCCAAGTGAAAACCTATGCTTGGAAATAAAACACTTTACCAAAAGACTTTGTAAACATAGCAACAACACACTCCAATGAAGGTTCATGAATCTCCTTTGCAAGCACCTTCTCAACACCATGGAACTATATTCTACCTGCAACTCCATCAAAGACATCAATGATTGATGATGTGCCACATCACAAAAAATGGAAGTCACAAATTTTCAATCCATATATGAGGAATTTGATGTTGATCAAGTACTATAACAATTATTGAAATCACTTATAAGAAATCCTTGCTCTTCTCGCACTAGAGGTCAAACAATTGTTATGGCGATTTACCTTGGTCTGATTAAAGATAACCTTAGTGAAAATTGAGCAAGAGATCGTGTCTAGGAAGAGAAAGAGAAAGAAAATTGAGGACAAGAGCGTCAATAGAAATATAAATGTTGATTAAGCATGGAAATTGCCTTCAACTTTATGTAATGCTCAACATGCTTTGAAAACTTATATGTCTATTGTATTGATGCAAAAAATCTCTTATCTTATATTGAAACTATAAGATGAAATTTTATAAAGCAATTTCTGTTTGTTATGCAATCACTTAATCTATGACATATCAATTTTTTTTTTTTGAAAAGCTTAATAGCACTATCATATATTCACAAATATACAAGTATAAAAAACGGCTTCCAAACTACAGTCAGTCCGAGGTCCATATTTACTTACAAAGCCCAAAGGCTACCAAGATAGCATACCACGCAGGGTAGCAAACTAAAACTAACTTAAGTGGTATGTAGGAACAACATAGCAAGTCTAATACAAGCCGTTGCCAATAAAGAAGAGGGCTCTTTCTCAAACACTTGTTGATTTCTTTTTGTCCATATCTTTCACAAAACTGCCAGTCTACACACATGCTAGAAAATATGTGCAGAGGAATCTGTCAGCAAGTTCTCACGGAGAAGGATGGTGTCAATAATGAAATATGAATCAAGTTGAAGATGTACGATAAAGTTTCTAGCATGTAACATGCATGTGACAAAGATCAATATTATTCCTTCAACTTTGACTAATTAACCAATAAGCAAATATCTCCTCCTTGGCTCATGAATGGGTGGAGTTCAATCATGATTTTCTTGTTGGACTTTATCCTTGTGCTTAATTTCTTGTGGAGTGCCATCCTAATCTTCTAAGATCATAGGAAGCCTCTTTATGTAACTATCACCTTTTGCATGATTGTCTTCATCAAATCTATGCATCTCATCAAAAATCACATTCTTACTAATGTGGATCTTCCACATCACTGGATCAAAGCACCTATATGCCTTTGTCCTCTCATCATATCCACAAATATGCATTTAATAGATGTCGATCCCTCTATCTGACCTTAGCATCTTAATGTGGGCATCCAATTGGTTTTCAACCAAAGCTTTGAACTCCTTGAAGCAAGTCAATGCATCTGATTGTTCTTCAAGGAATAGATCCATGTCCTCCTAGAGTAGTCGTCAATAAATATCATGAAATAGTAGGATCCCCCCAATGACATGGTCTTCATCAAGCCACACTATGTATGAGAGCAAGTGGCTTTTTCACTCTAGCAGCTCTCCCCTTCTTGAATTTCTCTCTATGGTGCTTCCCCATCACACATCCTACACAAGGAATGTTGTTCATCTTGCATTGTGGGTAATCCACCCATCATTTTCAATTTGGCCATCAAACGTAAACTTACATAGTTCAAATGGCCCATCATACAATGCCACAATTTAGGTTGTAATGCTATTGATAAAGCTAAACCATATTCTACAATTTTGGTCACATCCAACTTATAAAGTCCATAGTTGTTATGGCAATACCTTGTTGCCACCATTTTGTAATCGTGATCCATATCCTTCATAAAAAACCCATCTTTGAAAAATTCAACTTTCTGCCATTGATTTGTCATGATTCCAACATAAAGCAAGCTTTTCGTAAGTCTAGGTACATAATGCACATTCAAAATGGTCTTTATCTTACCATCTAGAAACTATACTGGTACATTGCAGATGCCTAGAACCTGACACTCTTGCCCATTGACTTGTGTGACTTTCTCTCCATCATGGATTGGAGAGAAGTTCTCAAACCAATCATGCTTCCAAGTCATGTGTCTAGTGGCACCCGAATCAATGAACAATCTAGCACCATCATGCACCTGAGATGCCAATGCCGATGAGAAGACATTGGTCTTGTTGTCTTCTCCATCATCTTTGGCAATGTTGCCTTGTTGTTTTACTTTTTCCTTTTTGATATCCACTTTCTTTTTGTAGCACTCTCTCATCGAATGACCTAGCTTGTGGCAATAATAACACTTCCCCTTCTTCTTCTTTGTTTTTGCTAATGACCCTCCCTCATCCTCATCGTCCTTCCTCTTTTTCAGGATCCATTTCTAGCCCTTTTTCTTGTCTTTAAATACCAATGTCTGGTCTTCCTGAGTAGCATGCCTCGATTTGACCACTTCCAGACTTTGCTCTTCTTGCAACAAGATTTCATGAAGGTCTTCAAAAGTGGGCGATTCCCCCCATGATGTGATGCCACTCATGAACATTTGCAAGCCTTCTGACATGCCACTCATTGTCATATGGACCAATTCAACATCTCTTATAGGCTCACCAATGGCAACTAGTTGGTCTCTCAGTTCCTTGATCCTGGTGAAAAAAGATCCCACACTTTCATTGTCCTCCATCTTGATGGTATTAAGTCTCGACTTAAAAAACATAGCATGAACCGGATTAGTGGTTTGAAATTGAGTCCTTAAGGCTTCCCAGGATCTCCTGGCCAAAACCATGTCACTAATGTGGGTGATTATGTGATCCTTCACTGATAAATTTGATCAAGGATAACACTCTTTGTGCCTTCATATCATAAGCTCTCATGTCAGCTGGGTTAGGCCTCACCTCGATACCCGCAACAATGTACCATAGCTCTTTCTCCACGAGAATGCTCTTCATTTTGAATGTTTAGAGGTTGTAGTCAGATGCCCCATCCAACTTACTTGCTTCACCCAAAATTTCCTCATTGAGTAGGCCATCTCCAAATTGTCTAAAACGTTACTTGTAGGCTAAAAAAGGTATGCCAAGTACAATGGCAATTTGAAAACTCACAAATAATGACCTACACTTTTTGGCTTACCAGGCCACCCACCGCTTTATCGCCAAATTGGAGGCCAAGAGGGTTTTCATTCCTGAAATGCCTTTAGGCATACACTCTTGATTAGGTGCTCCCTGAATGGGTAAATCACCTTTGGAATCCACCGAGCACTCTCTCCATGGCAATCACTCTATTTTGAGTACTGTACTTGTAGGTACAGTCCAGGTGCCCTTTCTTTGGGTCAATTCGATAGGTATAGCCCAAAACATGGGTAAAACGGCCTAAAATGCCTTAAAAGATAGTTTTTGAACTCTTTCTTTCTTTTGAAAGAACTTCACACTTCGAAAGAGTCAAGGATCAACAACTACTTCAACTTGAAAATTTTTAATGAAGTTGAAGCACATATTGCACTTTAGTTCCTTCAAATTACTTTTGGAATGGACTCGAGCAAATCTAATGGCCACTGGAGGATCAACACCCGACAATCACTTT
The DNA here is from genome assembly GCA_029204225.1 of Diphasiastrum complanatum. Classification (NCBI taxonomy): domain Eukaryota; kingdom Viridiplantae; phylum Streptophyta; class Lycopodiopsida; order Lycopodiales; family Lycopodiaceae; genus Diphasiastrum; species Diphasiastrum complanatum. The sequence goes on from CM055101.1 coordinate 21,361,092, forward strand.
AATTCCAATTATTTCCCACCCTCTCCATGATCCAATGACCTAGTCACGTCATGCATTAAGGAGTACTCTTGGGAGCAATGTCCACTAGATTACACCTTGGGCTCAGCACGGCCGGAGGCGTGTGAGCCAATCCACCACCTCCATCATCTCTCTCTTTGGTCTCTTGCTATGGAGGAAGGTCTTTTATGACAAGAAATCAGATAATTCATTAAGCTTCTACGCACTAATGCCAGCACGGCTGCCCATTGCACTCTAGAACATCCTTCTTCTTAGTAGGTGTTATGGTTATATTCAGCTAAGGACATGGAATAGTCCTAATATGGTAGACCAGCCCTTCGGTATTTGACATTGTTGGTGGTCACGCCATGATTTAATTCCATGTCAAGGCTTGTTTGTGACTAATGACCCTGAGAGAGTTAGAATTATAGTAGAATTATTGTGTTACTGTACTGTGGGTCCTATCAGTGGATAAGGATCAGTTGGCCTCGCCACGAGGCAAGTCGACGGGACACGCATCCCACCAACGGCAACCTGGGCATTAGAGGAGTTCTCAATATCAAAAAGACCCTTTAAGGAATGCCATGTAGGATATACAAAAATATCAAAATAAATAAAACAATATTGAGTTCATAGTATAACTTGACTAAATTCAAAAATATTCTCTCCATTGGTTACGAAAAGGGCAATATTTTCACTGGATCTAGAATATGACCGCCATCCCCAAATTTGAATCAGGAAAAATTGCAAAATGTTTACATATGCATTCCTTCCACGAGAATGGAAATATGAGTGCCAACTACCTATTGGAATGAAAAGATGAGTTGCATTTCCAAATTTGAATCAAGCATACAAGCATGGAGATTGGATTGATCGTACATAGTATATAATATAATCAAAGATGAGTATTTTGTTTTGCTTCATAGAATCTGGTCATAGTACTTTGATGCAACTGATTACTCTATTATTCTTTTGATGATGACATTATATCATCTACATGTGGATATCCCTATTGATTTGGCACCTTTGCAGAGAAGAGGAGGCAAAGGAGTTCAAATATCTACTGAAGATCATTCTCGTTACAGGGCAGAAGGAAAGAAAAACTTGGATTTGTGGACAGATGGAACATTATATCCACAAGATCCAAGCACTTTGACACATCCCACATTCTCTTCAATAACTCATTTAGTTACATGGATATGCAATGGGCATAGTGGATTACTAGGATATTGTGAAAGATTGCAAAACCATGGAAAATAACTCTATATGAATAAAGTTCACTTTTTAGAAGGTGAGTTAATCCGGATATCCTCTTATTGTCAGAATAGAGATTGTCATCTCCAAAAGACGTTAGAAGAAAATGAACAACTTAAAAAAAATAATGAATCATTACTAAAGATAATAATCAATATCAAATCATAACTAGAGCAAATGCAATCAGCCTTACAGTCTATTCGTATTGAAAACTTACAATTACTGAAGGATGTCGATTTGGTAAAGAAGAAGGCTGAAAGTAAAAAGCAAAAGCGACAAAGTTACAAGGATATTCAAACGCTTTCAAAAGGAGGTTATCAAAATAGAAGGATCTGTGCATTCAAGTAAGCATATTCTGAATTTTGTAAGTTTTTCAATGACATTTGGATTTAATTTCAGCTATGGTGATATTCTGTGAACTATCTATTTTTTTTGCAGATCTGCATTAGTAGCTCCTCGGAATATTAAAGACAATGCTTCACTAGGAATGTCATTGGGCACAATATTGACTTGCAAATTCACTGAGCGTATCATGATGAACAATAGGATTTCAAATGTAAAGTGTAAAATAGTAGAGTCTTTGATGGTGGACATTCAAAATATTTTAGATAAGACTATAGTTCAGGGTGCTTGTGATTTTGCAGGTATTAGTAGGGAAGCATATGCAACAATATTTAAACTAATTAGAGAAGCTTTTAAGAAAGTTCAAATTAGAGAAGTCCCAATCCCTAGGACATATCACTTGAAGAAAGAGAGGGATACATTAAACATAGGTATGCATAAGATCACTGGAACTCCATTTTATATTGAGGAGGTGTATGAAACTGATGGAAGATCGATATTCTATAATTCATCAAACAATTTATTTGTTGATCTAAATTGACAAAATTTCCAGAATTCACACGTGTGGGGAATGTCCACAAGGGTGACTGATCTTAATTAAGCTTTGTGATTGGAACTATAACATAATTCTAGATTGATTAACAAATTCTAGTTTAGCCTCAACACGAGTTAGAGAGTGAGAGAGAGCTAGAGAGATAACAAGCAATATTTGTTTAGATCCAAAATGACATGAGATAGCTACAAAACTTTGGTTCTTTATCATTGATTGTGTGGAGAGCTACACATATTTATGGAGATTGAGGTAGCTTGAGGTAGAACCATATCTATCCATTCCAAAATGACATCTAAAGTGACATCTAGAGTCTATGTGACATTTGTCACTTGTCATGCATGAGATTCTACCAACTTTTTACAAGTGTACTAGTTCTAACTACAAATGTCCAAATCATCATGCATGTGTCCATTAAACTTTGTGCATGCCTTGCATGTCACTATGGATCACTTACAATTAATGCATGTGAGTTGCCACGAGTTTCTACAAGCATAATCATGCTAATTCTATGTCTACAAACTATATGCAAGTTGCATTTATCAAACTAGATAATACATAACCATGTAGCTCGAGTTCTATGTAGGCCAAACTTGGCATTTTGCATTAATGAGCTACATACTTGCATGGTACAACATTTGTAGCATGCCAAGAAATCAATATGGATTGTTTTTCAATTTTAACACTCCTCCTAAAAATAATCTATATTGATTTGAGCATGGATCTTGGTATAACTCCAAGGTTGGATCTATGCTTGTTGAAGGAACTTTTGCTCAAAGGTTTGGTGAGCATATCTGCAATGCAAGATGATGTGTCGATGTGCACCAATTTGATTTCACCTCCAATGGGTTTCTCTCTCACGAAGTGATGTGCAACTTCGATATGTTTGCTCCTTGCATGGAATATTGGGTTGTTGGCAAGGGCTTGAGCTGAAATGTTGTCACACATGATCATAGGTATATTTTCTTCCATAATTATCTTTAGGTCCACTAGTAACCTCTTGATCCAAAGCACTTCCTTTATTGTTGTAGTGAGCGCCTTGTATTCAGCTTCACATGATGAGAGTGATACAGTATCTTGCTTTTTGGAAAGCCAAGATATCAAGTTTCCTCCAAGATATATGACATAAGCACTTGTACATTTCCGATCTGCTCTATCACTTGCAAAATCTGAGTCAAAATAATCAATAATAGAAAGATCTTCATTTTTATATAATAAACCAAAATCAAAGTTGAAGATATATATCTAAGCACTCTCTTGGCCTTTTTCCAATGATAAATTGAAGGATTTTGCATAGCCTGGCTCAACTTATGAACACTAAAGCTTATTTTAGGTCTAGTTATTGTGAGCCAAATTAAGGAGCCTATAAGACTTCTAAAAATTGTGATGTCCTCGAAGGATCTTTCATCACCTTTGTTAGAGTCCTTTACATTTTGCTCCATAGGTGTTTCTATACTCTTGCAATTCAACATATTGAACTTTTTTAACATTGAAAGAGCATACTTAGATTGACATATGAAAGCTTTATCTTTAAGAAAGTCAATCTCTAGTCCTAGAATATAGTAAATTTTTCCAAGATCTTGCATCTTGAACTCTTTTCCAAGTGCAATCTTGGTTTCCTCAACTAACTTGATACAACTTTCTGTCAGAATGATATCATCAACATAAATAAGAAGGATGACAATAACTTTATCAAAAAACTTGACATATAAGGAAGGATCATAATTACTAAGATTAAATCCTAGTGACTCAAGAAAGGTGTTAAGTCGAGAATACCATGACCTTGGGGCTTGCTTTAATCCATATAAACTTTTGACGAGCAAGCAAACTTTTCCCTCATTATGGATGAACCCAATAGGTTGATCCATATAGATTTCTTCTTCTAGATAGCCATTTAGAAATGCATTAGAAACATCTAGTTGAAGAATTTGCCAATTGAAAAAACAAGCAAGAGAAATTATGATTCTAATTGACACCATCTTTGCAACTAGGGCAAAGGTCTCCTCATAATCAAGTCCATATACTTGAGCAAAGCCTTTAGCACAAAGCCTAGCCTTGTACTTGTTGGTTGTGCCATCTTGATTATACTTGACTCGAAAAACCCATTTGCAACCAATGGTATGCTTGTTGGATGGAAGATCCACAAGCTCCCATGTATTATTGGCCATCAAAGCATCATATTCTTCCTTCATGACAAGGTACCATTCTTTTGAGTTGATAGCATCATATACATCCTTTGGCTCCTCATGAGAAATAAAATAGGCACAATTAGTGGAGTTGATTTCCACTTGCTTTCCTCTATCTTCATAGGTAAGCCTTCTAGGCTCGAATCTTTCTCTTTGAGATCTCCTTGGTGAAAAAATTCGAGGTGACTCCTCCTCAAATCTCGGCCCCATCTCTCCATGAAGATCTTCAAGGGTGATGATTGGAGTATCTTTATGAGAATCTTTGAACTCAACCTTCTCAAGAATGTATTTTTGATCTTCATGGAATATCACATCTCTACTCTCAATTGTAGTTGAGGTAGAGGGAACATAGATCCTGTAAGCTTTCTTGTTGGATGCATATCCAACCATGATCCCTTTAACAAAATTAGGATCATCTCTTTTCCTTGTTTCCAAGGGCATATTAACAAAGCAAGTACAACCAAAAACTCTAAGATGATCTACCTTAGGTTTTTTCTGAAACAAGACTTCAAAAGGTGTTTTTCCAGCAAGAGCATTGTGAGGTAATCTATTGCACAAATAGTTTGCACAATTTATAGCTTCACCCCAATATTCAAAAGGCAAAGATTTCTCTCAGCTACTCCATTTTGTCTCAGCTACTCCATTTTGGGATGGAGAATAGGCACAAGAAAATTCTCTCTTTATTCCTTCACCTTCACAATAATTATGAAACTTGTTGGAGATATATTCACCTCCTCCATCACATCTTAAAGCTTTAACTTTGCAAGAAAACTGTTTTTCTACATAAGCTTTGAAGATAAGGAAGTGATAAAAAACCATAGCCTTTGAAGAAAGTAGATACAACCAAGTGTATCTAGTAAAGTCATCAATAAAGGTGACAAAACATGTTGCACCACCAATACTTTTAGAAGAGGAAAAATGTACATCTGAATGTATGAGTTCCAATGGATAAGTAGTCTTTATAAAAGATTCTGATATGGCTTTCTGTGTGGCTTTGCAATAGCACAAGTCTCACAAGGCTTGAAATCTTTAGAAAGAGATTTTGGAAGACCAATAGCCTTCTCCTTCTTAACCATAGAAGACATAGATGTAAAGTTAGGATGTCCCAACCTTCTATGCCACAACTCCTCCTTAGATAACAAAACAACTTCACAAAGATTTTCATTCTCATAAGAATTCAACTTAAAAATTCCACCACATCTAGTTCCATCAGCAAGGATCTCATCTTTTCTCTTGATAAAACAAGTATTGGAGTTGAACTTTACATCACAGCCATTATCAAGCAACTTTCCCACACTAATTAAGTTCTTTGTAAGTCTTGGAATGAAAAGAACATTAGAAAGTGCAAGAACTTTTGAAGAAGAAAGTTTCAATGAAATGTTGCCAATTCCTTCTATTGGACACTCATGATCATTAGTTGTGTAAATAGATCTCTTGAGTCCTTTGAAAGGTAAGATTGAGTCAAATGACTCCTTTGAATAGCACATATGTGAAGAGGCTCCACTGTTTATGTACCAGGCTCCATCTTTCTTGAAAGGTGATGAAGAAAAACTGGACACCATAAGTGATCCTTCTCCATCACTTGAAACAAAATCTTCTTCAATCTCTTTGGAGAGATTAGCTTGCTTGAGTTGGTTTTTCTTCTTAAAGCAATTAGAGGCATAGTGCCCCTTTTTGCCACAGAAGAAGCACTTCACTTTCTTCTTCCTGGTTTTTGAGTTAGAGGGATGAGATGTTTCATCCTCTTCACCATTTTGATCTCGATCTTTGGCTTTGTCTTTGTTGTATGCTTGAGAGAATTGGTTCTTACTCCTTCCTTTCTACCTGCCTTTGACAAAGAGGGCTTTTTCACTTCCACCATGTTCAAGTTTGTTCATCCTGGAGAGTTTATAGCTTTGTCTAGATTCTTCAGAAATAAGAATTCCTTGGAGAGTTTCTAGATTAGGTAACTCCTCCTTAATAGCAAAAGACTGAACGAGATTATCATAGTCATCTCTCAAGCCATTCAGTATGACTTGAACTAGCTCAACTTGGTTAATGGTAACACCAACACAGGAAAGCTCTCTATGTAAATCTTTAACTCTCAGAACATAGTTAGATGCACTCTCTTCACTTCTTTGGAAACTTTGGAAAATCTGATTCCTAAGAGTGAGTATTCTAGAAGTATTCTTTGCTTCATAGATGGTCTTTAGTGCATCCCAAGCTTCTTTGGTTGTAGTGCAAGATCCTATCTCTCTCAAAATTTCATTAGATACATTCATCTTAATAAAATGTAGAGCCATTCTAGCTCTCTTCTTATATTTAAGAATTTCAACCTGTGCTTGAGGCTCCTCCTCAACACCAAGCACAATATTTATAACATCCTTGAGAATCAAAACAGACTCCATTCTTAACATTAAAATTGAGTAATTAGAAGTGTTTAGTCTTTCACTAGCTTCTAGAAGATATCCTCCCTGAGATGCCATTATAATGAAGACTTCTTAGTTATTGGATTAAAATATGTTTGAGCTTGTTCCTATCAGACTTAGAGTTGCTGCTCTCTTTCACTATAGGTATTTTCAAGGTTGAACTACCTTCCTATGTGAAACACTTGCAATTATATATGAGATGGATCTCAAATATTCAACAAGACAAGTTATCTAGATCAGACACAAAAAGTGGTTTGAGACACTTTGGCTGGTTTGAATCCTACTTTTGGCACGTGTGAAATGCTTCAAAAGAAAATACTATTGACACTCAGAAGGCTCAAAGGGTGTTCAAGTACTTCAAACTCAGTCTTGATCTACAGTTTCTTGTGTTGGATGCTCAAAGCAATGGATTCAGAACAAAGTATAACTGAATCAAATCAAAATGCTATCACTCGGATTTTGGACCTCTCCCTATCCTCTTTAAGAGCTTATAACTCTTGCTAGACACATCAGATTGATTTGGTTTCAATTTCTATGGAAAGTACAGATCAAATGCTTTCCACAAGCTATAACACTGCTATCTTTGGATCTATAAGTAAGGAGAATAAAGGGACTGAAAAACTCTGATTTTCACAGGTGCGGAATTCCAGAATTTTGTACTTCCTCAATTCAGGTCTAAAAATTCAGTTCAAGTCTGATTTGATCCAAATAAACTTCAGAGTAAGGTTAGAAAAAGTGCAAAACTGTTTTTTTGTTCGATTTACCTCTCAGTTTCTTGTACAATCAGAGTTGTTAGCATGCAAATCTTAATGTGGCTCTGATACCATGACAAAATTTCCAGAATTCACACGTGTGAGGAATGTCCACAAGAGTGACCGACCTTAATTAAGCTTTGTGATTGGCACTATAACCTGATTCTAGATTGATTAACAAAATCTAGTTTAGAAAAAATGGCTAATCCACAATCTAGCATGCTAATCAACAGAATATAATAGCAATGATCAAAGAATGAAAAAATACAAGATTACAATATATGAGCATTAGCCTCAACACGAGTTAGGGAGTGAGAGAACTAGAGAGCTAACAAGCAATATTTGTTTAGATCCAAAATGACATGAGATAGCTACAAAACTTTGGTTCTTCATCATTGATTGTGTGGAGAGCTACACATATTTATGGAGATTGAGGTAGCTCGAGGTAGAACCATATCTATCCATTCCAAAATGAAATCTAGAGTCTATGTGACATTTGTCACTTGTCATGCATGTAATTCTACCAACTTTTTACAAGTGTACTAGTTCTAACTACAAATGTCCAAATCATCATGCATGTGTCCATTAGACTTTGTGCAGGCCTTGCATGTCACTATGGATCACTTACAATTAATGCATGTGATTTGCCACGAGTTTCCACAAGCATACTCATGCTAATTCTATGTCTACAAACTATATGCAAGTTGCATTTATCAAACTAGATAATACATAACCATGTAGCTCGAGTTCTATGTAGGCCAAACTTGGCATTTTGCATTAATGAGCTACATACTTGCATGGTACAACATTTGTAGCAAGCCAAGAAATCAATATGGATTGTTTTTCAATATTAACATAAATTACTTGCTGAGATACATCGTCACATTCTATGATATAACCTATGAAAAGGTGAATGGCAAAATAATCATAGTACTTAAGTTAGATGAGTCAGAAATTGTGAAAGGGCAGAAAATGGAAAGGGTTAGTATAACTCTCATGAATGGTGCTCTATCACAAACAGAGAACCAAGAAGATTTCAAATTCAGTGTCCAGTCAGAAAATGATATATGGTGGTTGGTAGCGTTTCAGGTAACTAGACTCATTATTACATTACATTCATTGAATAGTATTCATACATTGTAAACTAAGTATGATTAATTCTTTGAACAGGTGCTGAAATAGGATCATGATATATTATCATGGATATTCTCAAGGACATCTTATCCTAGGATCATCAAGGACAATATGGATGGAAGACTTCTCAATGTTCCAGGAGTTGGAGACTTCAATGTTGAATGGCACTTAGCAGGTGATTTGGAAACATTGAAATATATGTATATTGTCTCTCACGATGCTACATCAAAACACCCTTGTTTGTACTGCATGAAAATGACAAAAGATGTAACTAGGAGTACAAGAATTACTAGAGAATATGCAGATCCAACCTGGAAGCCTGTGCTGCCTATCCCCTTAAAAAATGTGCATGTTTGCACTCTTCATGCAGAAGTTAGATTAATAGAAAAGATCATTTATCTTCATATAGTTTTTGCTTGGAATACTAAGCCAGCATCATTAGCAAAGGAAGCTATCTCTCGATTAGAAGATGTTTTATCAAAAACAAGACTCCATAAAGGACATGTCAAAATTAAAAAAGATGAAAAGCTTTCAGGAAAGAATGGGAACATGCCAACTAAGCCAAGCATAGGAGGAGCAAAAGCATGTCGTTTTCTATCAAATCATACTGGTAAGGTTTCTAATATTCAATACTATGTCTAGACAGATATTATTGCTGCCACTCAGGACTTCGAGAAAGATGGCAAAACCAGAGTACTAAAAGTTGATGTATGAAAAAATCTTAATAGTATGATTGCTATTTTAAGAAAAGAAAAATACTCTGATATTGATAAGAAAGCTGTCCAAAGGAATTGTATCAAGTTTGTTAATGCAATATCAAAAGCATGGGGAGAAGATCACATCACTCATTACATGGTTAGTATAAAATTTTTAAAATGCTTTCAAATTTTCATATATATTTAGATCCAAACATAAGACTAACATTATGATTTTGACATATGCAGCACATACTAAGAGATCATACATCATTTTTTGCAAATACATATGGAAGCTTGAGTGTATGGTCATCACAAGGGATGGAGAAGTCACACTGGCAAGCACGAGCAGCATTTCATCGAAATACACAACATGGAGGAACAAATGAAAAACGAAACTACATCTGTCAATTGTTTCAGTGGTTCTACCGCAGAGTTCAGATTCGACATATAACAAAGTCCACACAATACAACAAGTTTAGAAAAACATGCAAGTTCATACAGGAAGAGAAAATTAGATGACTGCTGAGTAGAAGATCGTCATGACATGTTCAGAACTGCTTTGCAAATCCATTGAACAAGAGAGGAGAAATACCCAATGTAAATGTATTGATTGTATTATACCAAAATACAAAGTGTCAACGATTCATCATCAGATCTTGTATCAGATTCTATGGTAGTATTGTCATGAAGAAATTCTCTACTAGTGTATGCATCTAATAGATGTGCATTATTCTTATTTCCTCTAAGCTCAATATAAGTGGAATACAATGAATAATGGGAGCTCCTTAAAGGAACATTCCCATCAGTAAAGCCTAATATGTTCAAAACATAAGATCTTTTGACAAAAATGATCTTATTTGTCTTAACAAATTTATGTCCTAGAAAATTAGATGACTGCTGAGTAGAAGATCGTCATGACATGTTCAAAACTGCTTTGCAAATCCATTGAACAAGAGAGGAGAAATACCCAATGTAAATGTATTGATTGTATTATACCAAAATACAAAGTGTCAACGATTCATCATCAGATCTTGTATCAGATTCTATGGTAGTATTGTCATGAAGAAATTCTCTGCTAGTGTATGCATCTAATAGATGTGCATTATTCTTATTTCCTCTAAGCTCAATATAAGTGGAATACAATGAATAATGGGAGCTCCTTAAAGGAACATTCCCATCAGTAAAGCCTAATATGTTCAAAACATAAGATCTTTTGACAAAAATGATCTTATTTGTCTTAACAAATTTATGTCCTAGAAAAAATGATAAAGCTTTAACTACCATTATAAGACTCTCCCTACTGGGCTCAGCTTGGAATGTGCAATACAGATCTCATTCTTCAAGAAATGTCGAAGATAGTGGCCCAGTCCACTGTCCCTCTAGAACGAGGATCCGTGTTGTCTGAAACCACCTCGTCTCGCAGCAAAATCATCTATTATGAGAGCATCCTGCAATAGGAAATATGCTAGCAAAAACACATTCAGTGATTAAAAAAATTCAAATGCAAGGAAGTTTAAACACTTACACATTCTTCATCATCATCAGCAACCAGATCAGGATGATCAATATAATGACCACCTACTGAAGTGGAATCATCAGTGAAATGCATTAATGATGGACAAGGGAAGCCCATCTGGGATTGAAATGCCGTGAATTCTTCATTAGATGGTCTGCCTCGCCCATCCTCAGCTATATTTGATAAAGTCTTATTCAGACATTCTTCACCGGTCATAAGACCCTCCTCATCATCAAAATCAATACTAGCAACAAGGTCATTTGTCTCAAAATCTACAAAGTCGGAGAATTCAAAAATTGTGCCGGATAATAAACGTAGAACCTTGTCCTCACAATAGTCAAAAAATTTACATAAATCAGCAGTAGTAAAATATACATTGTCATTAACATAATATACAGGCAAATTGAAAAGACATTTCAAATTCTCCATAGATTTGGATTCATCATCAGATGTATTTTGGCCAATGAAAGAATCTCGGAGAACATCAGTATTTACATCAATGAAGTCACTTTCTTTATCAAGAGTGTCGATAAGAAAGTGACTGATATCCTTAATGGCTGACTGAACAGAGGAGGGTGCAGAAGGAGGGTTAGCAACAAGAAATTCATCATCATCTGGGATCTGAACTAACAAAAAAAGTACGAGACCACTCTGATATTCAACTAATCAACATTTCTTCTTGCGATACGGACACAGAGAACTACTTTTGAAAAGATCAAACAATTTGGTGAACATTCTATCCAGTCTATGTCTAAAAGATGAGAAGAAATGAACAAGATCAGTATAATGCATGTACTGAAGTGGACCTATGGAGAAAACAGGCTTGCTAAGCCTGCTGCTCCTAGACCAACTCCTATAGATAGGACTAATCTTCCTACGAAGCGTCCTAGGAAGCAGACAACCCCCAAGCATGCTCCTAAGAAAGTGAAGCCTAACCCTTCAGATTCTGTGAAGCCTATCCCAGAATCCATTGCAGATAATGTTGTTGTTGATAATGTTGTAAATATAGCTACCTCTATATTGGATACTCCTATAATTGTAATTTCATTTTGAGAAATACAGTTGTTATGTGAGCTTGTTGTGGAGAGTGTTTTCTATTTGTGTTAACGTGTAGCATGATCTGTGTTCCTGTGCAAAGCAAATTCTAAGTTGGTATCATAGCCATACAGGGAGTGTACACAGTACAACATCGTCGTTGAAGAGAGGTTCGGGAGAAATGTCTTCTGAGAGTTTGGGGTTTACGGCGGGTTGAAGATGGAAAGAGAAGCACTGGTGCACAGTTTCTAGTTTATAGAGGGTGGCCAAGCTCAGTAGAGGGATTATTAGCCTGTGCATAGCATCAGACAAGGAAAAATTTGGTGGAAAATAGACAATTTTGAAGCCAGCTGAAAATTGAAATCGGGTTTGGGGTTACGGTTTTTTATACATAATTGGTGATTTCTTCGCTGTTTGTGCACCGTTTTGGATGCCGTAAGGACAAGAAGAAAGCTAATTACATTGTCAACCAGCCATGGAGAGATTTTGAGGTTTATGTCAGAGATTTGTCTCTAGACAGTTAACCTAGCAGATTTTCGGTAAAAGGTGAAAAAAGCCACTTTGTCAAGTTGAGCTAAAATCAACGTTTCTCCATGGAATTTCATGATTGAACACTCTACAGACTTGGTATCAGCAAGGCAAACCTGCACCAGGCCTCAGATTGTTCTCAAATCGATCTGTAGGCGAGTTAGATCAAGCAAAAACGAGCTTGGGGAGGTGCGGCCGTAGACAGGGAGGTCGCGGACTGTTTGCGCATGGAACCAGGGTGAAACCATAGCGTTTCGGAGTGGGTAGCACTTACAAGACTCTCCATTAGTGCAGAAGAGTGTTCAGATCTGTTGGATAGAGAAGCTACAAGATCAACAACTCAGTTCGTGCTATCCAGAAGGGATATCCACGGTTGGATGAAAATCAATTATTGGATGGAGTTTGAAGGGTTGTTGAAGAGGGCCCTGAAGAAGTGAAGTGCATTTTGGCCTTCAACTTCATTAAAAAATTTCATACTGAAATTGGAGTTGGGTCCCTTCACAAGTGAAGAGTGAAGTTTCTTCAAGGTGAAGAAACAGTTCAAAAACTAGAAAAGTCCCTATTTTTGGATCCTTTGCCCGTTTTGACCCAAACGAAAGGCTATAACCTCCAAACAAAGGGCACCCGGACTGTACCTGCAAGTACGGTACAACAAAACAGAGTGATTGTAGAGAAGAAAGTGTTCGGAGTGCGCCAGAAGTGATTTCACCATTCCATTGGGCATGTTGTTGGGAGTTGACGACTGAGTGCATTTCGAAAAGCGACGCCGATTTGGCTTTCAAATTGGTGGAAAAGCGGCGAGTGGCCTGGTAAGGGAAAACATGCAGGTCATTATTTTCAACTTTTGACATCACTGTTGGCCTCGGCATACTATTTTTTAGCCTACGACACAAGTTTCAAGCAGTTTTGCGATGGCAAACATGGGAGAGTCCATTTTGAGTGAAAGTAGCAAATTGGACGAGATATCCAAGTATGAAGTGTGGAAATTCAAAATGAAAAACATACTGATGGCAAAAGACGTGTGGAAAGTCATCACAGGTGATGAGAGAAGGCCGCCAAATGAAGCGGATATCAAAGTGTTCGACAAAAAGATGAGGAAAGCTTTGACCTTCATTAACTTGTCAGTGAAGGATCACATCATTACCCACATTTGTAATGCTGTTACACCCAAACAAGCATGGGATGTGCTAAAGGAGCAGTTTGAGATGTCAAATCCATCAAGAATCATGTTTCTGAAGTCAAAGTTGAATAGTGCCCTCATGGAACAAGGAGAGCACATTCAGATGTACATGACCAGAATCAAGACAATGAGAGATGAACTGCATTCTATTGGTAACTGCATACATGATGTGGAGCTGGTGCACAATGCATTGTGCGGCATTGTAGAACCCTATCAGATGTTTGTGAGCGGAATAGCATCAAGAGAAAGATTGCCAATCTTTGACGAGCTCACAAGAATCTTGATGCAGGAAGAGCAACGACGAGAAATGGTGAAAGCTAGACGTCAAAATACTGACGATCAGGCACTTGCGACATGCCAAAAACAAGGCAAGGGCAAGGGCAAGAAGAAGTCTAAACAGCAATTTGCCAAGTCTCAGGAGGACGAGGGATCTTCCAGTAAAACTAAGAAGAAAGGCAAGTGCTTCCATTGTGGTAAAAAGGGCCATTGGAAGAGTGAATGTCACAAATTCCTGGCGGAACAAGGCAAGGCAAAACCAAAACAAGCAGGTAACCTTGTCGATGAGAGTGAGACTGAAGACTCTAGCATCTTCATATCTGCATTGTCATCTAATCAAGATGATCAAGCATGGTATATTGACTCGAGAGCCACAAGACACATGACAAGTAACAAGAATTGGTTCAGTAGCTTGAAAGTGTTGGATAATGCAACATCTGTTTCACAAGCAAATGGTGAGGTGTGCAAGATCAAGGGAATAGGCACTGTTTCAATCCAACTACGTGATGGCAAAAGCAGGATGATTAAGGAGGTAATTTACATACCAAGTTTGAAGAAAATTCTACTTTCTGTTGGAGTCATTACTGATCAAAAGTTGAAAGTAAAATTTGCCCATGATCATTGCTTTGTGAAAGATGTGAACCAAAAGTTCAAAGTTATTGCAGATGGAGTAAGGGAGCCCAATACAAAATTGTAAAGGTTGAATGCTACAATTAAGAGACAACATGGACTTGTATCGTCCATTCCATCGCAAACTGAGTTGTGGCATAAGAGGCTTGGTCACTTGAACTTGGAAAGTCTCAGTTTGATGAGAAGATGGAGATGGTAACAGGATTGCCTACCATAGAAGATCACTTGAAATCGATTTGCGAATCTTGTGTATATGGGAAGCAGCATCGAGAGAAGTTCAATATAGGGGGTGTTGCAAGAGCAAAGAACATCCTGGATCTAATCCACACATATTTATGTGGGCCTATGAGGACCATGTCCTTAGGTAAAGCCTTCTATTTCATGACCTTTATTGATGATATGTCATGTAAGACATGGATCTACTTCTTGAAGAAGAAATCAGATGCATTTGATAACTTCAAGAGCTTCAAAGCATTGGTAAAAAATCAAACAGGTAGGAAGATCAAAGTCCTAAGATCAGATAGTGGAGGTGAGTACAAGTCTAATGACTTCAATAATCTTTGTGATCAATGTGGGATTAAAAGACAATTTATGCAAGCTCATATTCCTGCTCTCAATGGTGTAGCTGAGCGCAAGAATCATACGATTGTGGAAAGATCCAGATCTATGCTAGCTGAGATGAAACTACTAAAAGATTTTTGGTCAGAAGCATGTAGCACGGTAGTCTATCTTCAAAATAGAAGTCCTACCATTGCCATACCAAAGATAACACCTGAGGAAGCATTCACGAAGAAGAAGCCAAAGGTGAACCACTTGCGAATCTTTGGATGTAAGGCCTTTGTACACATTCCTAAGGAAGAGAGACGTAAACTGGATGTAAAAGCTATCAAGTGCATATTCCTAGGATATGATGATTGTGTGAAGGGCTATAGATGTTTTGATCCAGTGGGAAACAAAATCCATATAAGCCATGATGTTATCTTTGATGAATCCAAGATGTATGAAAACGAGGATGCTGAGAAGATAGACAAATCCAGTGGGAAAGATGGTATAGTAAGGATACCACCTGATGATGATCCATTCATTGAACTTTCGAGTGATGAACATGAAGATACATCTCAAGATACTACTACTCAACCTCAAGAGACAGGTTGAAGAGGTAGGGACAAACCTTTTGGTGCAAGAAGGATTGAAGTTGCAGGTGACAAACGCAAGGAGAAGGATGTACCGTGGGATACATTTTCACCAGGAAGTCGATCACCTGACAGGAAGCTCCCTAAGTGGTTTGAGAGATTGTTCAAAAGCCGCGACATGGATGACTTTTCAGGATCATCTAGCCAGGGAGAGCTACAAAGATCAAGAAGAGAGAAGACACAACCTGAAAGGTATAAAACAAATTATACTCTCTTATCTAGCATTATTCAAAGCAAAGAACCTTCGACTTACGGTGAAGCGAAGGATGATGACATTTGGGTCAAGGACATGGGAGAGGAGATGGAGTCAATTGCTAAGCATAGCACATGGGACTTAATAGAACCACCAGTTGGCAAGGAACCCATTGGTTGCAAATGGGTATACAGGACTAAGTACCATGCAAATGGAAGTATAGCAAAGCACAAGGCAAGATTGGTGATCAAAGGGTATGCACAAACTAAAGGCATCAACTATGAGGAGACCTTTGCGTCGATTTGTAAGTGGAATACTCTATGTCTACTTGTTGCTTTAGCTTCACATTTTGGTTGGCCTTTGCATCAGATGGATGTGAAATCTGCTTTTCTAAATGGTGAGTTAGAAGAAGAAGTGTTCATGGATCAACCTGAAGGCTTTGTAGCGAAGGGACGGGAAAATAAAGTATGTCGCTTGAAGAAAGCGCTTTATGGTCTTAAACAAGCACCACGTGATGCCTACTTTCATTCAAAGGGGATGGTGAGAACACATTCTGATCCAAATTTATATGTCTTATGCTTTGATGGTATGGTTGCTTGGATTGCTCTTTACTTGATTATTACGAGAAATAATCAAGAGATGATAGACATGATCAAGAAAGACCTCATGGAACAATTCGAGATGACAAAGGGAATGGACAAGAGATGGGAACATCAGTGCGTTTTTGAAGCTTGATTTGCATTGGGGCAATATGGACTGTCCACTGGAATTTTTCATACTTGATTGGCCACTGAATAAATCTATGTTGATTCACTCTTTACTCTGTGGCATCCCTGTAGAAGGAGCATTGTCAACGAGATTGAACCTGGGTGTGATTGTAATCAAGATAGTGGAGCGCGACCCTGCTATGAAAGCTCTCCGTCTCGTCTCTCTCTCTCTCTCTCTCTCTCTCTCTCTCTCTCTCTCTCTCTCTCTCTCTCTCTCTCTCTCTCTCTCTCTCTCTCTCTCTCTCTCTCTCTCTCTCTCTCTCTCTCTCTCTCTCTCTCTCTCTCTCTCTCTCTCTCTCTCTCTCTCTCTCTCGCGATGGGGGGTCTTGGATATGAAGCTCTCAGAAGCCAGGAGGGGTGGTGGCTATAGGGTCTGATGAATCTTTTCTTAGAGTTTGGGAATTATAATTGGGTTGCATGTCTTAAAAGTATAGTTAAACACACACCAACCCAACGCACACCAACCTCATGCACTCCTCTCTCATAATTCAGATCGTGTCCTGTACATAACCCTATCTGCCCTGCAGTTACTTCCCCTGTCTTTACCGCTATCACAAGTTCCATCACTCCCACCATTACCACTCTCACAATTATTACCTCATCTGTTTCATCTCCCATTCGTCCCATTGTCATTTCTACCATCCTTGCTCCAATCACCTCCATCATCACTCCTATTGTTGCCACAATTTTCAACACCATTGTTCCACCAATCACCACCATCTTTGTCACCACACTTCTCCCACCGCCCATCATAACTCTACCGCCATCGACCAGCTGGGATACTCAGACACTGGGTTGTCGGACCGCCTTAACGGACCTTTAGCAACAACTCCACCAGATGCACTTTGAAAGAGCTACTGAGCAATCTCACGGCCAATTGATGGCGGGGCAAACGTTGCAGGCCTTTTACTGATCAGGTCACACGGCTGAACCAAGAGAGAGAAAGCCAAGAGCTGGTCCATCAACTGACAGGCCAGCTCAAGAAAGCAGAGCAAGCAACTCAACAACACCAATAGAATGTGGTCACACTCCAGGCCCAGGTCCTCCAAGAGAAGACTGCGCGACAAACTTATCAATTAGACCGCCAACACCTGCTCATGAAACAGACAGTGCTGGGAACAAATAGAAAATCAGCGGGCGCAGGCAACCGACTCAACAGGCGGCCCTGAAAATGAAAGTCCAACAAGCAGATAGCAAGTGCAGACCAACAGGTGCAGGCCATCCAGACTACCCTTGATCAGATGGTAGCCGCGGCAGAAGACGAAACACCGGTCGCTCAGAAGCTGTAGAGAAAGTGCGTTGAATATTACAAGGACCACTCTGGTCATGTGCTACAAACTTACCAAGACCAAAGAAAGCTTCATGATGTTGAGCTCTGCGCCAAGGATACCGAGCTGGCAACCCTATGTGCCACACTCCAAGAAGATGAGCAAGTGCTCCAGGCAGTAGAAGGCCAATTGAGAATAATCAAGAAGCAGTTCAATGCCATTCTAGAGTTTTCCACTGCTCTAGATGGTAATTTATTTTTTATTTTTCAATATTTGATCAGAATGATTCTTATATGTTTCTTGACTTATGTATAGACATAAGCTCCAGTATCCTTTAGGAATTTAGTATTGTTGAGATTCGAGAGAATTATGATTGACAAATTATAAGAATCTAACTATTTGTGATTGATGGATCATAAATAGATATTCAATCATCAAGAATTGTGTTGATTCTTAAGTAAGTCGAGTAATTCCGTCTATTAAATGAGTTGAGTTTCGATCAGTGTTTGAAAATTTGAATCTCTTTACTCTAGTATTTTTACTCTGGATTGAGTTTTAATTTTTTAAAACTTGATGGATCTCCTAGAGATTTTGGTTGATTTACTTGTTGTATTTCAAAATATATTGATATTCTAAGAATATTTGTACCAAGAAGCACTATTATCTACAATAAATTGTGGATAGGATTTACACTATCAAAAAAATGAATTTTCTTTAGCTTTTGGACTTGATCTCAAAAACAAAGAGTTAATTCACCTAGTGGTTCATGTAATTGGGATTACATGAAGGTGATGAACTTTTATTTGGAAAAGATCAACCCATTTGGAAGATTTATAACTTAGTGTATCTTTGGGTTTTGAGTTACTACTCATGTGTAGAGACAAAGCAACTAAAGAATTGTTGCATCTCTGAGTACTTATTTAGATGAAAAGATCAGACTAAGAATAATGATTCCTGGGTAAGACTTAAAAGCTTAAGGAATCATTTTATGCCTTCTCTTTCTCGTTCTGAGGTCAGAAGCAGTTTAAGGGAGGAAGAATGTTACGGCCATATTCAGCTAAGGACATGGAATAGTCCTAATATGGTAGACCGGCCAACTCAATGTTTTTTTTCTCACTTGGGCACCTAATTTTCTATTTATCGGCCTTATTTATTTGCAGAAGTACTTCGAGGGGTCCCACGCCCTTGAAAAAATGTGCAACTGGTGCAGGTGATGGTGCGAGAGTTTTCACCATAGCTCCAATTGAGATGAACATAGTGCCATTAGAAAGAGCTCGACAAGAGCTTTGCAACGGCATCCACATGACCTAGTTCTGATTTATGGTTAAAAATGTATAGGAACTCATGTTTAGGGTTTGAGTCGGCTCAAACCCTAAGGGCGCGCGTTGAATCGATATAAGAGTTTTTTAACCAAACAAAAAAAATTTGGAAACAGCACAACGAGAGCTTTGCAACGGCTCCAGAATGATCCTATTCCGAGCTACGGTTCAAAAGTTTAGATAGTCGAACTCTTTCCAAAAAAAATTTTAAAAAGAAAATCCTAATATCGGTTCAACGCACTCCCTTATGATTTGAGACCACTCAAACCCTAAGGGCGCACGATGAACCGATATTAGGGTTTTAAATTTTTTTTTTTTTAGAAATAGCTAGACGAGAGCTCTGCAACTGCACCAGAATGGCCTAATTCCGATTTACGGTTCAAAATTTATAGGGAGTCAAAGTTTTGGCGCCAAAACTTTGGCTCCCTCTAACTTTTGAACTGTAAATCAAAATTAGGTCATTCTGGTGTCGTTGCTGAGCCCTCGTCAAAAAAAAAATTATAAAACCCTAATAACGGTTCAGTGTGCGCCCCTAGGGTTTGAGATCGCTCGAACCCTTAGGGTGCGAGTTGAATCAATATTAGGGTTTTTAAATTTTTTTTTTTTTTTTTTTTTATTAAATTACTCGACGAGAGCACTGCAACGGCACCAGAATGACTAATTTTGATGTAAGGTTCAAAAGTTATAGGTAGTCAAAGTTTTGGCGCCAAAACTTTGACTGCCTATGACTTTGGAACCGTAAATCGGAATTAGGTCATTCTGGTGCCGTTGTAGAGCTCTCATTGAAAAAATATATAAATTTGAAAACTCTAATATCGATTCAGCTCGTGTTTTTATGGTTTGAGACCGCTCAAACCCTGAGGGCGCGCAATGAACCGATATTAGGATTTTTAAATTATTATTATTATTATTATTATTTTAGAAAAAAAGAGCTCGCCGAGAGTTATGCAACAGCACCAGAATGACCTAATTTCGATTTATGGTTCAAAAGTTATAGGCAGTCAAAGTTTTGGCGCCAAAATTTTGACTGCCTATAACTTTTGAACCGTAAATCGAAATTAGGTCATTTTGGTGTCGTTGTAGAGCTCTCGTCGAGCTCTATTCTAAAAAAAAAAAAATTCAAACCCTAATATTGGTTTAGCGCGCGCCCTTAGAGTTTGAGCAGTGTCAAACCCTACGGATGCGCGTTGAACCGATATTAGGGTTATTTTTTTTTAAAAATATATATATATTTTTTATGAGGGATTTTCTGCTAAATTTGACTGCCTATAACTTTTTAACCGTAACTCAGAACTAGGTCATATATGATGTCATTGCGAAGCTCTCGTTGAGCTCTTTCTAATGGCACCATGTGCGTCTCAATTGGAGCTATGATTAAGAAGTTAGACTATTTTACAAAAAAAAAAAAAAAAAAAAGCCTAATATCGATTCAATGCGTGAATGGCCTATTTGACCAGTCAAATAGCACATCTTCTCATTGAACCGATATTAGGATCTGGAAAGGTCTTGCACCATCACCTGGAAATACAAAGGAGAAGTGAATGAGCACACACTAGTGCAATTACACCTGTCGATTCCAAACGCCAGTTGCACATTTTTTCAAGGGCGTGGGACCCCTCGGAGCGCTTTTCAAAGGACAAAATGTGCAATATTATCACGTTGCTTATGGAAATTAAGGCTACATGTTAAATATATAAGTTGGGCAGCAGATAGTTCTGGAATCATAAAAAACGAGCATAGATGTTGCCAGAAGTTTTGTCTCTCTTGTTAATATTTCTCTATAGTCAAACTTCTTAAAGGGCCCATTTTGAGCCCATATTTTTCCTAATGAGTAGCTCATTGGTAATATTCATCTTGATCATATGTAGAGCTTTCATAGCTCTCTTGTCATACCTCCTCCAATCCTAAAACAATATCCATCAACTCATGCATTTCAAGAAGTGATTCCATTCTCACCTTCCATGTAGAGTAGTTGCTTGAGGTAAGCTATCATTGCTTTCCAACATGAATCCACTTGATGTAGCCATGTTGCAATGACCTGATCTTTCACTTTCAAACTTGTTCCAATGCACAAAGCACTCTGAATAACAACAAATGTTTCCATAAATCACAAAGATATGGAACCTCTCAATTATCTTCTTGCACTTATAGCTAGCAAATCAACGCATAGAATGTAGAAATCTTGATGAACCTATGATCTACCACAATCTAATGAATCTTGCCACTCTCTAAGATTGAAAAACACTCTATTGAAGTCCAGCAACCTCAAAAAACAGAGATCCAATCAAAATTAGAGTTTTGACAAAATCACAAAAAATTGAATATTTCAAATTCTACATGCAATTGCCTAAAACTTGATATAGAATCTTGTAGCCTTAATTGAAGCCTTCCTAATACATGAAAAATTGGCCAATTCCAATAAACCACTTGTGAAATCTGAACTCTTCAAGTTCATAAACCTAAATTGAGTTTTGACCTACAAAAGATTAATTCTACATATGCAAAATACTTGATTTTTGAGTAGAAACCATTCTAACATGCTCTAGAGATAAAAACTCCTACAAATCTCTGTTAGATGTGGCTGATCCTTTCATAACCTACAACACAAACTCTAATGCCATGTGAAGAAATATGAATAATTAAGATCCAATCTATTCTCTTGATCTTTGGTTTAGAAAGACAACACAATCTACAACATTGGCAACATAGAAAATCAACATCCACTTAATGAAAGAGATGCAAACTCAACAAGATATTGATAAAAGTTCAAACATATAAAAAAGTGAAGTTGCTTTCCGTACAAAAATAGTATTTTGCACGAATGGATAGATGAACCCAAGAGACCTCATGTATAAGCATGAAATTAAATGTGTGTGTGTGTGTGTGTGTGTGTGTGTGTGTGTGAGAGAGAGAGAGAGAGAGAGAGAGAGAGAGAGAGAGAGAGAGAGAGAGAGAGAGAGAGAGAGAGAGAGAGAGAGAGAGAGAGAGAGAGAGAGAGAGAGAGAGAGAGAGAGAATACTTCTCTTCCCATGTGTGTACAACTATATATAACACATCCATGTCTCATTAATGATCTTGGTTTCCCTCCATATCAAAAACCCTACTATTAATGTGGACTAGATTCAATGTCTCCAACTTTCAAATTTAAATATACCAAACTCGCACTCTTGCTATTTTCCTCACTTTCTAAAAGTGGTAATTCAAAAACATTTAGAGCTAAAATAATTTTGAAACTGACTATCTCTAAGTCTAAAATGTAAATTGGCCTCAATTGCCAAATAAACAAATATGACCAAAATATAAAACTAGCTGACAATTTCTCACAATGGCGTCATTCAAAAACACATCATTCGCGTGAATTCAAGGCATTAATGAGTCCAAAAAATGGGAAATGGCTGTAGGGGGTTGATGATGGAAGGGATTTGGCCTATCACCGGAAACAATCCTGATGGTAGTCAAACTGGGTTCACATGTACTCAGTGCATGGTACCTAAGTATTAGACATAGTATATAGACTTGTCTTCATCCCAAGTCTCAAAGGCTTGGACGACAAATTCTAGACACAAGGTGTAGGTGAAAAGCTATGGGTAAATGCCCATTACTTCCAAGAGGGTTGGGCGGCTTGGATTCAATGGGCGATCTGGGAGTCGGTGGTAAATCAAAGATCTGGGTAGTTGTAGGGACAATGCGACGAGCGATCTAAGTGGTGTTGGTATCAACAGAAGGGTTGGATGGTTGGTTTTTGGGATTGGCGGAGGATGCCTTGTTGACGGGCAGTGAACGAAAGGTGGTTTGGTCAAATTTGGTTGAAAAAGAAGGGTTGGGGAACAGATAAGACATAAACTGAAAAATTGAGAGGATGGGTGGATTTCCAAGTGACAGAGGTGGAACGGTAGGATATGGAGCTGGATACAATGTTGGAGGGATCTAAGAGTGTTGTGTGCAAAGTTTGAGAGCGTTTGCTCATAGTAGAAAATTTAGATAAAAATTTGGCAAGAGCTTTGCTAGAAAAAGTGACAATGACTCGAATTTTCTGCTTATATAGAGGAAAATTAGAGTGCATATTAGGAGAAGTACACTTTCCACAACTCAGTTCCATATTAAATTTTGCAGCGACCTTCTTCATGATTTTTTAAGATCCCAGAGAACCTGGCAAGAGTTTAGAAGTTGTTTTGCCTACCTTGCGGAGGTTCTGAAGGTCATGCAAGGGTTCAACTCTCGTAGGGAGGGAACTCTCGCCCAACTTGCTCCTGTTATCAAATTTCTAAGATCTAACCTTATAGGCAGGTCAATTTAACTATCTTGATTCCATTTATGCTACTTGCAAAGGTTGGTTCGATGATCTTGATGGCATGCGAAGGTTTTGAAGTTTTTCCTTGGTTGAACTCTCATAGAGACCATTTTTTTTACTATTCTCTCACAAGTAACTCTTGTAGAGCTTTCTTAGGTTCATCTAGGTCAGATCTGTCTATGGTGAGCTCTGCGAGAATTCTTATGAAGATTTGATAGTTGATCCATCAGTTTGAGTGGCTTTTTTGCTGTGTCAAGACAGCTCCCACCACCTACTTCGAGACATTCGTATGCACATGGAGCTTGACAGTCCAATTGGGTAGTGATAATATTGGCGCTGAGACCAATGCATCCTTAAGCTTTTGCAAAGCCTGTAAGGCCTCCTCCGTCCAACGTGGTTCTATCAAAAGTTTGTAGATTGGCCTGGCCTGGC
The DNA here is from genome assembly GCA_029204225.1 of Diphasiastrum complanatum. Taxonomy (NCBI): domain Eukaryota; kingdom Viridiplantae; phylum Streptophyta; class Lycopodiopsida; order Lycopodiales; family Lycopodiaceae; genus Diphasiastrum; species Diphasiastrum complanatum. Next base: position 21,385,041 of record CM055101.1, read on the forward strand.
TATGGTGTGATTTTAGCCTATATTTCATAGTTTTTTCTTGATATATCTCTTATCCTAACTCTGATTGGCTTGAAATTTTTGTTATAGATGGATCTAAGGCAAATCTACCTACTGATGATAATTGTGAAAGTTACTCATGCGAGGGTTGGCCTTACGAGGGTTCTTTGTGCTGTTTTGCAAAAAAAAAAATCTTGATATCTTGAGATCTACTAGAAAGTAACTCTCACTCTCTTAATTGTATCTGGATATGGGGTGGATCTGCCTTGGCATGAAGTGGCGAAGGTTAACTCTCGCATCTCTGGAAGTTATTGATGTCTGAGGAGGTCTTTTAATCACTATTTGGCTCACAAATTCATCAATTCTTCATATTAGCTCTCGTAGACTTGGTCTTAGCTAAAAACTGATCTTTTGAGCTCAATGGACCATGTTGAAAGGATTACTTATGTGAGGGTTCTCTGATTATGATATTTTTCCAGTTTTCTTGGCACTTGGAACTCTTTATAGCTCATTGGAGGAAGATGGACTCTCATAGTCTCGTTTGTAAGCTATCTCATCATGAGGAAGTTTTAGTAAAAGAGGTGAAGGTTAATTGCAACATAAACTCATAATTTTGGGGTTTGCGAGGGTTCTGGCTAGAATTTGGCTCTTTTTGGACCTTTGGAACTCTCGTAGGGCCTCCTAAACTGCTTAGGTACTCTCACAAACTAATTTGTAAGCTTTCCTCAGAGAGATCTAGCTTCAACAGGAGTGGAAAAGGTTACTGAGTAGTTATGAAAACCATTTTATTTTTTAAGTGTTTTTTGGATTTTTTTTGGTATTTTTCACTTTTCTAAAAATCTGCTGAGCCTTAAGTAACTCTCGCAGACTTCTGTGCAGGGCTGGGATAGTGTCGGCAGGCTAGGATAGTGTCGGCAAGCCAATCATGCAAGAGTTGGTTTCTAGTGATTTGTGAGAAATCAAAGTCTGATGGTATTTTCTCTCATGTTTCTCTCCAAAAATATAGATTTATGATTTTTTTATGAGTTTTTGTTTTAGGTGCTAATGTGTCAAGCTGTCAGAGACTATCTCAAGTCTCCACTACCTCTAAACATATCCTCCACTAGCTTCAAACATATCAACAATTAAAAAAACAAAAAAAAAATAAATCCACTCTAACTACTCCCAGAACCACTTCTAATACACTAAAATAGACTAAAGACAACTAAAAAATGACTAAACTAATTAGTAGTAACTATCTCCGACAATGGTGCCATTGTAGGGTTAGTTCCACTAGGATAGGTCTCTAGTTATATTTAGTTGCCTAAGTAGTTGCTTTCCTAACGCACTCTTAACTCTACCCCTCAATCCTAACACCTAACCACACCTTGCATCCAAAATAGTAGTAAAGATGGTAAAGAGAAGAGAGTTCGAGGGAGGTTACTCATATGCTAGTGCTATTTTCTAATGTAAAAGCATTCAAAACATCCCTAAAGTTTTCAAATGAAGAAATGCCCTAAAGTTACTCATATGCTAGTGCCATTTTCTAATGTACTAGGGCTTTATTTAGCTGCCCCACAACACATCAGGGTTGATCCTACATATCACTGTATTAAATGATATTCGCCTTGGGCTGATGCCCCCAATGTGGAGCACTGCAACTTTCCTCACATTCTTGCCAAAAAGAGGTGGTCGACGAAGGTGGACTTCCAGCAGAATCTAACATCTTTTTATATATCGGGTGGTAGCAAAAGTAGTCGAGAACTGTCACATTCTTGTGTTGATCTCAAAAGTCCCTGCTACATGGGACAACTATTTTGGAGAAGTTTGTTTTGACCCTAACCAAGTATCTAAGCTTGGCCCCGAACAATTACACATCTATCATACATTTTATTATGTCTGCTATGAATGGAGCATTGGTGCCTTACCCAATGGCTAGATGGCATGCACCTCGTGTTTGGTCCTATCTTTGAAGTGGCTCTTCTGCGTGCGTTACTCCATCAACAGTTTGTCCAAATGACTTCCAACCAAATAAGGGCTAACTTGGATGTGGAGCAACACAAAATAAATCGTGCTGCCACACGCAAGCCAAAGAGTAGTCCCCATCTCCCCTCTGTACTATTTCAAAAGCCCTCAATCAGTTTCACCATCAACACATCGCCATTATCAAAGCAGATCAACACCATCACCAAATTGATTTTGTACCTCCAATCATCGATGCTCCAGATGTAAGCGGCTCCATGTAAATCCACAATCCAACAGAACTAGCAGATCGCCAAGCAAACCTGTTATAACTGTGCGGGCCTGGGAATTTTTCCAAAGATCCCTAAAGTTTCTTAATGAAGAAATGCCCTTTTAAACTTTGAATCCCTTTAGCCCATTTTCTTATGAATATTTTTAATGAAAACTCTTCAATACTGGGTTTCAAGCCTTTCATGGGCCCTTTCAAATTCATCCAGGCCATTGCTTAGCATCCTATGGCCCACATTTTCCTTCATCTTCACCCAAAGATTCTCGATGGCCTTGATCCTATGGCTACATATGATATTGCATGCCCAAGCCATCTCTTCCATACGCCCCTACGGACCCACACGAGATGGTTGTATGCGAGTTCACGCGCGAGTTCTGCAAGAGTCCTCTCTTCTCTTCCATGTCTCTTTCACAATAGCTATGATAGAAGAGTTTTGGGCCACGCTAACAATCCATCTTGAGCTCACGAGTATCAACGGCTGTCAAGCATCTTGCCTTCCTCACCAAAGTGCCCATTTGCACCATTTTACAGCTCTAAAAATGATCTTCTATAGTGGAAGATCCACCATTTTCCACCTATAAACACTAGCTTTGTGAGGATGGATGATTTCTTGGGCTCTACTCAAGCTATCTCTGAACTTCTTTTTGCTGTTTCTCACTTGTTTGAGGTCACCCTACTTCAACTTACATCATGCAATTTATAGCTTACTAATTGTTGCTCGATCAAATGTAAAGAGTCATAATATATCCAAGACAATCAAGAAATGCCCAAATTTCTCCTCCGTGCACCGAATCGATCCCTATAAATTGTCATGGCTCTCCATCATTGCTCTTTGCATACCCATGTAAGCTCCATTACACCAAATGGCTCTCCATATAGTGAATCATGAAGCCAACACCGATGATTTTCCTGAAACCACCAAAATTGCAAGTCTTTTCCTTCCAAGAATTCTCTTATGATGATTGTTCTGATATTTTTCGAAGCTCTGATTGAGGAACTTTGCCATTCTTGCCATCCGGACCACCTACACTCTATATTGTGTCCTTTCTCCTGAGATGCTTCTCATGCCATTTCTCCTGGTGAAAGATGTTGACGATGGCTCCAGCGGATCATGCATACCTACAACACCTTGTTGCTTTGATACCAAGTTAAAATTCCAATAGGATCTAGTGCAGTATATAGATCACATCAATCAATCACCATAACCACTCCTCACAAGATCTCAAAGATGGCACAACAAAAGTTAATTGTATTACAAGAGAAACTATACATATAGTTTATTCACAAAGCTTCTTAAAAAGATAGGTTAAAATTGGCCTACCACCTACCAAACTAAGGTCGCGGGCCCAATATGGCCAAATTCAACCGAAAAACTCGAGACATGCCCTCGAGTATAGCATGTACTATAAATGACTCTGTATAGACTAATTTTTCCTATGTGTGGCTACTCGGCTTATCCAAGTAGCCGGCTACAGGACAAGTGTCCGACTAATATGTCGATGGCAGGTCAAGTCCTAATAATAACCAAATACATTTATTACGATATCACATTTAGAGCTTACACAACTAAATCAAATCAAACTTGATTTCTAACTATCATGTAGTTGGATCGACCTTCACTGCTTGCTCTCTGTTCTCAAAGGTGAGTTTTCCAATACCCCAGTTGTGAACCACTTGCGCGACTTTAAACCAAGGTTTTCCTAGTAGGCCTCGATAGGTAGAAAGAGACTCTAGAATTTCCATGACCACAAAGGTGATCGCAAATTGCACTCCCGCTATCTTTACGAGTATGTCCTCAGCTACACCTTTTGGTCATATGCGAGATTGATTAGCTAGTTTGATAGAAAACGTCATTGGTGACCCCATTTATGATAGAAGGTAGTGAAGATCAGATTATTTTTTTCCATTTGCCACTACCACATCATCCTCATATTGCTTGTGTTTGATTGGGCAGGTGATGTTGTGCTGCTCACTCTCCCATGTTGCTCCAATGTTGAGGACATTACTGGTCTCAACACAATACAATAGTTGTCTTGCCATTATTTTAGGTTCAAAATCCAACATTCTACTAGAATGCTCTTTGCTTGTTGTATGATCCTCAAGAACTCTCTGATGGATGCATTCATTATACTGGATAGAATTCCTACAAGCAATTATGTTCTTGAAACCTCAGGTTCCCTTATTTGGAAAAGAATTTCCTGATGGTGCAAGTGATCATTCAAATCCGATCTTTGTGGTGAACTCATAGGTGGTGCTGAAACTTTTGAGCTCGAGGTACTATTGGTTTGGCATTAGCTTGTGTAGCGTCTTTTGCTTGCACTTATTATATCCAATAGCAAATCCTTTGGATATTAACATCCTACCGCAAAAGGTTGATCATCGGATGGTGCCACCCTTCACTTTTGTGCTCATGTAATAGCTAACACAAGAACGTGGAGAGTATTAAAGTTTTGTGGCTGCCTCCTAAGAGCAATTGTTGATTGAATGGCAATCAAGTTTAAGGGCGTGCTCGTTCCAAATCTTAATGGGCAATGTTTGTAATAGTGCTCATATCTGCATTCTTGGTAGAAGGATGTGTACATGCCCTTGTGATGAGATTCCACAATTTTGGGTCCTTCCTTGCATTAGTAGCAGCCATAGATTCATCCACCTTGCCATTGAGGTTGTCCAGCGTATGTTGCAAAATACTCGCTGATGGTTGGATCGACGAATGACTCATCAGTCCATTCCATTGTTGCTGCTCAAGATGGGGTGATGCGTCATGCTCTATTGCATGGCCCTGGTGGTGCTGGTAATGCCATGCATTGGGGATTCGTTAGTATTCCAAACTGTAGTGCCGCATTTGGTGCCCCCTGATGATATGGATAAGAGGTCTAGACCTATGCTCTCTTTTGCTATATGATCATGGGGTTAAGTGGACTAAACACAATTTCATGTGAAGAGGCATTACACGAATGGCAATACTGATGTGTCAGCTTGAGATTTTGCTTCAAGATTGGACACTAATTGGCAGTATGGTTATGAATTACATGATCTACTAATCAACCAATGATTAGATCTAGAATTAGATCAATTCCCATAATAAATCTAGCAAGAACAACAAGCAAATGATTAAACTTGAGACCTACTGCCTTCACACGTGTGAAGAACAGTACATGTATGGACTTACAGCAGAGAGTGAAGTACACAAGTGTTAGAAAGCAATAGAACCATAAAATCACAACACAAATATGAGAATACTCAAGATATGCCTCCAAAACCAAGATCTTGCCTCATTGATTTCTCAATGTGGATCCATCATGGATTAAATACAAAAATCATCATACTCTCTCTCTAAGCCACTTCCAGCACGTGTGAGACAGGTCATAGTGCTTATCCATATCCACTTTGGCTAAGATTCCATTAATTTGCCACATCATCATTGGTGGCTAGTGTTGACCTTCTAGATTCCTACAAATTATGAGATAGGTCCTACAATCTAGGAGATTTGACTTTTGACATGTATGAAAACTATATACAATGGATCTGAACTTTCTATATGATATTTCACACGTGGGAGACCACTCCTACCCATGTGATATAGCATTTTCTACCACTAGAATGGTGCCAAGTGTCATAATACTACTAAACTAGTTTTTGGCCAATTTAGCCACTAGTTTCCAAATTAAGTGATATGTACAACCTTTATGATCTATATAAATGACTAAGGCATAGATTTCACACGTGGGAACAGGCTCCACACATGTCTAATGATGATAGGTACAACTCATTATGGTATTTACAAGATTTAACCAAGTTAGCTTTTGCCAATTTTAACACTCCTCCTCAAAACTAACTTGATACATCTATGGTACATCTATTAACAACACTTAAGGCTGATCATTGTAGGTTCATAGGTGTGAAGATCAGCCAATGAGTTTGATGGAGATCCGAGATCACCATATCCATGATAGTGCCTCCTTGATGTTGACTTCTTTGATGAACTTGAGAGCTTTGCACCACTTGATCACTTTTTCCATTGATTTGTTCCATCCTTGAAACATATGGTTGATCCAAAAGCTCCTCCTCCTAAAAAATAGCTGAAATTCCATGAGAAAATAAAGAGTCCTTCTTGACTCATAAGGATCACAAAGATCCAACATCATGTTACCAAGATCTCGAGAATTAGGCTCATCAACATTGGCAAGACTATGCATGCTATAATAAACAAGAGTTCGCATCATATATTCATGCTTGATTTCCATTCTAATCTCAGATCTAATGAGGCTAAATACTTCATTATGGAGATAAGTGTCCTTAGAGGATGATTCACTTACTCTCATAAAGAGTTTACAATTTGCCTCAATACATGAAAAAAGACAAATTTTCACACTATGAGTGAGCAAATCACTCTTGCTCTTGCAAGACTCAAGAGCATACATTTGATGAAATAACCATTTGCTTTCTAATTGATCTAAAATCAATTTGAAATCATTAAGAACATCAACTATGTTCTCAAGAGAGACACCATACTCAACTAGTATTGCTTTACTCCAACTTTGAGTTGCAAAAGTCTCACCAAAGCAAATTGATTCACCAAATGACATATGAGAAGAAAGCATAAGATGTATACCACTTGAAATGTGCTCCTCTTTCCCTTGAAATGTGAGCCATATGAGCTCATCCATGTCTCTTGATATTCTTCTTGAAATCATAACTTGAGAAGGACTCTCCTCCTCAATCCTTGGCACACTTGAACCTTGAGATGAGTCCATCACAACACATGTCAAATCTTTTGAAATTTTTCATTTCGAAGTGCATTGTTTGGTTCAAGATGCAAAGATAAATGTCACTTTCATGAAAGTAACTTGGATTTTTTCAATGTCCTTGGAAAGTATTTTGCTTGGAACTTTAGATAAGTTCAAACTTATTGTTATGATCCAAGAGAAATCAATCAAGAATAAGGAGCAATCACAAAATGAAAATAGTTTGATTTATGCTCTCATGTCAACTTATGAAGAACCATTTTGCTTTGAAGAGATTTTTGTATCTCAAAGGTGGATTAAGGCAATACTAGTTGAGTGTGATGCCTTAAAAGATAGCAAGATATGTTTTCCTTGTAAGCTTACATTAGTTATAAAGTCAAGGAAATGGAAATATCTTCATAATGTAGGATCTTTTGGTTTCAATAAGATCATGAATGATGTGTTCATTCATAAAGATGAAAATTGTAAGTTTTCAATCTTAAAGGCAAGTTGTAAACTTCTTATGAGAATAAGTGAAGCATCCAAAGTGGACACTTATATCCATAATCAAGTAGTTAGCCTTATTGAGATGGAAATACTTCTTGATTTCAATATTAGAAAAATCATGCCAAGTTGTGGTGATTTTTGGACTTATGTTTCTAGCATAAGTAATGTTGATGATCACATGAAGTGCACATTATATGATCATGTTTGTTGTGATCATTTTGAGACATGGAGGTCTTGGATTTCCATCAAGGAGGAGCACCAAGAAGTTGATCTTGAGGAGTCATCTTGAGGTTCAAGTGTGCCAAGGATTGAGGAGGAGAATCCTTCTCAAGGTTCAAGTATGTCAAGGATTGAGGAGGAGAGACCTTCTCAAGTTGTGATTCCAAAAAGAATCTCAAGAAACATGGTTGAGTCCATGTGGATCACATTTCAAGGGAAAGAGGAGCATACCTCATGTGTTATACATCTCATACTTACTTCTCCTATGTCATTTGATAAATCAATTTTCTTTAGTGAGAATATTGCATCTCAAAATTGGAGTAAAGCCATACTAGTTGAGTATGAAGTCTCTCTTGAGAACATAGATGATGTTATTAAAAGGTTGAAATTGATTTTAAATCAATTAAAAAGCAAATGGTTATTTCATCAAATGTATGCTCTTGAGTCATGCAAGAGCAAAAGTAATTTGTTCACTCATAGTTTGAAAATTTGTATCGAGGCAAATTGTAAACTCTTTATGAGAGTAAGTGAATCATCTTCTAAAGACACTTATCTCCATAATGAAGTATTTAGCCTCATTGGATCTGAGATTAGCATGGTAAACAAGTATGAAGATATGATGTAAACACTTTGTTATTATAGCATGTATAGTCTTGCCAATTTGGATGAGTCTAATTCTCTAGATCATGGTAACATGACGTTAGATCTTTGTGATCCTAATAAATCAAAAAGTAATCTTTATTCTCTCATGGAGGAGCATGCACATGAAGAAGGAGCAAGCCTCAAGGTCAAGCATCTACATGAAATTTGGAAGGGATCAATTTTGGAGGTGCTAGGATGGTGAAAAGCTCTCAAGCTCATCAAAGATGTCAACATCAAAGAAGCACTATCATGGATATGGTGATTTCAGATCAACATCAAGCTCATTGGCTGATATTCACACCTTTTGAACCAGCAAAGACCAATTCAGCCCATGGAGTCAAGTTCAAGATCATCATATTTTCCATCAAGCTAGATTTACCAAGCTAGATTTTTGAGGAGTGTGAAAAATGCAAAAATAAGCTTGGTAGAGGCCAAAAATCTTGTATATAGATAAACACACATGTGTGGAGACTTTTTCCACGTGTGAAACTAGTGTACTTGTCATGTACTATTATCATATATGTTGTACATATGATTTAATTCAAGTTCTAGTGGCTAAAAAGGCCAAAAACTAGTTTTCTAGACATATGACACATGGCATTAATCTATTGCTTGCACGAGCCACATCCTTTGGTTAGGTGTCACATCCCATATGTAGAGGACAACTCACATGTGTGGAATAAGCTGAAGTAGGCGAATTTTGACTTCTAGAAGATTTTCAAGTAGATCTCCATATAGAAGGAACATGGACCAAAAGTGCCCAAATAGAAGGTTTTGTCCAAGTGTCAGTTTTGCATGATGAATCATCATATGACAAAGAACCTTCACACATGTGGGATCAAAGGGATGATCAGTACCATGAGCTCCCACTTATTGTATATATAGAGCCACATTTGGCCATAATCAATGTGAGACACCAATCTTGGCTTCGGAAGCAATTTTGAGTGATTCTCTCCATTTGTCTACATTTGTTTTGATTGTTTTGAGGTTCTATCAATGTGTACTTGATTTTCAGGTTGGAGTCCGTACTCAGATTTCCGGGTTGTTGGTCTACCAGTCCCTAGTGTGGACACGCTATCCGAGACCAGTCATGGGCATGACATATGGTGTCTAGTTTGCACTTTCACACTTCTCAGCTTCATGTTTCACGAATTATTCACGACAATTGTCTCTTCGTGATATTTTTGTGTTTCACGAATTGTTCGTGACAAATGACAGTCTCTGAGCTTGAAGTAGAATCCAGAACATTTCGCGAATTGTTTGCGACAATTTCATGACATCTAAGGTTTGAACAGGAAACAAGATATTTCGTGACAAGAACCTTTCAAGAATATTTTTGAGAATCTTTTGAGCTTCAATAAGAAACTGTTTCTAGAATCTTTCTCAAATATTTCTCGAATCTTTCGCGAATCCTTCGTGTTGGTTTCAAGATAAATAAGATAGATTTCACGAATCTTTCAAGAATCTTTCACAAATCTTTTGAGTTGGTCATGAGTAAAAAGGTTTTGAATTCGTGTTTGTTTCTTTCTCATCCTTTGTCAAGTAAACTGCGCATTTTGTTAGTAGAATCAAGATCTGTTTGATCATTTGTTCTACAGCTCCCTCTCAAAGTGGGCAGATGGATTAACCCCAATCTTCTTTGCTGTTTCTCGAACAAAGCTTTACTTAGTGGCTTTGTGAAAATATCAGTTGTCATTTCCTCTGTGGGTATGAAGACTGTCTTCAGTATCTTCTTCTCGAGTAAGTCCCGAATAACATGATACTTGATAGCTATGCGCTTCATTTTTGAGTGAAATATAGGATCTTTCATAAGATAGATTGTTGAAGTGTTATCCAGTAGCAAGACATAAGATTTAAAAATAGATTTATCAAATCCTTCTAACATTTGTTTGATCTAGATCCGTTCGGTTGTCATCTTGGTTGCTGCTACATATTCCGCTTCACAGGAAGATTGATCTACTGCTGTTTGCTTATTGCTTATCCAGAGTATGGTTGCACCAGATGCTAGAGTACAACCTCCTGAAATACTTTTGTTGTCATCCTTCATGGATGCCCAGCTTGCGTCACTGTAAGATTCGATGTGAAATCCAGCTTCCTTCGAATAACACAGTCCATAGTCTTCGTTTTCTGGAGATATTGTAGTACTCTCTTTGATAATTTCCAATGCAACGATCCTAGGTTCTAACTATATTGGCTCGGCCTGTATACTACAAATGCTATATCAGGTCTGGTGTTGTTTGCTAGATATAATAATAATTCAGCCTACGATAGGGTGTTTTGGCCATTCATTCCTCTTCTTCAAGAGTCTACAGACAATCTGCCTTGCTCAGTATTGTTCCAGGTATTATGGGAGTATGCACACCTTTGCATTCGAGCATGTTGAAGTCCTCAATGATCTTTTGAGTGTACTTTTGTTGGTGAAGATACAATCTACCACCTTCAAAGTCTCTTTGGACCTGCAAGCCTAGATAGATTTTAGCTTCTCCTAGATCAGCGATCTCAACTATTTTAGAAATGCCTCTTTTGACATATGAAATTAACTTATTGATAAATTTTACAGTTTTTAGGACAATAATGATTGTACTTTACAATCATAGAGAGTTATTGGTTGCTTAATCAATGAATCTATCAAGTTCTACACATTAGATCTTGATCTAGATTCACTACACTTGGATTTAAGCAAGAGCAATGGATCAACACATCATTTTTTAGTGAGAGCGGCTTCACACGTGTGGAGTACTGTCCACTGTACGGCCTGCACCTGAAACAACAAGTACAATGATACTAGATAGCAATCATGCATAAAAATCACAAGACAAATGACTAGAAATCTCACAAAAGTGTAGAGTGCAAAAGTCTCATCAATTTTCTTAGCAAAATGATGATCCTTTTATGGATCAAGTACATCCATGAGTCTGGTACAGTCCAGCAGGCCTTCACACGTGTGAAGAGTGCCACATCACTCATATCTATCCATTTGATCCATCCTTGATCCTTATCCAATAGTTGACCTTCTAGAATATGACTAAAATCCAAAAAGCTAGTCTCCTAGAATATAGGAATATTCCCTACAAAATAGGATCTAAGGAAAATGGTCAACTCTTATCTTCTAGTACTCTATACACACATGTGAACATCCACTTGCCATGTGGGAGCATTTACTCATGCACATGCAAGGAAAAGCTAATTTGTAGGTGACTAGTCAACTTGACTAAAAACTAGTCATTTCATGTTCACACTAACTAGAATGATACAAAATCAATTTGGATATATACAAACATGAAAAGTACATCCTTTCACACATGGGAACATGCTCCACACGTGTGAAATCATATCATCAACATATTCTAATGTTTGATCAATATTTACATGAACCAATGTCAAGTGAGAAGTGACAATTTTCAACACTCCTCCTCACTTCTAACTTGGCAAATCTAGTGTACATCTATCTACAATTCCAAGAGCATATCTTAACTTAAAAAATGGATCTTTGGACAATGGTTTGGTTAAGATATCAGCTATGCATTCGGATGATGGTACATGATGTAGTTGCACTTCCTTGGATTGTACCTTCTCCCTCACAAAGTGGTGAGCTATCTCAATATGCTTTGTTCTAGCATGGAAGATAGGATTTGAAGCAATTTGTTGAGAAGCTTGATTGTCACAAAATATGTAAGGGATCTCCTCGGCCTCTAGCACATGTAGTTCCATCAAGAGTCTTCTTAGCCATAAGAGCTCTTTGGTTGTTGAAGTCAATGCCTTGTACTCGGCTTCACAAGAAGATAGTGAGATTGTATCTTGCTTTTTGGAAAGCCAAGATATCACTCCTCCACAAAGAAATGTTGCAAATGCACTAATGGACTTCCTATCCATCTTGTCACCTGCAAAATCTGAATCCGAGTAGGCTCTCAAGTGCAAGTTAGATCCTTCATAAAGTATACCAAAAAATCTAGTACTAGAAACATATCTAAGTACTCTCTTGGCACTTTTCCAATGATGAATTAAAGGAGCTTGCATACTTTGACTCAACTTGCTTACACAAAAACTTAAGTCAGGTCTAGTGATGGTTAAATAGATTAGAGAGCCTATAAGCTTCCTAAAGAGAGTGATGTCCTCAAAGGATGCTTCATCACCTTCATTAGTTGCTTTCACAACATGCTCCATAGGGGTGTCAATCCCCTTACAATCTTTCATACCAAATCTTTCAAGAATGGAAGTAGCATACTTAGATTGACTTATGAAAGTACAATTGCTACTTCTAGACACTTCTATCCCAAGTATAAACTTTAGGAAGCCTAGATCTACCATCTTGAACTCACTAGATAAGTCAACTTTTACTTTGCCTATGCCATCATCATCATTTCCTGTCATAATGATGTCATCAACATAAAGAACCAAAATGATGATCTTTCCTTCATTATATTTGAAATATAAAGAAGGTTCATAAGCACTTAGTACAAAGCCAAGGGAATAGAGAAAATCATGCAACCTAGAGTACCAAGCTCTAGGTGCTTGCTTCAAGCCATATAGGCTCTTCCTTAAGTAGCACACCTTTTGCTCCTCACCAATCTTGATGAAGCCCTCGGGTTGCATCATGTAGATTTCCTCTTCTAAGAAGCCATTCAAGAAGGCATTTGTCACATCCATTTGGTAGAGATCCCATTTGAACAAAGTAGCAATGCAAATGATTAATCTAATAGTTACAAGCTTAGCTACAGGTGCAAATGTTTCTTCATAATCCAATCCTTTTATTTGAAGAAATCCCTTAGCAACAAGCCTAGCTTTGTATTTACTAATAGATCCATCTTGATTGTACTTAATTCTATAAATCCACTTACATGCAAGTGGTTTCTTTCCTCTTGGAAGATTTACAAGATTCCAAGTATGATTTTCTTCTAATGCATCATACTCTACTTGCATTGCATCTCTCCAAACTTTAGATTTACATGCTTCTTCAAAAGATGATGGTTCTTCAATCAATGTAGCTAAAAAAGAGTAAGAGGTAGAAGATGTAGAGCCTTCCTTTTGCTTTCCCTTGTCCACATAGGTAAGCCTTGAGGGCTCGGCCTTGCTCCTTGATGATCTTCTTGGCCCCTTTTGACTTGGATCCAAATCTCCATCCTCGGGTTTGTCATGATCCTCCTCGGGTTTGTCAAGATCCTCCTCGGATTTGTCAAGATCTTCAATGCACAATGGGTTAGATCCATTTGACAAGCTCTTAGCAAATTGTGACTCATCAAAAAGTACATCCTTGCTTACCTTTACTTTCTTGGATGTAGGATCATATATCCTATATCCCTTGCTATTTTCTCCATAGCCAACAAAGATTCCTTTGAAGGAGGTAGCATCTTCTTTCCTTCTAGTCTCCAAAGGAATGTGTACATAACAAGTACATCCAAAGATCTTAAAATATTTTACATTGGGTTTCTTATCAAACAAGGCTTGATAAGGTGAGATCCCATCTATAGCACTACTAGGAAGTCTATTACACAAATAATTAGCACATGTTATGGCTTCTCCCCAAAATGAGATGGGAAGTGATGCATCAAGCCTCAAGGACTTTGCACACTCACATAGACTCCTATTTTTCCTCTCGGCCACCCCATTTTGTTGAGGGGTGTAGGAACAAGTGTATTGTAACTTAATACCATTGATCTCACAAAAGTCTTTCATTTTATTGGAGGTGTACTCTCCTCCATTATCACATCTTAGTGCTTTGATAGAAGTACTAAGTTGTTTCTCTACTAGAGACTTGAACTTAATGAAAGCTTCATAAACAAGATTTTTCTTTGATAATAACTCAATCCATGTGAATCTAGTACAATCATCTATAAAAGTTACATACATCAAGGCACCTCCATTACTTGCATGTGAAAAACTATGTACATCAGAATGTATGAGATCCAAGGGAGAGAGAGATCTTGATGAAGATTTCTTGTAAGAAGATTTGTGTGACTTTGCAAGGCCACATGCCTCACACATTTTTCCACACTTCTTGAAAGCTCTTGGTAGGCCGAGAGCTAGTTCCTTGCTTGCCATTGACTCCATAGATTGAAGATTAGGATGGCCTAATCTCTTATGCCAAAGCTCCACTTGAGTTAGCTCCTCCCTAGCCAAGTTCACACTTTCACTTGCAACATTAGCATCCAACTTGAAAAGTCTACCTTGCTTAATGCCACTAGCTATGCACTTATCATTTTTCAAGATGGAACAAACTCCATTCTTGAAATGTACATCTAGTCCATTGTCCATTAATTGTCCTACACTAAGCAAGTTTCTTGAAATGGTAGGAACATACAAAACATTATCTAGATCTATCCTTTTAGATGTGCCTAAACAAAGAGGTATAGATCCTATGCCATCTATCTTGCATGCTTGATCACTAGCAGTGTATATTGACTTCTTAGAGTCATTACAAGATAGAAGAGTAGAAAAATAATGCTTGTTAAAGGACATGTGGGAACTAGCCCCACTATCTATCCACCATGTGTCTTGACTTGAAGTTGGTGTAGATGCAACCATTAAGGATGTGTTGAATCCATCCTCATATTCTTCCTCTTGAGCAATGTTCCCTTGATCTCCTTTGGCTTGTTGATTCTTCTTCAAGTAGCATTCTGAGGCAAAGTGTCCTTTCTTTCCACAAAAGAAACACTTTAGTTTTGCCTTGTTCTTCACTTTGCCTTTGGAGGTAGATCCTCCATTCTTCATCTCGGCCTCCTTGCCTTGATTTTTCTTGAATGGATTTTGCTTTTTCTTGCCTTTAGATGTAAAGTTAGCTTTCTCCTCTCCTCCATTAAGTGACATGCTATCCATTCTTGTCTTGAGGTGTAGAAGCCTACTCTCCTCGGCCACAAGAACATTGTGCAACTTTTCAATGGATGGAAGAGAGTCTTGAATGGCAAATGATTGGACTAAGTTGGTAAACTCATCACTTAGACCATTCAAAATGATTTGTACTAGTTCTTGATCTTGGATCTTCTCTCCTATTGCACTTAACTCCTTGTTAAGAGATTTGATCCTAAGAACATACTCTTGTCCACTCTCTCCACTTCCTTTCATGCTTTGGAAAACTTGATTTCTTAGCATGAGGATTCTTGAAGTATTGTTGGATTCATAAATGCTCTTTAATGAATCCCAAGCCTCTTTGGATGAGGTACAAGAAGACACCTCTTTCAAGAGGTCATTGCATACATTTAACTTTATGCAATGTAGAGCTAATCTTGCTCTCTTCTTGTATTTGGCTTGTTCTTGGGGAGTTTGAGGCTCTTCCTCTACTCCTTGAACTATGTCATATAGATCATGGATCACTAGGAGTGATTCCATTCTCACTTTCCAAATGGAATAATTTGTGGAAGTGAGTCTCTCACTTGGTTCCATCAAATATCCACCCATGGATGACATTTTAGAATGAATGCTCTTTTAAAAATCACAAAGATTTTTGAATTTTAAAAGATCTATGAAGTGGCCTAAAGCTTACTAGAATGCCTATAGGCTTGTCTCTATCAAACTAACACACAAGCTTGAATGATACTCAAAGATCTTACCAAAAATTTCTAGCTTTCACTCTCACAAAAAAAATTGCTTTACACTTTTCTTAGAGATTTCACTTCAACTAAGGATCTGAACAAATCAGCCTCTTAGATCTGATCTTAGACTCTAAAAAGAAATGCTTCAATGATCCAAAACACTATTTGGTCATAGGCATTAGTTAGAATGAATCTAGATCAATACTATGCTTCAAAAAGCACCAAAAATGAACTAGTATTGTGATTTTGGGACCAAAAAACACAAAGTAACTTGAATTGAAAGTTGTTGTACGGTTTCACACGTGTGAAAAGTACATACACAGCCTCCAAGTCGTTTTGATCCAAATGATTACAAGCTATCACTCTAGAAGAACTCGCCCTCACTAGTATTGGCCAAAAAACAAATTTTGCCAATGATCTTTACAAGATTTATGATTCAATGATCACTCTCTTACTTAGCTCTGATACCATGATAAATTTTACAGTTTTTAGGACAATAATGATTGTACTTTACAATCATAGAGAGTTATTGGTTGCTTAATCAATGAATCTATCAAGTTCTACACATTAGATCTTGATCTAGATTCACTACACTTGGATTTAAGCAAGAGCAATGGATCAACACATCATTTTTTAGTGAGAGCGGCTTCACACGTGTGGAGTACTGTCCACTGTACGGCCTGCACCTGAAACAACAAGTACAATGATACTAGATAGCAATCATGCATAAAAATCACAAGACAAATGACTAGAAATCTCACAAAAGTGTAGAGTGCAAAAGTCTCATCAATTTTCTTAGCAAAATGATGATCCTTTTATGGATCAAGTACATCCATGAGTCTGGTACAGTCCAGCAGGCCTTCACACGTGTGAAGAGTGCCACATCACTCATATCTATCCATTTGATCCATCCTTGATCCTTATCCAATAGTTGACCTTCTAGAATATGACTAAAATCCAAAAAGCTAGTCTCCTAGAATATAGGAATATTCCCTACAAAATAGGATCTAAGGAAAATGGTCAACTCTTATCTTCTAGTACTCTATACACACATGTGAACATCCACTTGCCATGTGGGAGCATTTACTCATGCACATGCAAGGAAAAGCTAATTTGTAGGTGACTAGTCAACTTGACTAAAAACTAGTCATTTCATGTTCACACTAACTAGAATGATACAAAATCAATTTGGATATATACAAACATGAAAAGTACATCCTTTCACACATGGGAACATGCTCCACACGTGTGAAATCATATCATCAACATATTCTAATGTTTGATCAATATTTACATGAACCAATGTCAAGTGAGAAGTGACAATTTTCAACACTTATCTCTTCTTGAGAAGATAAGTGTGTCATCAACATAAATAGCTAGAATGATTATTTCATTTTGTACATGCTTGATATAGACATTTGATTCAGCGAATAGAGGTTCGAAGCCTAAGAAACATACCGCTTTGTCCTTCTTTCTATACCATTGTCTAGTTGTTTGTTTCAGACCACAAATGCTTTTATTCATGTGACATCCGTTTTTAGGATATTCTTGGTTTACATAACCAAGTGGTTGATCCATGAATAAGTCTTCTTCTAATTCTGCATGCAAGAAAGCAGTCTTCTCATCCACAATATGGATTTTCATATCATGAGCCACTGCATATTGATGTATGTTTGACAAGCGAATTAATGTATGTTTGACTACCGGTGAGAAAGTATCAGTGTAGTCAATTCCATACTTCTGTGAAAATCCTTTAGCAACCAACCTTGCTTTATATTTGATGTTCTCTCCATTAGGACCTGTTTTGATCTTATAGATCCACTTGCATTTGACTGGTTTCCTTCCATTAGGAATAGGTGCAAGTGTCCATACATTGTTTTTATACATGGATGACATTTCATCCTCCATCACTTGAATCCATCGATCTTTATCTGGTCCATCAATAGCTTCCTCGAATGTTTGAGGTTTGTCAGAGAATCCACAAAATTCAATGGTTGTATCAAAAACATCCTGACCATACCTTTCTGGTGGTTTTCGTTGTCTATCAGATCTTCTCACAGGTGGTTTCGAGTTTGATTATTATTCGAGCTCATCTATTGGAATTCGAGTTGGTGATTCGAGTATGTTAGGCACTCAATCTTGATCTCTCTCTGAATCTGGTAATTCTCTTTTATCTTTTTCTTGTTTTTCTTCTATCGTCATTGGTAGCTCATAATAGTTTTTGAGAATTTCATAGCCGACTAGATAATTGTCTACTATGTATTTTGACTCATCAAATTTAACATCTCGAACAATTTTTATTCTGCCAGTTTCGGGTGTATAGACACGATAGTATGATGAATGTAACTCGAATTCTACTAGAAAACCTTGTTCTGTCTTTTCATCGAGTTTCTTTCTCAGCTTGTCTGGTATGTGCATATACACTGCGCATCCGAATGTCCGAACATGTGCAAGACTTGGCTTCAACTTCCACCATATTTGATGAGGAGTTTTATCCGGCATTCGAGATTTCAGAATACAATTCTGAAGATAATTCGATGTAGCCACTGCTTCTGCCCACAACTATTTTGGTGCTTTCGCATGAGACATCATACACCTAGCAACTTCCATCAGTGTACAATTTTTTCATTCAGCTATGTCATTGTGTTGAGGTGTATATGATGCAGTCTTAGTACGCATAATACCTTGATCAGACCAGTAAGCTTTAAATTCATTGGAAATGTACTCACCTCCACGATCTGTGCGAATCTGCTTCAACTTATTGCATGTCTGCTTCTTAGCCCAATTTGTATACTCAACAAATTTCTCGAAAGCTTTAGATTTTGTATGAATAAAGTATACTATAGCGAACTTGCTGAAGTCATCAATAAATGCAATGAAGTACTTTGCATCACCCAACGACAATACTCCGAATGTCATTCCACACAACTCAAATCTTATTGGCGAAAGATGCGACAATGACACAGAGTTAAAGAGGAAATAGAAGCTCGTGAACGCTATGACGATAATGGTGATTCCGAAAATTCTCTATTTACTCAGAAGAATAAATCTTCTAAAAAGTCTAAGTTTAAGAGGGAGTCGTGTAAAAGGAATGAGCCTAAGACAAATGAACAACAATCTGATAAACAATAGAAGAATTCGGGTGACAAGATCTGCAATAGATGCAGAAGATCAGGTCACACAGAAGAAAAGTGTTGGTTAAATTCAAAGATTGAATGCATTCATTGTCATAAACAAGGTCATGTAGCAGTAAACTGTTATCAGAATCCCAAAAAGGGAGCAGAATCGAAGCGAACCTTCAGATTCAAACTATGTCGAAGACAAAGCAGAATGCTCCAGGGCAGCAAACACAGGACAACAAAGAACTCAACAGCTTATGCTAGTGCTGATCTATGTTATTCATCTAATTCAATTCGAGAAGTAGTACTTGATTCGGGAGCCACCTCACATTTTGTTTTCTTGAAACAAATATTGTCTGAGTACAAGAAGACGAACTATTCAAGATTTATTATTCTTGGAGACGGTTCTAAACACGTAATTGATAAAACTGGTGTACTATGGTTGGACACGAATCAGGGAGACAAGAAACTGGAGGAAGTTCTCTATGTCCCTAGGGACTCTTGATAAAGATCTTCTATTCTAGCTAAGATAGTTGATACAGACATGTCAATAACCTTCACGAAGAACTCTTGTAAACTGTTCAAGGAAGATACTGATAACCTGGTTGCTAAAGACAACAAAGAAGGAAATTTATATTATCTGAACATTTGAACCAGAATCTAACAAGTCAATCAAACTCAGAAATCAACATATATGTTGTGGCACAAGAGGCTATGTTACATGAACATGGAAGCCTTGTACCAAGCCAACAAAAGTCAGAGAATTCAAGGAGTGGAAATCAAAAGAAGAGATATTCGAACTACCTGCGAATCCTGTCTTAAAGGCAAGATGACTAGAACACCTTTCAGTAAGGATGTTTATAAAGCAACTAAGGTACTTGAAATTGTGCATTCAGATATTTGTGGAGGTAGGGCTCGAAGAAAATGACTAAGCTATTTTTCCTTTGTAATTGTATTTTCTGCACCAGAATTTTGTAAGGAAATAAACAGATCTTTAATCTTTCGCAGGAATGTGTTCAAGTCTTTGTCATCCCACTGTAGGTAAGTTAATTGGTCTTCCAAGAACATGATCTGATTACGAGATCGAGTCTCATTCTTGGTTTGTAATTCTTCCCATAAATCTTTTGCATTTGAAATTGATGTAAGAACTAGCATTATATTGTCATGCACTGAAGACGCAATAATTGCTATAGCTTTGTCATTTTTCAAACTCCATTCTCGAAGTTCTTTGCCAGGAGTAGCTACTAGCTTCTCCTCAATTGGTTCTACCCATTGCCATAGACCTTCACCCTTCAATAAGAGTGAAGTCTTTAATTTCCAAATCAAGTAGTTTGAAGCTTCTGGATCCAAGATTATAGTGATCTTTTCTTGAATATTGATGATCGACGACATCTTCTAATTTTCTGAATCACTCCAGATAGCGACTTTGTTGACGGATGTATAAAGAATGCTGAGAGAAATACTAATGTAGTATTGTATCGATTTTGATTTGTTCTGATATTACTATATCAGTTTTAAACCTTGTCTGCTCTGATACGACTACCAGTTCGAATAAGTTGAACAATACCAGTGTTTTCAATCGGGTTTATATCTTATCTATGTACTAATACAACAGTTTTTGCTTTGATTGAATTTACGTGCGGAAGTAAGATGCAGAATAAAGAGACAATTTTAGACAATAAGAAACTATTGATCAAAAACGAATTTTTATAATTTTGAATTTGAATCAGTATACATCTCTCATTATCTTATCTCGTTGCTGTGTCTCTGATTGAATGAGTTGGCTACAATGAGTAGTGCACATGTATTTATATTGCTATAGGATAGGTCTTCCTCATAATGTAATGATAAATCAACACTATTCAATTTAATCATGCTATGACAATTTCACCTTTTAAAACTATGTTGCATACACAATGTTTTCAGAAGATAGAAATTAAAGATTCCATCTAAGAGAGTTTAGTTTAGATTTCTATCGATTAGGGCCCATATTATAGAAATTCCATACATGAGGGCTTTGTATTTTCAATCCAAATAATTTTAGAAAATAACAAACAATCTAAGTTTTAGTACTTAGAAAATGAATGCTACAAAGTAACTATTGGGGCAGGTCCCTATCCTAAAGGTCAACCATTCATAATAGCATACTATCTTAATAACACTATGTAGTAGCAAGAAAAAAGCGGTTGTACTCCATGTAAGATTTGACACAACATGTATTAAGAAATATACAATAACAAAGAAATAACAATTACATCAAGACATTGTCAAGCTTTGTAGTACACATGTACATTTAAAGTTAAAGAATCATTTAATAGTAGGAAAATAAAAAAGACAGAACAATCTAAGAAAAGTGCATTGTCATGACTCATGCTCAACTCACAAAGGCAAGATGGGTCATGGCAGTGAGAGCTTGGAGCTTGGGGAGCTTGGAGATTCATATTTTGGAGGTTTTCAATTGTTAATTTAGCTGAAACTTTTTTGAGGTTTCCCCCAAAAATCACATATCTTAAGGAGTATTTCGGCTACTAACACGGGATATGCTTCTACTTACCAAAATTTTAAATTTATCACGTAAAAAATCTTACAAAATTTTGTAGTTGTCGGTTTTTGGAAAAAGATGCCGGTTCCATTCCTTAAGAATGCCGGCTCTCCCGAACACTGGGTCATGGCCACAAGTTACTAAGTTAGTGCTAAGTGACCACTTCAAAGTAGAAGCTACCAAAAACGTGGTGTCTCTTAGAAAAGAAGATTTTGATGAGTTTCTCACAAGCTTGCTTTCATCACTTAAAGCCATGCGTCACACCAATATGCATGTATCATGATGTATATGGTTGCAAATCTCAAGGAGAAGGAAAAGGCAGTGCAGTGCAGCCGAGGCTGCAAGAGGAAGCGAGAGTAGGTGGGGGTGGTGGAAGTCGCTCATCATGCACAAGGTCGTAGCACGGCCGACCGCATAATTGCGCTGGCACGATGCGACATGAGCACTGAGCGCCCACGAAAGAGACACAGAGCAAAAGAATAGGACAGAGAGAGCGCGCGCGCGCGCGCCTCAGAGGTGACGCCATTATCTCAATACATGTATGCCACACTGCAACATAGAATGTCAGAGAGTAGTGCGGAAGTTGGAGGACCGATGCTAATCGTGATTCCTGATGCTTGATCCTAATTTCCAGACTTACGCTAAAACGTGCGTCTACAGAGTACTCTAACATGCTAACACGAGATTAAGCTTATGTGCTGGTTATTGGTTCAGCACTTCAGCTGTGTATTGGAAGTTGATGTGTACAATGTATACTGTGTCACTGGTGTAGAGACTAGAGTTACACTGGTCACAGACCCACGCTGCCTTGAGCCATGGGATGATGGAAAGCTCCAGCAGCCAACCCTGAGGGAGCGTGCAGCAGTTCTCGGGAGTCGGGGAGTCATCAGTGTTGTCTAAAGACTCTAGATGGGGACGAAGCAGACTCAGCAGAGTGAGTCCGAGACTCTGAGTAACAGAGATTAGTGTGCCCTGGACACTGAGCATTGAGAGGTGAGAGGGGAGAAGAGAGAGGAGAGAGGAAGAAGGGATTGATTGATTAGTGTGCCCTGGACACTGAGGATTGAGAGGGGAGAGGGGAGAAGAGAGAGGAGAGAGGAAGAAGGGATTGATTGATTGATCGGAAGTCGTGGAGTCATCAGTGGAGTCTAAAGACTCTAGATGGAGATGGAGCAGATTCAAGCAGAGTGAGTCTGAGTAACAGAGCTTAGTATGCACTGAGGATTGAGAATGAGAGGTGAGAGGGGAGCAGAGAGAAGAGAGAGGAGAGAGGAAGAAGGGATTGATTGATTGATCGGAAATGGTGGAGTCATCAATGGAGTCTAAAGACTCTAGATGGAGATGGAGCAGAGTCAGCAGACTCAGCAGAGTGTGTCTGAGTAAAAGAGATTAGTGAGCAATGAGCATTGAGAGGTGAGAGGAGAGAAGAGAGAGGAAGAAGGGATTGATTGATTGATGTGGATCAATGATATTGTTGTGTACGTTGAGTTGTCAGAGTGGTAGCATTGCATGGAGTGGCGCGCTTGGGAGTGGCATCAACGGCAGGCGCGATGCCTCCAGAGTCCATTCTCTGGCTCAGACCATTGTGCAGTGTGTGTGAATATCCTGGCTGCTAATTTAATTGCTGAGATCTTCCGGTTGAACGCTGCTAATGCAATGCTACCTGTAGCAACGGAGCTGGCTGCTGGCAGCCGATCAGCGTTATGCGCCATTCGGACTTTCGGAGTCGGCCGCGTAGCTGGTTGCAACTTGTGAGGTTGTGAAGGTAAGCTCTGTGTAATAGAATCGACTTGACTCTGGAGTCTGCAGTCTGTCTGAGGAGACTAGATTCAACCACGCAGGCGCCATTTATAGAGAGATAGATGAATCGGGGTTCCTGAATCCTGATTCAGGATGCATGAGTGAGAATAGAGGAGTGACATTTGACGGGACTGGTCACTGGTCACCGAGTCAGTGATGGCAGTGCACTGTGCAGTGTGCAGCAGTGAAATAATCGTTGGACTCGGAGCGTGCGCTCTAGCCTCTGGGGAGCTTGCAATGCTATAGAAGATCGTGATACCTTACGTAGAATGGGTTAAGAACTTAAGCCAGTGAGACCCCGGTTGGGCCCCGTTCCTTCCCATATCAAGTCTCGTCAGATTTTCTAGTGACGTCGGGCCTAACTCACATCAAAACGTCAAAACGCTCAACGCTCAAACCTCAAATACTCAATAGTCACCAGTACTCACGAGTCACGACTCACAACAAACTTAACTTTAACGATCTAAGGCACTACGACTGAATTAATGATAATGATCAGAAAATCAAATCCTATATTAAGCTTATAACATGTATAGTGTCATGTATTTGCTCGTTGAAGAACGGACAACGGCAGACTCGGGAGACCTCTCCTTTTCGTACGCTCAGCGTTCTTATATATTAATCTATATTAGACTATATAAATGACAAGGCACCTGGCAGCTATACTCAGCTTAAAATTTGAATCCTTCCCTGTCGAGTGTGTTAATAATGGCGTGTTTTGCATGATATCAATCGTAAGCTTCCTGCTTACGGCAGACGATGGAAGTCCGAACTTCCGAACTTCCGAAGCACCTGCGTGAGAATAAGCAATGAAAGCTTTTCTCAGCCTTCTCATTTCACACTCACAGGCTCAGAGGCAGAGCCATAGCTACATCGGGGATCGGACTCTGGAGTTTAATATGTAACAATAGTATGATAGTCTATACTCTATGGAATATGCCAACCTTTTTTTGTACTATTAAAAGTAAAAGTAGAGATCTATTAAGACGTGAGTACAATCGAAAAGAAAAGTAACTCAGATTCTCAGAAAGACCGACAAATTTTTTGACAAACAAGTGCCAAAACGCCAAAATTCAAATCGATCCTGTGAATATCATCACGATTCACGATTCACAATAAATCTATGTAAATGTATCGTGTAGAGTCTAGACTGTAGAGGATATAATGAGAGCGTAAAGATAGCGTATCTTTACTAATTTTTAAAAAATTTGTATCTCAGAATGAACAATGAGCGTCAGCTGGTCAAAAACCATAGAGCCAAATGAATGAACCACACAACAACAGATGGCTTCAAAGTTCAGACATTTGAGTTTTTGACCCTACTACTCACTCGTACTATTATGACGCAAAAGTGGCCTGCCAGCTCCTCATCACCTGTACCCAAAATCCAGACCAGACTCAAAAGCTAGAATGTATAAGACCTGTGACTCTGTGGCGATGCCAGTTCCAAGTATTCTTTTAGCCCTCAGCTACTTGAAGAGACCACATCGCACTTACACCAGCCTCCAGGTCCCAGGGTCCAGCCCGGTCCAGGGTCCAAGAATGCATTGAAATTTTGAAAATTGTACTTGGCTGTTAACAATAAAGCACCCTCATGGGGGATCCGATTTTCAGATAGGCTTCTGGTCAGAAGCTGCCACCTGCATTTCTGCCACAACTTCTGTCTCAGCATCCGGTACAGGCAGCTG
The DNA here is from genome assembly GCA_029204225.1 of Diphasiastrum complanatum. Classification (NCBI taxonomy): domain Eukaryota; kingdom Viridiplantae; phylum Streptophyta; class Lycopodiopsida; order Lycopodiales; family Lycopodiaceae; genus Diphasiastrum; species Diphasiastrum complanatum. Next base: position 21,410,035 of record CM055101.1, read on the forward strand.
CACCTCCCAAAAACAGTCTAGTCGTCTTGAGAAAAAGAAAAAGTGTCTAGTCATAGTACGGCTGATTAGACTTGGCCTGAGCCCTACATCATCAAGACTCAACACCAGTGCCCATTCCGTTTAAAGGCTTCTAACTACCTCCTAGTATTAGCCATAGGAGTGTCTCGTCTACATTACATGTCTATTTTCACGTTCAGTAATGCCTGATTATAGATGCGCACAAAAAGCTTGGCTAAATTCAAAATTAGATTGAGATTCGAGAACATTCTAAGAATCAAAATCACATCAAAGTACAGAGGATTAGGACTTGAGTGTAACTACTGAGGGGCCAGGAACTGCAACTCCATATCTAGGAAGCCTACCCTCAACTTAAGGCCGTTCATTGTTGCATTAGGTACCTTCTAGTTTCTTTTACTTATAGAGATTCGAGAACTAGATAATCTCTTTAGTTTGGTTATCCTTGCATATCATGCTTTCACTTTATGCTTGCTTTTATTTACTAGAGACCTTTTATTGTCGTATGAAGTACCTTGTGATTACCTAGGGAAAAACAATCATTTTCCTTTGGTTATCTTGCATACAACCTTTTCATTTCATGAACTTTTGGTAATGTATACTAACAAGTACTTTAGTGGATCATCCATAATGGATACATGATTGTACTATGAAGCTATCTTTGTTGGTAATGTCCAACAACCAACATGCTACATAAGCTTGTAGTGCATGACATTGCATGTGTACAAAAAGGGCATGTATGGTATAGTAACAACCTTGTTTAATTATCAACCGATTCTCAAGAGTCAAGACGTCCCTTTGCAAAAGATATGCCAAAAAAGTTCAAGGTGAACCATAAGCTAGGATGGTGCATGATGTAGGATAAAGAAACATAGTCGTCGAAATGAGGGTTCTCCTTGCTTGGAGTTGTCTCATAAGCAAGGGACTGGCTTGATGTCCTTAGTATCTAAGAGGAAAGTAGACTTTATGGTAGGCTTGACATGTTGGCACAAGTAGGGTCCTAACAATGTTTTAGGCTTGAGATGTTGGCACAAGTAGGGTCTTGAAAAATTTGGTGGGCAAGCCAATGATCCTAAAAGCTATTGGTAAGCCCACAATGTACCTAATCCTAACATGAATTTAAAGCGATGATTTATGTACTAAATCGATTCAGCATTAATTCGATCCACATAATCTCGACCTTGTATCAAATTATAATATTTTGATCTATTGGACTTTAATTTCACTCTATGTAAGGATTCAACAAAATTCTAAATTGGTTTCCTCAAGTTTGCATATTTATTCATGGAAAATGATAATCTATAGAATGCTTCTTGGTTTCCAAGGGGAGGCTCGAACCTGGGACCAAAGAAACTTTGGATGCCAAGCTAACCAATTGAGCCAACCCCGTTGGGTTAATCTATAGAATGGCTCAAAAATACATCTAAAGGGTCAAAATGGCCCAACATCAAAAATGCATTTGAAGGGTCGAAATGAGTGGGTGAAATTTTTTATTTGAATCCTAGGGATCAAAATAGACATCAATTCAATTCAAATTGATTCTTCTTACCATTTCAATTTGCAGCTTTCATCCCTCAATTGACCTCCAACAACATATTGACCCTGCTTAGCAACTATGCAGAAGATAGGGTGCAAGTCCTAATTCGACCATGGGCACATTGCTCATTTTGACTTATGAATATATTTTGGACCTATAGCAAAATTACCTATTTTGACCCTAGAGTGTAGCAATTCTATTTTGATCCTTAGTATTCTCATTATGAGAATAAAATTATTTTGATCTAGTATCGAATCGCGAATAGACCTAATTCGACTTGTGAATTGACCTTCAACATATAGAATTGACCCTGTAGTACACTAGTTCTAAAGAAATCCAATTTTTCAACCCTAGACAAAGCTGCTATTACTGAAGTAATTATCTTCATTCTATAAGACAACTCCATGTTCTCTACTCAACTATCAACTAAATTGATTTTGTGTATTGATTTTGGCTAAATCAATCGATCTTGGAAATTGACCCTCAATATTTTGATCCAACAACTATTTCGACCTTCAGAGCCAAGTTAACTTCCTTATTACATGCTGGAAATCCACCTAACTTCACAAAGGAATGTGGGAGCAGGCACTGATATCACTCTATGGGATGAAATAGATATCAACTCTGATACCACTTCTATTGGAAGGAAAAACAAGGAAACTGTTATAGCTAGGACTATCTATTACTTGGAGAATGGAGTTACGAGCAGTTCTTTGTGTGTGAAATTAAATTATCGTGTAGGAGTCATAGATTGCCGTGAAGGAGAGATTGCAAAAGGAATTAGGCGTCTGAGATAGCCGTGCAATTCTCTAATATTGATAACCTGATATGAAGATAATGTAGAATTAATTCAAGCGTCAAAGACAGCCATACAATTCTCTTCTAAATAATGTTTGTGTGAGAGGAGCGAGAGTTATCATTTAACAAAAATGCAAAAGTGTAGAGCAATAGCGAATCTAGTTGTAAATACAATGATCAGACCACAATACAATTGCGCTGATAATCGCGTGATCCTACTAATAGATTCAAGACAATTGCTAAGTTCTAAGAGAGTTCTCTCTCTCTCTCTCTCTCTCTCTCTCTCTCTCTCTCTCTCTCTCTCTCTCTCTCTCTCTCTCTCTCTCTCTCTCTCTCTCTCTCGCTCTCTCTCTCTCTCTCTCTCTCTCTCTCTCTCTATGATCACTAACTCTGAGGAGGCAGCTACTGATAAAAGGCATTCTCCGCTATCTGACCTTACGTATCATGATCCTCTCTCTCTCTCTCTCTACAATCTCTCAATCACATGTATATATATCAATTGGAAAAAATCTTGTACTAACTTAACTTTACAATTACAAGATTGATAACACGCTGTCAAACTGATTAGTGAATCAGTTCGTTGATGGAGCGTGAAGGCTTTCTGGTCTGATAGCTAAAATCTGTATATTTTAGCAGACTGGAAATGCGACCTCCTTGGCCTTTTGGCCATTGCCTTTACCTGAGGGCATCCTTCAAGATTTGTAAGACACCTTCGGTGTTTGGAAGACACCTTCGGCGTTTGAGACACCTTCGGAGTTTGGAATACACCTTCGACGTTTGGAAGACACCTTCAACGTTTGTAGGACATCGCCTCTAATTTGTTAGACAGCTTCGACCTATTGTAGGGCAAGTGTCGCCTTTTTTCGCCTGTTGAAAAATGCATGCAAACATGCAGAGTCGGGTTTTTCCTCAATTTTTGCCTGTGTAGAAACCCGTGTAAAACTTGCATTGTCGCCTGTCAGAAAAATCGGTGTTAAAACAGTGTCGGCTTTTTCGCATTTTTCGGTTGTGCAAAAAATGCGAGTAGAAACCAGATTGTAGTGACAGTTCATTTTCTGTAGTAGAGAAGGAAGGAGGGTTGTTGGGATGAGTAGGAGTTAGATTAAACTCCAACACTCCCCCGAGAGGCATGGGCCATCATGATCTTGGCACTCTCGATGAGTGTCTGATTCTTCCATTCAGCCACACCATTGGACTATGGTAAGTAGTTGGTTGTATATTGTTGATGTATCTTGTTGGCCTTGCAGAACTCCTTGAATTTTGTGGAGATGTGCTCTCTTCCTCCATTTGTGCGTAGAGTCTTGATCTTCCTCTGGGTCTGGTTTTCTGCAGACGTCTTGAACTGCATGAAGAACATGAATGCTTCGAATTTGTTCTTCAGATAGTAGATTGCAGTCCTTCAAGAGAAGTCATTGATGAAGTTTAGGAAATAGAGAGCTCTCCATGTGGAAGCAGTCTACATCGGGCCACAAATGTCGCTATGTGAACTTAAGGGACTCTTAGCATGCTTGTTAATTAAATTAGCTTTTGCATAGAGAAGTTGGCTTACTGACTAAAGGCCTTGTACTAGACTCTGAACTGACATTTGCTGAATATTGTTGAAGTTAAGATGGCCAAGTCTGAAATACCACAGCATATCAGTTGATTCATAAGTGGCTGTGTGAAGAGCTTGACTGTTAGAATCATAGCAATGGCTAAGTTTATAAAGATAGTTGCTTCTTCTTCCATAGGCTAGAACCTTCCAGGATTTGTCAATTATTGTGCAGCCTTCTGTATCAAATTTGATCCTCCGACCTGAATCGATGATTCTGCTAATTGAGAGCAGATTCTTGGTCAGATTTGGAACGTGGAGAACGTTGGACAGCAACTTGACCTCACCTCTAACTGTTCCTTCACCTTCAATTGAGTGTGATGAGTTGTCTCCAGGTTGCACAACTCGAGAGTGGGTGAATGACTTATAGTCTTTGAACCAGTCATGATGGTCAATTGCATACATTGCGGATGGATGATGGTGCAACTATTGCTGATCACATACTGAAGATCAAAGAGATCCATGACCAATTAGCAGTAGTTGGAGAGCGAGTACAAGATCGTGAGATCGTTCAATTAACATTGAATAATCTGAGTGAGTCACACCAGATATTTGTGACGAGTATATCCACAAGAGAAAATCTTCCAACCTATGAAGAACTAGGTGGATTGCTTTTGTAGGAAGAGCAACGTCAAGAGAACTTGAATCATCGTAACAGGGGCTATGATCAAGCTCTTGCAATTAGAGGACGAGGTGGAAGATTTGGCCATGGAAGGTATCAATCGAGAGGAGGAAACTCAAGCCGGGGATCATTTCAACAATTTCATGAGCAAGTCAATGATAGTCCGAATTGAGGCAATTGGAATCAAGGCCGAGGTCAAGGACACGGCTATTCAAGACCAAATAAACCTGGAAATTGTAGGTACTACAACAAACCTAGCCACTGGGAGCGTGAATGCTTCAAGAAACAAAAGGAGATGGAACAAAGAAAAGACAAATGGCAAGCAGGAAATTATGCTGATCAACATCAATTTGATGACTACTTCTATGAAGACAATTATACTGATAAACATCAATATGATGATGATCAATATGAAGATGATACAGGTGAGAGTTCAAAATTGTTCATTATAGCATTAATGACAAGTGATGAAGCCAATGATACCTTGTACATTGATAGTGGTGCATCCAAGCACATGACTTCAAGGAAAGAGTGGTTTTTAGAACTCAAGAAGACTGACAATGGTGATGAAGTTGGACAAGCTGATGGAAAATTGCTATCTGTTAAAGGAGTTGGAGTGGTGCCAGTGAAGTAGCCAATGGGAAGATAAAGCAGATAAACAATGTGCAATATGTATCTGGCTTAGCTAACAATCTATTATCTGTTGGGACGATGGATGATCAACAACTCAAGGTTGAGTTTGACAGTGACAAATGTCTCGTCAAGGACATCAAGAATCACTACAAAGTGATTGCTACAGGAGCTAGAGTCAACGGGAATCAACTCTACAAATTGAATGTGAGATCTTTTACTCAAGCTATGGTAAGCATTGTTGATAGTCGAAGTGACCTTTGGCATCAAAGGTTTGATCATATTAGTGCTCAAAGCTTGCAAATCCTTAAAAGAGGTAATCTAGTTGTTGGATTGTCTGATATTTTCAAAAGAGTTTATAAATTTTTGCAAGGATCAGGGGATCAAGAGACAAACTATTGCACCCTATTCACCACAACAGAATGGAGTTGCAAATTGAAAAACAGATCCATTGTAAAGATGGATAGGGCAATGCTTAAGAGCAAGGATTTGCCAAATACTTTCTGGGTAGAAGCATGAAACATAGCTACTCATATCTTGAATCGGTGTCCTACGAAGTCCATGGAGGGCAAGACACCTTACAAAGCTTTTACTGGAAAGAAACCTAATGTTTCTCATTTACGAGTATTTGGTTGTGATGCTTATGCTCATGTGCCTAATGAAAAACGAAAGAAGCTGGATGCAAAAGCTGTTAAGTGTATTTTCCTTGGATATGATGAAAGAGCCAAGGCATACAGGATGTATGACACAGATGCACAAAAGATTGTGATTTCTAGAGATGCTACTTTTGGTGAGATGGGTCAAAATGACCAAATAAAATTGACAATTGATTTTTTTGATGATAAAGCTAAAGTACAGGTGAAGAAAGAAGTTGATATCGATATGGAAGAGCCAATGGAAAAAGACAGGGTTAATAATGAGACTCCTAGGAGAGTGCCTAAGTGGTACTTGTCAGTAACGAGTGATGCTAATAAGGGAGATACTCCCGAATCAAGTGAGCAGGGAGAGCTTAGAAGATCAAGTATAAATCAAAAACCTCCTGCAAGATTAGAGATGAATCTAGCTCTGATGGGCTCTGTACTCAAAGCTCAAGAACCAAAAACTTTTGATGAAGAAAAGGAGCACAAGGAGTGGCGTGCAACTATGGAAACAGAAATGGAAGCCATATCGAAAAATAGGACGTGGAATTTGATTGAGCTACCTGATGGTAAGAAGCCTATCACTTTGATTTATAAGATCAAATATGGAGCAGATGGGCAACTCAACAAGTACAAAGCACGGTTGGTTGCGAGAGGATTTGAGCAACAAAAAGGTATTGATTTTGAGGAAACCTTCACACCCATAGCTAAGATGGTGACTATACGTTCTAATATTGCTATTTATGCTTTCTATGGTTGGAAGATCCAGCAAATGGACATTAAATTTGCTTTCCTTAATGGAGTGCTGGATGAAGAGGTGTACTTAGTACAACCTCAAGGACCTGTTGAGCCAGGGAGAGAGCATCTTGTTTGTAAGCTCAACAAAGCCATTTATAAAAATTGAAGCAAGCACCACAGGCATGGTACTCTTGCATTGATGAACACTTCAAGCAAGGGGGAATGGTAAAGAGTGATATTAATTCTAATCCTTACATTCTAAGGCAAGATTCTGATATAGTTTTCATTGTATTGTACATGGATGATTTGATTATTACATGAAGTAATGAGAGCTTAATTGTTGAAATCAAATCAGATCTTTCCAATGCTTATGAAATGAGAGATCTATTGATGCACTATTGTCTTGGCATTGAAGTATGGCAAAAGGAAGACATGGTCTTTCTTACACAAAGCAAATATGCACGAGATTTGTTTTATAAGTTTAATATGCAGGATTGTAAGTCTTTGAGTACACCTATGGATGTCAACATGAAGCTTACTACATATGATGAATCTGAGAAAGTAGATACTTATTTGTATAGATAGCTGGTGGGCAGTTTGATTTATTTGACACACACACGACTTAATATTTCTTATGTTGTTGGTGTTGTTAGTCAATTTATGCAAGATCCTAGTCAAGCACACTAGAAGTCTGCTAAACGTATTCTTAGATACATTCGAGGGACATTGAATTTGGTTTGAAGTATGATCAGCCTAAAGCACCAATGTTGGTAGGTCATACAAATGCCGATTGGGCAGGTAATATTGATGACAGAAGATCTACCAGTGGTCATACATTGAATTATGGTACAACTACAATTTCATGGAGCAGCAAAAAGCAACCTACATTAGCCTTATCATCGACGGAAGCTGAATATCGAACAATCAAAGCTACATTTACCTTGCCAAAAATCCAACTTTACATGTTCGAATCAAGCACATCGAAATACACTATCATTTTGTTTGAGAGAAATCTTGATGGAGCTATTGATCTTGTCTTTTGTAAATCTGAAGATCAAATGGTAGATATTTTTACTAAGTCATTAGGTAGATGTAAATTTGAGAGATTTCGTACTCTACTAGGAATAGAATAATGTAATTTTATCATTGAGGGAGAGTGTTAGAAATCAATGATAAACTTCATTCTGTTACTGTTTACGATGTACATTAATGTTGACAGTTGTTACCAGCTGTAATTAGATGTAGGCTAGTCTATTAGTCTACTCGTAGGTTTTCTCTCTCTATCAGGGTTCAGGGTTCATTTGTACATTTTACATTTTAGTATGATCTAGTGTGATAGAGTGATTGTGCGTGTTCTTCTTTTGCCTTCTTATGGTGATTGCTTATGGTGAATGCTTGATGTTCCATATCTGATTATTGACAGTGGCAGTTGCATCACCTTCTGGTTTGAGCTCTGTGCCATCAACGATCTCCCACAGTTCTTTGGCTAGAAGTATAACCTTCATCTTGAATTTTCAGAGATGGTAGTTATCTTCATCAAGTTTGCCAATGAGAGATGAACTGGATGATGGATCCATTCTGGTTGAACAAGATCGTTGGTAGAAACAACGATTGTCAGAATACTGTTGGCTGCGGGTTTGCTAGAAAGATGTCTTGATAGAAATAAGACTAATAATCCGCAGTAGAAATGCAGATTATTGAAATGGCCACTCTGATACCATGTCGTAAAATCGTGGGTGTGAGCGGTAGCGGAAGCTCGAGGATTTGAGCACGACGTGTAGGAACGGAAACACAATAGTTAGTAGCAGAAATATTCAAGTAGGAGAATTCATACAGATTGTGCAAATGAACAACGCAGTAGTGAGACAAAAATTGCACTCTGATTAATATCAACAGTAAGTACAATAGCTTGAAGTAATAACTTCAGCTTGTTGAGCGTGATAACGTTGGCTACAGAAAAACTTTGATTGAAAGAGAAATCCAATTAACACTTACATAGCTTGATTCAGCTAACATACATATTTACAAGTGTCAAGAGAAAAATATCTTATGCCTTAACTAACATTTACTCCAGTTTTTGCATATGTACAAAGTTGGTAACCGCCCTTAGACTGAAGGTATGCAAATCCTAAAGGTGCCCTTAAACTTAAGGTGTGTAGATCCCTAAGGCACCCTTATACTGAAGGCAGCGAAGAAAACGAAAGGTGAAAAAGCCAAAGGTGCCTTAGACTAAAGGCAGCGAAGAAGACGAACGTGCCTTAGACAAAAGATAGCGAAGAAGGCGAAGGTGCCTTAGACTGAAGGCAACGAAGAAGGCGAAGGTTTGTAGACAATCAAAGCTTCATATCTTTGAATGGATCTTTGTAGAATGATTATTTAGACTTTATTAAATACCATTAGATGTTGTTAGTGACATAAATCATCATGTCACATGAAACTTTTGGCTGGTGTATTCTAGATATAAGAAACTCTCTTAAGTCTCACTTCATTAGATCATCTTGAATTTGACGTTCAAAACATAAAAGACCAATCAAAAGATGGAGATTATGCTTTGAGAATGTGTATCTACTAGTAGGAAACTAGTTCCATTGATTGAGTTTCCTTAGATAAGTTAGTAGTCCTTTTGCCACTTAGTCTAGGTACAACCCGCTATTATGCTTACATAAAATTTCTAGCCTAGACCTCTAGTTATTGTTGAAACTACTTTATAGGGTATTGATTTCCTGGAATTGTATGCAAATTTTTTTTCATCTAGCATGTGAAAATGTACGTGATGCTCAAAATCAGTCAAAACATTATGTGAATTTGAAGAGAATGCCTTGAGTGTTTCAAGTATGTAACTTGGTGTATCTTCAAATACCAAGGGACTAAAAAATAATGGGAAAACTATCCACTATATATTTTGGACCTTTCAAAATATTGGAGCAAGTATGCTTTTTAGCTTATTGGTTTGAGCTACTTGATGGAGTCATATGTATCTCATCTTTCATATAAGTGGACTTAAGATTAAATTACATGATGAAGATTCACTTGCTTATGCAAGATGAATTGAGAAGTCACTTATGCATATGAGATGAATTGGCACAAATAAAGAAGATTTTTTTTTTCAAATTACCTTTAGATTTAAAGAACGTACTTGATAAAAGCGAGAAGCAATTGAGAAATTGTTTGGTCTATGAGTACTTGGTTCAACAAAAAGGTAAACCATAAGATGATGATTCATGAGAGTTGTCTAAAAGTTTAAAGATGAATTTCTCCATCTTCCATTTATGAAAACAAAAATGTCTCAAGGTAGAGAAGCATGCTACATCATTAATTAATAATGATCAATCAGCCCCTAACCTCATGATAGCTAGAGTAACTTAGATTAACTAGAGATAACATCAATGGATGCACATGTAGAATATGTGACTGGAGTTGCAATTGACTAGTAGTGTGGATGACTATTGCATCTATATTAGGAGTGAGATTGTACAACGTGTACACCAATATGGATAAGCACGAGCTTTGGCTATTTATATTGGAGGGCATGGGCATTTAGGGCAATTGATAATATATGATTGCAAGGTTGAGGTATTGAGAGTCCTCAAGATTGGTCCAATACTAGGACAAGGCATCTCTTGAATTGGAGTGAGCTTATGGTGATAGGGACTGCACCGTGTTTTATTGTTCAAGGGATTGGTCGAATGGCAATATCATGTTTTTCCACTGCATGGGAGAATAGTTTGGTTCCAAGAATGTTTCATTGCTAGGGACTGTGGCATCAAGTTATTGTGAGTTAGATCCATGGTGTGTATTCATAATTAGAATATAGCATTTAAGATATAAGTCTTTATTGATATCTTTTGTAGAAAATTAATACTGAAAGAAAGAATGTACTAGATGATGATTATTTAAAGGCATATCATGAACTTATATAATGTTGAATCCCTTCATGGAGTTGTAAGATGAAAAGATAAGTTATTTCTCATAATGTAATGATAAATCAACACTATTCAATTTAATCATGTTATGAAAATTTTACCTTTAAAGCTATGTTGCATACACAATGTTTTCAGAAGATAGAAATTTAAGATTCCATCTAAGAGACTTTAGTTTAGATTTCTATCGATTAGGGCCCATATTATAGATATTCCATAAATGAGGGCTTTGTATTTTCAATCCAAATAAAGTTAGAAAATAACAAACAATCTAAGTTTTAGTACTTAATGTTACAAACTAACTATTGGGGCAAGTCCCTATCCTCAAGGTCAGCCATTCATAATAGCATACTATTATAATAACACTATGTAGTAGCAAGAAAAAAGCGGTTGTACTCCATGTAAGATTTGACACAACATGTATTAATAAATTTACAATAACTAAGAAATAACAATTACATCAAGACATTGTCAAGCTTTGTAGTACACATGTACATTTAAAGTTAAAGAATCATTTAGTAGTAGGAAATCAAAGAAAAAACAATCTAAGAAAAGTGCATTGTCATGACTCATGCTCAACTCACAAAGGCAAGATGGGTTATGGCCACAAGTTAGTGCTTACCCAATGCTTGCCAAAAACCTATAATCCATTGAAAAAAGACTACTAGATTATTAAATCATCTACTAAGAAAATTTTTATAGGTTCTCATAACCTACATGTTTGAGCACTTATAGGTTATGAGCCTATCAAAAATTAAATTATACATTATTTGAGAGGCCCATAATAAAGTGTTAACAAATGCATTTCATTTTACTTCTTTTAAAATACAAAAATCATACAAGCATTTCTTCATCATTATTAAAGTCAAAATGTAAAAATTTAACATTTTGATATTGATAATTGCATCACCCTAATTTTTTGTGGTTTTTTAGAATTGTCGATTTTTCAAAAATCTTCTCTTTTGAATCTTGCATCTCAATTTGCTTCCGGCAAAATATTATAAAACTACATTAATAACTAATTCTATTGGCTCAATAAAGCTATGTAACATAAGGTTTATATGAATCCACCTACTTTATTAGGCCAAAATCATGGTTTTTTATAGTTAATCTCTAAATTGTTTAAAAAAAAAGTGCCAAAAAATGCATATTTTTAATAGATGACTACAAGTTTTTCTTACAAACTTTCTAAAATTATCAATTTAAAAAATGAAACAACTTTCAAGACAACACATGATTTTTTCAAATCCAAATTTTTAAAAAAATACAAAAGGGCTCAAATTATATTTATATATTATTTTCTTAAAGTACATTTTCCAAGGAATTTTTACTAATGCCTCTCAATTCAAAACTTGATATATTTTGAATACTCATTTTCAGTTGATGAGGTGGACCCATCTTTTTCAATAGATATATATATATATATATATATATATATATATATATATATATATATATATATATATATATATATATATTTATAGTACATATTTCAAAGAATTTTTATTATGTCTCTCACTTTGAAACTTTATATATATTATAAATGTTTTCTTTTTTAGATGATGACATTGAAAACCTGTCTTCTTCATCAAAATCAACTCACATATCTTTTTTTTATTCAGCTTATAATATTGATAAAAAAATTGTAAGTCAGTCTTCCTCCATGGCTAACAAATTCAAAACCATAGTTGTCCAATTAATCCAAATCGTTCTTTTAAAACATATATTATTAACTTTTGTAATTGGTTAGTCATTGTCAATCTAAAATTAAACATTAAAACATCCAAAACTATTAGATCTAAATCATCAGCCCTTAATTGATTTTTTTTCACAATCATTTTTTTGCTCTTTTGATATAATTGCAACATGTTTTATTCATATATTTTTCAAAAAATATCAATTGACATAGTGTACAATAAATAGACCCATAATATTTTCGTCTACTTATTGTTTTCAAAAAATCTGAAAAATTCTATAATCTAAAACATCTGTTTTTATCTGCAACAAGACTTTCAACTTGAAGTTCATTAAAATTATCACACATTTCAAGTCGTGTCAAACATACCATCTTTTTTCAATCTAGGAAAAAACTTTATTTGTAGTCACTTTATATTATTTGTGAATTATCAAATTACTCTTATGTTTAAATTTTTAAATATATATGAAAAAAAGTTATCTCAATATTTATTGTAAATATTTAAGTGGTTATTAAATTTTTTTAGTTTTTAAGAACTTCAAATTTTTTATATTTAAATTTTATGATTTTAAGGATTTTTAATATTTTCATTTTTTTTACTTTTAAGGTTTAATTTTTAATTTTTGATTTTCTTAGCACTAAAAATGTTAACCCTTATTCTAAACATAAGCTTTTATTTGTTATTAGTGAGTAGAATTACAGATTTAAATCCTAGTAAATCTCCTTAGGCATCACCAATGGTTCTGGTTGCAAGAAAGATGGGACTATAAGGTTTTGCGTCGACTATAAGAAATTGAACAAGGTAACCATTAAGAATAGATATCCACTGCTGCAGATGGATGATCTAATAGACTATCTTGGTGGTGCTGGGTACTTTACCAAGATAGATCTAAGATTGGGCTATCATCAGATATGCATTAAGGCAAAAGATATACCAAAAACCGAGTTTCGAACTCACTTTGGTCACTACGAATTTTTGGTGTTGCCTTTTGGTTTGACCAATGCACTGACAACTTTCCAACAGTTGATGAACGATTTGTTCAGGCCATATTTGGGAAGATTTGTAGTGGTATTCTTAGATGATATCCTAGTGTTCAGTAAGACTTTGACGAAATATAAAGAACATCTTAGGATTGTCTTGGACATCCTAAGAAGGGAAAAGCTCTTTGCCAAGGAGTCTAAGTGTGACTTTTTTGCTAAGGAATTGTCCTACTTGGGGCATAAGATTTCCAAACGGGGAGTAGAGATTGAGGCTAATCGTATCCAGAGGGTTATTATTGGCCTATTCTCCCCACAATTCGGGAAATCAAGTCTTTCTTGGGGTTTGTAGGATTTTTTCGTCGACATATTCCCCAATTTGCTCGACTGGCATTTCCCCTTACCCAGGCCTTGAAAGGCTATAAGAAGCTAAGCAGGAGGGCTAAGAGTCCACTAGTGGTGTGGACAGAGGACATGAATAATTGTTTTGAGTTGCTTAAGAAAAGTGTCACTTCGGCACCAATACTAATCATTGGTAATCCTAATAAGGCTTTTGTGGTTAGGACCGATGCAAGTGATTATGCTATTGGAGCTGTTTTGATGCAGGATGGACATCCTGTGACTTATGAAAGCAAGAAACTCAATCCTGCTCAGTCTAGGTATTGCACCTATGAGAAAGAATTGTTTGCAATTGTTCATTCCTTGAAAATTTGGCAACATTATTTGTATGGAGCCAGATTTAAAGTTTTGACAAATCATCAAACTCTTCGATATTTCTGTGATGTTGCAGATTTAAAGGGGAGGCAAGCTAGATGGGCTGAGCTGATGCAAATCTTTGACTTTTCTATACGTTACTGTAAAGGAAGTCAAAATACTCTAGCGGATGCTTTGAGTCGGTTACCGGTTATTAATCAGTTGTGCTTTACTGTTATAGATACGGAGTTGTTTCAGTCTCTTCAAAGACTATATGAGTCTGATCCTTTTTTTGGAAAGTATTGGCAACAAGAACTTTCGGGGGTCGATTCAAGTTTGCAAGATTCCTCGAATCAGGGAAGGACTGAAACAAATTTCCTAATTTGAAACAGGATTTTGTTTCGTAAAGGAAAGGTGCAAAGAAACCTAGACTTAGAGTCTAGGTTAGCCAGTCAGAAGAAGCATGTAGTTCCACCTCCTGTAAAAGTGTTTAAAGGGGAGAAGAAAGATAGGAACTTACAAGTGGTAAGTTCTTGGCTAAATGTTTGGAACAAATACTTTGCCATGAACCAATTCCCTGAATCTGAAAAGTTATCCACTGTCACCATGTTCCTTGAAGGAAGAACCTTAGTTTGGTGGGATGACTTAGTTGCAAAGGGCAATCAACCTTGTACATGGGATGATTTTTGCAAGCCTTTTAGAGATTATTTTCTACCACTTTTAGATGACTATGAACACTTCCAAAAGTTGAGTCATCTAACCATGAATAAAGGTTTGGAACAATTTATTCAAGGTTTTCATGAGTACCTGAATCCGCTTTATAGTGACATTCCGCCTAGCCAGTGGAGAACAAAGCATCTGATACATTTCCCATGTTGAGGGGTAGTGCCACGCAAGCATTCCAAACGCTTCTGTTACACTATTGAGCATCAACTTTTAATCTTCCACACTTTTCATTCTCTCCAAACAACCATCTTAACCTCTTCCGCTTAGTCACAACCATATACCCACATCTTCTTTTTCGGAACCTCTACAACCCATTGTTCACACCATACTTCGATTACCACACATCCTCCATACCCTTCCATCCACAACACTTCAACTTTCACACACCCTCTTTCCCATCCTCAGTTTCTCACAATCCATTCCTTTTCCACTCCATCTCAGCCGACGCCTTTTCCACTTCATCTCAGCCGACGCATTTTCCTTCCATCCCAGCCGACGCCTTTTCCACTCCATCTCAGCCGACACATTTTCCACTCCATCTCAGCCGACGCCTTTTTCACTCCATCTCAGCCGACGCATTTTTCTTCCATCTCAACCGACGCATTTTCCTTCCATCTCAGCCGACGCCCTCCGCTCCCCTCTCCACCGACACCCTTTTTCCAGATTATTTGTTTCTCTCTTTTTCCAATTTCTTCATCATGTCTACCAACCCTGCCTCCAGCTCTGATGACCCCACAACCAATAAGCTCGACATCCACTTATCCACATTGGACACTGGTACCAACAGGCAGCAGCTTTTTTTCAAGCCATTGAGTTCCAAATGTCTGTCCTAACGGGGTATCAAAGCCCCTATCTCGTGCACATGATCTACGCCAACTACAATGCTACTGCAAAGTCGTGCCAGCTAATAGTCCCTCATGTGAGGAACTATGTTTACAACCTATCATTTGCACTGGCCGACTTGCAACCTTTTGGGTTCCCAAGAGGACCCAATGTTGTCACGAGAACACTTAAGAAAATTGAGCAGACAGTGTATTTTGAATTTATTGATCCATCAGTGGCAAATTGGAAAAACAAGGATGGGTATCGAGTTGACGCAATCAATGACTCCCAATTACAAGCGGCGTGTGCGTACTTGACAAGGTGCAAACAACGACCAAGGAAAAAGTTGCAGAGGGTACCCATGTCCCTGTTTCACATGATGGCAGATTCACCACTGCACTCCCAGAATCTCTATGACTGGGCACAGTTTGTTTTGAATTGTCTTCATGAGTGCATTAACAACAAGCAGTCCATCACAGTATTGGGATATCTGATGACAGATATCACTCTTCACCAAGTACAGAATGGGCCAAAGCTTCAACAACAACTGCAGCTTGCGGACAAGGCATGGGAAATTCCCATTGAACACAAGAAGTCCAAGCGTGCAAGGAACACTTCACCATCGAGATCTCAGGCTAAACGAGTCAACACCAATATCCTCCCTCTGGTGCAGAAGCCAAGAAGCCCACCACAAGAAACAGCTACAACTTTCGGAGCTTAACAGGAAGATGCCTCAAAGGCTCAGTTGTCAGGCACACGGCAACAACGGAGGCAAGAGAAGCTTCAAGCTAAGAGCACATCACCGATGGGATCAATTTCAGATGGTTCCACCTTAGATGCTGGCAACTCATCCACGGCATCACAACAACACTCGTCACTCGCACATGTCATCGGCGGAGGTGATGGAACAACTACATCTACACAACCACCTGATACGGCAGTAACTCAAGCCACAGGTCAAGCAGATGAAGCCACCACGCCACCCACACTGGTTACTACACCAACACCACCAACATCACCACTAGCACAAATTTTTTTTGGGGGGGGAGGAGTGGGGATATCCAGTCCCCACCAGGACACAGAAGCGGCTCAGCAACCACATGCCCAGCAAGTCCACACACTGGACACGTCGCATTATTTTGATGCTGAGGACCTGATGGAAATAAGCGATGACGAGCAAGAAAAGGGGACGCAGTCAGACCCCTCCACTAACCACCACCACCACAACAGTCACTAACATCATCCCTTCACTCCCTCCACCTCCACCTCCATCTTCAGCTCTAACACCGCATTTATTTTTTGGTTTAGCCTCACCATCCCACACTCCAGATCAATACCCAACCCTCACTAACCTTGAAAAGCTCACTGAAGCAGCCAAGCGCTCGATGATTGGCCTATCCGAAACGAGCTACCACATGCATTGGTTGGTGAGCCAGCACCAAATGCTCGAGAGCAGAGTCTAGCATCAAGACCAAGAGATTGTGCAATATCAAAGGCTGGTCAAAGAGAAAGAGAAAGAAACAGTGGAAACCAAGTCCATGATGGTCGGGTAGAAGTCCAATCTGGAAGAGGTCCAGCAACAACTGAAGCCCCAGATGGTCCAAATCGACCAAGTACGATGTAAAAATTACAGCAAATAAGGATCCTAAAACACTTGAAATGATGAGGGAAACAATAGATTATGATTTCATAAGATTAGCACAAGTTGAACCATCAAAATCCATCAAAAATCTATGCTTGAACCTCACTAAATGGCCCAAATCCTTGAAGAAGGCTTCACACGTGTGAAAGTACGGCCTCCCACAGTCTGAGTACTGTACACCAGACCTACATTCAATCCTATAATCATTAGTAATCACAAGTACTCAAACAATTATGAACATAGAGAGCAATTGCACCATTATGAGAGAAAAAACATGAAATTGCTTGATTGATTTTGGTGAGTTATCATCACCTATATATACATGATCCATCACGGTTTTGGGCAGGTATGAGTAGCCCTAAACCTATCCCTAATTCTAATTTTGGTGGATCTTTCATCCCTACCAAGTTAGGGTTGGAATATTGGAGATCCCTCAACAATGCAAAAATTACCAAAAATAGCTCCTATTTTTTCTCCCTTGTATCTAAGCATAATTTGGACTCATTCCAAAGGTTCTAACACTTAGGTCTACTTGAGAACATCCTTATGAATGGAATCCTATGCTATTTGGCACGTGTGACAAGCCACATCATGACCATCTAACTATTTACAAGTCATATGACCAAAACTAGTCAAGCTAGAATTGTGAATTTTTAACACTCCTCCTCACTATCTAGCTTGGTTCAATCATTGCTTTACTAATCACTCCAAGTGATGATCTGAACTTCATAAAAGGTGTCTTTTGAAGTGATTTAGTAAGTAGATCAGCTACACATTCATTGCTTGGAACATGCTCCAAAGCAATCTCCTTGGCTTGCACCATTTCTCTCACAAAGTGATGGCATATCTCAATGTGCTTAGATCTTGCATGGAAGATTGGGTTAGATGCAAGGTGTTGGGCTGGTATATTGTCATTGTAGATGATTGGTGCCTCCTCTGAATCCATGATCTTTAGTTCCACCAATAATCTCTTGATCCAAAGTACCTCCTTTGTAGTGGTTGTCAAAGCTTTGTACTCGGCCTCGGTTGAAGATAGAGATATAGTTTCTTGCTTTTTTGAAAGACATGAAACCACACCTTCTCCTATGAAAGTTGAATAGGCACTTGTTGATTTCCTATCTCTCTTGTCCCCTGCAAAATCTGAATCACTAAATGCATGAAGGTTAATCACATCTCCTCTATATAGAATCCCAAAATCCAATGTACCCGAGATGTATCTTAGAATCCTCTTAGCCTTTTTCCAATGGATATTCAATGGATTTTGCATGGATTGGCTCAACCTACATACACTAAAGCTAAGATCTGGTCTAGTTATAGTGATCCACATTAAGGAACCTATAAGTTGCCTAAACAAAGTGATGTCCATGAAGGATCTTTCATCATCTTCATTTGGCACTTTTACATCTTGCTCCATTGGTGTGTCAACACTTTTGCATACTTCCATCTTAAACTTCTTCAAAAGACTTTGAGCATAGTTTACTTGACTTATAAAGATAAAATCAGACCCTCTAAGTACTTCTATGCCTAAGATGAAGTGAAGACACCCTAGATCTACCATCTTGAACTCTAAGGATAGATCTATCTTGATTTTTTCAATACCATCAACACTATTTCCACTAATGATGATGTCATCTACATAAATGAGTAAAAGTACAATACCAACATCATCAAACTTAATGTAAAGAGTGGGATCATATTCACTTTGAACAAAAGAAAGTGAAATAAGATAGCAATGTAGTCTTGAATTCCAAGATCTCGAGGCTTGCTTCAAGCCATAGATGCTTCTTTGGAGATGGCATACTTTGTTCTCCATTCCATGCTTGATGAACCCTTGTGGCTGCTCCATATAGATATCCTCTTCCAAAAAACCATTCAAGAAAGCATTAGAGACATCCATTTGACATAGAATCCATCCAAAATGTGATGCAAGTGCAATGATTAGTCTTATTGTGACCATCTTGGCCACGGGTGCAAAAGTTTTCTCATAGTCTATCCCTCTCTCTTGAGCATAACCTTTTGCAACTAATCTTGCTTTATGTTTGTTAACACTCCCATTTGCATTCAACTTAAGCTTGAAGACCCACTTGCATCCTATTACATTCCTTTGAGGTCTCTCAACAAGCAACCAAGTTTCATTCTCAATCAAGGCATCATACTCATCCAACATAGCTTTATACCATTCTTTGGAGTTCAATGCATCTTCAACATTAGACGGTTCTTCAAAACTAGATAAAGCATAAGAAGTGGATGATATACCCTCAACTTGCTGTCCTTTGCCTTGATATGTGAGCCTTGATGGCTCCACTTTTGCCCTTGAAGATCTCCTTGGTGTGATAGGTGGGTTTGGTGCTTGCTCCTCCATGAGCTCCTCCTCAAAACCAAGATCTTGCTCCTCGGCCATCTTCTTCTTGATTGTTGGAGCACTTGAGCCTTCTTCAAGCATATGCATATGATGTTCATCAAAGATGACATCCCTTGAAACAACAAATTTGTTCAAGGATGGGAGATAGACTTTGTAGCCCTTGCTTGAGCTTGCATATCCAAGCATGATCCCTCTTGTGGAAGATGGATCCTCCTTGGTTCTTGTTTCCAATGGCACATGCACATAACATATACACCCAAAAACTTTCAAGTGATTAAGATTGGGTTTCTTTCCATACAACATCTCATATGGAGTTTTGCCTTCAATTGCTTTGCAAGACACCCTATTCATCAAGTAGTTTGCACATACAAGAGACTCACCCCAAAAGGATTTGGGCAAACAAGCATCTAATCTTAAAGCCTTAGAACATTCACATAATGTTCTATTCCTTCTTTCAGCAACTCCATTTTGTTGAGGAGTGTAAGGACAAGAAGTCTCTTTCTTGATCCCTTCCTCCTCACAAAAGGCCTTGAACTCATTGGAGATGAATTCTCCACCATTGTCACTTCTAAGAATCTTGATGCTATGATTATGATGCTTTTCCACAAACAACTTGAACTTTACAAAAGTATCAAATACTTGAGACTTGAAGGAAAGTAAAAACACCCAACAATATCTTGAGTAGTCATCAATGAAGGTTAAAAACATGGATGAACCTCCATTAGATTTGGTGCTAGCAATGTGCACATCCGAGTGTATGAGTTCAAGAGGATGAGATGACTTTGTGATGGAGTTAGGAAACACCTTCTTATGTGCCTTGGATAAGGCACAAGCTTCACAAACCTTGTCTTCCTTCCCAATAGACCTTGGTAGGCCTAAAGCATACTCCTCCTTGATCATAGCCTCCATGGAACCCGAGTTGACATGTCCAAGTCTTTTGTGCCATAAAGTAAAGGTAGATATCTTGCGCTTCTCGGCCAACATGACAACATTAGTATCCACAAATGCATCCAGCTTATAAAGTTTGCCAAGTCTAGTGCCCTTAGCCACTATCTTACCCTTCTTCTTGATGAAACATTCATTTGAAGCAAAGTCAGCATTGAAACCATTGTCTACCATTTGGCCAACACTTAGTAGATTCTTTGTTATTGTAGGAATGTACAAAACACCTTCTATGTTGATCTTTTTGGAAGATCCTAAACAAAGGGGAATGCTACCAACTCCTTCAATCTTACAAGCTTCATCATTTGCTGTATACATAGACTTTATAGGTCCATCATAAGATAAGAGAGAAGAGAAAAACTCCCTTTTACTAGTCATGTGTGAACTAGCACCCGAGTCAATCCACCAAGGATCTTCTCCTTTGAAGCTTGTTGAAGAAAATATGGACATCATGAGAGAGTCCTCATGTGAACTCTCCTCCTCCTCCTCTTTGCTCATGTTGGCTTGGCTTTGATCTTGCTTCCTCTTGAAGCATTCCGAGGCATAATGCCCCATCTTGCTACAATAGTAGCACTTCACCTTTGATTTGTCCTTCTTGACTTTGGTGGTTGATGGAGATGCCTTTGGGGGTCCTTCTTGATCCTCAAGCTTTGTAGACTTCTTGAATGTTGATCCTTTGCCTTTGGACTTGCCTTTGCCTTTGGTGAAGAGAGCTTGGTCATCTCCACCTTGGATGGAAAGCCTATCCATCCTCTCTTGCATTTGGCTCCTTCTTGATTCCTCGGCCATGAGTGTGCCTTGGAGTTCTTCAAGTATGGGTAGCTTACCCATAATTGCATATCCCTGAACCAAATTGTCAAATTCAAAGCTTAGTCCATTCAATATGAGTTGAACAAGATCTTCATCCTTGATAGGGTCACCTATAAAGGCTAGCTCTTTGTTCAATTCCTTTACTCTTAGGACAAAAGTATGTGCACTCTCTCCTTTCTTTTGATAGCTTCTATAGATTTGATTCTTCAAAGCTAACATTCTAGTTTGGTTCTTGGATTCATAGACCTTTTGCAAAGTCTCCCAAGCATCTTGAGCTGAAGTGCAATCTCCTACCTCTCTTAAGAGTTCATTTGCAACATTCATTTTTATGCAATGTAGTGCAACATTGCACCTCTTGATGTATTTGGCTTTTTCTTGAGGATGAATAGGTTCACCCTCCTTACCATTTACAATTTCCATCAGATCTTGCATGATCATGATAGATTCCATTCTAACTTTCCATATGGAATAGTTAGTTTTGTTGAGCCTTTCATTAGTATCCAAAAGACATGCATTTATAGATGCCATCTAGTCTCCTAATCAAGGACTTGACACAAATGAAGGTTACTTCTATTGATTTGATTGAAGGTCTACCTTATCCCACTTCTTAGGGACCTGAAAAGATCAGTAATAGACTTCCTATAAAGATCTAAGAATGATCTCTAACAAAATCAAATCATAGAATACTAGAAACAATGCACTTGCTTGATTGAAGTAGACAATACTAGTAGAATTGCCCCTCTTTCTATAAAGAACATTAAAACTTCCAAATGATCTGATCAAGAGTGAATTTCAGCAACCTAATACACTTCCAAAATCACTTGTAAAAGATCTAAATGGAACTTAATGAGGATGCAACACAATCTACTATCCAATCACAAGCAAAAAATGATCAAAATTGATGAAAAATTGATCTAATTTGGTGCATAAGTCAAGCAATGGTTGGACTGAACCTAAATCACTTTAGGAGGTGTCTACTACACCTTAGAACAGCCTTGAAGAGTCCCCAAAACTCTAATCTTCCCTCTCCTTGAATGCTAGAAAGCCTCCTCTATGAAATCACCTCCAAAACTCGCTTAGAAATCAATGCTTGGAGCAAGCAAAACTTGCTATCTTGGTAATGTGAATTGAATTCAACTTTGCCTCTGGTTTTAGACACCTAAACACCTGCAAATGAAGTCACACAACACCAATCTCCAATGTATTTAACTCACTTTGAGTTCTAGAATCAATACTAGATGCTAAGATCCAATCTACACAAGATTTAGATCAAAAATTGTGATCAAATTGAATGAAAACCAAGGATTTAGCTCATTTCAGCCTTTAGGCTCTGATACCATGTAAAAATTACAGCAAATAAGGATCCTAAAACACTTGAAATGATGAGGGAAACAATAAATTATGATTTCATAAGATTAGCACAAGTTGAACCATCAAAATCCATCAAAAATCTATGCTTGAACCTCACTAAATGGCCCAAATCCTTGAAGAAGGCTTCACACGTGTGAAAGTACGGCCTCCCACAGTCTGAGTACTGTACACCAGACCTACATTCAATCCTATAATCATTAGTAATCACAAGTACTCAAACAATTATGAACATAGAGAGCAATTGCACCATTATGAGAGAAAAAACATGAAATTGCTTGATTGATTTTGGTGAGTTATCATCACCTATATATACATGATCCATCACGGTTTTGGGCAGGTATGAGTAGCTCTAAACCTATCCCTAATTCTAATTTTGGTGGATCTTTCATCCCTACCAAGTTAGGGTTGGAATATTGGAGATCCCTCAACAATGCAAAAATTACCAAAAATAGCTCCTATTTTTTCTCCCTTGTATCTAAGCATAATTTGGACTCATTCCAAAGGTTCTAACACTTAGGTCTACTTGAGAACATCCTTATGAATGGAATCCTATGCTATTTGGCACGTGTGACAAGCCACATCATGACCATCTAACTATTTACAAGTCATATGACCAAAACTAGTCAAGCTAGAATTGTGAATTTTTAACATACGAGACGGATCATTGAGTGCAATGACAGTCGTCGCACCTCTAGTCAAGCCCGAGGACATTCAATTCCAAGCCCCACAGTCCTCAGCCATCTGGATGGAAAAATACATAAGGCTAATCCAAGAGCGAGAAGCCGAAAAGAGAAATTTTGAAAACATTGTGGCCAAACAAGAGAAAATCATCCTGGAGTCCCAGAAGCAATTGGAAGAAACCACGAAGGCCCTGCAGCAAGTCTTGGACAAGGTGAACCAATTATGGGACACGGCGTGCAAGACTCAAGCAGGTTCCCAAATAACGAAGCCACGGGAAGATGATGGAAATGATGGAGCAGGAAATCAAAGCGGGCAAACCCACCCTTTAGACGGTAGCTCGGGATTGGGTGGCCAGAGAGCCGGTGCTGCTTCCATGACTTTTTCCCGGCCCCCTCCCACCTTTAACCCTTCCTCCTACTCTGCATTTAATTTTTCTGAAACATTCATTCCAACTTACCCAATTCTATCTCCCCTCTCTTCATCATCTCTTAGCAAAATAATGGGCCCATCAAAAGATCCAGCTAACACTTACAAAGCCCGACGGGACGAGTTCCTCCAACAACTCCACTCCCTCGGTGCCGTGTATAACTTGTTGATTCCGCCTCCTCCTAAACTTATCACCCCCGCACCCCTCTCCCCAGATCACTCCATCCCCGACCTTCCAAAAACTAACACCGACATGGAGGGTGATGATGACTTCTTGGCAGACCAACCAGAAACGAGAAGGTTCGCCCAGACTAAACACGGGTGCAGCTGAGCCATCGACAAGCGAGCGAGCTAAAGAGAAAGATACGGGCACCAAGGCCCTAGATGATTATCTGGCAAGGCCATCCCAGCTGCGTAGGAGGACTTCCCCTACTAGGCCCAAAGGCAAACTGGCTGACCCAAGGGAGTCAGAGAAATTTGAGAGGAAATACCCTCCCAACATGAGGGGTGGCAAAGAAGACATTGATCAAAGCCAATACTCCACCAGGGCCGAGATCATTGTCGCGTTACAACCGCAGCTAGAATGGAGGACTAAAGTCTTGGAAGATAGCAGGCGGCTTCAAGAGCATTTGAAGGCACCAGCATGGAAGCGAGTGGATCCTTTCTACATGCCACTCAAACGCAGAAACCCATGGCCGGTGGAAAAGCCTCGAGTGGAGTTAGTAAACTGGCCAGTCATTCCGGGAATTTCAAAGAGAACCTCCCCGGATGATCTGAGGCTGCAGTTACTCGACTTTGGGCATAAATACAAATCAAGTGCCGATCTTTGCATGCAGGAAAGTGCCGAGTATTGCAGATCCATGGCCTTCCTGATGCAGCAAGATTGTTACTGGGATCGAGACCTGGAGCCCATTAAAATCAACCCAAATGTCGTCCTCCAGTCATAATAAGACCATAAAATGATGGGCAGGCTATACTATAGAGCGGCCTTCATGTCGTCACGCTATGTGACCATGGTGGAAGACTGGTAGGAAATGGGCTTTGTAGAAAAGATAAGAGAATATCTGGGGCCCCTCAATCTCGAAAGTAAGCTCCGCTTCCAAGTTTTTGAAGCCTTGGATCGGAAGTTGAGCGAGTGATAGCAGACGGCACGACGATGAGGCGAGCAAGATTCACAAGAAGTGCTCAAGAGGGCTGGTATGTAGCGGCCAATTGAGAGACTTCCAATTTTAAAGATTAAATTTTGCGGATAATAAGCACCTGGTTTTACGGAAGCGAACGAAGATCCACGCTTTTCCAAGTGCCAGGCGGAAGACATCATTGGTGTTGTAGTGGGTCCTGCAACAAATTAGATGTGGATAATGTTAGCAGATTGTAAAGAATCCTCTTCAGTAGATAATGGTAAGATTGCTCCCTGTACCAGAACGCTGATCCTTTTGAGCTATAGATGGTTACATGGCTGGTTATGCATATAGCTGAGTATCGAAACCATGTCTCCCATTGATAGGCTGAAAAATACATGCTGAAAACTGAGTAACGCTTCTGCTTGTAATTGTTCTAATAAGAAGAAGTACCATAAAGAACCGTAACTACAGAAGTATAAGAAGAAGCAGAAAACCGTGTTCACAGATTCAAGGATTCTGTGAACAATTAGGACTGCAAAATACTTTGATGACACACCTAAGCCATCTAGGGGTCAACAGCCTAATGAGCAGAAAAAAGGTTTTCAATTTAAGAGGAAGGATAGGAAAGCTGTTAGTGAAACACATCCCAATTCTAACAATCCTAAGAAAACCAAGAAAAACTTTAAAAACCATCAGGGTGGCATGGATATAGCTAAAGCTCGTAAGAAAAACCTGTGCTTCAAGTGCAATGGCAAGGGTCACCTTGCACGAGATTGCGTCAAAAAACCAGCTTCTACCTCAAGTAATCTATCTCGAAGTAATGAGATGGATGTTTGTTTCCTTAGTTCTTTAGATTTTGGTCCTAATGACCTTATTTGCATTAAAGCTAAGTACAGACGCTAAACCTTCCTACCAGAAAAAGTGAGAAAAAATACCGTGTGACAATGGCATCAGGAAGTGATTCTGATTTGATGGATTTTATTGTTCCTGATGTAGAATTGCACATTCAAGATTATTTGAAAAACTAGAATTCCATGTTGTTCAATTAGCTAATGTAGATATTGTTCTTGGCAACAATGGCATTTTTACATCTTCCAGTAATGGACTTGTTGTCATCCTTGCAGCTCACCCAGTTCGCATCACTGTAGTGATGCAGCTCAAATCCTTTCTCCTCGTTTCTATCTCTGTAGGTTAATCCAATATTATGGGTACCCTTCAGATACTGTAGGATTCGTTTGGCCATTTGCCAATGTGCTAGACCAGAATTGGAACAGAATTGGCTCAATGCGTAAACAGAGAAGGCCAGATCCGGTCTGGTACAAATTGTCAAGTACATCAGACTCCCGATTAAGTTCTGGTAGGGTATATCTACCATCTTTTGTTCTTCCTCTTCTGTTTTTGGGCAATCCTATTTCGTGAGCTTGGCTCCAGCTATCATTAGTGTGGCTTTTTCTTTGCAGTCCATCATGTGGTACTGCTTCAGCACTTTTCTGGCGTATTCTGACTGACTCAAGTGCATTTCGCCATTTGTTCGATCTCTTCTAATCTCCATCCGTAGGCATTTTGCTGTTTCTCCAAGAACTGTGATTTCGTAGCTTTCATAAATCTGACTCTTCGTGTCTTTGATCAGCATCAAGGAATTTCCTATCATCAGCGAATTATTCACGAAAATGGTCAGTATCACAAAATCTTTTCCTACTCTTTTGATGTAGAGGTTACAGTCTGGTTGAGTAGGGTTGAAGTCTAGAGACTTCAGAAGACCATCAAGCTTTTTGTATTAGGCCCATGATGTCTGTTTTAGACCGTAGATGCATCTCTACAATCGACAGACATATTGTCTGTTGTCGGGGTCTTCATAGCCTTCAGGTTGCTTCATGAAGATTTTTTTCTCTAGATCTCCGTGGAGAAAGGCTGTTTTCACGTCAATCTGGTGAATTCCCATATTGTACAGTGTGGCGTATGCAAGGAGTAGCCTTATGCTTGTCATCTTCACCATGGACGAATATGTGTCAAAATAGTCGACACCATATCTCTGCGTGTAGTCCTTTGCGACAAGCCTTGCCTTGTAGCGGCCAATAGTGCCATCTGATTTTAGATTTTTCTTGTACACCCACTTTCAGTCGACTATTTTTCTATTTTCTGGCAATGGCTCTAATGTCCATGCCTCGTTTTGCCTCATCGACTCGATCTCCTCTGACATTGCCTGCTTCCAGAATTCTCCCTCTGGACTCTGGATAGCTTCTTGGTATGTTGCTGGCTCTTCTGTGAATCTGCAGTACTCAAACTGCGTGTCTTCGCTCCATTGAAGATTGTCAGAATAGCGGTCTGGAGCTCTTCTTTGTCTTGTTAACCTTCGAGGTTCGTTTTGTCGCTGCTCGAACATTTCTTGTTTGTGGGGTCGATCCTTTGCTTCCTGCTGCTCTGAAATCTGGGGCTCTGCATTCTGATTTGATGGATGTCCTCGATCTCCCTCTTGAATAGGCAGCAGTGTGAAGATCTCATGGTCTCTTTCGTCTTTCAGTCCAGGGAATGTGGACTCGTCAAACTTCACATCTCTGCTCGAGACAACCTTCTTTGTGGTTGGATCGTAGAGTCTGTCCACATGTGTTCCGTTCGAGAGCCGACCATGATTGTTTGTTCGGATTTGTTATCGAACTTGCTTCTCTTTTCCTTTGGAATGTGCTTGTATGTTGCACATGCAAACACTCGTACATATGACAGATCAGGCTTTCTGTCTGTCCACATTTCGTATGGTATTTTGTTCTCCAGCGCTGTCGTTGCAGATCTGTTCTGCAGGTGTACAGCTGCAGCTATTGCCTCGGCCCAAAATTGACCTGGCAATTGAGCTTGTGTCATCATGCATCTGACTCCTTCGACTAGCGTTCTGTTTTTTCTTTCTGCCACACCATTGTATTCTGGTGTGTATGCAGGAGTGAATTGGTGTTCGATCCCCTGTACTACGCAGAATCTTGAGAATTCTATGCTTTTGTATTCACCTCCATTGTCAAATCTAAGGATCTGTATCTTTTTCGAGGTGTGTCGCTCTGCGAATGCCACGAACTTCTTGAAAGAATAAAGTACTTCAGATTTCTTCTTCAAGTAGTAGATCGTGGTCATTCGGCTATAATCATCTATAAACATTAGAAAATATCTCGAACTTGAGAGCGAATCTGTTTTCATCGGTCCACACACATCAGAGTGGATGAGCTCAAGAACTTATTTGGCTCTTCTTCCCTCGTGTGTGAATGGATTCCGATGTTACTTGCCTTTCTGACAAGCTTCGCAGAAGACCTGTGACAATGCCCTTTTTGCTCATGTCATACAGGCTCCGCATGTTCAAATAATACATTCTTCTATGCTAGAGATGATCTTTGTTTTCTGAAGCATTTAATATGCTTTCAGAGTTGTTGATTATTTTGGCCTGGTAGAGATTTCCTTCTCTGCATCCGACCATCAACAACTTGTTTGTCGTCTTCTCGATCATACGGCAAGTGTTGTCGTCGAACAAAACTCGAATGCCTAGATTTGCCATCTTGGAGACAAATAGCAGATCCTTTTTGAGTGAGGGCACATAGAGTGCTCCTAGCAGCTCTGCTTGGTCTGACTGTGTTCGTAGATGTAGAGAGCCGATGTCTTTGACATCGTGTCTGCTTCCATTGCCTAGAATCACTACTCTGTTGTTTTCGAGTTCACGAAAGTTGATCAAGATCTTCTTGTTGCAGGTTATGTGAGATGTTATTCCTGAATCGATGACTACATCGTAGTCGTGTTCAGAGTAGCTTGTCGAAGCTTTGTCGAGTATCGTGAAAGCTTCGTCACCTCTTTCAGCATCCTTTGATGACTCTGCAACGTTTGCCTTTTCAACATTGTTTTTCTTTTTTGGGTTGAATCTGTAGTCGTATGCGAAATGCCCTTTCTTCTTGCAGTGCATATAAGGTATTGCTGGATTGAACCAGCATTTGTTGGCCGTATGGCCTGGTTTGTGGCAGTGATCGCACAAAAAAGATTGTTGATTCGAGGACTTCATCTTCTCGAATCTTGGCTTGTTTTTGTTCTTCTTCCTTCCTTTTGTGAAGAGAGTCTTCTCTTGATCACTGCTTCCCTCTCCTTCGTCTCTCATCAGTCTCTCAACAATGACAAGACTGACTGCTTTGTCGAATGTCATATCTAGTAGACTAGGTATGAGCATTCTCAGCGGCTGATAGGACGTCAGTAGAGATTTCATGAAGTACATCAGCTGTTGTGGTGCTGGGACCTGGTGCTCCTGTCCTGATGCAGCAAGTTGAGCAAAGATCATTCTGATCTTCTCAACGTGCTGATCTAATTGGTTGCCATCCCACCGTATGGATTGCAGCTGATTGTGAAGGTGCATGACTGAAGTTGTAGTCCTCACTTCATACTTCTGCTTTAATCTTTCCCATGCTACATGGCTACTTTCGCAGTCTTCAATCTGCATGAGTAGATCCTCATTTATGGATGAAACGATGATCGCCATTGCGCGCTCATCCTTTCTGATCCATTCAGCTCTCCTCGGGTCTCCCTCTGGAGGCTACACCTCTGAGAGCTCGGTCACCGACCAGATGCCTTCGCCCTTCAAGAGTGTTTTGATTTTGAATTTCCAGATTCTGTAATTTGCACCATCAAGACTGATTGCTACTCTGGTTTGGATTGTCGTAGCCATATTGTGTTGTCTGGAAGAATCACTGCTGGGATATCAGTAGTGATAACCTGTAGGCTCTGATACCATGTCGTGGAAGCTTTTTCTTGTTTCATGTTCGGCCTCTCTTCTGATTCGGGAACAATTTTGTCTTTGAATTTTCTTTTCGTGCGAAAGCTCTTACGGGATCCCAAACACTCGACTACGCATCACAGAACATATTTTATTCTAGCAATCAAGAGACACAGCACAAGGCCAAGAGATACACGTAATAGAGCGACTATATTGTCAGTTTGGTTTTAGATCGAGATCGCCAGTCTCTCGCTCGTTGGCGGAATGACTCTCTGCTCTTTCGTTGTGTTCTGCTCATTGGCAGACTTTCATGCACAGCTATGGTATTTTTGCTTTCTTGCTCTATTCGCTACGTCTCTCTCTGTTTCTTACAGATCTCTGTATTCACTATTTCTCTTGTCACAGTTATGATCCAGAGAGGATTGTTTATACCTCCACTATGTGGAATTTACAAGATAGCTAAACGTAGAATCACAAGACTAGTTAACGCTAATCAACTAGTTAGTTAATCTCTATCATTGCTATTCGTTTCAGCTGGGCATGAAGCCCGTTGCCAGCTGGCAGCGCATAAGATTTCTCTTCGTGTGTCTTCGTTCTTTTCGTAGTTTTCGTTTTGCGTCCATTTTGCGCTTTGCAGTCCTGGAGGTGTATTTACGATTCGCGATTGATTTGCGAATCGTTCGTGCTTCGAGTCAAAGACACGTTGACTATCGTGAATTGTTCTCATTCGACCTTCATGTCTTGTTCGTGCTGCGACAAAGTTACAGGAGTTCATCATTTCTAACAGGCATTCCCTACTTGAATATTTTTGTTGCTAACTATTGTGTTTCTGTTTCTACACGTCGCGCTCAAATCCTCGGGCTTCCGCTGTAGCTCACACCCATGGTTTTACGACAGAATTAGCTCCAAATATCTTTACACATGTGAATGTACGGCCTCTTGCTACCTGTGTACTATACTTGCAACTCCAAAATCATTCAATGATCATAAAAATATCAAGAGTTGGAACAGCATCTAAACTCATGACTTTCAACTCCATAAGTAGCCTTTTGTTCCATAGTAGCTCCTTTGTTGTAGTGATGAGAGCTTTGTACTCGGCCTCGGTTGAAGAAAGTGAAATGGTTTCTTGTTTCTTTGACAACCAAGAAACTATTCTTCCACCAATGAATGTTGCATAGGCACTTGTGAACTTCCAATCTCTTTTGTCACCTACAAAATCCGAGTCACTAAAGGCATACAAATCAATGACATCTCCTCTATAGAGAATTCCATGATCTAGAGTTCCCGAGATGTATCTCAAGATCCTTTTAGCACTTTTCCAATGTATCACTAATGGATCTTGCAACTTAATATTCCAAATAAATATAATATAAACATTTATGATTTCTCTACTATTCTTAACTTGGCACAGAGTGTAAATTTGTACATTATTTTAAAACAAATGATTTCTAGTTTGAATCAATATTTTATCTTGTTATTCTACTATTTCTAGTAGTATCTTTTGCCATTTTCATATAATATAAACAAAGATATTTGGAGGCAGCTCCATGAGATACTTTGAACATGTATTTTAATGTTTTCAAATCACCAACTAAACTATATGGAAGCCTCCTATACCAAGAACATTGAGAATTTTGCCATATGCTCTTTGATGAACCGAGGATAAGGTATTTTAGGAGTTATCCATGAAAATATATCGTGATCCTCTTTATAAACCTATCATATATTTGCTTGTTGATCTATGTACATTTGCTTGAGATTCATAAAGTGACAGATTTGCTGGGTAATTATGTGTATTTACTTAGGTTTTGTGAGCTTGTGTGCAACATGATGCACCCTATGTGGTGGCAAAAGTCACAGGGTCCAATCATGAGAGAGAGATGTGTTGGAAGGGTCCAATCAAAAGTGAGGGATGTTGCATCACACATCCAATAGAATTAGGGAGGCTATGTTTAAGGGGTCCAATAAGAATCAAGCATGGATCTCCATGAGTTTCTATATGTACTTTCATTCCCTTCATTAATGTATGAGAGATCTATGAGTTTTTTGAGTCAATTTGGAGATTTGCCAATTTTGCTTGTATTGTCTTCTCTCTCTAGATGAGCCCAAAAGTGGTATTTTCTCCCGAGGAGAGGAGGTTGTTGGGACTTAGTTTACTTCATGAAGTCTTCCCCATGTGTGAAACACCTTTTGGTAATAAATGAATGCATGTAGAATGGTCTTTTTGCCTTAGATCTTGTCATTGATCTTGGATTTCAATCAATAGGTGATCTATAGTGCATGAGCCAAGCTTAGGAGTTCAATTTCACACATTAGGATATTCCCACATGTGTGAACTTTCACATGGTATCAGAACCTACCTAAGCTTTTAATGCATCTCTCATCCATAGTTTCAAAAATTTCATGAAAATCAAAATCTAGAGAGTATTGATTGCATCTCGCATGTTATCTCAAGGAAATTTGGATCAAAAGGGTTCATTATCATAATGATTGAACCATTTCAGGTACTGTACGGAATTCAGTGCTCAAGCATGTGTGAAGTACAGCCAAGTTCATTTGAAAAGTTCTCTTCCAAGTTAGATCCAAATTTGGTGCTAGATAGCCTGTTTGAAAGCTAGTTTTGTCTAGTTTTTGTAGCAATTTGTTTCAATCCCTTTGGTAGAGCCAATCAAAAGTTATAAGCTTTTGAAGAGGGTTAGGTAGGGAACCTAGACCTATGTGGACACATTTGGTTGAATCATATCTTGCTAGTTTGACCAAAAAATTCAAGAAGAGGCTTGCCAATGTCATCTATTTGAGATCTAGTCAACTTTTTGAGGTCATAGCCACTTTCTTTCATAAAATTGGCTTGTATTTGAGTGATTTGTAGATTCTTGGAGTGTTTCACACATGCCAAAGATATTTTGACCCAAATTTTGCCTATACTCCATCAATTGATGAGAGGTTGATCTAGTTTGAGAGAGATTGGTAGAGCTAGTGATCTCCATCTCACATTTTGTTGCAAGATCTTGCATAGGAGTTGGTAGTACACCTTTCAAGGATCCTATAGTGAGAGAGAAGCAACACTTTATTGTCTAATTCACAAGGAGTCTTCACTATTACATGGCATCTATGAGTTCCTTTCTATTGGAATCTAGTGAGAGACTATCTACCTCCAAGTATTCTATTTAGAAGGTTAGAATAGAGTCAATCTTGATACTCCAAGATGTGATGGACATTGTACTTGGAATTGAGGAGGAGCTCAAGTCCTTCAAGAAGTACAAAAGTACAAGAAGAGAGCTAAGATGACTCTCCACTTTATCAAGATGAATGTCTCTAATGAGATTTTGAGA
The DNA here is from genome assembly GCA_029204225.1 of Diphasiastrum complanatum. NCBI lineage: Eukaryota > Viridiplantae > Streptophyta > Lycopodiopsida > Lycopodiales > Lycopodiaceae > Diphasiastrum > Diphasiastrum complanatum. The sequence goes on from CM055101.1 coordinate 21,442,858, forward strand.
GAGATTGGTGATTGCAATTCGGCCAAGCAAGCTTGGGATACTCTCAAAGCTATTTATGAAGCCAAAAATGCCTCTAGGCTCCTCACTCTTAGAAATCAAATCTTTCAAATTTCTCAAAAGAGTGATGACAGTGCCACTAATTATGTGTTGAGAGTGAAAAGATACTCATAGGGAGCTTGCTTGCATTGGAGGATCCATAAATCAAAGTGAGCTAGTCCAAGTCATACTTAATGGCTTGAGAGATGAGTATGAGAACTTTGTCCAATCCTATGCCATCAAGGAGGAGCTACCTACTTTGGAGGCTTTGTAAAGAGTGCTAATCCTTTTTGGAAATTGACATCAAGGCCACCATCAAGTAATTGGCCAACACTTGTTAGATTCTTTGTAAGCTTGGGAACAAAAAGAACCTTGTGAAGAGATGGAACTTTTGATGATGCAAGCTTCGAGGGAATAGTCCTACTCCTTCAATTGTGCACTTTTGATCACTTGCAATATATATAGTCTTCTTGATTCCTTCATAAGGCATAATAGATGAAAAAGAATCCTTGGAGCTACACATATGTAAAGATGCTCCACTATCAATATACCAAGAGTCATCCATCTTGAAGGTGGAAGAGAAGAATTTTGATGCCGTAAGTGAGCATTCTCCATCACTTGCAATAAAGTCTTCTTTCTCATGAGAGATGTTGGCTTACTTGAATTGGTTTTTCTTCTTGAAGCAATTGGTGGCATAGTGGCCTTTCTTGCCACAAAAGAAGCACTTAACATCTTCATTCTTCTTTTCTTTGAAGTAGAATATTGAGAGGAATCATCATCCTCTTCATCTTGGTCAAATAAAACTTTGTCTTCACCATTATGATTGAGTAACAATTTGTCCATCCTAATAGCTTGTTCATGATGTCTTGATCCTTGCACATGGATCAAGATTTGAAGGCATCTACAAATTGGATCCAAGAAAAAGTTCAAATTCTCTTGATGTTGCTTATATGTCCAAGATTTCAAAGGAGGATGATCGCACAAGATGCACATGTCTTCTTTCTTCAAGATTTATGGTGCATGATTATTTCCTATTATTCAAAGCATATGTTGAGATGGAATTCTCATTGAAGATTATAGCTTTGAGGAGTGGTGGAGCTCTTGGAGGAAATACATCATATGAAGTATTATTCAAGAAGAAGCCTAAGGTTGATCACCTTAGTGTTTTTGGAAGTCTTTGCTTTGCACATATTCCCTTGGAAACAAGGAGGAAATATGCTCTGAGTTCATGGATCATGGTTGGATGCTTATCCACCAAGGAGGCCTATAAAGCCTATATACTCTCTGCCTCAAAGGTGATTGAGAATAGAGATGTTATGCTTTATGAAGATCAACATTCAAACTTTGAAGGGGCCAAGGCATCTCAAGATGCATCTCAAATCATATCTATTGAAAACTATCAAGATGTGACGGGTCAAGGATTGAGGAGGAGCCTCCTCAACATATGTATTCAAGGGGATCTTCAAGAGGCAAAGTTGAGTCTTTATGGCTTATTTTTTATGGAAAAGAGAGGCAAATTTCAGGTGATATCCACTCCAACATTCTCACTTATGCTTCTCTTCCATTATTTGATGCACTATCTTGCTTTATTAAGATTTCTACATCTCACGAAAGGCAATTCTAATTTTGAATAATGCATATTGTGTGAACATATTCCTTGTCATGGATGGCTTAGATATGTTTCCAAAGTTTTTGGAAAGCAAGAGATTGTGTTATCAAAAGTATGCTCTTGGATTTTGTAAGAGCAAGATTGAGTTTGATACTCATAGTTTGAAAAATCATGTTTTTACATGCTTTGAGACAATTTGTAAACTTCTCTTGAGATTAAGTGAAGCATCCAAAGAGGACATTTACATCCTTGAGCAAGTGTTTAGTCTCAAAAAGATCAAGGTTGCATGTGATTTCAAGATTAGATCCATCATGGATATAGTTCATAGCATGTGGACTAGTCAAGTTGGTATGCTTAATCTTGAAGATCTACACTTTTGCTCATCTTATAATCTTGATCTTTGTGAAAGTTTATGAGGCATGGAAGCCTTAGATTTCTCTATATATGGTGCAACCATCTTCATGCAAGTGCAACTTTCAAGTCCAAGATTATCATCAAGCATGGAGGAAGCACATGGACATAGTGGCAATTTGATGAAATGTTCTTCAAAGGTGTTGGCCAATGATTTCTACCAAAGAAATCTTATCATGGATATGGTGAGGGTGGTGCTATGATGGATCCTTTTGCTGGTTTTTTACTTCATATGCATACCAAAGGATCCACTCAAAAAATTTCACAAACTCCTTGATCTTACCAAGCTAGTTTTTGAGGAGGAGTGTGAAAAATTGTCAAAAATCTATCTTGGTTATTTTTATGTTTGTGAGTACATTAAAGGGACTTGAAGTTCTTGATGTGAGAAGTTATGGCAATAGAATCTGACATGCTAAGAGTAAAGAACTTCCTTCTAAAATGTAATCTCGTGGTTACATCGTGAGTCTCATAGAGACTTGATAACAAGTCCAGTGCTTCCTTAGAGGTTTTGCACGTGGTAACGTGAGATATTTGGGAGTCGGCCAGATTGAGTGTGATACATGCTAAGGCCTTCTGATCTTTGATCCTCCAAGCCTTTGCTTGATCACCATCTTTTGGTTTCAGGTCTACACCTTCTACTACATCCCAAAGATCTCTATCTATCAACATCTTTCTAAGTTTTAACTTCCAGATGTAAAAGTTAGAACTATTGAACTTGTCAATGACTCTAGCTTCACTGTATGATGAAGATGAAGATGAAGAGCTACCTATATGAGACATGATAACAGTATACAGATAGAACAAACTTAATCTCTCGGTTTATTTGAGCTAAGCTCTGATACCAATCTGATGGGGCAAGGGAGAAAGGAAGAATGAGAACGAAAAAGAGAGCAAGAATATTGCGGAACAGCTCTCCCGTTCTAATCGGTTGCTAGGTGCAAAAACAATCTAATAGACAGCTTATGCCAAAGATGATCATAGCTTTATGCGTTCTGATTGCCCAACAGGATCTTAAAAATAATTCATACTCTAAAAACAAGAGTACAGTCCACCGAAGAAATTAGAGATGGTTTGTGTGTGTGGTACTACTGAAATCATATTCAATGCGAAGTATGGTTCTAAAATAAATGGAAGAGCAGTATGATATCGCGAGTTCCTCAGGCGTCAAAGATAGCCATCATCTGATCAAAAACTGAGGAGTCATAAACGTTGGTGTTCTGATCAGAGTGAGTAAACAAGCGCGATCAAACAGCAATGAAAGTGCATTCAATCACAACAAGCATTCATCTACGTTGTACACAGATAAAAACGTGCTACTGCTATATTACACTGAAGCACAATACAAATAGCAATTACAACAAAAAATTGACGGCGTAATTGGGAGGTTCAAATAATACGATCATGAACGGAACAAACAACAATTTGTGATTGGATGATCTATTTATAGATTTCATCCGTGTATTAAATACAATAAATGATTGTCACCTAATTAGTTAAGTCGTTGTACTTGGAAGTATATGGCTTCTGTGACAACTATACATAGTGTATACCGTCAACCCATAGGAAATGTTGACATGGACAAGGGCGTTGCAAATTCTCACACTTCGCTTTATAAGGGAAGTGGCTTTCTCTCACTTTGCAAATTTGGAAAGTAGCTGGGAACATTCCTCGTTCAAAGTAGATGACCTTTGACATTTTTTCTCTCTCTTCGAGATTTTGCGAAAAAGATGAAGGTGTCCTTAAAAAGACGAAAGTGCCCTTAAAAAGACGAAGGTGTCTTTAAAACAGTTCAACATGAAAATAGATGACCTTCGGAAGTTTTCTCTCTCTTCGCGAACATTTCGCGAACAAAGTTGAAGGTGTTAAAATGGTTGAACTTTTGAACTGTAGCGAACATTTCGCAAAAAAGTCGAGGGTGTTAAAAATAGTTGAACTTTAGGACTTTCGCGAACATTTCGCGAAGCTGTCTCGAACATAGTTCATTTCTGCAGACTGTCTTGAAAGTAATGTATTTCTGCAGACTTGTTCTAAATGCTAATTTTGCGAAAGTTGTTGAAGATGGCCAAGTCTTCAATGATTTCAAGTTATTGAACTTAACATTTGCAGATTGTCTTGAAAGTAATGTATTTCTGCAGACTTGTTCTAAATGCTAATTTTGTGAAAGTTGTTGAAGATGGCCAAGTCTTCAATGACTTCAAGTTATTGAACTTAACATTTAAACTTGAAATTATGATAGGATTGGTTACCCTTTGTTGGAAATCAGCCGAAGTCTGTTGTAGACGTTCTTCAAATAAATTGGCTATCTAAGTTTGTGATTCTTGCAGGTATCAGATGAGCAGACGTAGAACCAAAGTTGGTTTCACTTGACCCTAGATCAATGATCAAAAAACATGCAGGAAGAATCATGAAATAGAAATTAGTCATTCACCAAGGAGACAATTGTGGGCTTAATTTCCAACAGTCCCCCTTAAGGTCACGGTTGGTGCCTTGGTATCTTCGTCAGGCTCAGCATGTTGAAAAACTTATGATGGTTGATCTTGGGAAGCGCTTTGGTGAAAATGTCTGCGATCATTTCTGTTGTGGAGCAATATTGAAGGATCACTTGTCTTGAGAAAACTTTCTCCCAAATGAAATGATACTGGATTTCTATGTGCTTGGATTTGCCATAAAATCTGGGATTCAGTGACAGTGAAATACAGCTCATGTTGTCACACAGAATGGTGGTAGCATTGAATTGCGTGTGATGTAAGTCGTGAAGTAATAACCTGATCCATACAACTTCTTTTGAAGCTTGACATGTTGCGATGTACTCTGCCTCGGTTGAAGAAAGCGCGACTGATTTCTGCTTCCTTGAGCTCCACAAAAACGGTCCCCCTGCCAGATAAAAATACAACCCGGAGGTAGATCTTATGGTAAAGACTGTTCTTCCCCAATCTGAGTCGGAATAGCCTCACAAGAGGAGTGGGTTAATAGCATTTCCATCATAACATAAGATGTGATCTAAACTTCCCTGAATATATCTCATCACTCTCTTTAATAATAAGAGATCCTAGGATTAGACATGAATTGACTTAACGTGCTAACAATGTATGCTAAATCTGATCTAGTACACTGCTAAATCTGATCTAGTACACAGCATTGCATACATTAGAGATCCAATTAGTGAATGATAAGGGTACTTCGCTAAGTCGAGTACTTCACTATCAGTCTCAGCACAAGAAGGTTTAGTCAATACTATACTTGGATCCATTGGAGTATCAATTGGTTTGCAATCAGACATATAAAATTTTTCTAAAATGCCTTTTAGATATGTTTGCTGGCTAAGATAGATCTTCTTGTGAAGTCTATCTCTAGTAATGTGAATTTCTAGCAAAGAATGAACAGCTCCTAAATCAGTGATGTCAAATTCCTTTGACAGATCACTCTTAGTAGTGTGCAGTAGAGAAGTGTCGTTAGAGAGAATAAATGCATCATCTACGTAAAGAGCTATGTGAACTGAACTGGTGCCTATATGCTTTGAATAAACATTACAGTCAGCTGAATTGTTTGCAAATTCCAATTGAATGAGATAAGAGTTGATTCTATCGAACCATGCTCTTGCGGCCTGTTTCAGACCGTAGATTGCTTTGTGTAGCTTGCACACTTTGTGCTCTTGGCCTTTTACTTCGAATCCTTCCGGTTGGAAGGTGTGCAGGTCCTCTTCGACATTGTCGTTGAGAAATGTTATCTTGACATCCATTTGGTGCATTTCGAGGTCTTCCGCGGCTGCTAACGCAATCAGAGTCCTGATTGACTGCATCTTAACGACAGGACTGAAAATTTCTTGATAATCCACTCTTGGACTTGAGTGAATCCTTTAGCCACCAGTCGTGCTTTCAATTTAACAATAGAACCATCAAAGTTGAGATTCTTTTTTAAGATCCACTTGTTGTCAATAACTCTCTTGTGAGTGGTTCAGGTCCGATTCGTCAAAAGTGAGTTGTACTCGCTTTCCATAGCTTCTTGCCACTTCACAACATCCTTGGAGTTAATTGCTTCGGCTAGGCTCTCTGGCTCTTTTGATGAAGTCCAGAATGATTGAGGTGCATACCTCTCAGGAACTGTTCGAGTCCGTGAGGATCTGCGAACGTTTGGTTGACCAGGATGCGATGATGATTCGTCTTGAATTTCTTCAAACCTATTCGAACTAGCTTGGTCTGGTCTGATGGCAAGTATTGTCGGCTGCTCGGCTTCTATAGCTATAGCTACAGGTTCTGTAGAAGAATCATCAACGCTGAAAGGTTGAATGCTACGTAGAGTACGTAACAGACTATGGCAGTAGCTTCTGTCCAGAACTTCGCAGGTAGGTGTGCTTGATGTAGCATTGATCTGGCTGAGTTGAGAAGAGTTCGGTTCTTCCTTTCTGCAATCTCGTTCTGTTGAGGTGAATAGGAAGTGGTGAACTGTCTTTTAATACCAGGTTCAGCCGTGTAGTCGGACATCTCATTAGGGATGTATTCGCCGCCACCATCAGTTCAAAGTGCCTTCACTTTTGTAGACGATTGTGTCTCAGCCATGGCCTTGAATCTCTTGAAGCATTCAAAGGCTTTAGATTTGTGCTTAATGAACATGACTGTAGACCATCTAGAATAATCATTTATGAAAGTGATAAATAGATTGCATCTCCTAATGACGGAGTTGGCATTGGACCACAATAATCGCTATGTACAAGATCCAATACATGCTTTGTTTTGATGGAATGTGATTTTGAAAACTTGCTTCTAGAGTGCTTCCCATATATGCATGATTCACAAAAGAAAGATTTTCTATCTAGTGAAGAAGGGAAATTCAGTTTATCAACTAAATTATTACAACGCATATAAGAAAGTGATCTTGTATTCACGTGTCCAAATCGACTATGCCACAGAACAGCACTGTCGTTTACATTTCATTAGAGACACTAGCTAATGGAACTGAATTAGAGAGTACGTAAAGATTTCCGACTCTAGTGCATGTAGTCAGAGTAGTATCTTCCTCGAGTATTGTACACTACTCAGATGAGAAAGTAACAATGTAGCCCTCATCAGTTATCTTAGAAACTGATAACAGGTTCTTTGACAACCGAGGAAAATGAAGGACGTTAGAAACACAAATGGACAGATCGTTGTTAAAGCTGATCTTCACTGCTCCTTTGCCTTCCACGCGTATGGTGCTAGAATCTCCGAGGTAGATAAATTGGTCTCTGCTGTCAGTTGTGTACTCCGTAAACCATTCCTTGCGAGAGGTCATGTGTTGGATAGCGTCGTTGTCCAGGTATCAGCTATCACAGTCTTCGCTGCTGTTGTAAGCCATTAACAAGTGTGTGTCTTGCTCCTTGAATTTGACCGCATTGGAAGAGTCTGGCTGCTGCTATTGTTGCTGCTTCTTTGTCTCGTTGTAGATCCTGATGCAACACTCCTTGATGTCGTGATTAGCTCTTTTGCAATATCTGCAGAAAAGCTTCTTGCGCGATCCATCATGTTCACCTTGAGTGTGAGGCTTTTGTTGTTGCTGTTGCACTTAATTCTTGCCCTTGGAATAGTCTTTTTTCTTGGTGTATAGAGCCATGGATTTGTCTTTGATGAATAGGCTGCTAGTCTTTCTCTGCATTTCTTTTTGAAGAAGATGACCGATCACCTTTTGAAGAGTGAAGTCGGGTTGTGTAGAGATCATCACCACAAAGTGTTCATACAACTTTGGAGGAGAAGAAAGCAAGGTCATAACGGCATTATCATCTTGAATAGAACATCCTACAACTGATGTTCTATTCAAGGACTTGAAGCTGTTGATGTGAGAAGTGATGATAATAGAATCAGACATGCTAAGAGTAAAAAACTTCCTTCTAAGATGTAGTCTCGTGGTTACATCATCATGAGTCTCATCGAGACTTGATAACAAGTCCACTGCTTCCTTAGAGGCCCTTGCACGTGGTAAAGACATTATTTAAGTAAAACAAGTAATTTTTTTTTTTTGCAACATTTAAAGATAGCACGTCGGCGTGCTATATGAAATGAGAAAAAAAAAAATTGTAGCCTCCAAAGCTTCCAAAGGTAGCACGCCAACGTGCATGGAAAATCGCCCAATATATAATAAAAAAAAAATTGTTCAAACGGTCTCCCGTGCATGCCAATGTGCTACCTTTGGAGGTTGAAAGAAAAAGTTTTTATTTGCAATTTTTTTTTTGTGACTTTTAACTATGTACCAAACCACATTCTTAATAATAAACATTAAAGTAATAGCGTAAAAAAGGTAGCACACCATGTGCTACCTTTTGGTTGAATCATGGCAAAAGAAAAACTCGCAAAATGCCAAGGCCCCAATGGATGGATGAATGTAGATGGCCTTTGATTGTCATATTAAAAAATGGGTTGGTAAATGTTGCACTAGATGAGACAAAATTCTTTCTAAAAAAATACGATAGAACTTGTGCCATCATTAATAGAGACACATGTCACTTCAAGATTAAAAAGAGAAGGTGGGTAGGACCGGATACAATGAGGTGCATCAAATTGGTATTTTATTAACAAATACCACTAGACACAACAAGTCCCTTAGATACTATCATGGATGGGAATTGGTCTTTAAAGATGTTGATTGATGACTTTGTTAAGTGGTCCAAGGTAAAACCAATGGCCAACAAGCATCCTGAGCATGTCATTTTTATTTTTTGAGGATCAATACATCTATTCGTATGGTTGTCCAAAGGAGGTGTTCACGGATAATGGGATTGAGTGGTCAGAAAAGGTTCAAACGGTGTGAGAAAAACATAGAATACAATGAGGGAGAATGGCACCAAGATGGCCCTAATGCAACAATATGGAGAGAAGGCTTATCCAATAATAAAGACATCGATTGTGATTTTGGTCAATGAGTAGAAGAATGACTTTTTCCAATAGGATGAAGCGTTGGCCCAATAATTTGTGGAGAAACTCCACAATCCAAAAAAGAACTTTTTGGCTCTTATATGAGGACCAAAAATTTTCATGGTCAACAATTGCAATTTGGATGAGCAATTCATATCAATTTGATGGCCTAAAAATTTGCAACTCACATGAAAAATGGGACAACGGCTAACACAAAGCTAAATGACACCAATATTCAATAATAATGAATCATGACAAATTTATCAACAAAAAAAGAACCAAAAGTTTTCATGGTCAACAATTGCAATTTGGATGAGCAATTCATATCAATTTGATGGCCTAAAAATTTGCAACTCACATGAAAAATGGAGCAATGGCTAACAAAAAGTTGTATGATACCAATATTCAATCATAATGAATCATGACAAATTACAAAGAAAATAAAGATTTCTTATGAGAAGCTCAACAAACAAGAAATTATAATGTTGCATGATAGATGCCATAAAAGACTAGAAAATAAAAAATGGAAATTTCACTCAAGTGATAATGTTAGATCTAGTGAAAGAAGATGTTGAACAAATGGCGAGAACCGTACCCACTAAACTATTGCGCCAAATGCCACATCATACATGGAAGGCATGCACAAAGTCAAGCATGTAAGATGTTACACATCCATACTTATAACTAGTAGGAAGTGTGCAAAGCTACAGGTTGCACAAAATGTTGAGCAAGATAAACTATGACTATGGTGCCCGGCTAGGAGAGTAAAGCAATGGTGATGAAGCAAACAAAGTAAACTTTTGTTGTGCAATTCTTGAGATATGGAAAATACCACTCAATATGGCAGAAATATATTTCGTAGGAAAGGTAACCATATGCCATAAACAACATTAACCAAATAGTTGCTTGAACTCATAACCCTCTGCAACCTCTAAATGTTGAAGAGAGCCTACTCACCTCGCCCATTCACAAAAAACACTTTGCTAAAACATAATGCTTGTGTGGGAATTGTTGGCGTCTACGCAATCTGTCAATTGTTATCTAGGCCACAACTTGAACAAGTTGTGAAGCTAGGTATTGCTATAAAGAGATCTGATGTTATAAGTATCAATCCAAGACATCCATTGCTGGTTTCCATATATTTTTTCAATAAATCCTATGGGTTTTGGTCTTTTCAAGTTATCACAACTATAATGACTCCATCCAACATGTAGAAGTTACATGTTAATGGGGAATAGTAAGTTGCTATACCTCTACTAGCTTCATGGAAGTCATCATTGAATTTTGTACTTAGCTCACCTGTATGTAATCCCTTCAATAAGCAATCAAATTCAGTCTTCAATAGTACTTCGTAATACGTTCACTTTTTCCTTTTTCACCCATGTACAGGTATCATGAGTCTCCCTATGAATTTGGTGCATAAAAGCAGAGTAATGCCGAATCATAAAAGCAGTAATGCATCAAATGGCTTGTTTGAGACAGAAGCAAAAATTACGCGGCATCATTCTAGGTCACACCAAAAATGTTCCAACATAGTAGTTTTTGTGACCCTAGAATAACCTTTTCGCAACAAGTAACAGGTTACATGTATATTTTCAATGTATAAAAAAATCGAACCTCTTAAATAAAGTAGTTGTCAATTAGTCAAAGATTGTCTAGAAACTAAGTAGTTATGTAATGTGCTGTCACTGTAAACAAAGTGCGGCCTTCTGACAGAGCCCTTTGAATAAGATGTTACCTGTCACAATAAAGTCCATAATTTTTTGGATCTGACAGCTAAACGTCATATTTAAAACACAGGTGCTACTGAAACGACAAGTAAACAAAGAAAGGCGATCAACCGAGAGATTTATGACATGCCGCTTTTAAGCTAGAATGTTTGTTTGGTAAGAAAAAAAAAAGTTATGCAAGGAGAAACAGTATGGTTATATAAAGCAATAGTCTTTTGAAAAACATAAGCCAAAAATGGCCAAACAACTGTCAGAACAAATCCATACCCGAAGAAATGCAGGCTACAAAAGAGAAATCAACAAAGAACAGAGCAATAAAAGAGAGCTGAAGCTAAGGAGGTCCTAACATCCGATGAAAAATATCAACCAAAGCAAGACTCAAAATCAAGCTACAAGCTAACAACGGGAGTAGCAATACAAAAGAGCCTAACAGCCAGAAATTTAACTAGCAAGAAACAATAAGCTAGGAACATAAGGAATGAACTCCAAGGCACTAGAGAAATCACCTTGTCTGAAGCCATAACGCACATTAGAATGAAGAGAGAAACCTTGCAGCATAGCTGGGGGGCGGCACAACCAAATAGATAGGAAACCTGAGCCGATCGGAAGAGAAAAAAGAAAGCAGATCCCCCAAACGACGAGCCGAAGCAACAACAACAAAATAAATGAACAAATAAACTTACATAGGTGCCAAGCAAAAGAAAACAGGACAAACGAAAACCCTCTATTTACAAAGCAAACACGAATTGCGCTACGGCCCCTTCCCACCAACCCCTTCACTATTGCCTATTGTAACTAGGACTCTTTTAACCTTAACTCTTGCATGTTCCTCAATGGGTTACCGTCAATTGGTGCCATGATGCTGCATTCATAGTTGTGTTGTTGTCCATAATAGCGCCCTCATTCTTTGACATTCTGCAAATCGTTGAAAATGTGCACTCCTGCAACCAATCGTTAAGCTAAGTGACCTCCTGAGGTCTCACTATCTTGGCACTCCTAATGCACTGCACCCATTATCTAATAATGGTTGGCTAACTGGCAATAGCTAAAGTTAACAACAAGTGGGACCTCAGTTATCTCATGTTAACAGGTAACATACTTAAGTATTGCTAATGGGTTGGTGAGAACAGGTCGTTGACAACCCACTGTCTTCACAACCCGTTGTCGGTCCGGCCAGCCCACACCATTCATGCTTGCTCGTATTTGGTGTTCACGAGTCGGCTTGGAGCACAAACACCTGCTCAGTTAAGTTAATAGGTAGTATACTTAAATAATGCTAATGGTGGTGGGAATAGGCCCTAAGGGCCTTTCCATGTGTTGTCTGGTATGTTATTGACATCAATGTGGGGCACCTCACTTCACATGCATCTCGCTGACAACCCACTGTCTCCACAACCTCTTGTCGGTTCGGCCAGCCCACACCATTCATGTTTGCTCATATTGGGTGTTCACGAGTCGGCTTGGAGCACAATCACCTACCACAACAGGTCAGGCAATCATGATGCAGCTAATTATTTTCAAAGGATGTTTCTGCAGAAGCAAAAGAAATTATTAATTCTGAGCTACAGATAGCTGCTGCAGAGAAGGAGGTCACCTTTGAGGAAGGGGGCATGGAAATCACGAAGACAAAACTTTCGAAGGCCTCTATTAATAAACCTATCTCGAAAGCAAAGACAAAAGACTATGACATTGTCATTGATATTGGTTCACTTCGACCTAATATTACTTTCGAGCAATTATTGGCTGACAATAATTACTATTGTAAGCAGTTGAAAAGTCGTTTTGCTCCTAAGAAGAAGAAATCAATTTCCTTGTCGGATGTTGGCATATTATCCATTGATCTTGGAGATCTTGGCGCACTAGAGATCGACGTTTGCCGGATGCTTAATTGAAAAAGTGTCGATTGACTCAGGTTTGAGTGTCAACATAATAACTAAATACACTGCTCATGCCTTGGGTTTGACTAATATTCAGCCAACCCAAAGAAATATCAAGTTGTTGATTCGACACGAAGAAATCCTGTTGGTGAATTAAAGGACGTGACTGTATACATACAAGCCAAGCCTTTTACAATGAATTTTACTCTCATCAAACCACTTGGTTTGTCATATTACTCTATTTTAATTGGACGACCTTGGCTTTATCAGGCTAATGCAAGTGTACACTAGAATTCTGGAGAACTAAGATTCCAGACTGGCGAGAAAACTAATCATGGAAAACTTTTAGAACATATTATTACCTGGAGCCGTGATAGATATGAAGGTGAAACTCCTGTGAGTGACACCAGTTTCACTTCAAAAAATTCTTCTTATAATCTTAATATATTCTCTAATGCATCAGACATCGAAGTAAATTATTTTGAGTGCTATGAGAATGATGGATCATCGGAAGACGAAGAAGAATTCTTCGAGTTCTGCAACGCAGATACTAATGTGTAGAAGCGGCAAATCAAAATTCTGAAAATTTTGATGCAGATGATGAAGATACAGATGATAGATTTGAAGAATCTGAACAAGAATTTGGTGATAAAGACCAGGCTGACAACAAGAATAAATTCGTGGAGTCAGCCATATGCGAAATTCATGGCCATACCCAAGCTAGTATGATTTTCATTGCTTTTCGAAGAACATTTCTCGAAATTTTCATTGATGACTTCTGTGTTTACAGTAATATCAAAACTCATATTCAGAAATTCAAGCTTATGTTGCAGAGGTGTCGAGACACTTGTTTGTCACTTTGCCCCGAAAAATGTTTTTTCAGTATGAGAGAAGGTATACTACTGGGTCATAGAATATCCAGCAGAGGAATTGAAGTTGACAAAGATAAAGTCGAAGTCAGAAAGAATCTGTTGCTACCAACGAATCTACGTGAACTGAGAGAATTCTTAGGACATGTTGGTTATTATCGAAGATTTATCTAGAATCATGCCTATATTGCTGCAGCTCTTACACAGTTACTTAAGAAGCAAGTTGCTTATATTTGGACAGCAGCACAACAGAGAGCATTCGAAGAACTTAAGCATAAATTTATTTATGCTCCAATTTTGAGACCACCTAACTGGACGAAACAATTCCATTGTTATGTTGATGTGTCGGCATTTGCTATTGGTGTTTGTCTAAGCCAGAAGGACGAACAGAAGAAAGACCATCCAATATACTATGCAAGTCGTCAACTTAGTTCCTCGGAGAAAAATTATTCGGCAACAGAAAGGGAAGCACTTGGAATGATTTTTATTGTAAAAGATTTTCGGCATTATTTGCTGGGATATGCTTTTATATTCCATGTTGATCATTATGCTTTGAAGTATCTTGTTCATAAACCTGATTTGTCTGGACAAATAGCTCGTTGGGTTTTGGTTGCTGCAAGAGTTCACTTATCAAGTTGAGCTTCGTCAAGGAAGTATCATACTAATGTTGATTATCTTTCATGACTTAGTATGGAAAAGACTGAAGAACCGTTGAATAATGACTTTCCAAATGAAAGATTATTCGAGATATCTTCTACGAATTCTTTATATTCTAACATTATTATTTATCTTAAGGATCAAATACATCCTGATGGATATGATTTGGAGAAGAAGACAGTATTAGCAGTAATAAAAAAAACCCCTTACTTAGCTTGATTCAGCTAGTACTATATATTTACAAGTGTCTTAAAAAATATTTCACAAGCATTGAATGCTATTTACGCCAGTCTTTATATATGTACAAAGTAGGTAACCGTCCTTGGGATATTTAGTTGTCCAGCTGTTTTTAGAGTTGATGATAAGTTGGTGACGTTGGTCCGTCACTGTTGCAAAAAACCCGAAAAACTTGAAGGTAGGCCTGAAATGGATTTCAAGGCATTTTGGTCACTGTGCCGCATTTTTTTCGAAGGTGTTAAAAATGTGAAGAAGGCGAAAAAGGCAAAGGTGCCTTTAAAAAATGTTTTAACGGAAAAACGAAGATTATGGAAAAATGCGAAGGTCCAAAAGATGGAGTCAGCCTTCGGCTGTTTTCAGGATGCTCATTACTTGAATGATTGTTAAGGCTGAGCATTTAAAATCTAACACTTTCTATAGTGAGTTAGGTGAGCCAAGCCTCCCATCCAGTTTCTGTTGGAGATCCATTCTTAGAAAATCACTAAACAGGCACACGTGTGAAAGTGATATCTTTTGGTTCGCCCCCTTGATATTTTGCACATCTTTCCGTGCTAGATCTACTACCAAACAGGAGAACCAAGATCTCCAGCCAAACTCCCAAAAACATAGTTTAAGTGATTTTCTGAGATGAACTGAGCTTTTTGGTCATTTTTTGCCTTGTTTAGGCTCTCCACATGTGTGAATGACCTGATCTTGGCTCTCCTCTACCACCATTGATCTTAGAATGTCTTTTCTAGTCGATTTTCCAAATTTGAAAGGGGGGGTTCTACCCATTGCCAAAGACCTTCGCCCTTCAGTATGAGTGAAGTCTTTAATTTCTAGATCAAATAATTCGAACCTTCTATATCTAAGATTGTACTGATCTTAGACTGAATATTGTTGATTGACGACATCTCTAATCTTCTGAATAAGCTCCAGATATGGCTGCTGATGGATGTGTGAGGATGCTGAGAGGGGCGTGAAGATACCACTGTATCGGCTCTGACCTGGGCTTTGATACCACTATAGGAAAATAATTCCTACTCAGAGAACACGATGAAAGTTTGAATAAATCAAACTAATATCAGTGTCTTCAATCGGGTTTGTTTATGGTCTATGTACTAATAGAATAGTTTTTACCTTGATTGAATAAAGCATGCAGAATTAAGAGATATATTGCATGAGTATTATAGACAATTTTAGACAATCAGAAACAATTGATAAAATCATTCGTTGAGAAATTTTAATCAAAACAGATTTTTATAATTATGAATCTGAATCATCGATATACATCTTTTGTTGTCTTATTTCTCTGTTGTGTCTCTGATTTGTTACAACAAGTAGTGTACATGTATTTATATTGTTACAAGATAGGTCTTTTGGCCTTTTAGTTCTATAACAGTAGATCTTACCGTTAAGACGATTGATATTCAATAAACGTTCTGTTTCCAGACTCGAATGATTTTTGTTCGTGACAGTTTGTCTCTTCACGATAGCTTTGTGTTTCGCGAATTGTTTGCGATAGTTTGTCTCTTCGTGACAGCTTCGTGTTTTGTGAATTGTTCACGACAATTGACAATTTTGAGGTTGAACAAGAATCAAAATATTTTGTGACAAGATATTGTTCACGAATCTTTTGAATTTCAACAAGAACCTGTTCGCGAATCTTTCGAGTTTCACCAAGAATATATTTCGCAAATCTTTCGAGTTTGAACACGAATAGAAATGTTTCGAGTTCGAGTTTGTTTCTCATCCTTTGTCAATCAAATTGTGCACTTTGTTAGTCGAACCGAGATTTGTCTGATAAGGTGTTCTACAAATTGGATCAATGTAACTTTTCTGCTTGACTTCAAATTTCTGGAACAACTTCTCCTATGCTTGTAGCTTTTGCAAGGATCACTTTCTCCCGATGCTCGGTCTTTTTCTGTTCTATTTCGCTCCTGATTTGCAATGCTTGATTTTGTCTTTATAAAAGTGATACCATGGCCTGCTTGGCATCCACATCTAACTCCATCTTGGTCATCTTGGCCTTCTTGAGAAGACTTAGGTGGCCTCTGTGAATGATTTGGAGACGAGAAGCCAATAACTACTCTTGGCAAAGAGCTTCGAGAATGGAGTTTGAGAAATGACAAAGCTTTAGCAATTATTGTGTCTTCAGTGCATGACAACATAATGCTAGATCATATATCAATTTCGAACGTGAAAGATTTATGGGAGGAATTGCAAACCAAGAACGAGACTCGATCTCATAATCAAATCATATTTTTGGAAGACCAATTAACTTACCTACAATGGGACGGCAAAGACCTGACCACATTTGTACAAAAGATAAAGGATCTGTTTATTTCTTTGCAAAATTCTGGCACAGAAAATGCAATCTCAAAGGAAAAATAGCTTAGCTATTTTCTTCAAGCTCTACCCGAGTCACTCCACACAACTCAAACTTTACTGGCGAAAGATTTGACTATTACACTTCAAAAGACAATAGATGGAGTTAAGGGGAAGTAGAAGCTCGCAAACGTTATGATGATAATGGCGATTTCGAAAATGCTCTATTTACTCAGAAGAATAAATCTTCAAAAAAGTCTAAGTTTAAGAGGGAGTCGTCTAAAAAGAATGGAAACAAATCCAAGACAAATGATCAACAATCTGGAAAACAACAAAAAGATTCTAGTGATAGGAAGATTTGCAATAGATGCAAAAGATCAGGTCATACAGAAGACAAAGTGTTGTTAAATTCAAAAATTGATTGTATTCATTGTCATAAACGGGGTCATGCAGCAGTAGACTGTTATCAAAATCTCAGAAACAAAAAGGAGCTAAATTGAAGTGAATCTTCATATTCAAATTATGTCGAGAGAAAGCAGAATGCTCCAGAGCAGCAAAAGACAGGACGACAAGAAACTCATCAGCATATGTTTGTGCTGATCTATATTGTTCATCAGATTCAAAAATTTGAGAAGTGGTACCTTATTCGAGAGCCACCTCACATTTTGTTTTCTCGAAACAAATTTTATCTGACTATAAGAAGACGAATATTATGAGATTTATTATACTTGGACACAGTTCTAAACATGTAGTTGGAACCGGTGTACTGTGGTTAGACACAAATCAGGGTGACAAGAAACTGGAGGAAGTTCTCTATGTCCCTACTCTTGATAAAGATCTTCTATCTGTAGCAAAGATAGTCGACACAGGAATGTCAGTAATTTTCACAAGGGACTCTTGTAAATTGTTCGATGAAGATTCTGATAACCTAGTTGCTAAAGGCAATAGAGAAAGAAATTTGTATCACTTGAACATTTGAACTCGAGTTGAACAAGTCAATCAAACTCAAGAATCGACAGATATTCTGTGGCACAAGAGACTATGTCACATGAACATGGAAGCCTTGTACCAAGCCAACAAGAGTCAGAGAATCGAAGGAGTTGAAATCAAGAGTCGAGATATTCGAACTACCTACAAATCATGTCTTAAAGGCAAAATGAATAGAACACCTTTCAGTAAAGATGTTTATAAAGCAACCAAGGTACTTGAAATTGTGTATTCAGATATTTGTGGACCATTTGGAGTATTGTCTTTAGGTGATGCAAAATACTTCATAACTTTTATTGATGACTTCAGCAAGTTTGTTGTGGTATACTTTATTCGTACAAAATCAGAGGCTTTCGAGAAATTTGTTGAGTATACGAATTGGACTGAGAAGTAGACATGCAACAAGTTGAAGCAAATTCGCACAGATCGTGGAGGTGAGTACATTTCCAATGAACTCAAAACTTATTGTACTGATCGAGGTATTATGCATACGACGACTGCATCATATACACCTCAGCACAATGGAATTGTTGAATGAAGGAATCATACACTTATGGAAGCTGCTAGGTGTATGATGGCTCATGCAAAAGCACCAAAACAGTTGTGGGCGGAAGCAGTGGAATCGAATTATATTCAGAGTCGAATTCTAAAATTTTGAATACCGGATAAAACTCCTCATGAAATATGGTGGAAGTCAAAGCCAAATCTAGCTCATGTTCGGACATTCGAATGTGCAGTTTATATGCACATATTAGACAAAATGAGAAAGAAACTCGATGAAAAAATAGAACAAGTTTTTATGGTAGGATTCGAGTTACATTTGTCATATTATCAAGTCTATATACCCGAAACTGGCAGAATAAAAGTTGTTCGAGATGTCAAATTTGATGAGTTGAAGTAAATAGCATACAGTGACTTATTCGGCTATGAATTTCTCAAAAATTATTATGAGCTACCAATGACAGAAGTAAAACAAGTAGGTGATGAACGCGAATTACCAAATTCAGAGGGAGTTCAAGATTGAGTACCTGATAGACTCGAATTACCAGCTCAAATTCTAGTAGACAAGGTTGAACCCAAAAATGCAGAATCGAATTCAAAACTTGCACAGACTATGAGAAGATCTGATAGACAATGAAAACCACCAGTAAAATTTGGTCAAGATGTTTCAACAAATGTAGCCATCAATTTTTGTGGTTTCACAGACGAACCTCAAACATTTGAGAAAGCTATTGATGGACCAGATAAAGATCACTAGATTCAAGCAATGGAAGACGAAATGTCATCCATGTATAAGAACAATGTATGGACACTTGCACCTATATCTGATGGAAGAAAATCAGTCAAATGCAAGTGGATCTACAAGATCAAAACAGGTCCTGATGGACATCATATACAAAGCAAGGTTAGTTGCGAAAGGTTTTTCACATAACTATGGGATCCACTACACTGATACTTTCTCACCGGTAGTCAAACACACATCAATTCGCTTGTTATTCACTTATACAATGGCTCATGATCTCAAAATCCATATTGTGAATGAGAAAACTGCTTTCTTGCACGCAAAATTGGAAGAAGATTTATTCATGGACCAACCACTTGGTTTTATAAGCCAAGAATATCTAGAATTCGGATGTCACATGAATAAAAGCATCTATGGTCTGAAACAAGCAGCCAGACAATAATATAGAAAGAAGGACGAAGCACTAGGTTCCTTAGGCTTCAAACCTCTATTCGCTGAATCGAATGTCTATATCAAACATGTCCAGAATGAAATTATCATTTTAGTTGTTTATGTTGACGACACACTTATCTTCTCAAGAAAAGATAAATTAATTTCAGATGTCAAAAGAGACATTTCTAGAATATTTGAGATCGCTGACTAGGAGAAGCAAAAATCTATCTAGGCTTACAGATCGAAAGAGACTTTGAAGGTGGTAAGTTATATCTTCACCAACAAAAGTACACTCAAAAATTCATTGAAGACTTCAACATGCTCGAATGCAAAGGTGTGCATACTCCCATGATATCTGGAACAATACTGAACAAGGCAGATTGTCTACAGACTCTCGAGGAAGAGAAGCGAATGGCCAATACACCCTATCGGAGGCTGATGTCTTGCATACAACACCATACCTGATATAGCATTTGCTATATACAGGCTGAGCCAATTTAATCAGAACCCAGAATCGCTGCATTGGAAGTTAGCAAAGAGAGTAGTACAATATCTCCTAAAAATGAAAGACTATGGACTATGTTATTCGAAGGAAGCTGGATTTTGGATCGAATCTTACAGTGATGCAAGCGGACATCCATGAAGGATGATAGCAAGAGTATCTCGGGAGGTTGTACTCTAGCATCTGGTGTAGCCATACTCTGGATAAGCAAGAAGCAAACAACAATAGCTCAATCTTCTTGTGAGGCCAAATATGTAGCAGTAGCTAAGATGGCAAACGAGCTGATATGGATCAAACAAATGTTGGAAGGGTTTGATGATACTATTTCTGAATCTTATGTCTTACTAATGGATAACACTTCAGCAATCTATCTTATGAAAGATCTTGTGTTTCATTCGAAAACGAAGCATATAGCTATCAAGTATCATGTAATTCAGGACTTAAAGATACTGAAGATAGTCTTCATACCTACAGAGGAAGTGACAGCTGATATCTTACAAAGCCACTCAGTAAAGCTTTGTTCAAGAAGCAGCGAAGAAGATTGGGGTTAATCCAACTGCCCACTTTGAGAGGGAGCTGTAGAACACCTTATCAGACAAATCTTGGTTCTACTAAAAAAGTGCGCAGCTTAATTGACAAAGGATGAGAAAAAAACTCAAACTCGAAACATTTTTATTCGTGTTCAAACTCAAAAGATTCGCGAAATATATTCTTGGTGAAACTCAAAAGATTCAGGAAATATTTTTTTTTGTTGAAACTCGAAAGATTCGCGAACAGATTCTTGTTGAGACTCAAAAGATTCACAAATAGTATCTTGTCGCAAAATATTTTGATTCTTGTTCAACCTCAAAACTGTCAACTGTCGCGAACAATTCATGAAACACGAAGCTGTCGCGAAGAGACAAACTGTCACGAACAATTCGCGAATAGAAATCATTTGAGTCTGGAAACAGAATGTTTATCGAATGTCAACCGTCTTAATAGTTAGATCTATTGTTATAGAATTAAAAGGCCAAAAGACCTATTTTGTAACAATATAAATACATGTGCACTACTCATTGTAACACATCAGAGACAAAACAGATAAATAAGACAGCAACAGATGTATACTGATTATTCAAATTCAGAATTATAAAAATTCATTTTTGATCAAAGTTTCTCAACAGATGATTTTATCAATTGTTTTTTATTGTCTAAAATTTTCTATAATACTCACGTTATATCTCTTAATTCCGAATGTTTTATTCAATCAAGGTAAAAATTGTTCTATTAGTACATAGACTCGAAACAAACCTGATTGAAGACACTGATATTAGATTGATTTATTCAAACTTTCATCGTGTTCTCTGAGGAAGTATTCTTAGCATTTTTCCTACACAATCATCAACACAGTTAGTTGGCTGAGGATTTGGGAAAACAAATTCCAGGATACACGCAGCTAGCCACTGCAAGCCTAGGGCCATTGACAACATCCCAAGGGACCCCATCTGCACCAGCAAGCACACAAGCATCAACTCCAGCTCCTTTCAGTTTGATACAATTGAGCAATTGGATGTGCTCGATGGTGAACCATTTGGTGCAAGCTCATCCCAAGAAACCCTCTCACACGACAAAGCAACAGGCATGGATGCAGGCCAGGGCCAAGCAAGCAAGAGCATCAAGCATGTTTTTTAAGCAGCCCTAGAATCTAGAGAGTTGGCCCAAGAGTTCCAAGCCAAATACGCCAACACGCTTCTCAGTTTGGCAGTCATTCCTAAGTTCGGAGGATAGACAAACCATGCAAATTTCTAGTACGCCTTGGAGCAGTTCTTCTAAACAGCACCACCTTTCAGTTGATCCAATGGTGCGACAGCTAGAATTAAAGTAGAATCACTGTGTTATTGTATTGTGGGTCCTATCAGTCAATAAGGATCAATTGGCCTTGCCACGAGGAAGTTGACGGGACACACATCCCGCCAATGGCAACTTGGGTCATGCATGGGTTGTCTGAGTGAGCAACTATATATATAGTGTAATTTCATTTTGAGAAATACATTTGCTATATGAGCTTGCTGTGGAGAGTGTATTTTGTCTGTGTTACTGTGTAGCATGATCTGTGTTTCTGTTCGAAGCAAATTCTAAGTTGGTATCAGAGCCGTACAGGGAGTGTACACACAGTACAACATTGTCGTTGAAGAGAGCTTCGGAGAGAACAGTCTTCTTATGTTTGTGAGAGAAATAGCATCAAGAGAAAGATTGCCAACCTTTGACGAGCTCATAGAAATCTTTTTGCAGGAAGAGCAACGGCGAGAAATGGTGAAAGTCAGACGTCAAAATACTGACGATCAGCCACTTGCGACACGCCAAAAACAAGGCAAGGGCAAGGGCAAGAAGAAGTCTAAACAACAATTTGCCAAGACTCAGAAGGATGAGGGATCTTCCAGTAAGATCAAGAAGAAAGACAAGTGCTTCCATTGTGGTAAAAAGGGCCATTAAAAGAGTGAATGTCAGAAATTCCTGGCAGAACAAGGCAAGGAAAAACCAAAGCAAGCAGGTAACCTTGTCGATGAGGGTGAGATTGAAGACTCTAGCATCTTCATATTTGCATTGTCATCTAATCAAGATGATCAAGCGTGGTATATTGACTCGGGAGCCACAAGACACATGACAGGTAACAAGAATTGGCTCAATAGCTTGAAAGCGTTGGATAATGGAACGTCCGTTTCACAAGCAAATGGTAAAGATCAAGGGAATAGGCACCGTTTCCATCCAACTACCTGATGGCAAAAGCAAGATGATTAGGGAGGTACTTTACGTACTAGGTTTGAAAAAAAATCTACTTTTTGTTGGAGTCATTACTGATCAAAAGTTGAAAGTAGAATTTGCCCATGATCGTTCCTTTGTGAAGGATGTGAACCAAAAGCTCAAAGTTATTGCGGATGGAGTAAGGGAGCTGTAGTGGGTCTTTCCTTGCCTAACCTGAATCCAAGATCTAGTCAATCTAGCATCAAAGAGACAAAGTTAGTTGTCACGCGAAGGTTTGTTCCCATGAGAGCGATAGTATAGTTCAGATTTCAACATGAATGGAGGATCCAAATCAGATTCTAACATCCATTAACCCTAACCATTAACACTACGCATCCACAACAAAGATAGCCTTTATCTCTCTCCCTTTCTCTTTCATAAAAAGTATAATAACATACAATCCCAATAACATTCAGATCCAACAATTAGCAAAAACCAAAGAAAGCATGAGAGATGGAGGAAAAGTGATAGAGAGCAAGGACATTCATCAATCCATTCTTGAAGAGAACCAATCTGCTTTATTGAAATGAGGAAATGAACATGTGTAGGAACTCGAGTTGGTCCCTTTTTATAGTAGAGAGGACACTCAGTGATGGCATCAAAGAGGTATCCGTCGTTGGTCCAGTGCAAATCATTGGTGAGGTCGATGTATGGCTTTATGGCATGTTTGGCCTGCTTATGGTTGGGTGAGGCTTGTGTACCTGACGTTATACCTATGGCTGCAAGGGCGGCCTTAGTGACGCGCACCTTGTGTGTTGCTCCCTGAAAGGTGATATAAAATTTGGATTTCTCTTCCTTCCATGTACTGAAGGCAAGAGTGATGAAATCCATGTTGATTCTGCCAGAAAAGGCTCTCTCATGAATACCCATTGCAGTGAGCAAAGGCTCCGCAAGGGTCATCCACTGAGTGACCATGCTTGTGCTAGGAAGGATCATGATGTTCGTTGCAGATGGGACATCACGATGGATAGTATAACGTGGAGGCTGGGAAGTATCTGTAGAAGACATGATGAGCAAAAAGGAGATGTAAGATGCTCAAAAGTATATCAGAAAGTAGTCAGGAAGTTTGGAAGGTTTTGGTCGCGGGAAATTTTTGCAAGAGCTTCACTAGCACAAGTGAGGAATGAATCGAATTCAGCCAACTTATAGGTGGATCTGGTGGGTCCATTACACTGAATACTAGTTTGGCTGATCAGTTCAGAACCAAAATTTGCAGGCATATACAGTACTATGAAAATAGGCTATAAAAATCTCGGCGAAGGTTTCTGGGTATCTGAACCTATCAGGCGAACATTTTCCAGGGCTGGCGAAGGATTAACCTTCACCCAAGAGAGTCTTTCGCCCAAGTACTGTCATAAATGCATTTTTTCAAGATCTTAGGCTATGGCCAACCTAATTTTGACATTTTAAGATCATCTATCAGGTCGGCGAAGGTTCATAATGAGGGTAAGGTGCTCAGCGAAGGTTCCCAAAATGGCATATTACTGATCCTTCACTAACTCAAAAACTGGATTTTTCTTGGACAGGAACCTTCGCCCAACTCAAATTAGATAAATCTGAAGTGGATGTATAGTCTGGAGGCTCAGCGAAGGTTTCTGATATTGTATAGGCCAAATCTGACCAAAATAGTGTGAGCTTGTGGTCCTTGAGACTGCCCTTGAAATGTCGAGCCTTGATTATTTGTTGGCGATGGTTGAAAGCCTGTCCCATCACCACTATTAAACCATCAAAGTGATGCTCGAAGTCATGAAAGTGAGCATGATCTGCATGGACAGAAGGTGTGGACTGACCAGCCACCTTTTCTTCCAAAGTGGTTATGTGTTGGTTGAGGGCCTTGATGGAAGCAGTGTATGATTGTTGGAGTTTGGTGTGTTGTTCCATCGTGGCTTTCAACTTTGGGCCAATTGCTGATACGCTCCCACTGGAATTTGGGTTCCCTCAGGAATAGCTGGTGGTACGAAATCATTGAAATCGACCATTTCCAGTTGTTCCTTCATAGCGGAACGTGCAGCTTGGACATCTGCAACAACCTCGTCTCGTTCTGCTATGATGTTGTCGATGACTGTTTGCATGAAAGAGATTTTCAGCGGGAGTTGGTTTTGTAAGTGGCTAAGTGTGATTGATTATTAATTAGCCGCAATCTTCCATTCTAATTCCCTTTGGGTGTTAATTTAGGATTTAGCTTAATCACCTTGCTAGTTGGGTAAGCCTTAGTAAGGTTGTTGTTTTTGTTCTCTTAGTTAGTTTCATTTCTATTTCAAGCACTAGTTGGGTAAGCCTTAATGCTTCCGTCATTGTTTTCTATTTCCGCATTTCCGTTTGAAGCTTGGTCGAAACATAGAAAGTGGATGATCCTCTCTATACTACACCACATCTTGAGTAGATCTAGCCAAACATTCACAAATCAAATTTACTTCCAACAATTTCCATCCTTAATGCAAGAGAGCTAAGTGCTGCCATTCTGGGTCCACTTGTGCTAAATATTGGTGTTTGGCTAATTTTAGTGTGACTTTGTGCTAGTTGCATGTAAAAGGATAGATGCCATTACGACCTATTCTGGATGAGATGTCGTTTGAGAAATGGGGCATTGACTATGTCGGCCCTATTCGTCCAGCTACGTGTGGCTCCCAAACTCGCAACATCATCGTAGCCACCGACTACTTAATCAAATGGGTAGAAACCAAGGCAGTGAGGAAGGCACGCCAACTCCACTGCTAAATTCCTATACGAGAATATCTTAGTGCATTTTGGGTGCCCACTAGAACTTGTGAGGGATCGCGGAATGCATTTTCTAAATGAGACTATCACTCACTTGTTGTCCTCTTATCCAATTGTCCATAGGAAGAGCACACCCTATTACCCATGTTGCAACGGACAAGCAGAATCATCCAATAAGATGCTTTGTGGTATCATCACAAAAATGGTTGAAGCTTCGCATTCGAATTGGGAACACAAACTTCAGACAACTTTATGGGCATTTAGAACCACCTTCAAGATAAAGACACCATTCCAAATGGTGTATGGACAGAAAGCCGTAATGCTTGCTGAATTTGTCGTTCCGAGTTTGAACGTAGCCATACCGAATGACTTAATACAAAGGAATCTACCAAGAGGAGACTTCAAAATCTTCTTCAGCTTCACAAAACCCACTTCCTAGCACTTCACACCCTAGTTGTAGAGAAATAGCATAGGAAAGCTTGGCACGATCGGAATCAAGACCAAGGATCTCGTCAAGGGAGAATTGGCCCTTTAATATAACGCCAAGGCACATAATTCAAGCTTAAGTTTCAAGGAGAAGAACCATACAAGGTAGTAGAGATCCGACCTAATGGCGCGATCATTCTCGTCAACCTACAAGGCAAACTGTTCAACATGCCCATTAACGGCAGCAGGTTGTGTCGCTACTACTCGCTAGGGATGTGCCTAAAGTGTCATCCTCATCGTCCTCATCTGGTCATGATGAGCCATCAACACTCCATTAGATAGCCTAGGTAGGTGTAGTTAGTTAATTTTGATCTAGTTTATCTAGGTAGGTAAGTTAGATAGTTGTCGATTAGGATAGACGATAACATAGGTTAGTTAGTCGTTAATGATAGTTTAGATTTAGATCGTTAGAAGTTAGATCCAAAGCGACCCGATTGAATCTAGGATGACCCATAAAATGGGATAGTGAAGCCAAATCAGATCTACTTAGTCAGATTGGTTAGTTGTAAGCTAGATAATTTAAGTTTAGATAGGTTAGTTGGGTAATTAGCTAGGCCAGGTTAGCTAGAATAAGCCTAGGTAAATAGCGTTCGATTAGACGATCCGAAACCCTGTAGCCAATTAGATATAGATAATTAGTCAAATAGGTTTTAGACTAGTTAGACCATTTAGATCAGTTAGAATAGATTTAGGACTAGTGGCCACAGAATAATCGACCATGATCCGTAGGTTAGGGTAACTGTCGACCATGACCCATATATTAGGTTACCTTCTTCCTTAGATAGTTAGGTAGATTAGATAGTTAGCCAAATTAGATAGTTGGATAGGTTGGCCAGTATTATAGGTTATCTAAAATTAGTAGTAGGCGAGTTAGACTAACTCCTATATATAGGCGCGAGTTATAGAAATTCATACTTTTTGTAGACCCGTCTTGATCACAGACTCGCCCTGACTCGCGCTCTCTCGCATACTTGCCCTGACTCGTGCTCTTTGTTTTTTCACATTTAGAATTCCATATTTCATTTTCGACATTCTTCACAGAGTCTCATCATCCTGACTCACCATCATTTCTAACTCGCCATCCTAGTTGAAATGCCTCTACCCACAATAGTGAAGGAAGTTCTTCGTCGACCATACTAACTATTATCGCATCTTCATAATTGACTACCTCGGTAAGGCGAGACTCATTTATTTAGTTGTGGTTGACCCTAGATGGACCGAGGAACGTATAAAAGCTTTTGAGGATTTGAAAATAGCACTGACTATAGCACCCGTACTTCGTTTCCCTAATTACACGAAGGAATTCCACGTGCATACCGACGCAAGTAAGTATGCCATAAGGGGTATCCTTGCACAACTGGACGAATATGAAAAAATCGAAAGAGAAGCACTAGCCATGGTCTATGCTGTATAACAACTCCGCCACTATTTACTAGGCCAAACCTTTGCCTTCTACACAGACCATCAACATTGTTATATATTGTTAATAAATCTTGTAAAACCGGATGCATAGCTCGATGGCTCTTAATACTTGAGGAATTCAATTTCCGCATAGTCGTCAGGAGAGGAACACAACATTTCATGGCTGACCACCTTTCCAGACTTTCCAATGTCAAAAAGGCTGATGCACCAGTCAACGACAATCTACCTAATGCATGCCTTTTCCAAATTGATGCCACTCCCCTATGGGCTGAGGAAATCACTCAGTTCCTCACCACGGACAGATTAAAAGAAGGCCTAAATACAGTGGAAAAAAAAAATTTTTTGCTCAAGGCAACACCCTTTCAACTAATTGTTGGACAATTATATAAAAGGGGTGTTGACAGTATTATACATAGATGCGCTTATGAATTTGAGATACGACCTATCATATCTCAGGCACGTGAGGGCATTGATGGCGGTCACTTCTTTGCCAAAGCGACTGCTAAGATTACTCTAAGAGCGGGCTTATGGTGGCCATCACTATTTAAGGATACCTTTGCTATATTTAAAACATGTGATATTTGCCAACGAGCGAAAAAGAATACAAAAGTAGACTTCACACCGCTTACCCCTATTATAGAAGGCGAAGCCTTCCATAAGTGAGGTATAGACTTTGTTGGGCCCATCAGCCCAGCAGCCAAAAATGCCCATGCACGCTATATCCTGATCGCAACGGATTATGTAACCAAGTGGGTAGAAGCACATGCAACAAAGGATGCCAATGCAAAGACCATAGCATTTTTTTTTTATGAAAACATTATTACGCATTTTGGTTGTCCAATTGAGCTTGTTAGTGACTGAGGCACTCACTTCTTAAATGAAGCGATCGATAATCTCCTATGTCAATACCTTGTTGTCCACCACAAAAGTACTCCTACTATCCTAGATGTAATGGCCAGGCAGAATCCACCAACAAGACCATTTGTAAGATCCTAACCAAGATAGTCGAAACAAGTCGATCATATTCGGAAACCAAACTATTCTTCGCTATCTCGGCGTACCACACCACTCCCAAGAAGGCCACTGGATGGGTTATCCCATTCCATCTCGTATATGGTCAAGAGGCAGTAATGCCTGTTGAATTCCTAGTTTCTTCCTTGCGAGTCATGCAAGCTTTCTCTACAAATTTGTCAGAAAGCTACAGTTGAACAACAAGTCCAAAACAAGCTATTTACATTAGCCCAATTGTGTGAGACTTGACTAATATCATATCACGCACAATTATTAAAGAAACGTCGCTAAAAAGCCTGGCATGATCGTCACTTGCGCAATAATAAAGACTTACACTTAGGTGATCAGGTGCTTCTTTACACATCTAAAAAGCATCCAGAAAAATTAAAATTCAGAAGTGAAGGACCATATGTCATAAATAAAATCTTCCCTAATGGAGCAGTCCAATTGGAAACACTTGACTGAGTACTCCTAGACACTATCGTAAATGGCGGTCGTCTAGGATGCTACTACGAAGAGTTGCATTTTTTGAGCCAATATAACTCCATCCCTATTGTATATATTTATGTTACATTTCTACTGATTCTTATTGATTTTATTTCTTATTTTTATTTTTTGTGTCTTCTTATTTTATATGATTTTTGACTGCATTGTTTGTATTTACTGAGTTCTTATTCTCCATAAGTTTTTTTCTCTTGGTTATTTTTTTAGCTTCACAGAGAGTGTTATAGGTCAACAATAGGTGGTCTAGTTCACATGGATAGATTTTCTAACATTTTAGATCCAGTTCACTTCTGCAATTATGATATCTCAGATTTTCCACCGATAGAACAAATTTGGTAACTGAGATAGTTAATTACACTAAGAACTTCTATTTTGAGCCACTATCATATTTTTACTTCATGATGTTCTACAACACCATCATTGAGATAGAGTACTCAATAGACACTTGGTTGGCATCTCGATCGAGTCCTCTGGTTGGCATCTCGGCCGAGTCCTCTGGTTGGCATCTCGACCAAATCCTCTGGTTGGCATCTCGATCGAGTCCTCTAGTTGGAATCTCGATCGAGTCCTCTAGTTGGCATCTCGACCGAGTCCTCTGGTTGGCAAACTCGGCCGAGTCATCTGGTCAGCATCTCAACCGAATCACATGGTTAACATCTTGACCGAGTCTCCTACTTCAAATCTCGACCGGTTCGAGTGCACACAGTTCAAAAATCTCACAATTCAACAAGATTTTTGAAATCTTGACTGAATCATCTTGTTACAATCTCGATCGAGATGGGCACTTCAAAAATCTCGACCGAGCCCACACACGACAAACGACTATAAAGACATCAAAATCGAAGTCATTTTCACCTCAGCGATGTGCAAGCTTTCGAGTCTTCTGGCGAATGATTTTTGGCGATCTTACAGCTCCCATCACCGCTTTTGCTGCTCTTGCTCGATCCATGCTTACACACACACTTCTCCAGAGTCAGCCTTTACCATCACAAAACCGTGAAGAGCACCATCAAACATCATCTTTGAAAAAAACCTAAAACCGCCAGAAGTCAGAAATATGTTCAAACTTTCTTGCACAAAGACACGCTGAAGGGTAGTGCAGCTGGAGCACACATCAAGCTCTAGTTTCACTATTGCAAAACACATTTTCATTCCACATCCATCATTTTTGGAACCGCAACCATTTTCCAACACTTTTCTCTTCATAGTCGTTGCTTTACACTCAACGCTCTCAACCAAGTCACTTGTTCCATTCTCAGCCGAATCCTAAGCTCAGTTCTCCGCTGAGTCCATTCACTTTCGTTTTCAACAGAACGCCATCATTTTCATCTCCTCCGAGTCGTTTCCTTAGCTTTGAACAAGTGTTTCCATCACCTTCTCAACCGAGTATTTTCATCACTTTTTCGACCGAATATTTCATCACCATCTCAACTGACTGTTCCCATCATCATCTCGACCGAGTATTTTCATCACCATCTCGACCGAGTATTTTCATCACCATCTCGACCGAACCGAACCACCAGAACTCTGCTATCAATCTCAACCGAGTCCTATTTTTCAGAGACCATTTCTAGTGATTTCTAGTCATGTCTTCCCACCAGTCCTCTAGCTCTGATGACCAAGAGGCCAACAAAATCGATATCCATATGGGTCAGTTGGATATTCAAGAGATGACTGTTATAATTTAGCAATTTTCACATGGTTTTTGCAATGTATTTGACATCTATGTGGATCCACACATGTGAAGACATGTCCACACATGTGAAATGACACTTGTAATATTCAGATCCTTTTTATTTAGCGTTCATTTGAGTCAAATATGACATTTCCTAAACTATAGGAGCTAGGTTCTAGATTGTAGGAATCTAGAAGGTCAACACAAACCCCCAATGGATTATGTGGCAAATTAGATAGATCTTATCCAAAGTGGATATGGATGAGTATAATGAGTTGTCCCACACGTGTTGGATGCAGCTTAGAGAGAGATTATGGTGATTGTGTACTTGATCCATGAATCCATTGTGAAGCCAATAATGAGTTATTTTGGTTTGTGCAACAATCTTGATGTTTTCACTCTCTTTAGCACTTTTTTTGTGAATGAATGCTTAGTATTTCACAAGTAAACTGATTCTCTATTATCAGGCCGTACAGTAGCAGTACTTCACAAGTGTGAAGCCGTGGATCATCATTTCTTGATTGTTCTTGCTTGGAATCACAAAAATTATCCACTAGAAGCTATAATTGGAAGCTACTCTTAATGTAGATCAAGATTCCAAGCTACCAATATCTCTTTGTGATCATTTGTAGATCAAATTTAGTCCAAAACCTTGAAATTTAACATGGTATCAGAGCCAAGTCAAAGAGCTTAGATGATGATCCAAATACCTTCATTTTGGTGAAAGCATTGGTGCTAGAATCATGCTGGAGTTGTACTTTCACCAAATCTTTGTGTTTTTTCACTATTTGAGCTTCAAACAAGTTGTGAAGAGTGAAACTAGTGATTTGCTTGTAAAAATCCATTGATCTCATTAAATATTTGATGTCGAATGGTGTTAGAAGTTTATTAAACCTCCAAATCATTGAGAGTGAGTTGAGGCTTATGTTTTTAGTTCAAGAGTGAGGCTAAAATCCATTCTAAACACCATAGGAAGGGCATTGGCACTTTCAAGAGTCAAATCCGAGCTTCTAAATTGAATAGATTGTGTAAAATTCAATTTATCAAGTCTTTTTGACTTTAAGATCATTATAGATCTTGCTTCTTGAGTTTTGTGAGATTCAAGAGAGTAGCCTTGTTGCTAAATTCTGAGAAAGAGAGAAGGGAGAGCCTTTGAATAGTACATTTGTTGTACTTGTTACTAGTGAGAATGGGTTCAATTGGAGCCTATCTACTTGAGGCTAGTGAAAGGCTAAATTCTAGTGACTATTCAACTTGGAAAGTTAGAATGGAGTCACTACTAGTGCTCCAAGATATGTATGATCTTGTCATAGGAGAGGAAGAAGAACCTCAAGGAGGGCAAGATGAAGTAAGGTACAAAAAGAGAGCTAGACTAGCATTACATTGCCTAAAAATGAACGTTAGTAATGAACTTCTAAAGGAAGTGGCATCTTGTACCTCGACCAAAGAGTCTTGGAACTATCTAAAAGAGATTTATGGATCAAAAAATACCTCTAGAGTGCTTATGTTAAGAAATAGAGTTCTTCAAAGCATTAGAGGGAGTGATGAGAGTGCTCAAGAATATGTCTTGAGAATAAAGTCTCTCAATAAAGAACTTTCCATCATAAGTGAGGGCATTCAAGATGATGAGCTTGTTCAAATCATTTTGAATGGTCTTGGAGATGAGTTCTCTAATCTTGTACAAAGCTTTGCTATTCAAGATTCTCTACCTTCTATTGACAAGCTCCATAGTGTGCTTGTGGCCAAGGAGAGTATAATCCTTCATGTCAAGCAAAGGATTGGTTCCTTAAAGTTGCATGATGGTGATGAGAAGGCCAACTTCTCAAGCAAAGGAAAGGCAAAGTCCAAGAAAAAGATCCAACCAAGGGAGACCAAGAACCATCAAGCTCCAAAGGTGGAAAGAAGAACAAATCCAAACTCAAGTGCTTCTTTTGTGGAAAGAAGGGGCACTTTGCAGCCGAGTGTTACAAAAAAAATAATGCACAAGGGGATAGCAAGCAAGGCAACCTCAC
Source organism: Diphasiastrum complanatum (assembly GCA_029204225.1). Lineage (NCBI taxonomy): Eukaryota > Viridiplantae > Streptophyta > Lycopodiopsida > Lycopodiales > Lycopodiaceae > Diphasiastrum > Diphasiastrum complanatum. The sequence goes on from CM055101.1 coordinate 21,475,248, forward strand.
TCTTAAGGAAGATGAGGATGAAGTGGATTCATCCTTGATGGCATCTACATCAACATCCAAGAGCTACTCCAATGACACATGGTGGATTGATAGTGGGGCTAGCTCCCACATGACATTCCAAAAGGGATTTTTTCTCAACTCTTGTACCTTCTGTAGGTTGTAAAAAGTCTATTCTAACAGCAAGTGATCAAGAATGTAGAATAGATGGAGTGGAAGCTATTCCCTTAAGTCTTGGATCCTCTAAAATAGTAGATCTAGATAATGTACTCTAAGTTCCTACACTTACTAAGAATTTGTTAAGTAGGGAAGATCTTCATTCACTTATCTCTTACACTTTTCTAACATCTATGTTTGATGAGTCGAGTTGCTTTGAAGAAGCTATGGAGTCACAAGAATGCTTCTTGGTTTCCAAGGGGAGGCTCGAACCTGGGACCAAAGAAACTTTGGATGCCAAGCCAACCAACTGAGCCAACCCCGTTGGGTGGAGTCACAAGAATGGAGGGATGCCATGCAAAAGGAGTATGATGCTCTTATGGAGAATCATACATGGAAGCTTGTGGATCTGCCTCATGGAAGAAAACCACTTGAGTGCAAATGGATCTATAGATTGAAGTACAATCAAGATGGGAGCATCAACAAATACAAGGCAAGTCTAGTGGCAAAGGGGTTCTTGCAAACCAAGTGCGTAGACTTTCATGAAACTTTTGCTCATGTTGCTAAACTAGTTTCCATAAGGTTGATCATTTCTCTTGCAACTACTTTCAATTGGTCTCTATTTCAACTTGATGTGACTAATGCAATTCTCCAATGGCTATTTAGAAGAGGAGATCGTGAGGCAACCTGAGGGCTTCATCAAAGAAGATCAAGAAGAAAAAGTGTGTTTGTTGCTAAGAAGCCTTTATGGGCTTAAGCAAGCACCTAGAGCTTGGTACTCTAGGTTGAATGCTTTCTTGAACTCCATAAGATTTGTTGGAAGTGCTTATGATCCTTCTTTATATTTAAGATTCAATGACGGTAAAATCATCATTCTCATTTTGTATGTAGATGACATTATCCTTAGTGGAAATGATCATGTTGGTATATAAGAAGTGAAAGTAATATTGTCTAAAGAGTTTAAGATGGTGAATCTTGGTAATCTTCATTTCATTTTAGAAATAGAAGTATCAAGAGGCAGATATTTGAGTTTCATTTGTCAATCCAAATATGCTTCTTCTATTTTAGAAAAGTTTGAAATGAAAGATTGTAAAGGAGTAGAAACTCCTATGGAGCAAAATGTAAAAGTTTCTAATAGTGATGATGAAGCATCCTTTGAGGACATCACACTATATAGAAGACTTGTAGGCTCCTTAATCTATCTTACTATAAGTAGGCCTGATCTGAGTTATAGTGTAGGTAAACTAAGCAAATCTATGCAAAATCCATTGGTTTGTCATTGGAAAAATGCAAAAAGAGGAAATGTACCGCCTTGATTGGATAAAGGTAAAGGGAAGATCAAGGATGACTCTTCAAGTTAGAATTCTTGCAAGACTTCGTCTTCTAGGAAGTCGTCACCTTCTAAGAAGACTTCATCTTGTAGAAAGTCATCACCTCCTCAAATAATTCCTGTCAAGAAAGCTAAACAAAGATCCAAGAACAATCCTTTTGAAAATGAACAGTAAGATACAATACAACATGACATGCCAGATCATTTCAAACGCTACACCTTCGATGATGTTGTCATTATGTTACCAAAGGCTCATCGTGAACCTGAGGAGCAAGTGCCAGAAACGCAAGAGGTTTATGATGGACCAGCTAGAACTCAGCCTATGAATCTTGTTGAACCATACACACTAACATTTTCAAAGCCTCAAAGCTTTGATTAAGTTCATCGGTCCAAGTAACCGGTGGACTGATTTTTGAACGCTTTTTGGATTTCTTCTTATTACCCTTTTAGTTTTTCTTTTGGCTTTCTTCACTCTCTTGAGAAGATTCGTCAGAGGCAATGCAACTAAGGCATAGTCTTTAATGAATTTATGGAAAAACACCCTGTGAAGCCCAAAAAAGATTTAACTTCTTTAATGGTTTTCAGATTAGGCCAATCACAAACTTTTTGGACCTTATCGTAATCGATCTCAAGATCTCGATCGGAAATAATATGTCCCAAGTACTTGAGTCTTGTCTGAAAGAACTCACACTTAGACTCCTTAGCATAAAGTATTGTCTGCCTTAGAATATCCAACACAGTAGGCAAATGCTCCTCATCCTCTTCAAGAGTCATACTATAAATCAAGATCTCATCCAACAATACCACGAGAAACTTCCCTAGATATGGACGAAGAATATCATCATCTGTTGGAAGGTTGTCGGGGCATTAGTTAGACCAAAGGGTAAAACTAAAAATTCGTAATGGCCATACCTAGAACAAAAATCAATTTTATAACCTCTTCTTTTCTTGATGTGACAGCAGGAGGCGTCGCGCTTCCCCACGGCCCACTCCGCTTTCATTTTCTAAATAACTTTGAAAGAAAAGTTATGAGATGGTTTAAAAATAAAAAACCTATACACTAAGACTAACCTAGTACTTGAAATGAAAACTTGTAAACTCAAAGTTGATTATAGCTTAAAATTTTCATTAAAAGATGAATCCAAGCCAAATCTTGTTGTAACTATCCTTTTTGAATGTACAACTCTCTCCTCCTTCTCTATACCTATGAATCCCCAAGGCTTTGGAAGAGAGAGATAAGCCTTACCTATATTTAATGTCCTTTTGAAGTCCATGGGTGCCATCCTAAATCCTAAATCTCTTATCATATACCCTTAATTCTAAAGCCAAATCTATAACAACAAATCTTGTATTCTATATCCTAAACCTTAAACTCTAGATCCAATATTCCTTGCTCTAAATCTTAAACTCTAAACCCTAAATCCATTATCCTAAATCCTAAATCTCTTATCTCATATACCCTAGTTATTGATTGAGAAGTTTTTGCATGCATACAGCCTCGTCACAATTGTCACTACTTTCAATGTCCATACATTATTCCAAACCAATTAATACTTAAATCTGTTTTCTAAACCACAAGCGCCAAAAGATGTCACACACAATATAGAAACTAACGTTGATTCAAGAATCAACATAAGTTGAATGACAAGTTTGATAGCAAATTGGCACTTTAATTACAATAAGATATGTAAATACAACAAAATTAGTAATTTCAACTTGAAAAGCTTTTACAATGATGTGATATTCAGTAACATGTTTTTTATGAAATACAATGCATGCTTAGCTTTTCTTTCATGCTGATGTGATCTACCAACAATCAATACAAAAAGTGAGTTTGAAACCTTTGATTTTGTAGTTATGTTAATTCATAAATATAGGACAAGAGAGTTACAATTTTGAAGCTAAAACGGGAATATATCAACTAGAATGACACAATCATGTGCATTAGCTAGTAGACAAGTTAATCTAGTATAGGTAGGAAACTAGTTTAATCTTTAGAACAAAAAAAATACTCCACTATAGCTTAGAGGTGGTTATTTTGAAAATGTTGATGATATGTTCCCTATCATCATATTGTTTAAGACATTTATGGAAAGCTACTTTCTTGGTTCTTGCTAAGCTTAACCTAGTAAATAATTTCTAATCGACTTTAATTGTACATATCAAGAAATCAAGCATGCTTATGAATATGAGAAACTTTATTGGCTGAGAGAGCCCACCTTGATTAACTACTATCTAATGAGTGATTTTTGCGCAACCATCATCTTAAAACATGCATGAAAGAAGACAATCTACAAAGGAAAACTACTTAATTAATGTATGTGAATATATATATTGATAAAGATTAATAATCTCATTCTAAACACTCCCTAGCCATAACAAATATCGCCAAATTGATTGGTCATGCAACACTCGTAGAGGCTAAATAGCCATGATCATAAACTAGCCAAGTGAGGAAGGGTTTAGCTTTTAACTGTTGCTTTGGTCCAAGCTAGTTTTAAACATGCATGAAAGAAGTCATTCAACAAATAGAACGGCACTTTAGCATATATATGAGTAGATAGCAAGGTCCTAGTCTAAACAAATACCCCCCAATTTAAATCAAATATTTCCAAGGGGATTGGCCATGTGTTGTAATTGATTCTTGTTTTTGTAGGAACATGGACTTTAGAATAGATTGACATGAGAAGAGGGCCCTCTCTTTGATAATTACTTTCAAATACTCCCCAAAAAGAGTAAATATTGGATATGTTGCTTGTCGATAAATCATAATGGGTGTTGACCAAACATGAATTAATTGGTTCCTAATCATATTGGGAACATGCCCATCATAAATTGGGACTTTGTCTCAATATATTGTAAGTGGTAGAGGCCAACATGAAATGACTCATGCATGTTCTCATCACTTGAAACATGAGCATAAGCATAGATTGGCCATGTGAAGTGGGTCTTACCTTTCTATTTTATTGTTTTTCTAAGCTTTGAATACCTTTGCTAGATAGAACACGTTAGATTCCTAACTTTAAAATTAGAATTAAATTGACTTCCACCATGATTTCAGGCTACATAAGCTTTGAGTCTCCCAACTACAAGGCACCAATAAAAGCCAGCCAAAAATAATTTAAATCTTAACCAGTCCATTGGCTGTGGCCAACGAAATATTAGCCACAAACCTCTTATCTATTTTATTCGCTATTTATATTTGTAAATTTTATTTTATTGTAAGAATTTTTACTTTTTATGGGCTTATATTATGCACCTTTCAATGAGAAGTATCCATAAAGTCTTTTGTTTTGTCATCGCAACCGTGCGTGAGGGCCTTCGTGGCCGAAAAGGACACATGGATGTTTTTTATTTTATTTTTATTCTCATGAGACACAAGGCTTGGAGGAGGTAGAAAAGAATCTTTTGAGAATATTCTTTTTGCCTCGGAGGTTGAAAAGAGGCAGCCTCTATAGATGGCAAAACATGCCCAATTAGATGATGACACATCTCTCGGAGGTAGCACTGTACCTCCAACATATGACTTGCCGCCACATTTATGGTGGCAGCCTCATAATACATGTGGCCCAGCTAAGAGACGGAGGGTATCTTAGTGGCACAAAAGAATCTCATTACCGTTGGATATTCTGGAGACCATTAAGATTCTTCCACGTATCAGAGATAAACGACTAGATGTGCTTTCTCAAGTGCCAGATTGACACGTGGCAGGAATCCAAGTGGGCGACTTAAAATTATCGTGCCAACCAGGGAGGCGCGGGCGAGAACGAAAGTGTGACAGAAAGAAAGAAGACGAGCAGTAGCCGGGAGAAAAAAAAAGCAAAGGATCTGCGAGCGTGCGGCTATGCCGCAAGATCTTGAATCGTAAAATCCTTTCGGAGTTGCAATGGAGATTGATAATGCTTTCGGAGTTGCAATGGAGTTGCTTTTGGAGTGGATTAACGAATAAATTTCCTGCTCTGGTACTCATTTAGCACTCATGTAGTCTTATTTTATAGCTAGAGTTTCATTCAGGTACTCATTTAGTCTTATTCTATGGCGAGAGTTTCCTTCATTGGCCTCTGGTATAGTATAAAACTTTTGTTCGAAACACTTCTGACGTAAAGCTTACATCCTTGAGAGAGAGTGAAAGACAAAGTAGGAACACTTTGGTAGATAGACTTGGGGATTTTTCGTTGTCCTTACGTTACTGCTCCTGATGTGGAATTTAAGTGCATTTTGCAAGAAGATCAAACGATTTATATCTTATGATTACTCAACTTTACCAGAAATTAGCTAGTAACAGCCTTGGTGGCGGAGAGAAAGGTATTGAAGTGGAAATTGGCTATGTGTTCGTTGTATTATCTGATTTAACTAGATCTAGTACTGCTGCAATATGACCTTCTCACTAGGTATATTTCTGGACTACTTGATAACACTACACATGCAGTGCAATAACCAGACATAAAACTAACGTGATCTCAGTACAAGACATTCACGTCATACATGGAAACGGCAAAAACAATTTGTCAAGTAATATCTAAAATTAGGACCATTGAAAAACACCAAAAAAGATTACTCTTTTTATCAGCTATTTATACTAAGCAGATAACGGGTTTCCAGTAGGACAACTAATTAGGCCATAGATCATAATGGCCATCGTGAGCTGGCATCCGTCCAGTTAGTACTTCTTGGAAATTCACTTGTAGAATCCAACTCTGAGCGATTTCCGTGTAGTTCTACAGACTGTGTAGAAACATGCATAAAACTGTGTTTGTTGATCCTCTCTACAAACTTTTCTACTGGCTCTACTGACAATGATAACAGGTTCCTATCAACCTACAGCCTACGGTTTGCAGTATAATGGTGATGTACCCCGCCTGTCAATTGGCAAATCTACAGCCTGATTTTGATCCTTTACTAATAATGGAAGCTCAACTTAAATCTGAGATCTGTCAGGACTCATATACCTACGCTCTACAATCTATTTCGATTTTTTTTTGGTTTCTTATAGAACGTAGTTTATTACTAATCTAATCTGAGCAAGAAACATAGAATGATATTGAATCTAATCCTAGAGAAATCACCAGAATCAACAAAACAAAATCTAACTAAGAACTGCAAATCCTACAAAGTGTTTATTACAATATCACTCAACATTTGTAATAAAAACTTATCAGGGAGTCAAGCACAAAGCAACATCAAATGAGAATGGGTAAGATTAGCCACTAACCCATGCACATCTACTTGATATTAATCACAAAACCAATCCTGGACAAAGGAAGAAACAACAACAACAGATTCATACACAAGTACTCAAACTAAATGCATACACAGCATTTTGTTACAATAAAGAGTTTCATGTGCATACGGACGCTAGTAAGTATGCTATTGGTGATGTTTAACGCAACCCGGAGAATTCGGAAAGGATTTCCCAATCCGTTTCCTAAGCCGTCAGCTTGTTCCAGCTAAGGGTAGCTATTCCACAACAGCTCGAAAAGCACTAGCAATGGTCTATGTTGTTCAACAGTTTCGACATTATTTGCTAGGCCAGATTTTTGTCTTTTATACCAACCATCATGCTCTTCTTTACCTATTGAATAAACCTTGTAAAACTGGACGAATTGCACGATGGCTATTGATTATTCTAGAATTCAACTTTGAAGTTGTTATTCGGAAGGGATCACAACATTTTTTGGCTGATCATCTTTTACCTAATGCTGAAGCATCTGATGAGCCAATAAATGATGAGTTACCAGATGCGTGTCCATTTTATATAGATACGACTCCGTTATGGACAGATAATATCACTAGCTAGCCACTGGGGAGATAGATCCTCAGTTGACCAAACTGCAAAAAAACAAACTTATCATGAAATCTTTACAATATCATCTTATTGCGGGACAACTATATAAGCTAGGTGTTGATGGTATTACACGTGTGCCCACGAATCTGAAGTTTGACAGATTATTGCCTTGACACACGAAGGTATTGGGGGAGGCCATTTCTCCTCTGATGCTACTACTAGGGCAATTCTTCTGGTGATTTTGGTGGCCAAACCTTTTTGAAGACACTTAGGCTTATAGAAAAGTTTGCGACGTTTGCCAACATGCAAAGAATACAAAAAAAGCTGATCACAATCTCCTTACTCCAATACTTGAAAGCGAAGCATTTCACAAATGGGATATTGATTTTGTTGGACCCTTTAGTCCAGCAGCATGTGGCACACAATCACGATATATTTTGATTGCCACTCATTATGCAACAAAGTGGATAGAGGTTAGAGCAACACGAAAAGCAGACGCAAAGTCTGTAGCACGCGTCCTCTATGAAAACATCATCGCTAGATTTGATTGTCCAATAGAGCTTGTCAGTGATCGAGGTTCTCACTTCCTTAATGAAGTAATTAACAGTTTACTGACTCATTATTTCATTATCCACTGAAAGAGTACCCCCCCCTGTACTATCCTAGATGTAATGGACTAGCTGAGTCTACGAATAAAACAATTTGTAAAATCTTAACCAATATAGTAGAAATTAGTCGATCAGATTGGGAAACGAAGTTATTTTCTGCTATCTGGGCATATCGCACAACACCAAAGTGAGTCACGGATTGGAAAACACCATTTGAACTAGTATACGGCCAAGAGGCTGTTATGCCAGTAAAATTCTTGATTCCGTCCTTACGCGTCACTTTAGCTTATGCCAAAGACTTGTGTGACGATAATGCTTATCAACACCAAGTTCAAAATCAAGTTTTCACATTGACAAAATTGTGTGAGACACGTCTTATATCTTACCATGCGCAGTTGATCCACAAACGATGACAAAAGGCCTGGCATGATCGTCATGTCCAGACTAAGAATATCACGATAGTGATAAAATTTTACTTTACACATCTTTCAAAGTCCATCTAGGAAAATTGAAATGCCGTAGCCACGGTCCTTATGTTGTCCAGAAATTTTTTACAAATGGTGTCGTGCAATTAGAAATGCTCGAAGACATACATACCCCTTGACACCTTAGTCAATAGTAGTCGCCTATGATGATACTATGAAGATACCTTTACCATCTATCGTTTAAGAAGGACTTCCGGGTTATTAATTTTTTCTCTCTTTGATCGATTTTTTTCCATGTATATTCCTACCTACTTCTTTCGAAAACCATATGAAGGCTCGATTTTTAAGCACGGGACTGAAAAATATTTTTTCGATCCTTTGTAATTTTTTTAATACTTGTTGGTTTTTTTTGTCCCTTTTAAATTTCTACATACTTTAAAATTTTTTGATACTCAGCCCAAATTTTTAAGATTTATTTGAGTCCGAATCGACTCGAAAAAGCCAAAAAAAATTTCAAAACATCTCAAATTTTTCTAGATTTTTTTGAGTCCAAATCGACTAGAAAAAACTGACATTTTTTTCTTCAAGTGATTCAAATTTTTTTGATACTTTTCAATTTTTGTGTCCTTGTGAAATCTGTTCGATACTATACAGTTTTTTAGTCCATCAGTTTCTCGACCCATCAATTTTTCAATCCATCAATTTTTTTTACCCCATCATTGTTTCGATCCCAGATTTTTCCGATTCTAGATATTTTCGAGTCATTGAGGATTTTTTCAAGACTTGAAATTTTTTTTCGAGTCATTAAAATTTTTTCAAGTCAATAATAAATTTTTTCAAAATTTTTTTGAGTCATTAATTTTCGAGTTATTTTTTGACCCTGAATTCCATCCGCCGGTTTCCGTGATAACTTGCCTACCCTAAATTTTTTGAGTATAACTACGTCAGCCAATCCTTCCTTTTTTACTTCATAATTTTCGGAAGAGTTCATGTCCAATTGACTCATCTCTGGCACTTTTCACGATATATGTTCTGATTCCACCAATTTCTTCTCCAAACTGATCGCTCTCATCTGGTCTTGTATTTCCTCCATCCTCCGTTGCTTCTGCACATGCATGCATCCCACCCAACCATTCTTCAAATCCGCCTTCACCTCCATTTGTCACTTGCAGCCACCAAGCGCATCCGCCATCTATATCCACCAGTGTACCTTCCAGTTGCGTCCGCCAAGATCAGCCAACAACTCCATCCAACAACTCCATCCAACAACTTTTGTATCTTCCAGATTGCATCCGCCATCTGCTTCATAGCATGTGCAACAACAACCTTGTTAAGGATCTTGCATAAAATTCTATTCGTTCTTTTAGTTAATCCATTGGCTTTCAGATTATAAGGGATTGTCTTTTTGTGTTTGATCAGAAAATAAGTAGTCAGTAGTCGAATTGTATCATTTAGAAAATGAGTACCACAATCACTGCCTAACTCAAGAGGACACCCATAATGTGTAATTATAGCTTTGAATAGAAAAACAGCGATAGTTTTCACATCATTTCGTTTCGTCACTTTGGCTTCGTTGCATAATCCGTTGCTACCAAAATGTATCAACATTTTATGTGTCGAGTTACTGGCTTAATTGGTCTAACAAAGTCAATTCCCCACTTTTCAAATGGTGCGAGAGGAATGACTTGCTTGGTAAAGTGCCATTGAGTTTATGTGGCAGAGTCTTCTGTGCCACAGAGTGTCTGACGAGTCATCATGAGTTTGATGCACCTGATCTACAGGTAGGCGTACCTTCATATGATATAGGTTTTCTTTCGTTCTGTCTTTGACCGATCAATGTACTGGTACTGGCGTCAATCACATTGCATACTTCGTCAGAAAACGTCACACGCATCCCTACATCTGCTATTCTTGCTACAAAAAGCAAGTCTTATTGCAGAGTAGGCACGAACAAAACGTCTTCGAGTTGTCTGTCTCTGCCGTTGGTGTTGAGCCATAGTGAACCAATACCATTCACTTGATGTCTAGATCCATCTCCAAGAACTATGAATCTTGAAGGATCTGCACTTCTGAAATCAGACATGATTCGTCTTGATGTCACGAAGTGCAAGGTGGCTTCTGAATCTAGGATCACCTCATGTGTGTCAAATGTTGACGCTGGACACATGTCTTCACAGATATAGACAGTCGAATAGTTTCTGTTCGTTCTTTCTTCGCCCATTTTCGAGTCTTTTCCGAGGAGCTAAGCTAGCGACTTGCATAGTATATTGGATGGTCTTTCTTCTGTTCGTCCTTCTGACTTAGACAAACACCAATAGCAAATGCTGACACATCAACATAACAATGAAATAGTTTCGACTAGTTAGGTGGTCTCAGAATTGGAGCATTAATCAATCTGTGCTTGAGTTCTTCGAATGCTTTCTGTTGGGCTGCCATCTAAATATAAGCAACATATTTTTTAAGTAACTGTGTAAGAGTTGCAGCAATATAGGCATGATTCTAGATAAATCTTCGATAATAACCCACATGTCCTAGGAAACCTCTTAGTTCACGTAGATTCTTTAGTATCAATAGATTCTTGATAACTTCGACTTTATCTTTGTTGACTTCAATTCCTCTATTTGATATTTTGTGACCCAAAAGTATACCTTCTCTCATGTCGAAAAAACATTTTTCAGGGTGAAGTGACAAACAAGTGTCTCGACACCTCTGCAATTTAAGCTTTAGCTTCTGAATATGAGTCTTGATATTACTGTATACACAGAAATCATCAATGAAAATTTCGAGAAATGTTCTCAGAAAAGCAGCAAAAATCAACATCATGATTCTCTGGGAAGTAGTTGGTGCATTACAAAGACCAAAGGGCATTTTATTATGGACTCATAAGTGCCCCAATCAGTAGTAAAGGTAGTCTTTGGTCGATCCTCCTTCCTTACTCCAACTTAATTGTAACCAAAGAAGCCATCACAGAAACTGTAACGTTCTTGCCCAGGGACTTGGTCTAAGATGGAATTCGTGAAAGGTAATGGATGGTCATCTTTCCTTGTAGCATCATTCAGCTTCCGAAAATCCTGACAAATTTGTATCTTGCTAGTCTTCTTCTTTGAAACTACAACAATAGGAGATACCCACTCACTACTTAAGACATGATAAATAATACTTGTCTTAAGTTGCTTGTTGAGTTCATCTTTTACCATTAGAGAGTACTTTGGATTAAGACGATATTGTCTCTATCGGACAGGAACTGTGTCTTCCTTAAGATCAATGCGGTGCTCACCAGATTCCGGAGATATCCCTTTCAAATCTTCGAGCGACCATGCAAATACATCTTGGTACTCTTTCGATAGTTCAGTAAATTCTGCTAATCCAGTCTCTCCAAAGGACTTCGAAACATGCACAAATATTCTAGGTGCAAGTTCATTTAACTCTGTAAAATCGGATAGAATTATACCTTCCGTCATATTGGCCTGGGTATGGCCATGAATGTCACGTATGGCTGACTCCATAGATTTATTCTTGTTGTCGGCCTATTCTATTTCAACAAATTCTTGGTCAAATTCTTCAAATTCATCATCTGAATCCTTAGAATTTTCAGAGTTCTGGTCTGCCACTTTTGATTCACTGATATTAGGGTCTGCATTGCAAATCTCAAAGAATTCTTCTTCTTCCTCCTATGAGTCATTATTCTTGTAGCATTCGAAATAATTTACATCGATATTTGATTCTTTAGAGAATATATTAAAATCATAAGAAGAATCTTCTGAAGTGAAACTAGTGTCACTGGCAAGATCTCACCTTCATATCTATCATGACTCCAGGTAATAATATGGTTTACCATGATTTCTTTTCTCACCAGACTGGAATCTTAGTTCTCTAGACTTCCAGTGTACACTTGCATTAGCTTGATAAATTCGTCCAATTAAAACAAAATATTATGACAAACCAAGTGGTTTGATGACAATAAAATTCATCGTAAAAGACTTGGCTTGTATATACACTGTTACGTCCTTCAATTCACCAACAGGCTTTCTTCGTGTCGAATCAGCCAATTTGATATTTCTTTAGGTTGGGTGAATATCCATCAATCCCAAGGCATGAGCGGTGTCTTCAGTTATTATATTGACACTAGAACCTGAATCAATCGACACTTTCTCAATTAAACATCTAGCAGTTGTAACGTCGATCTTTGGTGTGCCAAGGTCTCCCAGATCAATGGACAATATGCCAACATATGGCAAAGAAATTGGTTTCTTCTTCTTAGGAGAAGAAAGACTTTTCAACTGCTTAGGATAATAATTATTGTCAGCCAATAATTGTTCAAAAGTAATATTAGGATGAAGAGAACCAATATCCGTGACAATGTCATAGTCTTTCATCTTCACTTTTGAGATAGGTTTGTCGATAATAGCCTCCGAAAGTTTTGTCTTCGTGATTTCCACGTCCCCTTCCTCAAAGGTGATTTTTTTTCCTGCAGCAGCTATTTGTATCTCATAATTGATAATTTCTTTCGTTTTTGTGGAAATATCCTTCGAGAATAACTTAGCTACATCATGATCATAATCGAGATCAGCTTTAAGATCTTCTTTCGCTATTGACTTGTTCGAATATTTCTTCTTCGAGGACTTCCTTCGTTTCTTTGAAGGTATTTTCGTATCAGGTTTCGAGGAACTTTTGCTTCTCGTAGTTACTTTGAATAGCTTTTCGACATCACTTGGCCAAGAATGGTCAACTGTCTTTGACTGTTTTGCTTCGATGACATCAACCTTCTGCACCACAACATCAACAAAAGATTTTAATTTTGTATAAGCACTAGCAGTAGGTGTAACAACATACTGGTACTTTTGACATGGTTTCATCAATTGTGGACAATCCGGATACTTGTGGCCTGGTTCTTTGTAGTTCGAGCACAAAGGTATAAATCCGATCGGTTTTCGCGGCTATGAACAATCTGACGAAAAGTGTCTTGGTTCACCACAATTATAACAGTTTTCTGAAACAGGTTTATTCGAACTAGTAGAACCGACAAATTCTGGTGGGTTCTGTCTCTTTGGTGCAAACTTAGGTTTGCCTTGCAGAACATAATTAGTAGATGCATCATCTTGAAATATAAACAATACTTTCTTAGAAAGATCTTCAACATACTTTATGTTCACAGCTCTACACTCTTCTTTAGAATGTCCAGATGTATCGCATTTCGTACACCCTAGTCCTGAATTCAAAGAAGAAGCTTTTGGCCTTTTGTCTACAACTTCTGAAATTTGGACTTTTAGATCGTTGAACTTCTTGTTGAGATAAGCAATGTTACTTTTCCAAAGCTTTTCAACTTTAGAGGTCGTAGACTTATCCTCATGGTTTTTACCCTCTTCTTTTCGTTTGGACTTTCATTTCTTTCTTTGGTCATCAGTGTTTGTGTATGATGAGTCACTGGAATCAGAATCGAAACTAGAAGAACTTGAAATAGATTCAGTTTTAGATTCATCTTCACTGTCGCTGGAGTCATGCTTAGACTTTCGAGTTCGTCTGGTAGAACGTCTCCTACGTGCTAACTTGGAAGTCTCATAATTCCTAGCACTCGCTATGACTATTGATAAAGAGGTTATATCTCCTTGTCTACAGTATCGATCAATTTTCGGTGGTAAACCTGTCAAAACCCACTCGATCTGCATTGTGATAGGATACACACTAGTTAGTTTTTCAATCAGATTATTTACTTTTCGTGTGTACTTTCTAAGCGATTCTTTTTTCTTTTTCTAGACATTATTAAGTCGTCCAAGAATTCTGGACGAATAACCAATTTCTCTGAACTGGTTAAGAAACGCATCTTTCAGTAGTACGAAGTGACAACACATCCTGGTTCAACTTGGTTGTACCATATGTGAACTTGCATTCTCAAGTATTCACATAGACAAGTAAATAAGTTTAAAGACAGTTCTTTAATTCAACTTCACGGAAACACAACAAACGACCGTAATGAAATATCGTACTGTCTGACCAAATAATGATTCAAATAATGCATATGAGATTGCTAGTAGATTCGAAATCCTTCACACTCAACAGTGCGGAGAACAGAGATTTAAGAAAATAAACTTGAGCTCTCTATTCACTTCTTCAATCTCAAACATACAGTAACTCTCTCTCTCTCTCTCTCTCTCTCTCTCTCTCTCTCTCTCTCTCTCTCTCTCTCTCTCTCTCTCTCTCTCTCTCTCTCTCTCTCTCTCTCTCTCTCTCTCTCTCTCGGTAATGTGAGAATGAAGAGTGTCTAGTTTTATAACCTATAGAGCAAATAAACACATCGATAGGAATTCCAGGTGCGTCGCTCCATTTACAAATTCTAAGTATCATATAAGTTACAAGTACATGTAATTTGTATAGTTGATGGTTCATTGTGACGATTCAAATTCAGTCGCTTCATATCCAAGTGTCGTTTCATTTCAGGAGGTCACGACTTTAAGTAAAAGGTAGCAACGTCCAAGAGGAGCTGTATACCTTCTAGCCAAAAGGATCTGAAGTCAAAGGCCAAGAGCACAAAGTGTGCAAGCTGCACAAAGCAATCTATGGTCTGAAACATGCCGCAAGAGCATGGTTTGAAAGAATCAACTCTTATTTTATTCAATTGGGTTTTGCAAACAATTTAGTTGATTGTAATATTTATTCCATGCATATAGGTATCAATTTGTAATATACGTAGATGATGTATCTATTTTGTCTAACGAGACTTTTTTTGATCAATGATCTAGGGTCAAATGCAACCTCTTCTAGGTTCTATGTCTACTCATATGATACCTGCAGGAATCATAGATTTTGTTTTTCTATTATGCTATTTTGCAAAATTCCTCTCATTTTGTGTACAGAACAATGCCTGGTAAAATACACGAGTTTATGCTAGCGATTCGACAACCTGCAATTTCTACATAGAATCGAATAAGCCAAACTTTTTGAAAGTCAACTTCATCGACTTTTCGGCTAATCTACATCAAAGGGTATCTATTTCCGTCTAATTCTACATTCGAATGTCAAAGCATTTTGAAGAACATCGAAGACTTGGCCATCCTCGACTTCTTCAACCATCAAGTCATTTGACATCTGAAGTGTCCGAAGTCTCCCACTTCTTCGACAACTTCGACCATCAAAGTATCTGAAGTATCCGAAGTGTCCAAAGTCTCCCACTTCTTCGACAACTTCGACCATCAAAGCATCTAAAGTATCCAAAGTGTCCGAAGTCTCTGACATCACCGATGTGACCGAAGTCTTCGAAATATTCGACATCTTTGACTTATTTGACTACTTCGATGATCTATTGATCCAACAAAGTGTCCGAAGTATTCGACGATCGACTTGTTCATCTACTTCCCAAAATATATGAAGGGAAGGATCTGCCAAGGGCAAAGACCACAGTGTAATACGAGTCACCGCAAGCTACTGCAAGGAATTGCCAAGGCAAAGGTTGCGGTCTAATACGAGTCACTGCAAGCTAATGCAAGGCACCGTTAGAAATCGCAAGAGTCAACTCTACGATGATTATGCGAAGACCAGGCACCACCAAGAAGCTACATTCTAGCGATTGCGGTCTACATACGGTTGCGACAAGCGTCGTCATATTAGTCTCCCAAAGGAGATCATTAACTTATGTAAACATTGTACAACTATCATTATAAGTCAAATACTTCCTAAGTACAACAACTTACATGGTTAGATGACAAGCATTTATTGTAATTAAAAACATAGATGTAGTGTATAAATACATCTTCATCATGCACTCAATGTGATGCTCTGCCAATAGAGCGAATGATATCGAACATCCAAGTTACGCCTCCATTTTTGGCTGTAACTGATTCAGTGTTGTAAAAGTTTTTATTGTAATATAAAAGCAATACATTTCTATCATCTATGTTTAACCTAGATATATGATGTTGTGATTTGATTACACTCTTATTGCTTTTACTCACTCAGATCAGAACACTGACATCTATGACTCCTTAGTTTCTGATCAGACGATGGCTGTCTTTGATGTCTGAGAAACTTGTATTACCACATTGCACTATCACTTCTCTGAGTTTCAGAACTAAACTTCTTAGTAAAATCCATTTGTTGTAATACCACACACCTTATCTAATCTCTTCGGCGGATTGTACTCATTTTCGTTTGGGTATGAATTTTTTTTTAAGATCCTTTAAATGAGAACGCTTGAGCTGTGAGTCTATTTTTGCAACTACAATAGTTTTAGACTGTTGTTTGCTAGTAGCAGCCCATAAGAACGGGAGAGTTGTTCCGCAACTATTTCCTTCTCTCTTCCTCCGTTCGCGTTACCCATTCAACAAAAATGACCTACAAATTATGACGAGGTTTTTAGGCCAAGCTATTATTGAAAGGCCGTTGAACTAGATGTAAACTATTCCAAGTGTAGAGAATGGTGAGAAAACTTATTTTATGGTTGAAATTTTTGTACAAGTCTCACTAATGCATTCTTATGGGTCGTATTTTCCCTTATAAAATTTTTTAATACCTTGTCACGAGTGAAACTTTCTCTAAGAACTTGAGACTTCATTATTGTGTAATGCCAAGTGCTCAAGTTTTCTTTAAATTCTGCAGACACCTCCAGAAGCACAATTTTCATATACATTTACAACCAGAATTTTGTGTGAGCATTCTTCTCACAATCCTCAAGTGGACAACCAATAAAAAGTTGACACATAGCACATGAGCATTCATGTGAAATGTGCATGTGGACAACCAATGATGGGGTGCCACATAGCACATGCACATTATGGCGGAATGTGCGTCTATTGTGGTAGCATGTCATTGGATGTCCACCACATACACATTTTGTCAAAAAAAAAAATTCAGAAAAATGTAAAAAACTTGCGTAAAAATGTGAAAATCGAAAAAAAAAAAAAAAAAAAAACCCCGAAAATATAGAATTGAAAAAAAAAAATGAGGAAAAAAAATTTGGAATTTTTTTTTAAACCCTCCCCCACTCCCCCCTCCCATAAAAAGAAAAAAGAAAAAAGAAAACCATGCCCACCTTTGCACATGTGGCATTATGCAGGGGTAGACCCTCTTCCCCTCGTGCCTTCCACCTACTCGGGCACAAGCCCTCGAGCAGTGTGCCTCCCAGGGCGGAAGGCCCTCGAGGGAGGTCATTCCCCCTACATAATGCCAAGTGCTCAGGTTTCCTTTGTATGCCTCCCACACCCCCCCCCCCCCCAACACAATGTTGACGTGAATTTTACATCCAAAATTTTAGGTGATCATTCATCTCATAATTAGCCAATCAAATGCTAACACATAGCACATGAGCTTTTTGGTGGAATGCGCATGTGACAGGCTGCAACATAGCACATGCACATTATGGTGAAATGTGTGTGTGTGCTTTGTGGCAGTTTGTCATTGGCTATCCACATACACATTCCACCACACAACAAAATTGACAAAAATGTAAAAAAATTTGCACTAGAAATGAGAAAGAAAATAGAATGTGAAAAAAAATCACGACAAAAAAGGCATTTGCACGTGTGTCTGCATTACCGTACGAAAAACCCAAAAAAAAACAAAAAAAAAAACCTCCACCTTCGCACATTGACATTATGTAGGGGAAGGCCCTTTTTCGCTTGGGCGTTCTGCCTGCTTGGGCACAAGCCCTCGGGCCCTCCCAAGGCATAACGCCCTTGAGGGAGGTCCTTCTTCCCCCCCATGTAATGCTAGGTGCTTTTGGTCTCTTTGTATTTTGGAGGTGACTCTAGGAGTGGAATGTGCATCCAGATTTCTCTCTCCTATAGAATTTGCCATTCTCTCTTCATAATGTGCCTTCTCTCTCCAGAAGTTGCTATTCTCTATCCAGAATGTGCAAAATTTGCCATTCTCTCTCCAAATGCGCATCCACCTTTCTCTCTCCTCATGAAGTGCCATTCTCTCTCCACTACACAATCTGTATTCTCTCTTCACCCTCACCTATTTCAATTGTGATTTGCTTTGAAGTTTTGAAAAACAAAGAACCTCTATAATTTAATGAACTCTTTATTTTACAGAAACATAAATTTGAAATTGAAAGTTTTGTGAGGCTATCTTAAAAAGCCTTTAAAAGATTATGTTTCACACTAAAATTTTGTGAAGTTGTGAATTGGAATTCACGAACTTCAAACTGAAACAAAACAGTTTTTTTTTTGAAGCAATGCAAAATGCATTGTATTTCAAGCTCACTTGCTAGTTGCCTTTAGCTTGAGAATACACCTTCCAAAACATTAGCACCTCTTTAAGTTTGGTAAGGACCATAAGCCACACCAAGTGATGGCGGCATCCTTGACTGAAACCCATCGCCTCATCGAAAGGTTCGATGGTTTAGGTTTCCATTTATGGAAGCTAAAAATGCGAATGCTATTGTTAGAGAAGGATTTACTCAAAATAGTGGAAGGTACTGAACTAAAACCTAACACGGGAAGTGAAGAGACACTTAGCAAGTGGGAGATGCGTGATGGGCGGGCATTAGCCTCCATTATTCTGAATTTACGGGATAATGCAATTATCCATGTAAGCCATGCTAAAACCTCTAAAGAGGCTCGGGACATCTTGGTCGAGACCTTTGAGTCTCAAGATGTTAATACAAGCAATATGAGAGTGACATACATCATAAAGTCATGTCGCTTTAGGCCTGACAACTCCTTATAATAACTAGTTATATCATCTACTATGTCTGCTAGTGTGAGTACGTACATTATTATTAACAACAATTTCAAATGGAGAGCAGTAACGATTTCAAATTCCATTTTAGTGATCTCAGCACCTATCGAACTTCGAACGTGAATGGGCAGACCAAATCAAAGGCCGCAATATTCAGTTGGATGCAGTCACAGGCTGATTGAAATTGTTTCTGGGTTGACATTCTAAGGTACCGTCTAAGATTAGCCACTTCCATTCTCCACTCTCAACCATATTCATACGTTTTGGACGCCAACATAAATACAGATCCGGGAATGTATTGCTCATGCAATGCACCACATTTTTTCCAAAATTCTAGGCAGCCATGTGAATGCTTTTCTTGTGAATGAGCGAGGGGAGGCATCTCTGTACCCATTTTATGAGTGATTTCCATATATATACTCATGAAATAAACACTAACTATGATTCTACATATATGTCATGGACATGACGTTACGCATTTATTTTGTTTGAATGTGGGAATGGTTTATGTAGTGATCAATTGAGGTCTTACAGAGTCATAGAAGTAGCCTCTGAGATGTAGATTGGGTTATCATCTCAGACCTGCTCATTCACAAGTACATGGATTTTGGGTTATTTGAGCATCCTTCTTTCTTGCCCTGCTCCAGTTCTAGATTTTGATGTTCTAAATTACAACACATCATATGCGTGTTTGTTAAAACAACCATTGCGTTTATTTCGTGTTGTACGAAAATTATGGTTCAATAAAGTTCCACGTGTGTGTTACTGAACTATGTCGCTAATATGGGTTGGTATTTGTTCATAGAGGATTGGCTGAGTTTTGAGACTGTTTTAGTGTTTGCCTATGATTTCATGTATCGTTCATACTCAATGTATTAGGCAATTTTAAATTTGTCATGATAGTTTGTAACTTTTGCTTGTTCCATATTTGTATTTTGGGTTGATCATTACAGGTTCCAGTTTCATTATCACAACAGTCGAAGAAGAAATGGAATATCAAAGTGATGAGCAGACGACATTGATAGATGTAGGTATTTTACATGCGCAATCGCTCATCTATTCAATACTTTCCTTGAGGAATTCATGATTTATTGATCGATACTTGATAATTTCAATATTCCATCTTGCAATTATTCATTGCAATCAATATTCAATTATACAAACACGCGCAATGGTGCATCTATTCAATACTTTCCTTGAGGGATTCATCATTTGCCAATTGATACTTGACAATTTCAATTTCCAATTACGTATTGGGATCACTTTCTATTATTTCAATATTTCAATTTGCAATTACCTATTGGGATCACTTTCTGTTATTACTAATAAAATCAGGTCCGTATTTTGACTTAAAGTAAGTTGCATGATGGATTTTGTAATACCGTTTTATTGCTTCTACTATTTATTGCTTAGATAATAACATTTTGTTCCATGTAACATAATTACAAATGTCGAAAAGGCCTCGAACCGACATTTTAGCTGTAAATGATGTTTGCCCAATTTGGACGAATTGCGCCTTTGAAGGGATTATTCTGTCTAGGTATGGCAACTACGATCATGGGAACAAAAAACCAGGACAAACATGGACATACCTTAGGTGTGACATGACTGATCGAGTTGGCATGTCGACAGTGACAACTATGATGCCCGGTTCTGTTGCAGATAAACATGTATCTAA
This sequence comes from Diphasiastrum complanatum, assembly GCA_029204225.1. Taxonomy (NCBI): domain Eukaryota; kingdom Viridiplantae; phylum Streptophyta; class Lycopodiopsida; order Lycopodiales; family Lycopodiaceae; genus Diphasiastrum; species Diphasiastrum complanatum. Next base: position 21,495,901 of record CM055101.1, read on the forward strand.
AGTTCAAATTGGATCGTATTTACGATTTGAGAACTTTGCCATTGTTCTGAAACTGACTACGATTATGGCGATGCCAAATACATATTGTGTATAGAACACAATTCTGTTGTGACACAAATCAAACCATTTGATGTCACTGCAAATTTCATGCCTACTGATAAGATTCGAAGCCTTCGAATGCGGAAAAAAGGTACTGAAAAACGAGAAAAAACAAATTACTGCACATTTACAATAGCAGTTGCTGTTATAGGTATACTTGGCCAAGTGAAAGGCTTCCAAATGGAACGGTACAATATACAAGTTGTAGATGGCAAAACGACAAATGATATTCAACGGTTAGTTGTTAATCTCATTCAAGTTGCTATAACAGGTTTTTGTATTTCCCACAAATTTTGTTGTTCGGATTTGCTCTTTTTGAAACATGTACATGGATTTGGTAGATTTCACTTTGGAAAGCCACTCGTGCTCAATATTTTGAACTAGAAAAAGTTTTCTGACAAGGTCGTCCAGTTATCACAATGCTAAAAAATGTTCAAGGCACACTCAGGAATGGGTTGATTCGACTTACTATACAACCTTATACAATTTTTGTGGCAATCCATGATTTGACATTTCGAAAGCTTTTGTTGGATGTCCAAGAATTCCATGTCACTCAAGTTGTAGCTGTTGGAATGGAGGTGTACTTCGAAAACATTCATATGTTACAATTTTAGATTTATGTTTTATGTGTTTCGTTGCATGTGTTATTGGTTAATGTTACATGCTTAAAATATATAAACTTGAAACAAATGTTGAAAAATGTATGCATGTAGGTATTTGGAACATTGAAAATTACAAATATAAATGCTCCACTGATCGACTTTGTCTGTTCGATTTGCCAATCCAAGAAGATCACTAGAAAATTATTGGCAACATGTTTTTGCCATACATGTGATAATACCACATTATTGAAAAAGGTGGGTGTGCTTACGACAGAAATTGAAGATGACAATGGTAAATTGTGGCGGTGAGTATTTATGATGAATGGGTCCAAACAATATTGGAGCTAACTGAATAATTGCCAACAGCATATGAAAAAGACCCAATCTCCATTCATGCAAAAATGGTGGCTGTTGAAACAAAAGCAAAATATCAACTTGATGGTCAAAACAATCTTATTGGAGTGGACATGCCTTGCACAAGGTACATATACGTATTTTTGATAGAATGCAATTTCTTATTCACTTCCATTATTTCGCTTTTTTATATGGTTTTCTAAATCCTTTGTTCAAATTGTATGTTGCAGTTCTATACCTGCTCGCATGCCTATTTTTATTCAGATCACTAGAACTGATGTAAGTACCTCACAACTTTGTATAAAACCCTTTCAACAAGCTGACTTGCCAATGGTGGAATGCTCTACCTCTACTGATAATGCCGCTGCAATGCTAAATGAAGAAACCAACTTTTAACATGAACATGACACCGTAGGTATACTTCTGTATCTATATATGTTTAATAAGTGACAAATGCTTTTAGTTTTGGTCGTGTTTGACTTTGTTAATACCGACGGTACATGTTTTTTGTTCTATAAACTATTACAATAAATGCATAATTTTTTGTTTACATTGATAGCCAACTACGACAACTGATTTGCTTATAGATCTTGATTTACTATATTGTTCATCTTTCAAAAAATTTGTTCAAAACTGCTTCAATTTGTGCGAATGTGTGTGTATATGTCATATGTTTCGACAATTCGCCTTATATGCTTTGAAAATGTACGTTTAAAGCAAATCTCTTAAACTATGTAAGCCTAAATTTGTAGTTTACAAATTACAAACGTAAGTCGAATCTAATCTTGTATCATATCTTTGATTTTACTATAGTATGTTCAAAGTAATAATCTTTGCTTGAAAATAATATTTGTTTTTGTAAAATCAATTTCTACATTATCTGTATTACTTTTTTTCCAATGTATATATTCTTCTACAATTGAATATTTAAAACTTCTATTTGAAAAATCAAAAAAGTCCGTTTCAGAATACAGGTTTGTTACAAAGATATAGTAAATGCAAAGTTTTTGGAAACTTTGGTTTACCCTAATAGCTTCTTCATTTGATATCCTTAACTTATCGAGTGACAAAATCTGATTGCATGAAAAGTTCCAAGTTCTTGCGATAAAATTCTTACCAATTACGATAACTACTTTCCTTACAGATCTTGATTTGGCAGATTCTTGTCCATCTTTCAACAATTACGTTAGAAAGTCGTTTCAATTTTTGCATAGTTGGTTCGTGGCTGTATTATTGCTTTGGGAATGCAAATTTTTCAAGTAAATTGCATCTTTGGCAATTTCCAATGTGTGGGTATGTGATCTATGTTTTGACAATTTGGCTTACATGGTTTGGAAATTTAAATTTAAAGCAAATCTCTTCAACTATATAAAGTGTAAATTTGTAGTACATTAAAACCCCCAAACGTAGGTTCGTCCTAATCCTGTATCATATCTTTGATTCTATCATAGTGCATACAAAGTAATTATCTTCTATTCAAAATAATATTGCACTTTGTAAAATGAGCTTGTACGATATTTGTGTTAGTTTTTTTCTCCCAATGTATATGTTTTTCAGTAATTGAAATATCGATGTATATGTTTTTCAACAATCAAATATTTAAGACCTCTTTTTGAAAAGCCAAAAAATTTTCATTTCCCAATACATGTTTGTTAAACAGATACAAAAATGGCTACTGTAAGCAACTTTTTTGAGAGTTTAGCAATGTCGCTAGAACACGAAAGTAGGCCACAAAAAATCAACTTCCAAGCAATTATACAATATTTTGAAACATGTTTAGATAAAAGAGATCCAATTGCGATTCATTAGCAACAAAAATATTTTGATACAGATCAAAATATGCACAAAATATCATTGTCTATGACAAAATATCTTATCAAAGATCAAACACAAATAAAGTACATTACTGTTGTATATCTCAACGAATTTCTGCTCACTTGGACTTGTTTGGCTTTAAACATCAATCTGATCATTGTTTTGTCAACCAATCTCGAAGAAATATGGCATAGTATAAAAACATATCCTGTTAGTATTTCAAAAACAGTAACATTATTGTATGATGCACAAAACAAACAATATTTGCCTTAAATACCAAGTTCTCAAACAATTATTTGCAATACTCAACAAGCAAGTGTCAATGTTGCTACTGAAAAGCAACTTTTGAATACAATACGGAAATCATGCCAATCACTAAAACAATAAACCGGAAAAGAAAACGACATACAAAGTTCTATTGGCATGCTCATATGAATCGTGAATTACTCAAAATAATGGCTGACAAAACTTTGAAAATTGAGCAAATTGCGAATTCTTTTTTAGAAACTATGAAAATCCCAAGCAAATGTTTGACTACAAACAAGTCACAAGACACATCAAATACTTGAAAAAACAAAACACAAAACATTGTCATGGCATAATGCCAAGAACATATATTCAACAATATGTTGAAAATAGAACTTGGTTTGAATGGGCAACTTATACCGTGAACGAATTTTACAGCTAATTCATGATAACAAATATCTCTCTAGTATTAAAATCGCAAAACAATTTTGCTCAATTATTGATTTACATGCACATATTTAAACAACTGCAATTGCCCGATATATACGATACTTAAAAAGACAAAATAATGAACTCCCAAATAATCAATCTGCACATTACCATATTTCTCAAGATACAAATCATAATGTTGCTCAAAATAAGGAACAACAAAGGTACCTTCGACAAATAAAAGACACACCTATACATGTATGCCGTAGTTGTGGAAAACTCAATTTCAAGCATCAAACAAAGCAATTACCAGTAGAAATAAGCCTATATTTAAAACAATTAAAACAAAACAATCTCGATTATGCAAATGAACGTACAATGTGAACTTGCAGAAATTGTTATAAATATTTGAAGGCTAAAAGAATGCCGCCATTTCTATTCCCAATAAATGTATCAATGAACAAAAAAATACCAACCGTTGACCTAGACTTGCATTTGCACAAATTCGGCAAATGCACCTAGTTTTTGGTCAATTTAGTTTGCACGGAGGCGTTGTTAACGTACCTAGTAACTTGGATAAGATTCAAACTACACTGCCTCGATTCCCTGATGAGAATTTCACTATAGCTATACAAATAAAGCGGAAGCTTGAATATAAATAAGTTTTTGCTTCAGGCTTAATTAGACCTGATATCGTAATGACAACATTTCAAGACCTTTGCAAAACAAATTTGTATACTGAATTGGGCATACAAATTCTTCCTAATTGGAAAGAACAATTACAAGCCAATGAATTTGCATATCGATTACAAAATACTAATAGCAATATTATATCACCAAGTAGTCCTACAACCGTTATCTTTTCCGATAAAGAAACCACGGACTTTGTTGAAATTGTAGATGAGACGTTTTCAGATACCCTTATACATAATTTTTTACATCACAACAAATAAAAGATTTTGAAGAGAAAATCATTTCAATAGTACCAACCGAAGGTTATCAACCATTGGAATTATTTCAAGACAAAGATAGTGAAGAATTGAATTTCCCAACTTTGTTATATGGATGTCGACAACAGAAAATGCTCTTCGAAAACAATACATATCAACAAATTGCACAATGAGAAATCATGCACCATGATAGGCGTTTTGCAACTCACATTCCAAATCTATTTTACAAAACTATTAAATGTCAAATTAAGTTTATTTTATCAACTGCACAGTTTTGTATACGAAAAGGAAAAACTTATGGACGTACTCTTAAAGTAAAAGACATGTTTGACACTTCAAAAATTGCCACAATAATGAAAACTGATATTGGATATAGAGATTTAGGAATGCTACGCACATCACCCAATTATCTTGACAAAACAAAAAAAGGACATATTTGCGATGATCAGACAACTAGGATCAGCAACATTATTTGTAACGTTCACAGGTGCTGAGTCAAAAATTGTAACATGTTTGCATAGCTTAGCAAATATAACTCAGATACACACTTGCATTTAGAAGAAAGCAATATACAAAACCTTATTCGACATGATCTTGTAACTTGTGCAAAGTATTACAATCATATATGTTCCTTTCAAATATGTTCATTTCTCTTTCCCACTCTGTTTATCTATTATACTGCTAACCCTCTATATTAGTTGTTTTCATTACTCCCCAACCCTAACATTTATCCAAGGTGCATTGTATTACAAAATCATAACAACATGCAAGGCCTTTCGTAATTGCATCCGATCACCTTGTTTTTTCATTGTGTTTTGTCATTGCAATTGTACACATGGCATCCACGCATGCAGAAATCGCGGATGTGGCCCATAGAGCACGTGGATATCTTTGATTAGCATAGCCTAAAGTGCTTGTAATAATCTCGCTACCCTTGCTCGATGGTCGCGACTCGCGAGAGCGGGAGAGGAGAGAGAGATTTTGTTCGTGGATACGAGAGGGCATGGCTTGCAGCTGCCCGTAAAGAAGCAAACCATCTGAGTGTTGCGTTGTAAGCGAGCTGAAAGATCTGGAAAGTAATAGTAATTAAGAAATGCAAGCGGTAGGACTGAATGGCACGTCTGAAGCTGCTTTTGGGAGTGGGAGAAATAGGAAATATCCTCGTCAGGTACGGATTCAGTCGCTCCTGTAACCTTAGTCCATGGGGAGAGTCTCATTCAGGCCCTCGTTGGCGATTATACTGTCTGTGCTTTCATCCTCTCTTCCGACGGCAAGCTTATGTCCTTAAGAGAGAGAGGAAATCAGGGACCCAGCAGGCGCACATTTGTGTAGATCTAGGGTTTTAAGTGCTCCTTACATCTTGCCTTCATTGAGGAAGAATTTGTGTAGCAGAAAATTGGTTGCAAGAATATCAGAAGGATTTTCATCTTTTATGATTGCCGAGCCTCCATGTAAATTAGCTAGTCTACTGGTGACTGAGAGAAAGATTATGATGTACAATTCGGCCTTTTCTTGAGAGGGATTGTTTTGTTATCCGTTCTAACTGGATCTTGTGCTGCAATATGACCTTTCTCACTATACAGAAAATTTTAAGCCACCTAAGAACAGACATGACAAGCAAAAAGCAGACACACAAACAACGTGGTCCCAATACAGGACATTCACGTCATAAATGAATCATCTACAAAATTGAAGCACAATAGACTGTCATCGAATGTTACAACTTTGTGATAGCTTGAATTTGATGATAACAAGAATTATTCCCATATTATATACAGTACTGTCCATATGGAATGAAGTACTCAAGAAATTTTTGTTGCAGATAATACTGGGTTGGAAGGTTCTAAAACATTAAAGAGTTAAATCACTGAGCACTTCCTCTTCAGTGGTATCTCATCAAAGCCCTTGACCAGCACTTTTGAAAGCAGTAAACACCTTATATTCGCTGACAACAATGCGTGCTGCAACACGGACACCTGGTATGTCTCTCTAGTTCCATGTGGTCTCTGTATACATTGTATTGTCTCGTCCGTAACATTGTATGCTATGCTCTATTTAAGGGTTTTTATTTTCTAATTTCTTTAGCTGCTACTTTCCACTTGCTTGATGATTTCCTTCAATTTAAGGTGACAAGCCTAGCCCCTTGAAGACCTTAGTAGCTTATCTATGAGCATTAAGGACTTGGAGATTTGAGTCTTTGAGTAATGATCAAGATGAGGGAACATGTGGTAAGAGGTATTAGGAATAAGGTATAAATTTTAAGATGTTCATGGAAAGGGGATAATGTGCAATGTTATATCTGTGTGCAAAACCATGGCATTATTTTGGAAGGCATATGTAGTGCACTATATATAAATCTCATTCATGATAAGGAATTTTGTTGTTTTTAATGATTTTGAGGAGATACTACATGTATGGGTCTGAACTCATTGCCGAAATTTTTTTCTTTCTCTTCTTATGAGTAACTAAGATGTTATGTGGATATGTAATGCTTCCAAGTTAAAGAGTAGAAGAATTAAGTCATACAAGAATTTGATTTTGAGAGCATGTTATGAACATGTTGGTTGTACTATCTTTTGACGGATGTACTTGAGAAAATGAAAAAGGTAAATTAACATGGTTCAATCATTATTGGACTTAATTTGTGTTTTCCTAATATATGGTTTACTTCATTTGGATAAGTTCCTCGGTTGTATATAGTATGTAGTCCATAAATTGAAATATGGATCTCTAGGGGAAGCGCACTTGGAAAACAATATAAGAAAACAATTTACTATTTTATTTGAGGTGGATTTTTGATTAACAAAGAGAATCTATAAATTGAACATTGGTGGTGTAAGGGCACGTGGTAGGCCTTTAATGATGCAAGTACGAGGTAGTTATGGGTAGGTAGACTTAGTTTTATGACCATATACAATGAAGGATTAGTTGGTTAATACAATTTTTTAGTTAGTTGGCTACTTGAAAGTTGTTAGACAATAGCCTTGAAATCCATCCAAGAAACTATATGCTTTTGACCCAGCTGACTGATCTAGCACACTTTCTGTAAATGGAAAAGAACAATGATCCTTGTGAGTAACAACATTCACTGCCTTCAAATCCTCACAAATCCGCATCTTACCTTTCATTTGTAAGCCTAGGTAACACCTGGCTTCTCCCAGATCCACGATCTCGAAATGTTTCGAGATGTCTGTCTTCACTTCAGCAATCAGCTGCTGACTCCTGCAAAGTATCAGAGTGTCGTCCACGCACACAACCACAATGATGATCTGCCCATCTGTAACTCTGACATATACATTGGAATCAGCCAACGGAGGCTTGAATCCTAATGATTTCAGGGCTTGATCTTTCTTCTTGTACCATTGTCGGACTGATTGTTTCAGACCGTAGATGCTTCTATGCATTCTGCATGCATAGTCGGGAAGTGAATTCGAGACATATCCTAGGGGTTGATCCATATAGACATCTTCGTCTAATTCGCCATGCAAGAAGGTTGTCTTCTCGTCCACAATGTGGGTCCTGAGGTCATATGCTACTGCCTATGCGAATAACAGACGTAGGGGTGAATGTTTGACAACAGGAGAGAAGGTTTCAGAGTAGTCAATACCATATCTCTGAGAAAATCCCTTCGCTACCAGTCTTGCCTTGTATTTCATCACATTCCCATCTGGTCCGTATTTGAGCTTGAAAATCCATTTGCATTTGACAGTTTTGCGTTTATGTGGTAATGGCTCCAATGTCCATACCTGATTCTTCCTCATGGACTCCATCTTTTTGTCATGGCCTGGATTCATCTCTCTTTCTCTGGACATTCAATCGCCTCCTCGAAAGTCTGTGGTTCGCCATTGAATCCGCAGAACTCTTCTGATGTGGAAGCTGAGTTGTCTGGCACATATATTGCTGGCGCTCTTCGTCTAGACGACCTTCTAGGAGATCCTCTTGGGACAACAATGCCTTTGCCTTTGTCTGCTCTGCTCGGTCCGGAACCATCCTGGTTTACAGGTACTGTAGCAGTAGGCTGTCTCTCGAATCTTTCGTCTTCTGATTTGTCACTCGAATGAAAAACGACTCAAAAATTTTCGTTTTCGTGTTCGTTCTCTGCTCCGTCTGTCATTGGCGGCAGGTCATACTACTGTCTCTCCAGAACTTCGTAGCTGACAAGATCGTCATTGGCCATTGTCCTGCTCTCATCGAATCTGACATCTCTCATTGTTTTCACAGTGTTCGTGTCTGGCATGTAGACTTTGTAGTATGACGAATTGTTGTCATAACCTACCAGAAATCCCTGCTCGGCTTTCTCATCAAGCTTCTTTCGAAGCTTATCAGGAATATGTGCATAAGCTACACAGCCAAAGATTCTAACGTGAGACAAGTTGGGTTTTCTACCCCGCCATAGCTCGTGTGGTGTCATGTGAGGGACACCAGACTTACCTGTTCTGTTCTGGATGTATGCGGCTGTAGCTACTGCTTCAGCCCACAGTACCCTTGGAGCCTTCGAGCCTTCGAGTAGGCCATTATGCATCTGGCTGCTTCCATCAGGGTCCTGTTCTTTCTTTCTGCAACACCATTGTGCTGCGGTGTGTAGGCTGCAGTCCTTCTGTGAATGATGCTACGATCATTGCAGAAGTCAGTGAAGCGATTCGAGATGTATTTGCCACTTCGATCTGTCCTGATCTGCTTAACCTTGTTGCCTGTACATCTCTCAGCCCAATTCACATATTCTGTGAATTTATCAAGTGTTTCAGATTTATTCTGAATAAAATACACTTTGGCAAATTTACTATATGTTAGAAGTAATAAATGATGATGATAGTTTCTCATAGGTTACTTTGACCCAAAAGGTCGAGACTTGTGTAACCATGGGTTAGGTTTACTATAGACCATGTTAAGTCAGTTTTAGTTGAGTTGGACCCAATTTTGGTCCAGTAGTAATTCGTGGGTCCAAGTAAAGTCTAATTATGTTAAGGGACCCTATCTTGACTTTTTTGGGTGCCCTATAATTAGTAGTGGGTCTTGGAAGGTTCTAGAACTTAGAGTTTGGAAGAGTGTAGGCCCTTGGAAGGCCTATTTATATGTACTCTTTGTTCATCTGTAATTCATTCCCTTTCAAGCATTGCTACTACTTTCTCTCTCCTTGAGGGCGCCTAACCCTCTCCCTCTTCTTCTTCTTCCTCTTTTTCTTCTTCTTGTATATGGAGATTGAATGTTAGAAGGATCTTGGCACTTTGATTTCCTACACTATAGTCATCAATGAAGGTTATATAATACTTTGAACCTCCTAGTGAGATCACATTGAATGGTCCGCAGATGTCAGAATGCACTAACTTCAGAATCTTGGTCGTTATGTAGGAGTCTTTGATGAATGGAGTGCGTGACATCTTGCCCTTCAAACATGCATCACAGGTGGTCGAACTGGTTGCATTCGAGATGCTGACCCCTGTTATTGCTCCGTGATGGCTTGCTTGGTAAAGTGCCATTGAGTTCATGTGGCAGAGTCTTCTGTGCCACAGAGTGTTTGGCGAGTCATCATGAGTCTGATGTACCTGATCTGCAGGTAGGCGTACCTTCAGATGATATAGGTTTCCTTTCCTTCTGCCTTGAGTGATCAATGTACTGGTACTGACGTCAATCACGTTGCATGCTTCGTCAGAAAACGTCACATGCATCCCTGCATCTGCTATTCTTGCTACAAAAAGCAAGTCTTGCTGCAGTGTAGGCACGAACAGAACGTCTTCGAGTCGTCGGTCTCTGCCGTTGGTGTTGAGCCACAGTGAACCAATACCGTTCACTTCTCTGTCGGCTATTAACAATTACCTCGGGTTCAGGTGGTCCACTCACGGACTCATCACGAAGAAGGTCCACTAGATCTTCCATAGGGACCAGGGTCTTCCCAATTCCCAACGAGGGTTTCAACTTACTAACGTGGAAAACAGGATGAATTCCAACGTTAGCTGGAAGGTCTAGTTTGTATGCGACTTTGTTTATCACTTGGATAATCCTAAAAGGACCGCAATACCTAGGCACCAACTTTGCACACTTAATAGTTTTCAAGCCCCTAGAGTGACTAGGGACTCTCAAAAACACCCAGTTGTTGACCATGAATACCTTCTTGTGCTTCCAAGATAGATCAGCATAGTGCCTTGCCCTGTCTTGGGCTTATGCTATTTTTTGCCAGCTGTAAGATTTCTTGCATATCCGCAAGGAAATCAGCTGCAGCTTGCATCCATAGGTTTTTCATGCCAACACTAATTGGTAATCGAGGTTGCAAAACCATACATAAGCATGAAAGGGCTGAATCCGGTCGCTGAATGTTTTGCACTGTTATATGCAAATTCCACCAGTGGAAGGTACTGTTCCTAATCAGACTGTCGATGGCCCACATATGCTCGAAGCATATTCTCCATCGTCTGATTGGTCCGTTTCGTTTGACCGTCTGATTCCGGATGATCTGTAGAACTCATACTTAAAAGTTGTTTCCAACTTTTCAAATACTGCTTGCCAAAAATTTCCAGTGAATTTTGGGTCACGATCACTGCAATATTGCAAGGCAGCCCGTATAGTCGAAAAAGTTTCTCAACAAACAGTTGAGCTAGTCTGAAGCTTTACCAGTAGTTTGCGTTTGGATAAATTGAGTAAACTTCGTAAGTCTGTCAACAATGACCCAAACCGAATTGTGGCCCTTCCCTGTACGTGAAAGCCCGACCACAAAATCCATAGATATACTTTCCCACTTTTCGGTAGAAATATCTGATGTAATAGGCCACTAGCTTTTAGCCTCTCTGCTTTATTTAACTAGCACTTAGTACATTTAAGTACATAGGCCTCTACCTGACTTTTCATCTTAGGCCACCAAAATTGCTTTCGAACTAAGTCAAGTGTTCTTTGTATACCCGGATGTCCTCGCATGGACTATCATGACACTCATGCAAGATTTGGGCCCTTATAGTGTCATTCTCCGGTACACACACCTTTCCTTTACGAAACAAAATCATGTTTCGAATTAGAAAATCTGTTTCAGTGTTTCCTTGATTCGAGGAATCTTGCAAACCTGAATTGACCCCCGAAAGTACTTGTTGCCAATACAAAAAAGGGATTGGACTCATATAGTCCTTGAAGAGACTCAAACAACCCCGACTTTATAACAGTAAAGCAGAACTGATTAATAACCCAAAACCGACTCAAAGCATCCCCTAGAGTATTTGGACTTCCTTTACAATGACGTATAGAAAAGTGACACTTTTCTTAAGCAACTCAAAACAGTAATTCATATCCTTCATCCACACCACTAGTGGACTCTTAGCCCTCCGACTTAGCTTCTTATAGCCTTTCAAGGCCTGGGTAAGGGGAAATGCCAATCGAGCAAATTGGGGAAAATGCCGACGGAAAAATCCTACAAACCCCAAGAAAGACTTGATTTCCCGAACTGTGATGAGAATAGGCCAATCAATAACCTTTTGGATACGATCGGCCTCAATCTCCACTCCCCGTTCGAAAATCTTATGCCCCAAGTAAGACAATTCCTTAGCAAAAAAGTCACACTTAGACTCCTTGGCAAAGAGCTTTTCCCTTCTTAGGATGTCCAAGACAATCCTAAGATGCTCTTTATGTTCCGCCAAAGTCTTACTGAACACTAGGATATCATCTAAGAATACCACTACGAATCTTCCCAAATATGGCCTGAACAAATCGTTCATCATTTGTTGGAAAGTTGTCGGTGCATTGGTCAAACCAAAAGGCAACACCAAAAATTCGTAGTGACCAAAGCGAGTTCAAAACCCGGTTTTTGGTATATCTTCTGCCGTAATGCGTATCTGATGGTAGCCCGATCTTAGATCTATCTTGGTAAAGTACCCAACACCACCAAGATAGTCTATTAGATCATCCATCTGCGGCAGTGGATATCTATTCGTAATGGTTACCTTGTTTAATTTTTTATAGTCGACGCAAAACCTTATAGTCCCATCCTTCTTGGCAACCAGAACCACTGTTGATGCCCAAGGAGACTTACTAGGTTGTACCCACCCCTTTTTCAAGTAATCATGTAAATGCCTACTTACCTCAGCCTCTTCCGATGCACTCATCCTATAAGGATGTTGTGCGATTGGAATTGCTCCAGGTAGTAGGTCAATTTTATGATCAGCTGTCTTTTCTGGTGGTAAACCTACAGGAAGGTCTAAAAAAACATCATTGAATTCCTGTCTAAGTTCATTATAGGCTTCAAATTCTGTAGTGTTCTCATTGGGTATATTCATGGCATTTATGTTAAGTTCTTCATCATTGCAGCAAATGATATCATTATGAAAACATAAATAAACTTTAAAATCAGAATTCTTCATAATAGCATTAAATTCATGTTTAGAATAAGAGTTAACATTTTTAGTGTCAACACTTAAACTAGCCTTGATCTTAATTAAAGAATTCTCATGCTTAAAAGATAAGATTTTTCAACAAAATCAATTCTCAATGACTTGTTCTTATCAAAATGCCATTGTTGCTTGAGAACAATATCTACATTAGCTAATGCAACAGCATGGATTTCTAGTTTTTCAGAATAATCCTGAATGTGCAATTCTACATCAGAACAACAAAATCCATCAAATTGGAATTACTTTCCGATGCCATTGTCACACGGTATTTTTTCTCACTTTTTTCTGGTAGGAAGGTTTAGCGTTTGCACCAAATTTACAATAATAAAGTTATGAGTGGATCCCGTGTCAAAAAGAACATTAACAACTTGATCATTAATTTTACCTTTAATGCAGATAAGGTCCTTAGGTCCAAAAACTAAAGAACTAAGGAAACAAACATTTATCTCATTACTTCGAAATAGATTACCTGAGGTTGAAGCTTGTTTTTTGACGCAGTCACGTGCAAGGTGACCCTTCCCATTGCACTTGAAGCACAGGTTCTTCTTATGAGCTTCAACTTTATCAATGCCACCTTGATGGTTTTTAAAGTTTTTCTTGGCTTTCTTAGGATTGTTGGAATTGGGATGTGTTTCACTAACAGCTTCCCTATCCTTCCTCTTTAATTGAAAACCTTTTTTTTGCTCATTAGGCTGTTGACCCCTAGGTGGCTTAGGTGTGTCATCAAAGTATTTTGCAGCCCTAATAGCATCTTCTAGGGTTTTTGGATGGTTCCTACGAACATCCACTTGATAATCTTTTGATAACCCATCAATGAACATTAACATTTGTACCTTAGGCGGAATGTCACTATAGAGTGGATTCGGGTATTCATGAAAATTTTGAATAAATTGTTCCAAACCTTTATTCATGGTTAGATGACTCAACTTTTGGAAGTGTTCATAGTTATCTAAAAGTGGTAGAAAATAATCCCTAAAAAGCTTGCAAAAATCATCTTATGTACAAGATTGATTGCCCTTTGCAACTAAGTCATCCAACCAAACTAAGGCTCTTCATTCAAGGAACATGGTGACAGTGGATAACTTTTCAGATTTAGGGAATCGGTTCATGGCAAAGTATTTGTTCCAAACATTTATCCAAGAACTTACCACTTGTAAGTTTCTATCTTTCTTTTTTCCCTTAAACACTTTTACAGGAGGAGGAACTACATGCTTCTTTTGATTGACTAATCTAGACTCTAAGTCTTGGTTTCTTTGATTAGTTTTAAGAAGCTGCTTATTAGTGGTTTGAATTTGTTGGTATAAAAGTTCAAGAGCTTGTGCCACATTGGATGGTTTGATAGATCAAATGTTGGGTTTTCATTGATTTGATCCATTGGGGTTGCTTGTGTGTTTTCCTGTTATGCAAATACAACAACAAGTGCTCAAATTAGAATGATAGAAATGCTTCAATTCTTACATCCAATGCAAATAAAAATCATTTACTTCTACTTATTCAATCTTATTGTTTGTAAGCTCAATCCAAGCCTACTATTTGCAAGCTCAATCCAAGCTTAAGAGAAAAACAACAAGAAGCTACATTTGCCTTAATCCAAAGCAAAAATGAAAACCAAATCTTTATGTAAACTTCAATTAACTAATCCAAGCTAATGTTTACATAAAGTTCCCATTCCAATTCCATTTCCATTTGTCATTTCAAAAGAAACCAAAATTTTCACATTTCTCACTATTCTAGATCTCCAAATCCATGAAACTAGTGTCTAGAAATGGAAAACTAATGACGCTCTATGAAAACTTCAATTTTTAGATCTACAGATCTGAAAATCAGAACTTCAAAATGACAAAAAACAATACTTCAAAACTTGTTTTATGCACAAAGTTACACTACCATTCTCTTCGTACATTGCCATTTTCATGAAACTAGGAGATAGAAAGGTGTAACTAATGAAGTTTGGATGAAAACTTCACTTTTCGGATCTGATTTTTAGATTTACAGGTCTGAAAAATAGAACTTCAAAATGAAAACTAGAACTTCAAACACTTCATTTATGCAAAAAAACACTAGTTTTGATCAAAACACATAGCTAGAATCAATCTTTTTGGAAAAAGAAAGTTTGTGTATGTAGAGGAAGAAATCCTAAGCATAGTACACACAAGAAAGTACTCTATACACTAATAGCAACACTAGAGCATAAGCAAAGCAAGCAAAAGAGATCTCTCCCCTCCCAATGGGCACTCTACTACCCTCATACAGATGGCCCATGGACCCCTCCAGTGCGCTATGGAGTTCCATGCCCATCCAAAGATAGAGAGAGAGAAGTCTAGGGGAGTTAATGAACTTCCAAGAACCTCCATAGGCTTATGGAAAGTCAAGAGACTCCTTCCATAACTTATGATTTTTTGAATGCTGTTCTTGTGGGAGTTGGGAACTCATAAGACCCATTGGAAGTGCGCCCTCCTACTAGGTCTCAATGCCCAAGTTGTGCATGCATACTTTGGTCCTAGACCATTAAAGTGATATGGTTCAAGGTTGAGGCCCAAGGTTTAGAAAAATAGTCATCCAATGACGTTCTAACACCTCTCTAGGTTCCATACCTCCATCCAAGGCATAGACACCTACCTGCCCTTAACCAAAGACACTAGTACCTTAATCTAAGGCACCTACCCCTAATTCTAAGGGTTTATCCAAGGGTCACGTGACTCCATACCTCCGACCAAGGTATAGTCACTTGCCTGCCTTTATCAAAAGACACATTTCCTTAATCCAAAGGATAACCCTTATCCAAGGATAACTTGCCATTTAGCCCCCAACACTAAATGGACCAACAGCGGTCTGAAGTACTGCTAGTTACATAGGTATGTAACAAGAACTATCTCGGCAATGGCGCCACTGTAGGGGGGCTTTGGTTTACTCGTATTACCTGTCAAGACTTATTTCAAGTAGTATACGCTCCCATGGATAGTTACCATCAATCTTAAAAGCAAGCATTCAAAGAAACCACACCAAGGGTACTTCTAACACTATTTTTGTTCGTTTAACACTAATCCCACCTTCTTAACACTAGAATCTTGACACTAGCATCATTTTAACACTACTTGCAGGAGTAATTAACACTATGGAAGCATCAAAACCACAAGCAAGCAAAAACAGGAACCAAAAGCATGGGAGAGAGCAAGGTTAGAAGCATGGATGCTCATCACTGAATTTTGACAGAATCTCCTCCTTTTGATTGAGCATGGAAAATGAGTACAAATGGTGCCTTTTTATGGTTGAGGTAGGCCCTTCACCTCCTAATCCTATTGGTGGCTTATGTGGCGCACCTCTATCTTGAGTGGTGGCCATGTGATATCCATGTGCCCCACATGTGACACTGCCACCTAGGACTAAGCTTATGAATTAGACTTTGGTATTTTCTACTTTATTTCTAACATAATGGCGAAGTCCTTTATTCCAACTTGATACAACCAAAAACATTTACAAACATGTGCTCATCGGGGCGGGCTTACACGTGTAGGAGGCCATCTACTCTCGCACTTATTCACAATTTTATTTGCCACTTTTGCGTGGTCACCTAGAATTGAATAAAAAATTGCCGCGATTGGCTTCCAATGCATAGGCCCAATAGTGGTCTGTTTTCATGCAAGAATGAATGACTACATTTGAGATAAAGTGCTTGTTCTAGTCACATTATGGAGAGCAAAATGTGCTCACGCCTATTTGGAAGATAATGTGACAAATACTACTGAGGTGATATGCAGGACATAAATGTCATTGGAAGTTAGATAGTAGCTTGAGTATTTAATACTGATGAATGGGTAAACAGAGCAACTGGACAACATGGTACTCAATAATGCCTAAAAAAAGTTGAAGATTGTCAAATATTGCCAATCATTGAAGCTCTTGGGGCAACATCAATATCTATGCTATACATCATTGATCATAGAGTTGTGTGTAAATGTCTACATCATAGTGGGGATAGACATAACAATATGACAATGCATAGGCTAAAAGTACAAGATTCAAATTTGATTCTTGCATGACTTTGTGACATATTATTGCTTGCAATTATATTTTTTTATTGAGAGGCTTCATTAAGATATTAGCAACGTTTTTTGGATAGAGCAATTAATCAACCATACTTTTTTAGATTTGACTTTTTCATGAACATATGGTAGTGTGTTTCAATGTTTTTAGTACGAGCATGAAACATTGGATTGTTAGAAATTTGAATACAACTCTAGTTATCACAATAAATGGTTGTTTCTCTTGAGAACTCATGAGTTCGTCAAAATAATCTATTTAATTATACACTGTCACAAACAATATTTTTGGTTGAATTATACTCAACTTCGGTTGAAGACAATGCAATTGTATGTTGTTTTTCACTCTTCCAAGTTATGGTACAAGAACCAAGTAAGAAAACATTCCGTGAAATAAAATGTTGGTCTTTTGCCTTGCTTGCCCAATCAAGATCACAACATCTATTAAGAAAAAATTATTTGAAGCTGAATACTCAAGTTCATAGTTGAAGGTTCCTAAAAAATACTTTAACTCACATTTGGTTGCTCTACAATGTGACTCCTTTTGACTTGATATCAAATAACTAATCACACTAACGACATAGGAAATGTCAATACGAGTGATAGTCATATAGAGAAGAGATCCAACCAACTGTTTGAATAGTGTTTCGTTTATTGCACCTTCATCATTGGCTAGCATATTAAACTTTTCCAAATATTTGTTGACATACTTTGTTGAAGTCAACAATAAACTACTATGTTGACGCCAAACTTTAATGCCAAGACAATTATGAAGTGTATATATCAAATTAAAGAGAAAGTCTTCATCTTGTCTTGTTTGATAAATTACTATTGTTTGTAGTAATTATTAGGTCATCAACATAAACAATGAGCAAAAGAATTTAACCATCTTTATGCATGATATAAAGATTATTATCACTCCTCGAAAAACCAAATCTTCAAAAGATATTCATTTATACGGGAGTACAAAGCTCTTTAGTGCTTTCTTGAGGTTACAGGTGTGATGTTTGCTGCCTATAACAATACATCTTTGTGGTTGAGAGTTGACTTATTCTTCTAAAATTTCATTTAGAAATTCACTTTTGACATCCATTTGAGCAATATGCCAATTAAAATGGGATGCTATAGCCAATACACATTGTATCATGCACATTTTCGCAATTTGAGCAAATGTTTGTTGGTAATAGATACCTTGCTTCTAAACATATATTTTGGCTACAAGTCATCCTTTGTGTTTGTCAAGAAAACCATCAAATTTATAATTGAGCTTAATTCCAGTTGGGTTTTTATCTTGAGGAGGATTCACAAGATCCCAAGTGGTATTCGCGATAATAAATTTGTATTTCTTTTTTCCAAGGTTCATTTTAGACGTTTTTTCATAAGAAGGATGCTCATTATTTTCAAGCACAATAGTCATTCATGCAAAGTTCACACAAGTCTATCAATTGTGTGTGTCTGAGTACTCCAATTGATTATTGTTCACTTGATTCAAGTTCTTCTAAATATTCATTTTTTTTGGTAATATCACTTTGGACATTTTTTCACATAAGCAAATCCCATTGAATTAGAAATATCATTTGAATCAACATGAGGTGATAGTGGAGTAATATGATCTCATCACTAGTAGGTTGATTTTCAACATCAATAGAATGAGTAAACTCACCATCTGTATCATCTTTTCCATCACATGTTATTACATGATCACTTTGATCTACCTCCTATAAACAAATCAAAACTTGTTTCTTCGTCATCTTGAGTAGCAATGATCTTCCTAGTGTTGGGATCAAACAACTTATACTCTTTGGAGCTTAACAAATTTGTAATAGAAATGCACTTGAATGATTATGGATCATCCATTCTTGTCTCATTAAGAATATGCACATAAATGGTAAATGCAAAAATTCTTAGATTTTTTAATGTTATATATAAATTTATCATTTATCAACCATCAATTCTTCTCTTCATTGGCACAAGAAATCATTTTGAGAGTTGTCCTTTAGTCGATCTCAATAACCTAATGGCTCATGCTAGTCAATTTTGTTATATGTAACTATTTTCTTTTGCGAAGGTCATTTTTAGTATAAGTCTTCATTTAGTTCTATGGTTTTCTCTTGATTAAGGCTTTTTCGTTGACCTACTGATAGTTGTATTAGTGGCGACAATGGACTCCTCTTGTCTATTTTATTATATTGTTCTTTGAAGAAACAAAATTTAAAGACACTTCTTTGAGTTACCTTCTAGGTATATCATAACATACCTAAAAAATAATGGAAAAAAGTGTCTATATATTTTGTATTTTTAGAGAATAAAATCCTAAAGAAGTAACTTAAGACATCCTCTAGAATATTTTTTCAAATTATACTACCAAAAGATAGAGTTTAAGTGAGACTTGTAATTGAGAAGTAGCAATGTAATGACTTACAAACAAGACCAGGATAGACAATTTACTTTTACCTTGTTGAAATTGAAATACATTAATAAAAAGTTTAGTACAAGAAGTGGCAATATGAGAGAAAATTTACTGACAAACAAAAACAAGAACAAACAATTTTTTTTACCTTGTCGAAATTGAAATACATTAATTTCAAGATGGTAATAATTTTCTTAGTTTCAAGTTATCTTCACTTAGCTTTGAACTTCACAACACACATTTGGAGCACTCTCAACAATGTTACAGAAGTCTTTTTCATTTGTTGGCAAAATTTAGTCTAAATTCTCATGCAAAATTGCCAAAAATGCCATTGACAATTTTTGCATATAGCAAGAGGACCTTGGACATTTGGTCTAATGTAAGATGTTCTTTTAAAATTGCAATGATGGACTTCTTCATCTAATTTGTCAATGTGAGACTAAAAGCCTACACCTCCATGTTGTACACAAATCTTTTACTCGTGTTTGAATTGTTCTCCATTTTCTCCCTTTTCTTGAATACGTAGATTGGAAGCATACATAGCTGCAAGTGATTAGACAAATAGCCTAATGATGCTTTCAGTCACCATGGATTTTAAGGGCTTGCAAACATGGTCAAGAGTGAAAATATTGTCATTTAATATACATACTTTTGTGTTTCTCTTGAATCTTTTTTGCAAGTACTTCAAAACTTCAACATTATCAAGATGATGATGTCAAATGAACTAGGACGGCCAGCTAGGAATTGATGTTCAATATACTAAAATGGGATGAAGCCAAACATTTGCTTAGGTCCTTCACTTCAAATCATCATGCTGGACGTTTCCTTTATTTTCTTGCATGAAGCTGCTGAGACCATATTTCTGTTTCTCATTTAACACAACTTCCTCTTATTATGAATTTTTAGCCAAGTGTATTTTGTGAAACTTTTCATTGGCATCTCTTCAGTAGGCATTTATGTCACCCATTTAATAAACTTGTTTGAAATCTCTGCAATTTATGACCAGAGACATAGGTTGCTGGAAAGGCAACATCAATTTTTGTTTCCCATGGCTTACCTGCAGGCTATCACATTGCGAAATCTGAGGATAAACAAAAGTTGCAGATTCCTCCAAATGTTCTCCCTCCTGGGGAATACGTTTTACCTCACACTCATCTTGAGCTTGGTCGTTGCGAGGTATCGATCGTACCCAGCCCTTGAGTCTTCTCAAAATTGAAAATGCAGACTACTGTGAGTTTTCTGAAAAGGGGAAGCATCTAGAGGGGATTGAGAGAGCTTTACTAGATGTATCCAAATAAAAATGGGAGCTTCTTAGAAAGAAAAATATTCATACTTAGATCTATGATTGGCTCATTGGCAGTTGTGATTGTTCTGGATCAACCCTGCATGACGAGACCTTTGAGATAATAGCATGCTTTCTTCTTGTGTTTGCAGCTAGGAATGAACAGTTGCTACACAGATTCTCATATTTCAAGTTTTCTTGCATCTTATGGGGATCAAAATATGGTAAGCAATAGTGAGGTTTTCACATGGAACTGTTTGTCAGAGTATCATACAGACATCTTTTTACAAGTTCTTTATGTGTAAAGCTAGGAAGGTACATAGATCTTTAGGTTTTGATAGATACTATGACACAATGTCGGTCATTTTCCAAGTCAAAAACTGGTTGTGAGATCAAAAGCAAGTTTGGGCTTAAGGTTCTTGATGAAGTTCGGTTGACTGAAGCTTTGACTAGTGAGCTGCTGTGCGTGTGTCTTTTATGATCTAGTCACTGTTCAAATAAGAATCATGTTTTGAGCCTCCTAAAGTAAACAGCTGGTGAATTGATTATTTTAGAATTAAACACTCTACATCTTATTTATGTATTTGATCCAATTTGTTTGGTTACAATGCGTTTTATTATGTTTTATTATGTGATGATGGATAACTATAAAAAGGTGCTTTTCTTTCCTGGTGGTCCTTGTACAGTAACATTTGTCCAAGTTGTCTCCTCTTAACCAATACTTTCAGCTGGTCATCTTATTGGCCAGTCATAAGCAGTTGAAGAGTATGCAATATAGTTCATTGTCACCAATTTTTTTTTTACGTAAACTATGTATTGAATGATTAGATTCTTGTAACTTCAAATTCATCCACAGATGCCTGGCATACAGCAAGCTCGAATCCCCCTGCCATCTGAAATGATTCAAGAAGAAACTCTCTATGTCAATGCAAAGCAGTATCATGGAATTCTGAGGCGCAGGCAAATGCGAGCTAAAGCAGAGTCTGAAAACAAGCTATTGACGTCCCGAAAGGTTTTTACCTCAAGAATAAAACACCAAATATTGTGTTGTTGGTGCTTTAATGTTTTTTTCAGAATTTAGTTGTGTGCTAAGAGTTGTGCAACCCGAAAGTCTGTTTAACTGCTCTCAATCAGTTTCTAGTTACATTTTGGTTCAACATTATCTGTTGGGCTTTAAAGGGGTAAATCTCGTATTGATAGGCGCCTACAGGCTATCAGTATTCAATAGATAGGGCCCATGCACACTTGTAACCTCATTTTGAACCTCTAAAGTTTAGTGGCACTGTGTTTCTGTAACGCGTTTCAGAATTGCGGTCAGAAATGCGGTTCAGAAACGCGTTCCTGAAATTTCAAAAAAATTCCAGAAACGTTTTTTTTTGAATTTTGAATTTTTGGTTTATTTTTGGGCAATATGGGTATCAGATGAAAGCTCTAATTAAGAGCATTATTACTGTGTAGTTTGCCGAATGTTTTGGGTGCAGGATGGTCTAGTTTAGGTGCATTAACTCCCAGGTTTACGCTATTGCTCCTTTTAATGTAAAAAATTAATAAAAAAACATAATGCCCCAAAATTCTCCCTCTCTCTCTCTCTCTCTCTCTCACTCTCTCTCTCTCTCTCTTTCTCTCTCGTCTCTCTCTCATTATCTCTCTTAGATCCAACAAACTAAAAAAAAATGATGAATCATGCTGAATCTTCTGAACCATACTGCATCGTCCTGAACCGTACTGAAACATTTTGTTGCGTGCTCTCTGCAAGAAACCAAGACATTGATGACGGATCGCCGACGAATGTTGGTCCATCCATCACTCAATATCGTGCATCCATACCTGCGACAAAACACCCATTAGCCACATGCAAAAATTGCGCCACGAGTAAACCCTAAACGCATGCAATGGGTTTATGGAAACAAAGTACTTACATCTGTTAAGCTGAGCGAATGGAACTCAGCTCCCGCGTGATGGTCTCCTCCTGACGAAGCATCCTGCCTCGCAATGCTTCTCGTCTGGGAGGCGTCCATGTAGTATCTACAACTGCCATCTGTGCGCAAAACTCCCTGAACACCTAAGTGTTAGCAAAAACAAAAGAATTCGCCAGCAAGTCGAGTGCACCAGGCCTAATGCTCTCTCTGCCACCCGCATCGATCAAGGGTCTGCTGTCTGGGCCTAACCTCTCTCTGTTGTGTATATGGCGCTCGTGGTCTAACACGTGAAATGGATGGCTGATCTGTGGGTGTATCACTCTTTCTGGGAGGACCTGTCGAAGCATGAGCTACATCTGCCGCCGAAGAAGAGGAGGGATGAGAAGGACCCGCTACCGCTGATCCAACCTGTTCATGTGATGCTCTCCCCTCTGAAGTAAGACCTGCTGTTGCGGGTGGAACTGGAGTGGCCTCGCCTGGAGTGGCCTCGCCTGGACCATGCACTGCACCTAATCCCTGCACAGAACGTGCTGTACTAGGCTTTGCACCCGTAGTAGGCCGTGCCTGCCTACCTGTGAGCCCTACCTGTGAACCTGCAGCTGCTCCTGCTCTCTGTCCCTATCCCTGTCCGGAAAGCTGTGATGCACCATGTGGCCCGTACATAATAGACAACCTCTGCCTCTCCTCATCAGAAATCTTGGGGCAGTCAGATATGCCCAATGCCCGCCCACTCGGCCCTCTGGCCCTTAGTAAGTGAGCCCTAACCTTGGTAAGTGATCCTGTGAAGAGACCACCACAATGCAAGCATCTCCATCTGTGGACTCCTATGCCATGGTGTGTAGCCACACCCCCCTCGGTAAGCTCAACCTCGCCTCAAAGGCCTGCCGCCTCGGCCCCGCACCGGCATCGTGTCAACACGAGATCAAACCTGCAAACAAAAATAAGCAGGCAACCGTTTAGTAGAAGAAAACACATTGCATTGAAAAACATTACCAGCCTAAAACATAGCTCAACACACTGGCAGATGCGTGCACGATGCTCCATGCCTAAAATTGAAATTTGTGATACGGACGTAGACGGGCGGAATGGAGGTCACAGGAGTCTCTGCAGGCATGTGGAAATGCATTCTAGGCTCAGACATCACCTGAATCGGTTGCCCACAAGTCATTTTGTGAAAATGGCCAAAAGCACAAGCATTTGGAATGTGGTGTTCAAATCTCGCTAGGCGTGCCGTAACAACTGAAATTGATGCTGTAGGAATCACCGTGGGCATGAAGAAAGGTGGTCTAGAGCCAAACTACGCTCGATTTGGTTGCCTACAGCTCAATGTCAACACTTGCAAAAAATCAAGCCTATACTTACCAAATATCGAAAACTGATCGTTTCGCTCTCCACAAAGCTCAGATCCCCCTGGCACTGTGCACACCACCTCCGTATCGCCGAGTAGATGCCTGTCGACTATGCACACGCCTCGATCGGACACCTGTAGCTGAAAACAAAAAAATTTACCTCCTCCACGGCTGGCGCGGTTCTGGCCGCGAAGAGGAGGCAAAAAATTTTAATATACTGTTTTTTTTTTACTACGATTCTGGTCTGAGAAACGTTTCCGAAACGTCAGAAACGCGTTTCCGTGCATCTATGCTCTAAACCACCTCTACTGATGCACGTATACTTTCAAAACATTTTTTCAAATGAACTTTGAAGCACATTTTTTCGAGCGAAGTTGATTATATCTTTAACGGGTGCATATCGTGTTGATGATTTTGAAGGAGCAAGTGAGCATATAAGACCTTTTAATCGTGTTTCTTTCGACAAAAGTTTTTATGCTTTTATGCCAAAAAACTTATCGCAAGACATAGGTTGCTAGTGGGATGGTGGCCAATACGAGAATCTTGGGTTATTGATCGAAGCTGCGCTTCCCCTGATTTTATATGTCGTGCAATATCAATTTGCTTCTCGGTAGCAGAAAATGGAAATAAAATTCTCTTTTCTGATCGGCATTGTAAGGGAGGGACTCCATGTTATAGAATGAGTGGGTTTTGCCTGCTAGAAACGGCTGTTTTGCAATCCCCCCTATGAAAAAATGCCGAAAAAAGAATCACTTCTTGAAGAACGTTCTGATTCGGAATGCTCTAGAAATCTGATATGTTTTGGAATGAGCATAATGTTCACGTTTCAGGATGCTACATCCAAAACACAGAGCAACTATTGCCTTTAGAAACAGAACACATTGATCAGTGTTCTCTTTGAAAAGTTATGTGAAAGTCCAAATTTGTTCAAAAGAGTGTTTTGTCACATGACCTCTGTTCTTTTTCCATTTTGATGTTCTGAAGGTATTGCAACGTCAAAGTTTGGTCAAACAGAATTTTCAATTTATTATTATGCAAGATTCTGTTCGATTTGCTCGTGGATCTTATATTCCTTCGCTTCAGACGAGGTAAGACACTTCAGAGCTTGTTAACTGCGGTTTTTGATCAGACGTGGACACGTCGGGCGCCGGACGCAAACACGAAATGGCCGCGCCTGGTCCAGACGTGCATGTCTGCAAGTTGAAGATAACAAGAGTCCTCTCTTTCAATTACAAGCCATGCCAATACTGTTTTCAAATATTTGAGAATTTATAGTTGATACCTTGAGGTTGGTGCTTCTCAATCAGCAGTCTTGCCTAAATTGTTGGGTTTTTTTACTATAGTGTGATTTTCCTAAAGGTCTTCGTTTTGTTATGGATTGAAGTTGTTCAAATTTCAGCATGCTTGCTTGCTTCATATGGTTAGGGCTCTATCCTTTACTGCCCATGTATGGTGCATTAGTAGCAGTTGTCTTCATGTTAATTCACTGTTTTTGCTGTAGAGCTAGCGCACTGATGTTCATGCTGATCCTTGAATGTGGTACTCTTGGGCAATACGATTGACTTGCTCTGTGCCTATTTGCAATAGTAGTGTAGGTGACATTTTTTGCAACGCTTTCTTTTGTCATTCTTGGAAATCTGCATTGATCGGCAGAGTCCACCGCTAGAGGCTACTTATGATGAGCTAGAGGATCAGCCTACGTCTCTACAGATTAGCATCAGGTTGTTTAGAGGGGAGGGGCCACATGACATTTCATACGAGGTGCTAATGTTGATGTTGATAGGTTTTCACATGTGTCAGTGTTATGTGAACATGACACATACATGTCTCGAGTTGGATGGTGTCATAAATTTTACAGCCAAGTTCCAATACCTATATCTTGAGGCCTACACCTCATCTTGTAAATTTTGCTTCCTTATCGGTCAATATATACTGGTGTTGTGGCACTTTTATTAGCAGCGACTAGTTCAGTACTCTATTTGTGGTCAGGGCAGTGATTTGCACATGATCAAGACTAGTGCCATTCTGCCTACTTTTATTTCTCACTTGGGGTGCTCTACACAAATTTCTACTGATGTGTTAGATGATTTTAGTAATTACAAATTGTTGGGAACATTTATTTGCTTCCAATGCAGGGTTGGTTGATACAAATCGCTAGGGGTAATTGTAATTTATACCTACTTTTATATGGAGTGCTATTAGTAGACACCAACACATCCACACGTATTCAGTTCTTCTACTATGACACCCTCTAGCCATGATACATTTTTTGATGCTGATGTTTTTTGGATTTCACTTGCATATGATGTCTCTACGATTATCATCATTTTCATGATATATGATAGTGTTCTACTTATTCTACCAAAATTGCTCATGCAACATCATAGTTGCTATGAATCCTTTTGTATTGTGGTCTACACTCGTGATGGTTATATGTACGAGGTTGGCACATTTGTTTGAGCCATGACTTTCATTTTGCAGTCAAAGTTTATTGTAGAGGTGTAGTTTCCATGGGTTATATCTTTTGAGATATTTGTTGTCGCTAATCTTAGGCATCCATGATTGATGCAGTCCCCTCGCTCACTTGGGTGGTTAAAGTGTGAGTAAATAGAGCATGGATGAATTTTTTATAGTATGGCCCCTTGCTCGTGTGCGACATCAGACCAAGGTTAATAGAGATTTGAGTAAAGGCATACCAAATTGATTTATCGGTTATTCGCTTTAAAACGCAATGATTGACCACTGTTAGTCGTACGACCCAATGCATTTTGAACATGTAATAAATGTTTACTACAACTAGCAGTAATTAGAATGACTCAGAATTTTAAATAGAGAACATATACTAAATGTTTAAAGTAACGTAGTTGTTTAAAGTGTACTAGGCATAATGAATTGTACTTGGACAAAAAACTTAAAAAAACATCTAACTTCAATAAGAGAGGCAACTTAGAGATGTCAATTACATGAGTGAATTCTCTATTCACTTTCTAGGATTAGTACAACCAAGTCTCTACTTGATTGTAAAGCACCGTCACCTTTTGTTAATTCTTAACTTCTTCTCAGCAAAGACCTATGGTGTCTTAAGTTTGTTCCATAGAATGTCTATCTTTCCATTCGTGTTGCAGACTCTTCAAGATAACATGCTTGTGAAGATGATAGATTGTGAATCACACGAAATTCTTCATTATTGACTTGCTAGTTATAGCAATTTCAAGCCAAAAGTCTTGAACAACAGGGAGTCCAAAATTTAAGTAGTTGATATCAAGTATAATCGGCTGACTTTGTAAGGAGCAAGTTTTTAGCCGTCTAGACATCAATATATAGAATTTTTTCTTGTTCAAATATTGAAGAAAAATTGATGGAAGTTGAAGGTTGGAAAAGTCAAAATGCGACCAAGCTGAAAAATGTGAAAAAGCAATGAGCATAATCAGTGAATGGAGTAGGTTCTTTGAGGGGGGATGCTAGCAATTAAGTACTTGGAATTAAGTGTGGTGAAGGCTTCCAAGAGAGTATTTTGTTTTAAACAAGTGGTATGCAGGGCCTATACATACAAAAAAACTTCACTAGTAGGAGTATAGAGATCAACATTGTAGTAGTAGTTTCCTACGAGACTCCAAACAATATAAGATGGTTAAAAGAGAAACACACTATTTGCAACTTAGAAAACGAGAGAAAATTCACAATTCCTTTAAGCTGTGGTACATTGGCAATAGCCATGCAAATATGGATAATAACGATAGCTCACTTATATCATGAAGAGAGCCCTAAATTACCATACTATGTAGGTCTACTTTTTCAGCGATGGTAATCCGAAATCTATGAGTAGTGAATAGTGGTTTTCGACTACACTTTAAAATAGAGTTCTCCCATTGGTCCATAGAGAAAAATTGGTCCCACCCGCTTTCAAACTTACAATGAGTTGCCAACTTGTGGAAAATGTGGTGGTATGGGACTCTTAAACTGAAGCCCATTTTTTGGAATTGGGGACATTACTTGTGGAAAATGTGGTGGTATGGGACTCTTAAACTGAAGCCCATTTTTTGGAATTGGGGACATTGTCTGGCATGTTGAGTTGCCAGGTGCGACTTGAGAATGGGGGACCAATGGTATGGTAGGGATTCAAATGAGCCAATTAGATTGTGGCCCTCCACCTTACCAGCCAAGTTTGACAAGGGGGGTGGTCCATTGCCCATCAACTCACTTGCCAAGGTTTTAAAAATGGGCAACAAGTGAAATGGCTAGGCAAAGGGATTTGTCACTTGTCTAAAATTGCCCTAAGAGGTAAAATTTGATAAAAAAAAACGAGACTCCACACTCCAATATTCTTTGTAGTGATTGGCTATAAACTTTTATGATGGCCAAGAAATGAGGGAGAGAATGGTCACGAGATGGTGGACTATGATTGGTTCACATTCTCAAAATTGTTCTTCCATTGAAGCAAGATAGGGGCCTCTTGACCATATACATTGGCCATGAGACCACTAATTTTTACCAAAGTATAATCTAGCTCTTAGATCCTAGGAAGTGCCCCTTCAATAAACGAATTGGTGACAATAAGGAAAAACAAACTCATAAATTTTCTTTGAATGAATGGCTCAAAGTTTACAATTTGATTAAAAGAGTTAAATCGACCAATGTGAGGGTCATCAAATCTCCCTTGATTGTTGCCAACAAGAAGGCATCTTCATAAACATTCTTCAATATCAGAAACTCCTTGAACTTCTCCTCATCTGTCCTCTTTGCATCAATGGTTGGATATCCCTTAAATCTCAATAGATACTTTTTAGCATTTCCATTGTTGTCCATAATACATCTTCCAATGGAATGGTAAAGCTAGTCAATGATGCATATATTGTCTTAATTACTTGAATGGGTCATAATATCTTAGAGACGTTTCTAGCATTGCCTTACTTTACCTTACCAACTCAAAGTTTTGTCGGTAGCGGAGAGCGGTCCAGTAGACGATGTGGCTCGTCGTGCACGCCTACGGGCCGCGTGCGGGATCCCATTCTCACCGCCTAGCCACCCGCCATCATTTCCCTTTGACCCCAAAAGGGCTGGTACTAGGGGACAAGGGTACATTGTTTATAATGAGTTTATATGTGGGTTTTGTTATAGTCTCCATTTGCTTATGGGACGAATGCACTCTTTTTGGTGCCTTGTTGGACGCAGCCGCTTTGTGCGTAGCTTGCATCCTCCAACACCTCCACTCAAGCGAGCACAGGGCGAAGGAAACTCTCACCTACTCGTTCAGGACCAAAACACTTGCTCTGATACCATGTTGGAGAAGTGTGAGAAGTTCCCTCGGTGCATGCACTATTGGTAACAATAGGTGAACACAATAACAAAGTGAAATCTAGAGCTAGATGCGCGGTGGTAGAGTGTTAATGGTTGTAGTGTTAATGCTTAGGGTTAATGGATGTTAGAGTTAGATGTGTATCTTACATTCATGCTGAATTACATCTGCAACCATGTCCTGCGTTCAACAATACCTTAAGCTCACCTGTCTGTCGAGAATCTTGCCCTTGACATAGTGATATCGGATCTCAATGTGCTTATTCCTAGAGTGAAATCTAGGGTTGGCCGATAAGGCAATTGCACTCTGATTATCACAGAATATGATTGTCGGGGTGTACTGGTTCAAACTAATGTCTGCCAATAAATTCCTCAACCAAAATGCCCCTTTAATAGATTGAGAAGCAGTAATATACTCTGCTTCTGTAAATGAAAAAGCAATAGAGGTTTGCTTACGACTGTTCCAAGATATAGGACCGTCGTTGAAAAAGAATGTAAACAGCCGACACTTCCTCCAAGAAGATCAAGCCGAGTGCGCACATAGCCCACAAGGTATACTCCTGAGTTTGCCTGCCTTTTAATGCAGGAACTGACATCGGTCAAAGAGGCACTTACCCAACTAGACTCCGATCTCTGGAGAGAAGCAATGGACAGAGAGTATTCCTCTCTGATCAAGAACCAGACATGGTAAGCTTTGTAATTAGATTTGTGAGCACGCGGTTTCGCCCGCTATTGTCTTGTGCTCACCTGCATCACTGACTTGTATTTC
The DNA here is from genome assembly GCA_029204225.1 of Diphasiastrum complanatum. Taxonomy (NCBI): domain Eukaryota; kingdom Viridiplantae; phylum Streptophyta; class Lycopodiopsida; order Lycopodiales; family Lycopodiaceae; genus Diphasiastrum; species Diphasiastrum complanatum. The sequence continues at coordinate 21,525,826 of CM055101.1, forward strand.
GCTACAATTAATCTGAAGAAAGTGATGTCTAGTTCTGCGTTCAGGTTCTGTCAGTATTAGCAATGCTTTCCACTCTGTCTGACCTTTTGATTGCTTTGTTTGATAGTCTGCTCTTGCTTCCGCTACCACCGTGCATCTAGCTCTAAATCATTTTGTTATTGTGTTAGCCTATTGTTACCAATAGTACACGCACTAAGGGAACTTCTCACACTTCCTTCTGTGACTTGCTTCATGTCAGACTCTAATAAAACCTAGTCAGTTCATTGAAAGACACATTCTTTTGTATCTTATTGGCCATTTTCTTTTGTGCTATAGTGATAGCTATATACTTCCTTATATGAAATTTTATTTAGTCTTCATAAAATTGATGAGCATAAGTTAGCGCATGTATCTAACTTTCTAAGGATGAAAAGAGATTGAGAGTTTTACCCAAATTATCAAAGAGATTTTTCAAAGTTTTTTTGATAAACTTAGACTTTTAATAAAAAAAACAACGATTTTGGTAAATTTTGCAAAGAGACAATATGCTTACTTAAAAGTTGCGCTAATTCAATGGTTAATATTTTGGACCCAATAAGACTTTACATATTATATTTTATTGATGAAAATTGTATATACATGACGTTGCTCATACTTAGTCACTATGTCCCAAAAAATTGAGGTACCTTGGTGGTAGTCTTTTCGGCATCAACTTGTAATATTGAGTATGCAATGTCATTTCTTGTGTTGTAGCAAATATGTCAATTAATTAACCATGACTACACAAATTTTGCGTCATGACTTTCAAAGACGGTTGATAAAGATATTGATGATGTTCAGTATTGTTTCATTAAGCATTCAAATCTTCAAGGCATTATCAAAACATAGCAAAAGATGATTTTTTGTCATCTTCATTGACATCATCCTTCTTGAATCAATCCTCCAATCCCCAATGCATGGTATTGTTCTATTGTGCATGGTGCTTATGCTTTACCCATTATACCATCCTATTTGACATCTCTTTTCTTATGAATGTAAGTGCCCCAAAACATATCGCTAAAACCATATTTTTGATATGTATGAATGCTCTAGTATTATAATAGCGGCCCATAAAGTAATAGGAATAGAGTATTGTTCATATATTCGAATAAGTAGGTTCTTCAAAGTAAGTCAACTCAAAGGTAGAGAGCATATCTTGTATTTTTGCCACAAAAAGAAACTTCAACAAAATGAGACATGTTAAACTCAAAGCTATTTCTTTTGTTTGATTTCCATGATACAAAGTCCTTCAACTAAATATTAAACTTCTAACCAAAAATGTAACTTTGATTGTTGCAGATAATCAAACCTTGAATGTTGGCCTTGAATAATGTGGAGAACATCGTGAATGGGTGTCAAAATTACTACTTACATTCTCAGAAGTTTGGATGGAGAAAAAATTAGTACTTACATTCTCAGAAGTTTGGATGGAGAGAAAATCCTTATTAGCACATTCACATATCACGGTGCACATGAGGTGTTGAAAGTTTAGTATGAGAACTTTTGCAACCTAAACATGAGGCACACGAGATATTTTCCAAATAAATGTTTTGTTCCAAAACATGATACATCTCCGATTCTCAATAGCATCTCGTGTAGATGCAAGATGTGAATAGCCTTACTGTCAATGTACAACTCCAAACACTTTATTACCTTAAAGCTCCATTTAAGTTCTTAATATCATGGAATAGAACAAACAAGATCTTTGTGGAAACATTATGTACTTGAAAGAGGAAGCTTTGGCAACATTTATGTCAAACTGAAAGCAATGAAAAATAGGTTCTTGGAAACCATTTCTTGGTCCATCACTGAAGTACAACTAATGTGAAGATAGGTTAATAACATCCCAACAAGCTTGACTTAGCTTATGATTAAAAAGATCATCAAATGTTTCTAGTTCCTTCGAAGTGTTTACTTGTTCTTTGTTATAATTGCCTTTATTAACTTGATAAGATGTGTATTGTTGAGTGAATGATTAAGAGTTTAAATAACTTGGGTGACCAAGATCTTCTCGATTTTCTGAAAGAATTGGTTTCTCTTTATCACTTTGTTCCTCTTCAAGAATTTGCTTGGTACTCAACTCAAAAACATTTTGGGAAGATTGGAAAATGAACCTTGTATGGGATAATGAACCCATATATGATCAAAGAGATTTATTGTTTTTTTTCTACTTTCTATTTTTGTCCTCTTTTCGTCTACTTTTTCTTGGTCTTTGTACTTATTTCTTTGCTTCTAGTGATATATTATTTTTCTTCCTTGTTTCTATTGCTACTCTCCTTGTGTATGTAACCTTTATTGATGATTTTAGTAGACTCTACTTGGGTTTATCTTCTAAAAAACATGTTTAAAAAAACGTAACATAGGAAATTGAACCACGTCTGCCTCTTCTCACTTACCATCTTGAAAAAAGTCATTGAAAATACAAAACCACTTGATTGCATTAGTAGAAATAATACTTTATCAAACAAAGAAATGTTGAATTCTCGATGTACCTAATTTTGAAAGGAATTAGAGTTTTGTTGAGAAAAAATTTCCATACTTCTTTAAAATTAGAATACTTCATATTTGAGGGTTGAGATGCATGGTTTGAGAAACCATTGATGTATTCTTGAATACCATCCACATGATGCAACAATCATTTTTCCAATCCAAGTTAACCTTTTACATCAAATGTTAAAAATTTTCATTTTTAAAACTGTGCAAATCTTGTGTTGTTGGAATTTCAAAAAAGACCATAGAAGTATCTAAAATTGTTCGTACATTGTTAAGGACATACATGTCTATACATTGACGATTACAAGTATCATTGAGATATCATTATAATGGCATTATTCGATTATATATTGTCCAGTATTAGCATGCTATGTGACTTTATTATTCGTGGATGCACTTTTTTGTTACATTTGACATGCCCAAGATTACTATCTCACATGGTTCCTAACTTACGCCCTAATATTTGAATTTATGCTTTTCCTGAAGAAAGGTAGCTTATGATTGTTATAAATAAATAGCCACTAAGGCTTCTCATTTGGTAACTTATGAAGTTGGAGTCTTTTTCTAGTATTGCTTAGTTAAGGCTTTGGCTTTAGATTTCTATTGATTCTCAAGTAGAGAACTTTAAGAGTTGTTATAGTGTCTATTGTTGATGTTTTTTATACTATCTATGAATTGAGTCCTTAACTTGGACTTAGAGCTCTTTCTAAGTTACTTCGGTGCTACAACAGAGCTTCCATCGTTGGATTTTTTCAGCCAACATTCATGCCTTTCGATAGATTCCTTAACACTACATTTGGAGGATTTCTTGCAGGATAGTTTAGTTCTACATTTTCAAATTCCATCACCAGTTCAACGATGATTCATGCACTTCCATCACTCAAATCTTCAAGCCACATCTTCACATTGCTATTTTTTGGGGCTATTTAAGATGATCTCCAAGAACAGTTTGAATCAAGCAACACCAAGAGCAACGAGTAGAAACCAACTAAATTGGATCTCACGGATTCACCTCCAAGCTATAGATTTGGCAATTAACTACATTAGGGGATCCAAACCAAGCAAGATCTCCAACAAGCAAGCCAATGATATGTGCTACAGGGCAAGGGAGATACATATACCTATCGTGCATGCACTCCACTGGCTACATCACTCAGTGTACTATAATACCTCAACTAGCTATCTTTAGTTAAATGCTAGTTCATAGGGCTACTCACTCTAGGTAGGAAGCTCCATAGAACGTTAATAACAAATATTCGGCTAGCGGGTACCGCCCTTAGCAATCACTATTGATGTTAGTCCCATGTGAGGTTTAACCTATGGGATATTCTAACCCATGATATGGTATGGCTAACTTGAGTTAACCGTAGACATGGCATTCTTCTTCCCTTAGAACATTCATTTCCTCAAAATGTTAAGAAAGTTTTTCTTTAGACTAGTCTCCTATTCCCAAGAGTCATCTTCAGAGCAACCTTTACATCGAACTAAGCACTCAATGATAACACAATTTCTCAATCATACTCTCCTTGAGTATCAAGTACTTTCCGGGTTTCAAATAAACTCTTTCAAATACGTCTTCTACTAGGTTCATGACATCTCTAGAACTAAGTTTATCACCTTCATGTAAGCTCAACTATAGCTGATTCACATGAAATACTATTTTGCTGACAACTTATAGCATTTTCTTGTATGCATTACCTTTGAATCCTTCAAGATTATCAGATAGTCCCAAGCACCTACATGGAATTTATGAGGAAATCATTTCAGGTTGGCATAATGTCTATCCTTATCGTAGGCACTCTAGACATTTTCTCGTGTTCATTGTAACATTTCTTGCGTTTCGTTTAGGAAATCGAACATTTTCTGAACTTTGATTATTTTCTTTCTATCATAATAAGTGATCTTACGTAAGCATAAATGGGCTATCGCCAATAGTCAAATGTTCAACACTATTATAAGCAAATTCAATTAGAAGAATATACTTTTTCCATTGAGATTGCTTCAAGGACAAATACAGTCTAAGCATTTGTTCTATGGTTGATTAGTTCTTCCATTTTGACCATCTAATTCCGGATGATCAGAAGGACTAAAACTAAGGGAAGTCTCTAATTTATAAAATACAGCCGACTAGAAGTGCCATGTGAACTTCGAATTTTAGTCACTTATGTTCGACAATTTGTATAATCCAACCAAGTGTTTCACAAATGTCTGAGCTAAATGAAACGCCTTTATAGTCATCTTGATAGGAGTAAAAGTAGCCAATTTGGTGAGTTGATCAATTATCACCCAAATTGCATCGTTATTTTTCTGCATCATTGGATAAATCCAGCCCTACACTCTTAATTGCAAATCCTAAGCCCTAATCTCTAAACTCTAAATCCTAAACCCTAAGCCCTAAGCCCTGCAAAACCAGTCATCAAATAGTTGCTAAATCTAATAAAAAACCAACAAGAAATTTTTGTCAATTGTAGCGTTGAAGGACCTATAAACAAGTGTGGATTTTGCTTGGAAAATCCAACAATAGGACCCTCCAAATGTATGACAGAAGCTCCGCAAAAAAGTGAGAAGAGTGGCTGGAAAATCCAACAATAGTAGCCTCTGTAGATAGCACTAGAAGTATTTTGGAATTGTGGAAGTTGGCTAAAACTTCTAAAGAGAGATTGGCTTTACAGTTTGGGCCCCTCTCTAAAGAAATTATCAAGAGAATATTCTCAGTTCTCAAAAGAACAGTCAGGTTGTTCAGTTGCATGGGGAACATGGAGTTCCAAACAATCCTATGGTCTGCAGCTCAAAGCTTTTTCAGCTTATGGAAGACGACCAACATGAAGTAGTTTTCTATGACTTAGAATTTGTTTTTGATGATTGTGTTTCAAGTAACGTGTATCATAAAGCTAAAGATTTAGATGTTATGTTATCTGCCTAATGGTTTGCCACCCAATAGAGAAGTAGATCATGCTATTAATTTAGTACCCAGTACAACACCCATAGCCAAGCCACCCTATCGTGTTAGCCGATCAAAAGACGAAGAAACAACTCAACAATCAATTGAATATCTAAATAAGGGACAGATTCAACCAAGTAGTTCACCTTGGGCAACACATCTCCTATTAGTTTGCAGTAAAACTAAAAAGGAGCATTTGGCTCACCTCAAAAAGGTGTTCCATTTGCTCCGAAAGCATAAGTTATTCGCAAAGAAACCCAAATGTGAATTCTTGTAGTGTATTCGGGTCATATAATTACAAAAGATGGGATTAAAATGGATCCAATAAGGTCAAGGCCATTTTCAGTTGGCTTAAACCAACATATATTTTCAAACATTTAGGTTTTTCTTGATCTTTCGGGTTATCATGAAAAAGAAACATGAGAGTTTTGACGCTCTTAAAATAGCTTTGGGTTTGTCACCAAGTCGTAGACCCAAATTAGCCTTTTGTGATTGAAACATATGCTAGTGATTTTGAAGTAAGTGCAGTGTTGAACCAAAACGGATGGCTAGTGGCGTTCAAAAATAATAAGCCTAAAACTTGGCGGCACTATTTGTACGGTGCTAGTTTCGAGATCCTGACTGATCACGAAAGCCTTAGATATTTATGTAATCATCTTGAGCTTAGGGGTTAGAAAGCTCAATGGGCTAAACTAATGCAAGAATTTGACTTGTTTATCAGATATAAACGAGAAAAATTCAATATAGTCAGATGCTTTTAGCAAAATGCCAATGGTAAACGAATCACCCATGACCGAGCCAAGCATTATGCGGATCCACACATATGGGATATTCAGTTCTCCCCTGGCGAGAAAGTCTTTCTTAGAGTCCCAACTGACTCTAGAACCCTAAAAACAAGAGTGTCTGCTAAGTTGTCTCCTAGGTATTGTGGTCCGTTTACCATCATTAGAAGAACAGGTGAAGTTTCTATGCCTGTAGATTCTCAACAATTTCCACATGAGCCAGAAAGCATTTTGGATTCTAGAGAGACGCTCACGTCACACTCTATATCAAGAATATTTAGTTAAGTTGAAGGATCAGCCCGTTGAGAATGCCACTTGGGAAAGAGGGAGCATACTTCGTCAACTATATCCAGATGTTGCCTTGGAGAACCAAGACAACCCTTAAGGGAGAGGGAATGTAAATTCAACAGCATTACTAGGTGTAGCTAACCACTTTAGGGAAAAGGATGGTGTGGGTTAGAGACATGCACGCATACCAAGCAGTAGGTATGTGGGCTAACATTGCCCAATCAGTCCCATGCATATTAGTTGGGAGTCGTGCAATCCTACAACAATTGACTGAGACTCGTGCAACAGAATCCTCATGCATGCAGCATGTATGGGAGGTGTCAGTTAGAACTGCCACCTACCGCATGCACACCCACACTGGGCTAAAAGGGCCATTCTATAAGAGAATGTATTGGTTGGGTGGTACATACTAGCTTTGTCTTTTGTGGTTATGTTGTTCTTAATAGCTTTTCTACAAGATTGAGGTGATTGTGGAATATGAGAATCTTCTCAAGAAATCAAATACTGATGTTTCTGTATCTCTCAGACTCACAGGCTACAAAACTTGCTAAAACATCATAAGCATGTGACACTCCGATGACCTCCTCCAGCGAAGTCAAAACATTACGCTTACATTCATTTTGTTAATCGGCCAACAATCCTTGAAATTATTGCCACCAGGCCAAATTCTTCTCAAATAGAGACACTTAAGTCAATATGCTCATAAACTTTTGGATATAAGTATTCAAGGTAGGATTTCCCATTCGACACTCCATGAAGTGTTTATATACTCGTCCATGACCATAAAGGCTATGAAGAATTGCTCCTTGAATTCGGTCCATGTCGTGAGTTTGGGAGAAAAGTCCTTCCACTAGGCGAAGGCTTTTTCCTCAGGAAAGGAGAACTGAAGCTATGTGCTTATCTTTGGGCACAGTGTGCAAGTTGAAGTAGCTAGACTATCTATCAATCCATTGTTCAACTACTTTCAAATTTTCTATGTCTATGATCCGCCATAAACATCTCAGCCTGATAGGCTAAGTGATTCAAAGTAAAAAAATGCAATTCGTCAAATAGGTATTGTAGTTACTTGCCTTGTTTTTTAATACTTTCGTGGAGCTCTATTACATCTTGCCCAATTTGTTGTAGTGAGTGATTTTTATAAATTGTTGAATGGGACTCATGTGGACTTGTTGGATTTTTGGACAATAGGGCTTTCTCAGTAACTTTAGCCATTATAGTATTATCTCAACCATTCTAACATGGTATTTTGCTACCACTTTATACACAAAGGTTGGAAGGAATGAGAATGATCTCCTTAAGCAAAAAACAATCTCTTTATACCTTGTCGAAGATCCTAACCACTCCAAATTGCTGTTGAATCAATGAGTACCCTTTCGATCTAGCTATGGCTCTAACACCACTGAGGCAACCTCCAAGAACAACTAGAATCAAGCAACACCAATTAGTAGAACAATCCAACCGAACCAAACTAGATCTTACGAATCTACCCTCAAGCTATAAAACTAGCAATCAACTATAGTAGGAGGTCCACACCAGGCAAGATCTCCAACAAACAAGGCAACACTAGTGATCTATGCTAGAGGGCAAAAGAGATAAATATACTCTACCATGCATGCACTCCACTGATGACACCAGTCGGTGTATTGTGACACCTTAGCTGGCTCTCTTCAGTTAACTACCAGATCGTAGGCCTACTCATTCACTCTAGGTAGGAGTCCCATAGAACATTTAAAATGAACATTCGACTAGCAGGTACCACATCCTAACAATTGTTTATTGGCGTTGATTCTATACGAGGTATACTAACTCGTGGTATAGTATGGCTACCTTTTTACTTCTTTTTTAAGAACTTCAACATTGCAATTGGAGGTTCCAAGTGCATGATCTGGAAATTAAGATTATCTTGATAGCCTTGAATTTGCAGACCTAAACTGCTAATCATTGTTTCCCACACCTTTTTATCCTGACCCTTAGCCAAATAAATGACATACCTATGCTGATTAGGTGTTTCTAGCAATTTTAATTTCTTAAATAGGGTGTAATTGATGAAGTTATGGGTTGCCCCATCATCCACCATTACTCTGACTAACTGATTGCCAAATTTCCCATGCATATGTAGTAGGTCATAAGGCCCAAAATTGGAAGGTCTCACTAACATTGCAGAGGTCAACTTGCAATGGTACTCATGATCTTCATGAAACACTATTATTTGGGCTTAGGGCTTAGGGTTTCGGATTTGGAATTTAGGCTGTAGGGTTTAGGTGTAAGGAGCTTAGGGCATAGGGATCAGGGTTTATGGTTTACGGTAAAGGATCTAGGGAAGGGGATTTACGGATCTAGCACTTGGGATTTTTAGTAAGGGGTTTAGGGTTTAGGGTTTAGGGTTTAGGGTAAGGGATCTAGGTTAGGGCCTTTGGGATAAGGAGTTTGGGTAAATGGATTGCTTTATGGCCTTTTCCCATTAGTGTTTGTGTTAATTCGATCCTATGTTGAGGTAGCGACTAGTGTCTTCTCACTCAAAGTTTGTGCTTCTTCTGCATTCTTCCTCTCATGGCCCGTGGCCCTTCATCGACACCTTCTGCTAATCACACTGATGAGACTCCTTAGCCTTCTACTATTGATACCCTTGTTCAACACTTTTAGCTCATGCAACATGAGTTTGGAACTGGCTTTAATCAGATTTGCTCCCAACTTGATCGACTTGAGGCACGGACTATCACTTCTCCAGCTTCCACCTCTATTATTGTTGATCCACATCTTTCTGAGGCCTCCCTTGCTCCATATGCTTATTATTTTCAGGACAAAGTCCAGATCTTTATTTATTTTGGTTGTGCTGATGGGAATGAGTTGCAGAATTGGGTTATTAAGCTCGAGACCTATTTCTCCCTCTTTCCTACGTCAAATATACAACATATTCAGCTTGCTGCCTTAGTCACTACTTGGTGGCATGTTCATCGTCAAGATCCTTCTCATGACACTTTACATAGTTGGACTATCTTTTGTCGTGATCTACGTCTAGCTATACTACTCTCTCTAAATCTTATGACCCTCTATATATAGATAATCAATCGAAAGATAGCCTCTATCTAAATGGAGGGCACAACACACTTGGCCAAGATTGATTAAATAATCTAATATGGCACCAAGGGTGTTTGAAACGGCGTAACCACGAGGAAGGCAAAGCTAGTTTGATCTACCCAGTCAATGCACTCTCTTATAGAATGTCCCTCCTAGCTCAATGTGAGTCTGCATGCGGTAGGTGGTAGTTGCTGCTAACACCCACCATTAAGGTTGCATGCATGGGGTACTGATGCATGCGGAGTCCCATGCCACTGCTGAATGCCTCCTACTGTCATGCATGTGTCTGCATGGGCATTATTAGCCCTCATACCTACTGCATGCTATGCATGCATGCCACTGACTCACACTATCCTCTGCCACATTTTATGAGAACTGTGCATCATGTCTCTATCACATTAATGGCAATGTGAGTAACCAAAGTGTCAAAAAGGTGGCACTTGCTTATCATGTGTCGAATATCTCTCTTGAAACATATAATCTCAAAGTAGCTTATGAGGATTGATCTCTTTCCAAGTGGCTAATAGCAATTTGTCTCTTGCCTCATTGTTAGTATTATGTAGTAGCAATTGCAAAATTTGCACAATAATTATTAATGATATGAATAAATAATTGATTGTGATTTGTCATTGTACTTATATGTTTGTTGTTTTAGTGCGCTCATTAAAAGTATGCAAAGCTTGAGGCAGACGGTCATCTCAAATTATTAGACGAAATGGAGACCATCACGATAGCCCAAGTCAAGGAGATTTGAGTTAGTCATGCTAGATCTTTTGGATGAGGCACGAGCTATGGAGTATCTTAACTTCAATACTAGATCAACTATGAAAGCTTGAGAAACATAGCTATGGAAAACATCACATACAAGGAGAATTGCATAAGCACCTCACAACACCAAAAGTTAGAAGAGGAAATCGTCCTCATCGGTATGACTGCCTCATCATCTGATAGGTCATCACGCTCACGCTTCTGGAAGAAGGTAGTAATAAGATGTTGGCCAGAATCAGTAATACCCTCTGAAGGTATCAAAGAGTCTCTCAACATAAGCATCTCTCGTAGTAAAAGGCCGACACATCTGGGATCCTGATACTCCCAGGCACTAAGGGTAATGGGGGTGTTCCGATACAAACAATGATATCGACCACATATCTCATAGTATGTACAGGGCATGTGATGGAACTCATCCTCCACTACACCGGGTTGGGCTTTACTAATTGCGGATTCAATTTAATCAGAGGTAAAAAGAGAGAATGTAGCGGGTCGAGTGATAGTGATAGGGGTGGCATCTGTAGTGTATAAGCGAGTAGCATATTCCACCCAAGTGTCAGTATCAATGGGTGAAAGTAAGGAAGATTTCTTAGAAAAGATTTTCCAGAAAAGAGATGAAGAGGAAGAGAAAAGGGAGTCTATAGGTTTCTGACCATCTCTTGTTAGAGAGTCTCTTTTCTTTTTATTAACTACATAACAATACTACTTCTGTACTTGCACTAAAAGATTAGGAGAGTGATGCATGGCAAATACCACTTGCTTATGTAAGGTGTGGCAATCATGATCATACCATCGGTTATAGGTCTTTCGATGAGTGGAATATGTCTTAGGGGGAAAGGCCTGGGTGGCAGCTTGTATAAGGGAGAGTGACAAAAAGCTAGCATGTTGCTCAATAGGAGAGGAGAAGGGAAAATCTTGCAGAAGAGTGTTGAGTGTGGATGTCTACGAAAAGAAAAGTGAGGCTTAGTGGTGTTTGGGCGAGTGGTTGGAAGGGGAGAGATCTGGCCAACAGAGAGTAAGATGTAGGAAATAGAAGCCTAAAGATCCAGAATCTTAACTATTCAATCACACAAAGCATTCTCAAAAGAAAGAGAGAGATGGCTAGAAACACTCTTGTAGAAACTCGTGGACAGCCAAGGAGAATAGTCAGTATTGCTTACAAAAGTGTCTCATACAAATGGGATGCACACATATATATAGTCCAAGATGACTATCTAACTTCATGACTATTGGCTATCCAACTACTTGACTATTGGCTTTCCAACTACTTGACTGTTGACTATCCAACTTTCTATAAGTTACATAGAAAGAATAAGGTATCTCCAATATGTCAAGTTGGGGTACTTAATGTCACAATTAGGCCTAGTGGACCCATGAGTCCCTACCAAGTTAATTTCATACTAACTTAGCTAACTCTAAGTTTAGTAGGCCTAATACAATAAATGACCATGGTTACACAACTCTCGACCTTTTGGGTCAAAGTAACCTATGATAATGTAAGCAATTCCATTTACATTCCAGCACCCTCCTTAAATGGAAATGCATAACATAACATGAAGCTACTTCTCGAAAGAGAAAAATGCAACTTGTTGTCCGAACTTCATGTCGCCAAATAAACTTCGCACCGAAGAAGTCGAAATCTCATCCCCAATCATGTCCAACATATAAAAGGAAAAGAATGCGTAATAATGAAGCATCAAGTCGAAGGGTGAGGATTTGCATGCTCCATCTGAAGTAGGGAACCAACATAAACTCGACAATAAGTCGAAACATGGACTTGTAAGCCATTATAGGCTCCCACATCATTCGAAAAAAGTTCTTATCATAAGTACAATAAAAAAGAGTACCAAACTCTTTTGACATCACATCCTCCCAAACCTTACCATCAATGACTTGCTCACATAGAATAGGCAACAAATATGCTCACATAGAATAGGCTACTATAGCCAACAAATATGCATTTAACTCCTTTATCATCAAGCTTGGTTCTTAGCTTATCGGGAATGAAAGCATAAGCCGTGCAACCAAAGATGCGTAAGTGAGAAACAATAGGCTTCATACCATACCAAACTTCAAAAGGAGTTAATACCTTCAAGGCTTTAGTAGGACACCGATTACTAATGTAAGCCGTCGTTATAACCGCTTCAGCCCAAAACTTGTGAGGTAGGCCCTTTGCCTTGAGCATGCATCGAGCCATCTCCATAATAGTGCGATTCTTTCTTTCGGCAACACCATTTTGTTGAGGTGTGTAAGGGGTTGTCATTTGATGATGGATACTTTTGCTTTGAAGATAAGTACCGAACGTATTCTTTATATATTCCCCTCCTCGGTTGGTACGTAAGATTTTCAAAGAGTGCCCAAACTGGTTTTCTATCATTACTAGAAAATCCTTAAAGCGTTGAAAAACTTCATATTTTGCCTTCATAGGATAAATCCATGTAAATCTTAAAAGGTCATTAATAAAAGTAACAAAGTACTTACACCTTCCAATGGATTCGGTCCTCACTATGAACCAAATCAAATTTGCCATCAACTCTAATAGTTCCATCAATTGGAAAAGCTTGCCTTTGAAATTTTCCAAGTATGCAACCTTCGCATACATGTCCTTCGGGATGCTCAATATTCGGAATGTCTTCAACCATATTGAATCTCTTCAACATCTTCAAGCTAGCAAAGTTGAGATGTCCAAACCTAGCATGCCATAATTCAGCCAACTCCAAAGAATGTGAACTTGATGCAACAAGACAAAAAAATGAGGTATCCATAAGGAACAATCCACCACGTAATGTTCCCGAAGCAATGATCATAAGAGATCTCTTTGGGTCTTTGATAAGACATTTGTCTTCTTTGAATTTCATAACCAATCTTTGGTTCATAATTGTAGAGACCGAAATGAGATTCTTTTTTATTTTTGGAACATAAAGTACATTACGAATGTACTTCTCCTCACCATTGGGTAAGATAATGGGGATCACTCCAATACCTTTGATAGGATAAGAGGTGTTATCAACACCTTGAACTTTGCTTCCATCATGCACTTTCACAAGCCTTGTGAAGACCTCTTTGTGATAAGTCATATGACGTGTGGCATCGCTATCAATCACCCAATCAATAGATGAAAAAACAGCAACTTGTAAAGCTGAAGATGAGCTGTTTTCTGCTGAAAAACCAGCAAGATTTGAAGTGGCAGAAATCTCGTCTTGAGGAGAGATGAGATTATTAGTGACAAAAGCATAATCATTATTGAAAAGATTATCCTCCTTTCCAAATTGTTGTTCTAAAGTAATAATTGCGGTACTTGTATCTTTTTTCCTTTGCAAGCTTCTTCCTACATTTTTTGATGTGATGCCCAATCTTCTTGCAATAGTGGCACTTACTCTTCTTCTTGGAGCCTTGATGTTGAGCTTCTTTAGATTTTTGATCATATTTGGAAGTGTTGAAAGAAGGCTTCCCTTTCCACTTGCCTTTGCCTTTGCCTTTTGCCAAAAAAGCTTGATCTTCTTGTTCACCAAAGTTGATTCTTGTTTGCTCTTCTTGAAGAAGTAAGCCAACAAGTTCGTCGAAGGAGATTTGTTGTCCCCTAAGAGAAATACTCAATGATGACACAAATGGAAGGTAAAAATTAGGAAGAGAGTTGAGAGTAATAGATACAAATTGTGAGTTCTCAATCACTTCATCGGTACTAAGAAGCTCCCCTCGAAGATCCTTGATCTTTGTCAAGTGGTTTGTAAGCAAATCACCTTCTTGCATCTTCAAGATAGAAAGTTGATTTCGAAGATATACCACTTTTGCTGCATTCTTTACTTGAAACATCTTGGCAAGAGTCTCCCAAGCACTTTTGGAAGTCTTGCATGATCTAATATGTGGAAGGATAGATCTCTTCACTGATAATGCAATGACGGAATGTGCTTGTGCATCTCGTCGATCCCACTTCTTTTGCTCATCGGAAGACACCTCCGTAGATGATGAAGTAGTTGTTCTAGATGGTGTAATAGGTGCCAAGGTAGGCGGCCTCTCTTCGTCACCATTAACTACTTCCCACAAACCTTTAGCAATTTGTGCCATCCAGCCTATCTTCATTAAATAAAGAACCAATAGACTCCGATTCTTTAGCCATAACAGAAAAATCAGCTTGTAGTAGATAGGAAATAGACTTTCCAAGACAAAATCTACTCAAAGGGCAGCAACCTCAAAGCTGAAATTATGAGCACAATAGATTGCAATACTCCACATGCAATTTGCTCAACAAGTAATGAAATAGGTGGCTGATTTCTGCACAAAAAACAGAATGCTCACAAATAGGTAGACTTCGAATGAAACCAAAACCAGAAATTTGTGGCTAAAAAGAGTGCACACTATGTGCATATAGAGCTGATGGTAGCGACCTACTCCAAGCTCACCAACAGGGAAATTTCAGCAAGATATGTGTCCAAAACACATGTATCTTCATTTAAGAAGTAAATCTAAAATTTTCAACATGTAATTGAGTCAAGATCACATGCAATTGGTTTGAGCATGGGCGCCCTATTGCTAGCTCTCAAATAGGTGAAGGTGCCCTGCAATTTCCTGCAAAAAAGCTATAAGAAGATGAACAGATTCTTCTCTTACAAAAATCAGCAGCTTGATGATTTTCTGCCACCAAAAGGGGAAGAAGATAGCTTCCTATTGGGCGCCCGCCTGCAAGCAATATGATCACCTAAAGGCTCTGATACCATGTAGGAAATAGAAGCCTAAGGATCCAGAATCTTAACTATTCAATCACACAAAGCATTCTCAAAAGAAAGAGAGAGATGGCTAGAAACCCTCTTGTAGAAACTCGTGGACAGCCAAGGAGAATAGTCAGTATTGCTTACAAAAGTGTCTCTTACAATTCCAAAATCCAATACGAAGCGTCATAGGGGATCTCAGGCTGCCTCCATGCCCGGGAGCCCCGATTCCCTATAGCGAGCGTTCATAATATCGTTACTTGCCATCAATAAACACCACCCGTTGCCGTTTCTCCTTAGCTTCTTGTATGATTTTTTTCCTTGCTAGCCATTGCGTATGAGTTAAATCATCATCCATAAAAATAAAGGTCCCTTTCAGCTTGGCTCGAAGTTTCAAGGCAGCATTACGATGTACAAGAGACCGGAATTTAATAAATAAAACATTCTCGTCATATTTGCCTCTCCAAGCAGTTTCAAACCCCTCAATTGAGTGTGAGAGTTTATTGGCAAGTAAATCCTTGGCCTCCTCAAGAGGTTTTCTAGCATCTAGGATGCCTCTCACTCTAACATTAAGAGCTTTTTTGGCTCTTCTTTCTTGTTTCTAAAACATGCTTCCTAATCGTGAGTCAATTGAAACATTCGTAGGCAAATCTATCATACCATTATTTTTTTTGAACAGTGTCGCTGGAAATCTTGTTAGAAGTTTCTGCAAGATCCGTAGTAGATGATGGTAATAATGTTCGTAGCTGGCTGATCTCATCCCGCAATTTTTGAACCTCCAGTTTGAGCGTTGCATTTTCTCCTTGCATTTCTGAAAACAGTGCATACAGTTGCCCTACATGATAATGAACGTCTTCCGACAGAATAGAGCGAGGTATAGTTGGAGGTGAGACCTTAGATAGCACAAACGGAGGAGGAGTAGAAGTGTTAGGAGGGAGAGCTGAGGGAGGTGTAGCTGGTTCCATAGTGGACAGGGAGAGGAATGATTGCCATTGCACACTCATCCTTTCTGATCCATTCAACTCTCTTGGAGTCTTCCTCTGGAGGCTGTTGTTTTGTGAGATCGAGAGGGATTCTGCTCACTGTTGCATTCTACAAATGTATTGACTACCTTCAACAAGATTTATGAGTATCTCCAGAGTCCAAAGTTCTCCATACTTCCAAGCAGGTTGCAGCCAGCAGGATGGAGGGTTGCGCTCCTTTCCCAAGAGCGTTGGAATTCCTTAAGGTTGAAATTGTGAGCATAAATGCACTGCTACTGTGCACCCTTGCTGCTGGAAACAAGGATCAGAATCTGAGAAGAAGCTCCTGTGAGGCAGCAGGGCGCCAATCCATGCAATAAATGTTTTTGCAGGTCGCCCTAATAAAGCAATGTTTTGGTTTGTGATCAATCGCTGACCCTGGAGCAAAGAACACACATTTTTACTCTTCAACGATGCTGTAAATTGCCAACAGCTAGAGCGCTGATTTTCTGGCTGTCTGGCTCATAAACTGATGAGAAAAATGTGCTGAAGAAGCCTCCCTCAAAGTGATGAATCCTAGATCAGAAGTTGAAGGGAAAGCGATGGCCTCCAGCGAGCGATGGCCTCCAGAGAGAGAGAGAGAGAGCTTTATTGATGTATGTTAATGCAAAATGACACATAAGACCAAATAAGTACATCTCAGGTATGATATGGGAGACTCATCACTTTCTGGATGTATGTAATAAACTAAAAATAGCCTGAACTCGAAGTGGTATGATTGCAAACTCAACAAGGAATATTTGGTGAGGAGCTCAGGCCTTGGCTTGGATCATAAGTGCAAACATACTGACTTGTAGACAAGAAATACTAGTCAACTTTGACTTGGAAATCCTTATGCACCAAGCTTTCATTGCGTGAACAATGGTGTCAGACAATTTGCACTTACTCGAGGCATCACAAATGTGTTTCCTAAAATAGAACCGCTCAAGACTAACCAAAAGAGATGTAGTGAGAGAAGATGCTTGGGAGTGGAGCAAATATCATCATACAAAAAATTCCAAAGTATAAATGAGAGAGCTCTTGATAAAGGTGTGTATGCGTGACTTAATGTGTATCTGGGAGCATGTTCCACTGGAGGTGGATTAGATGGAAAAAGATTTAAAGTTGAGCTTAGATGGATAGAAAGAAAGGAATGATCAGATAGTGTGGTGGGAAAAACAATGAAGTCAAAGACGAAGGGTATGAGAGATGGTGACCCCATGAAATAGTCCATGACACTATGGCCACAATTGTGAGAGTGGCAAGTATAGTCACTAGAACTCCACCAACAAGACAAGCCATTAAAAATGGCAAGCTTGTGAGCCTCACCTAGCAAAAGAAAATGCTCACCATATGTAAAAATCGAGTCTCCAACATTAGCAAATGTTTTGTCGATCCCCATATTTACGCTATCCGAGGGCACTCTATCTATCTAGAAGATGTCCTGGCATTGAAATCCCCAGCAAGAAATATATGACCACGCTCTGAGTAAAGTAGAATGTCTGAAGAGAGATCAACGTAAGAAGAGCCCATACTACCTACAAAAGCTAAAGATTTTGGTGGAAAATGGCAAACCGCCAAATACACGTCCCTGTCAAGGCCAATGCTCCAACCAAGAAACCAAATATATCACGCCTACTTATCTTGTCGAACGAAATAAATGATAGGTTGTATCCCTGAAACTCTGGTAATTCCGTCAATTGACTCTCATGAGTCTTTGTAAATAGAAGAATATCCCCTTGTGAGATGAAATCTTTGCTAAATCTCCTGCCGTTGTTAAAGTATGAATGTTGTTACAATCCCATAGCCCAATGCGAAGGTGATGTGGATGGGGTTCCAAACAATCCCTATGCTTGAGAACCCCAACTTCTAAGGCACTAGAGCCAAATAGTCCACAATCCAGTTATCTAACCTCACCATCCCAAGAAATAGCACATTGACCAAATGCCTTAGCCTCTTGAAAAACTTTCTTGTGCTCTTCCACTTGGACATAGGTAAAATGGGTATACGTAACTATTTCAAGTATGGATGAGTGGCTGACTGGATACATGAGTTGAAAGTTGATGGATCTAGTGTATGAATGGATGAGAGAGTACATGGTATGAGTAAATGGATGTATGATTGGGCAAATGGGGAGAAATGGATGACCGCATCCTATTGGTTGATGATCATTAGAGCATGTTTACTTCTTAGTTGTAATTCATTATAGTACTTAGTCTCCATACTATCCCTTGCAGAAGTGGCAATGGTTGCAAGTTACCTTCATTTGATAGATTAGATATGACACCTAGATCCAATGTGGTTGAGGTGGATTGATGATGTAGGAAGCAGGTAAAATGCCTTGGATAGATAGGTACAATTGCCAGTTGGACCAAGGCGATCTTACTATGAATGATCTATGTACTATATAGTAGGAAAATATGGAGGGTTGGGGTGAGATTGTTGAAGAAAAATGCCTGTTTTACCCCTTTAACTAAGCACTAATGTTGTTTATAAGTTGTACATTATTCATGGGGCATGTTAATTAAATACATGTGACCCCCTATTTGTAACTTTCATGGTATCACTGCATCCCTTGTAGTACAAATGTGGGGAATAATGTTGTCTTTGACAAAACGATTGATCACCCTATTAGCTTTCTTTGCTCAAACAGAAGCTCAACTTGAAAGGAATCAGAAAAGAAACCACAACAAGGGTTTCACCCCAAACTAGGGTATGTAGCCACTTCAAGTCATCCCTTCAGCGCCTGCTTTTGACTTTGCCACTTAGTATGGCCTTGAGAGCACAAGCACTAGACGCCACTGGATAGAAACCAAAATCTCCTACAAAAGGTGTGCTCTACTTTTGTGTAAGCTCCTTCAGAAAGTCTTCCCAAAACTCAACTAGAATTAGGAAGTTATTGAATCATCCCCCTCTCCTTGCCAACGCTCTCCAACACTACAAGACTCAAGCTGATCTGACTCCTACTAACCAAAAAGCGGCCTCCTACAAGATTGAGGTGCTTGTGGAAGATGAGAATTTTCTCAAGAATCTAAACATTGAAGTTTCTCTCACTCTCAGACTCAAAGGTTAGACACTACTTGTTTGGTAAAAGACAAAGATCAACAAGGTGGTAGCCAAGGGAATGCAAGAAGGGGGTCTTTACAAGGTTTACACAGCCATTCTTAGTGAAGAGGCCTTGTCAACAAAGGATGCTAGTCACGACAAGCTTTGGCACGAGAGGCATGGCCCTTTGAGCTATCAAAGTTTACAAGTTTTGAACAAGCACAATATGGTAGTAGATTTTCCTAGCATTAAGTCTTCTTCAAATGCATGTTAGGCTTGTGCACTAGGAAAGCAACAAAGGCAAAGGTTTCCAAGGGAAAAGCTACCAGGGCCAATGGCATTCTTTAGCTTGTGCATTCAAATTTGTGCGGTCCCATGTAGACTAGATCAGTAGGGGGGGCGACAAAAATCTGAAGCGTTCAAATACTTTAAATAGTGGAAAGCTTTGGTGGAGAATCACACGAGAAAGAAGCTAAAGACTCTCAGGTCATATTCAGGTGGTGAGTGAGTTCAAAGACCTTTGCAAGGCATGTGGGATAAGAAGACTGTTTGTCGTTCTACATACACCGAAACAGAATGGCATAGCTGAGCGGAAAAACAGGTCTATATTTGAGTATGAGGAGCATGCTCAAGGCAAAGGGATTGCCCAACCAAAGCAACTGTTGTTTTTCTATTGAATAGAAGCTCAACCAAAGCAGTTGAAGGAATCATGCGTTCAGGTGTTTGGGTGCACAACATATGCACATATACCAAAGGACTTGCAAAAGAAACTTGAAGTCTACCTTCCTTGGGTATAGCGTAGGTGAGAAAGCCTATGTGTTGTATGATCTCAAGAAGAGGAAGCAGATCCTAAATTGAGCCATCATCTTTGACGAAGAGCATTCACCCAAAATACAGGAGCAAGAAAAAGATAGAACTACTGAGTTCCTATCCTTGATTGATTCCACAGATGAGAAGCCTAGTCCAGAGTCCTGTGAGCCTTGGTATAGAGGAATTGACAAGTACTTTGCAAGGCAAGGGTTTGAGAAGAATAAGTCTGATTGCAATTTATATGTCTTCAAGAAAGGAAGAGACTTTGTTGTTGTTGTGCTCTATGTGGATGATTTACTCATCATAGGAAGCAATAAGAAACCTATGGCTTGTGTTAAGAAAAATCTTTCTAGTGAGTTTGAGATGAAAGATTTGGGGTTGCTGCACTATTGCCTAGAAGTTGATGTTTGGAAAGGAAAGTGTTGTCTATCTTTCTAACAAAGTATGCACAAAAATATTGAAGAGATTTAATATGCAAAAAAACAAGCCAATTAGCACATCATGGATGGAAGCAACAAGCCATCAAGAGATGATGAGACTCTCTGACGTCAATTAGTGGGAAGCTTGATTTACCTTACTACCACCAAGCCAGATATTGCTTATGTGCATGGAATTGCAAGTCAATTCATGAGTAAGCCTATCAAGTCACATTGGAAGTCAGCCAATCGAATCCTACGTTGTGTGAGAGGGATTATGACCTATGGGATTGGACATACTAATGATGGTGACCTTTAGTATGAGGGTTATTCAGATTCTGATTGGGTAGGTGATAAAGACGATCAGACATTGACGACGAGTTATTGCTTTAGCCTAGGTTCAGGGGCCATATGTCTTGGTGCAGCAAGAAGCAGCCCACTATCGTTTTATCATCTACCGAAGTTGAGTACAGGCCGACTACAAGGTCCACCTGTGAAGCTGTTTGGTTATGACTCCTACTTGATGACATCCAGATTGCTCTAGTAGGACCTACATTGTTACATTGTGATAACCAAAGCTGCATTCAACTTGCAAGAAATCTAGTCTACCATGCATGGACAAAACATCTAGAGGCGGGCCAACACTTTATGATCATATTGTTGATATCTTTACTAAACCACTTAGTAAAGATAAGTTTGAGAAATTCAACACATTGTTAGTTGTTAGCTTAAATAAAACTGCCATTAAGGGGGGGTGTTGAAGAGTAATGCCTATTTTACCCCTTTGGCTAAGCACTAATGTTGTTAAAGTTGTACATTACTCATGAGGCATGTTATTAATTAAGTACATGGGACCCCCTATTTGTAACTTACAAAAAAATTTAGTGCAAGTCACACACTTGGTGAAGTAGCTCACTCATATGGTTGACACCTATACTCTCCATGCATGTACATGAGGTGCTTGCCTCATAGGGGATTTGGAGGACAATAACAGGTGATTTTTATATCGGGCATATCTCGATCGTACTTGGAGGGGACAACTTGGGGTCAAACCCGCCTATTACTGGACTCACTTTATTGAGCTTGACATAGCAGGGCTCCCAGTTTTGCCACACAGAGGGAGATACTATTGTTTGTTTCGTGACACGCCAGTCACCCTACGATCCCTCCTAGCTTATGAGAACTCCCGATGTGCAGCACTCATGATACGAGAGATGTTCATACTGCGACAGGACTTGTGTCAGACAGCTCAGCAGAGTCACGTCTCTCAGCCTCAGATCACTTCTTTCTTCTCCAAGAGGAGAGGACGAGACCTAGTATTTGATGATGATGATGACGACGACGACGACGACTTACCTGCCCATAGAGATCGCAGACAAGGTCCCACCCATACTCATGTTGCAGCATGAGCTACTCGACCTATCACGAGGAGACCTTATCCTCCTAGACGACGTAGTATATATGCTCCCACATGTTCCAGATATCATCACATCTACTTCAGTTCATAGCATTTAGATTTGCTATTTCTGTTTTGGAGACGTTTCATACGCTCCCATGGTTACCACATACCTGACATGTACATTTACTAGTCTTATATGCCTTTTGGCATGGAAAAGACATTAATAAAGCTTTCTCTCTCTCTCTCTCTCTCTCTCTCTCTCTCTCTCTCTCTCTCTCTCAATTCATTTCTTCTTCTACTTTTGGTGAGGTGCTTATGCTATTATCCTTGTATTTGATATTTTCTATAGCTAAGTTTTGCAAATCATCAGAGATGATGATGAGCAAGTTGATTGTGCTTTGTATAGGTACTATGACATCATGTAAGAGATGGGGGGAGGTGTAAGCATGAATGACTTGGAGGTGGAACTGGGGACATTCCTCATCATACCAAGATTGACACAAGAATCAAGGGTGTCATGGTTTAGACTTAAGTTCGTGTAGAGGGGTAGGCAAGGAAGGTGGTAGCTATGTGGAGGGTTGTAGTAAGGAGAGTGACTCGGGTTTCCAACGACCTAGCATGTGGAAGATGGTGGGGCAGAGAAAGGAGTGCCTCATGATACATGGAAGCGTATCTAGAGCTGAAAGTATAATTGGGGGCACGAGTGCTGGAGGATGAAGGTGCATGCTAACTGAGAGGGCCAATGTGGAATGAAAGAGACGAGTGGTCTACTAATGTGATGTTAGAGACTGTGAGATTTGACGCAAGTGGAATGAGAGATAGTGACCCCATGAGATAACCAATGACACTATTTCCACCACTATGGGGTGGCAAGTGTCTCCTAAATCAGACCATCTAGCCAAGCCATCATAAACAAGCAACTCATGAGATTCACCCAATTAGAAATTGTGCTCACCCCAAATGGAGAATGTACTCGCCATGCATTATGATCGGACAATCCCTGTCAACAAACACTCTGGTAGTGCCAACTCCTCGCTATCAAGTGCATGGAAACATAGAGCGTCAACCTCCACATCACAAATCTCCACCTGCTGGTTAACTATTCGGGCATAGGAATCACCCAAAAGCAACACATGTCCTCTCCTTGAATATGAAGTGATGACGGTTTGCATAATGGAAACTCGTGCCCTCGACAATGAGGAAGTGTTAGGAGGGAAGTAACATGTTGCTAAGTAGACATCTGTCTCAAAGCCAATACCCTAATTGAGAAGCCTAACCCACAAGTATTGTGCGTGCTCGTCGTATCTAATTGTCAAGAGAGGTGGGGAATCTCTATTCAAGCATGCGACCCCCCGCGTAAGCCTTGTCAACAACATATCTGCTCTCCGTACGGTAAACAGAGTCCCATGTGAATCTAGGAAAAGAGGATAGAAACCTCTCCTAGCTATTATGAGTCTCCATAAAGAATACTACCATCAATAAAGTCTCTCAAGGCACCTACTCCTATCTAAGAACAAATTCCATTACGATTCCAAAAGCCTATTTGCAATGGGTGTGGCTGGGAGCTCAAGGCCCTCCTTTGCCCGAGGGCCTTGACTTCCTATGTCTAACCACTTGTGGCAGATCCCTTGTCCATTGAGCGTACCCTATTGTCACAGTAACCCAATAGCCAGTCTCTATGGGAAAACAACAAAGACAGAAGTTTCCCAAGGAGAGCACCACCAGGGCAGCAGGCATACTTGACTTGGTACATTCAATTTTGTGGGCCCAACCCAAACCAAATCTGCAGGGGGGGCATTTTATCACCCAAAATTTGGATTTATTTCTTGAAGTGAAAATCTGAAGCATTCAAGTACTTCCTGCATTTCAAAACTTTGGCAGAAGAACATTCAGGAAAGACGATAAAGATGCTCAGGTCCAGACGGTGGTGGAGAGTTCATTAAGACAGAATTTGTGGAATTCTGCAAGGCCAATGGGATAAAAAGGCAGCTTACAACTCCTCATAGTAAAACGGCGTAGCCGAGAGAAAGATCCGAACTATTGTGGAGTGTGCAAGGTGCATGCTCAAGGCAAAGGGGTTGCCCAACTCTTTTTGGGGCGAGGCAATGCACACAGCAGTGTTTCTGTTGAACAGAAGTCCAACTAAAGCTATGGAAGGCATGACTCCAGAAGAGGCATTTAGCGACATTAAGCCCAAGGTGGGCGCTTTGCGAGTGTTCGGTTGTACGGCCTATGCCCATATTCCCAAGGAAAACAAGAAGCAGCTGGATGCAAAATCAGCAAAGTGTATTTTTTTGGGATACAATGAAGAAAGCAAAGCTTACCGACTTTATGATCTTACTAGCAAGAAGAGGATCATAAGTTGAGATGTGATCTTTGAAGAAGATCAAACGCCTCCTATAGAGGAACTTGAGATGGAGGATGGTACAAGTGAATTTGTGCCAATACTTGATTATCCACATCCATATATTGGCGAGCCTCAGGATGATCATATGAGTGATCAAGAGGAAGAATCCGAAGAGGACTAGGAAGCGCAAGGAAAGGGGCAAATCTGTTGAGTCCTATTCACCGTCTTCATCACCAACAGCAAGGAAGAAGTTTCCCAAGTGGTATTGGCAAACTGTGCAGGATGGTTAGACACACTATGCACTTATGACTACTATTTTGGATTCACAAGATCCGCATACATTCGTTGAGGCAGCAGATGAGAAGGTATGGCAACATGCTGTGCAAGAGGAGTACGACTCCATTCTCAAGAATGATACATGGGATTCGGTGAAGTTACCAAAAGGGAAGCGTCCTATTGGCTGTAAGTGGGTCTATAGGACCAAATACAAATCGGATGGGAGCATCGAAAAACATAAGGCAAGGGCGGTTGCTAAAGGCTATGCACAGTAAGGAGAGCTTGGACTATGATGAGATGTTTGCACCGGTAGCTAAGATGACGTCTATCAAGTTGGTTTTAGCATTGGCTGCATTTTTGGGTTGGGAGGTCCATCAAATGGACATGAAAACTGCTTTTCTCAATGGACAGTTGGCTGAAGAAGTCTACATGAAACAGCCACAAGGTTTTGAGGGTAAGGGCAAGGAAACTATGGTATGCAGACTGAAGAAGGCCTTATATGGTTTGAAGCAGGCACCCAGGGCCTGGTATAGTCGTATTGACGACTATTTTGCCAAGGAGCAATTCATAAAGAGTCAATCGGATTGCAACTTGTTCGTGAAGGAGGAAGATGGGAACATTGTTTTGATAGTTCTCTATGTGGATGACTTGGTCATCACAGGTAACAATGGGCAGTTTATTGAAAAGGTGAAGGCTCATTTCTCAAATGAGTTCAAGATGAAGGATTTGGGTCTAATCCACTATTGTCTTGGCTTGGAGGTTTGGGAAAAGAAAAACTGTGTGTTTATTTCCCAAGCTAACTATGCATGTGAAGTCTTGAACAGGTTCAACATGCAGGATTGCAAACCCGTTTCCACACCCATTGATACTAGCAGTAAGCCATCTAGAGATGATGGCACTCCTTTTGTGGACGAGACTCTGTATAGGCAAGCCTGATTTATCTCACCTCTACGAGACCAGACATTTCCTATGCGATTGGTGTAGCAAGCCAGTTCATGAGTTCTCCAACTTGTGGGTAGCCTGATTTATCTCACCTCTACGAGACCAGACATTTTCTATGTGGTTGGTGTAGCAAGCCAGTTCATGAGTTCTCCAACTAAAGCACATTGGAAAGTAGCCAAGAGGGTTTTGAGGTATGTCAAAGGGACAACCTGCTATGGGATTGAGTACACAGATGACGGAAAGCTTCAGCTTGGAGGCTTTACCGATTTGGATTGGGCAGGTGATAGGGATGATCCAAAGTCGACCACAGGTTACACTTTCAACCTTGGATCAAGGGCCATTTCTGGGTGTAGCAAGAAACAGCCCCCAGTTACCTTATCATCGACAAAGGCTGAGTACAGGGCAGCGGCAAAAGCTACCAGCGAGGCAATATGGCTCAAGAGACTTCTTGGGGAGGTCCAGATTCCATAGAATGGTCCTACTATTCTTCATTGTGATAGCCAGAGTTGCATCCAGCTTGCCAAAAATCTTGTGTACCATGCTCGTACGAAGCATATTGAGGTGGACCAGCACTTCTTACGAGAGAAGATACAAAGTGGAGAAATTCAGCTCGAGTACTGTGATACCAACGATCAAGCAGCAGATATCTTTACTAAGGCACTTAGTAGAGAAAAATCTGAAAAGTTTCGTAGCATGCTAGGTGTTGGTATGAACATAATAGCCATTGAGGGGGGGTGTTGAAATAAATGCCTATTTTGCCCCTTAAGGCTTGTATACTTGTAACTTGTAAGTTGTGCATAAGACATGGGGGTAAAATATTTATGTACATAGTACACCCCACTTGTGCTAATTAGGCAAGTAATAACAAGTAGGTTGAGAACCCATGTGGGTTCTAGAGCTAGAATTAGCAAGACACCACCTCTATAGATTACATGCTAAAAGTAGCCCATAGTTTGGAGGGGTTTCCACGCCCTACTACTCTTTGAATAATCATTCAAGTTGTGTGAGCTTTGAAGTCTTCTTTCTCTCGCTTTTGTGTTCTACTCCATAGCTGGTTTTTTCAAGCTTTCAAAGTGTGCTTACTATGCTGTTATGATACTCCATAGCTAGGCCTTGAAATTTGTCACTTTGGACTTTCATTCGATTGGGTTGTCTTCCAAGTGGATATTTCCAATGCTTTCGATTTTGTTTCTCCATAGCTAGGCCTCGAAATTCATGTAGCTCAAGGTTCACTTGCTTAGCTCATTCGTTGTGTTTGGTCTTTTTATCTTAGGGAGCGCCTTTATGTTTTACTCATGCATTTTGTTCAAGCAATGTTACGATTATTTCTGCTGCTAATGGTACCAGGCAAGGCAACAATTCGGGTGGTGCTCCTTTTGCCTTGGCACACTTTCGAGCTTTATGAGCTTCCTCTGCTGCTTTTCCATCTTGTATGTTTCCCTCTATTGCTGATGACACTCATATTGTAGGACCTGCTAACAATGGCATCCCAGCTTTCTTGCATTTTTCTCAACTCTATGCATGTCATGTGTCCTCGAGGCCTTCCTGCTAAGTTCCCTCTACATGCAAGTTTCAATACTCCGATTGATGGGATTTGGGTGCTCGGTGTTCCTATAGGTACCCATGACTTCGTGGCTTCTTCTTTGTGGGGCACTCTGGATGGCTGCTTCTTTGTGGGACACTCTTGATGTGCATGTTCACCACTCTGATTTGTTGCCAAAGCTTGGCAATGCTCAAGTTGCCTTAGGCATTCTCACCCAATCCAGGTTAAATTTTGCGGTTTGTTCCCCCTTCTCCAGATGTTTTGGCTTTGTTGCAAGAAATCGATAATACTTTATCAGATATTATGGGTCACTTGATGGATCAAGGAACCTTTGATACTCCCAACAAATAGTTCATCAAAAGACAAGTCTCACTTCCCACTTCTTCTGGAGGTGTGGGTCTTATCTCCACGGCTTCCATTGCTCTAGCTGCTTTTTTACAGAGTTGGGCCCTTGTTGTTTTGGACTTATTTCTTGATTTCAATAGGGTAACCAATCTATTCTTCTTGATTCAACAGTTCATGTAGAAATGAGAGATCTTTTTTTGTCAACTCGTGCAAGATTCGCAGTGAAACTTCAAGGACGTGGTGCCTCATTTTTATCTATCATTACGTCCTACAATCGTCAACGAGTTTCTATGACTTTACAACACACTCAAGCACTTGCAATACTTGGACATGTGGTGATTGCAAAATGATTGCTTCACAACTTCTTGCACTTCCTAAACTTGCATCAGGTAGTAGGCTTTGAGTAGCTACTTTGTTGGGTTTTTGTTGTGCTATAGTTGCAATACAACATCTCAATTCACCTTATGGCCTTTATACTTTCTACATGCACTTTTGTGTACTCCGATGGGGTTTTCTTATTTTATCAATGAAAACTCTAAGTTTCTTATTTAATCATTGTATGAGCACTACTTATCAACAACTTGTGTAAAGGCATACGTATGGCGGTCACGAGGTCATGGGATGAAGATCACATTTCTAAAACTCCCCATGCATCCTCACCCAATGCTTTGCTCAATGGCCAGGTTAAATTTTGCATTCTGTTCCCCCTTCTCCAGATGTTTTGGCTTTGTTGCAAAAATTCGATAATACTTTATCAGATATTATGGGTCACTTGATGGATCAAGGAACCTTCGATACTCCCGACGAATAGTTCATCAAAAGACAAGTCTCACTTCCCACTTCTTCTGGAGGTGTGGGTCTTATCTGCACGACTTCCATTGCTCTAGCCGCTTTTTTACAGAGTTGGGCCCTTGTTGCTTTGGACTTATTTCTTGATTCAACAGTTCATGTACAAATGAGAGATCTTATTTTGTCAACTCGTGCAAGATTCGCAGTGAAACTTCAAGGACGTGGTGCCTCATTTTTATCTATCATTACGTCCTACTATCGTCAACGAGTTTCTACGACTTTACAACACACTCAAGCACTTGCAATACTTCGACATGTGGTGATTGCAAAAATGACTGCTTCACAACTTCTTGCACTACCTAAACTTGCAACTATCTTAGCTACTAACTTGCATCAGGTAGTAGGCTTTGTTTTGTGTAGCTACTTTGTTGGGTTTGTTGTTGCAATACAACATCTCAATTCACCTTATGGCCTTTATACTTTCTACATGCACTTTTGTGTACTCCGATGGGGTTTTCCCATTTTATCAATGAAAACTTTAAGTTTCTTATTTAATCATTGTATGAGCACTGCTTATCAACAACTTGTGCAAAGCCATACGTATGGCAATCACGAGGTCATGGGATGAAGATCGCATTTCTAAAACTCCCCAAACATTCTCACCCAATGCTTGCTCAATGGCCGGGTTATATTTTGTGGTCTGTTCCCCCTTCTCCAGATGTTTTGGCTTCGTTGCAAGAATTCGATAATACTTTATCAGATATTATGGGTCACTTGATGGATCAAGGAACCTTCGATACTCCCGACGAATAGTTCATCAAAAGACAAGTCTCACTTCCCACTTGTCATGTGGTGATTGCAAAAATGACTGCTTCACAACTTCTTGCACTACCTAAACTTGTAACTATCTTAGCTACTAACTTGCATCAGGTAGTAGGCTTTGAGTAGCTACTTTGTTGGGTTTCTGTGGTGCTATAGTTGCAATACAACATCTCAATTCACCTTATGGCCTTTATACTTTCTACATGCACTTTTGTGTACTCTGATGGGGTTTTCCCATTTTATCAATGAAAGCTTAAAGTTTCTTATTTGATCATTGTATGAGCACTACTTATCAACAACTTGTGCAAAGCCATACGTATGGCGATCACGAGGTCATGGGATGAAGATCGCATTTCTAAAACTCCCCCTTGATCAAACAACCATGAACGACAACAAAATTAACCAAACAATGCAAACTCCAAGGGCCATGCAAAATGGACAAGTCTTCTCTTTGCACCTGCATATTACATCACCAGATTGCTACAAAAGGGAAAGGATATTCCTACACCTTCAAGGAAATGAACATCCTCTAGGCTAGTGAGTGAGAATGCAAATTCTTCAAAGAACTTTTACGTGCCTGTAACCCGAGCCGAACCTGAGAGCGCCAATAGATGTCAGAGACCACGGTCCAGGACATGTCCAGAGTAGATGTCCAACGGGGCAGGACATTGTGAGTGATATTCATGTCAATATGTACGGGCCTTGGGCCAGAGCCCCATGGTCAGTACCATGTCCGTTGGGTCCTAACTCAATTCAGGAGCCTACTAACATCACGGGTCCAGTTAGCTACTCTACAAGCGGACGTTAGTCAAGTGACATGCAAAACTGGCAGTTCCTCCAGTGTGGTGTCACCAGGCATGCTATCAGTCTCACATCGGGCTAGGATGGGCATTCTCTATAAGAGGGGAGTGCATGGGCTGGGTGGTTCTGTTAGGGACCCAACTCCCTTGGGTCCCAAACCCAATTGAAACCGAATGCTGGCTGGGCCCGTTGACTTGAGTAATGACTCGTGGACCTTGGAGGTATACAAGGAAAGGAGGTCTCTTAATCCATTCATTCTATCTACCTAGGAGAAGTTGGATGGAGAGCATTTGTGCACAGCCAGGAGTGCTAGCCTGAGGTAGGAGATGGCCGGAAGGCCTTGGCAGTGGTATGGGACGTTGTCAAGGTTGGAGGTCGGATCTTGCTTGTTACAGGGCACGGAGGGTGGACCCAGATTAGGTCTTACGGCGAGGTGGATCATGAGTGTTTGGTTTCTATGATGACCGGCGCCTGGCGGTTTAGGGTTTTGAGATTGTAACAGTTGGTATCAGAGCCACCTTAATCCGTGTAGGGGTCTGATCAATTCATCCTGGCGGATGGTATGTTTTTTAAGAACTTTGGAAATTCCATTTTTTTCAGTTGAATCATCATTTTTTTAATTAAATTGCAAAACCCTGGATTCGGATTTCCACAAAAAATTTAAATTTTTTTTTCTGCGGCTGCACATGCGCCGACGCAGCTGGCTGCGTGCGGATCTACGCGCCCACCGGGCCCCTGCACCGTCTGCAGAGGCTGCGCAGGGTCCGTGGGACCCCTGCCGGGTCTGCGCACTGCCCGTAGGGCCTGCAGCACCACCGTGGGTCTGCGGCAGCTTGCAGTGCCCGTCAAAAAAAAAACATTTGGGGGGGGGGGGGGAAGTCTATCAGGCCCATCTCTGTGGCAGCCACCTGTCCTTTGTGAAATCCAAGTGGCAATCACAAAATCAGCTTATGTACTAGCTGTCCTTTTGTGGATTGGTGGGTTGTATCTCCTTGCATGAATAAGTGAATGCTTGGAAGGGTGTGGGATGGTGGAAAGCCATCCTTCCTCTCGCTCTTCTCATTTCTTCTTTCAATTTTCAAGATTCTCTTATGTTGTGGCAGCCATGGACAATATACCTCAGCTTGTTGATTATCTTGTGAAAGTTAGTAAGTGAGTTAATTTTGAGTGAGCCTCTTCCTTCCATTAGTTGTGTATCTTTCTTGTTCCCTTTTTCTATCATGGAGCCCACCTATGACTACCCCTACAGTTCAAAATGCTGAGACTCTTATGTTGGCAATCAACAACAACAAATTCTTGATATGTAGGCAAAAGATTATAAGGAACAGCAGGAGTGGAGGGAATTAGCACAAACCAGGCAAGCTTTGCACCATCCTCTCTTCACACCAGATCTTTTTTCAAGAGGGAAGAAAAATAGAACCCCCGATGTCGTGATTCTGTGGTTGGATCATTGGAGTTCGCATTTCTCTATGCACGATTCCACGGACGACAACAAGATCAGTATGGCCAACATGTATTTGTGAGGTAAAGCATTTACCTGGTGGCAGGATCTTAGAGGCAAGGCCTCGTCCCCAAGTCTTGGGAAGATAGTGCATTGGCCGGGTGGATTAAATTAGCTTTGCCTTCTTGTGGTTATGTTGTTCCTAACAACATGGGATTATGGGTCAGTTACCTTTATAAGTTTTCTGTGAGTAAGTCTTGATATGATGACTCAGAAGACAAGCCAAGGATATTGTGAGTTACAATGAAAACTTTCACTCAACTCAAATGATCCTCAGGGCTATGTTTGAAATCGTATTTTGGCAATAAGCCAAATCTACAACAATTTGAGCTTATTGTCTAACAACCAATCTGATAACCATCTCTAGATGGGATTAGGATGTACTCAAAATGATAAAAGACCAATCACTACCGTATTACACTAAAAGACAGTTCAATGGTATGGGACATCGACCTGTAAGTGTTATCACAAAACTGTTCAGCCGTTGAGTGTTAATTGGTACTGATAGGTAGGTCAGTGGTGTGGGACACCGATCTATTTGAGGTACCAATGGGCACAAGAGATTGAACATTGTCTTATTCATGTGAGTCCGATAAGATATCACATATATTTCAGACTCTCACGGTTAGAGCCATGTCAGGAACAACATAACCACAGGGAAGGCAAAGCTAATATGATCCACCCAACCTATGCATCCTCTTATAGAATGCCCCTCCTAGCCCAATGTGAGTTTGCATGCGATAGGTGGTAGTTGATGATGATACCCTCCATTCATGCTGCATGCATGGGTTACTAATGCATGAGGAGTCTCAGTCCACTGCTGAAGGAAGGGAAACTGTGGCCCCCAACTGTCATGCATGTGTCTGCATGGGCATTACTGGCCCTCATACTTACTGCATAGTATGCATGCATGCCACAGACTCACACTGTCCACTCCCTCCTGTGGTTGTTGCACCTAGAAGTACTAACAAGCCACTAGCCTAAAGATTTGCTAGGATGACAAATCTTCTTAAGACGAAGAGAAAGGAGATCAGTTAGTAGAAACTCTTTTTCCATACGTTTATACCCTTCAGACAATAAAGCATTGTAATGCTTAACTCAATTTTCAGTTTAAAATTAGGGCTAACTACGAGAGCCACAGTGGTAGCCAAGCTTAGTGGTCCGAAAGCTCAATTGTCTATCAAACATAGACCAACATGGTTTATGAGATATAAACCAAAAATGTAATACTTGAAAATTAGTTTTCAGCAGCAATTAGAATCCTTGAAATGTCAGTAGGATCCTCATTTCTCCATAGTCTGCAAAGCAGTCCAAAGCATAAACTTACAAATTTCTGAGCCAGTTCATCCAAGTATACGATAGCTTTCATTGAAGATGAAGAGTCTAAGCATACATCTCATGACGTTGAGGATTCGGCGTTTATAAAACTACCTAAGTATACCAACAACAGTTGAGGGATCTAGTTCTTGAAGGTTCAAATGTAAATAGTATTCCATTAAGGATCAGTACATACTCTACAAAAAATAGAGTATGTGTCTCTAATTTAGAGAATTTCAAGTGCCAATTCTAGCGTGGGGCATACAGGTATGTAGAAAATTTGTGAGCTTCTTCAGAGGCACTTCAATTGGCCTAGTACTAGAGAGGACGTCCACCAGTATGTGACTAGTTGCCAGACGTGTCAAGATAGTAAAGCAGAGCGTCTTAAAGGAGACAAAGTTACTACAACCCTTAGGAATTCCATTCTGTAATTCAAGATAGCCCTTGTCATTGCTTTCTAGTTTGTCTTTACCCCTTGAATCTAACTTCTTGTGACATTGATTAGCATAATGTCCAAGCTTTGGCTTAATTTGAACTTCCAAAGAGCTTCAAAACACAGAATTTCAACAGCCATATAAGTGAATACGAACATTTAATGTAGAAAGGATAGCTATTAGATCCATCTTCCAAAATGAGAGACATTTCAGATCAACAACATAACTTGTCACAAAGCAGAAAAATGGCAAAGAATGCATCAAAACCTCAAGAACCATACGAGGAATGACTCCTTGCAAGGGGCAACAACAAAACTTGGTCTACTTGCTTCTAAAAAAGAGTTCATCCACATAGGCATATATGAGTAGCAACAAAAAACTCCACAACCTCCCAACTTCCAACGTAGCCTCCTTGATCCAAACTTCTAGAACAATGGACAACAAGCAAGAAAACAATCCTGGGATCTTAGGAAGGCATCCTATTTTCTCTCCCTACCTTTGGGAATGTTTCTCCATGAATGAAACTGCTTATAGGATGACAACCAAGTAATATAATCTGAAAAACCAACAAGCTATCAAATATGAAAACTTCTCATTATTGGCTTCTCCTAAATTCCACCAATGTACATTCTCAATCTACATGATGAATGTGCAAGCGTACAACACATGTTAAAATACAAGATGAACGACCTTCAAAGAATCATCTCCCCTTACCCTTACACAATGATCTCTCTCTCTCTCTCTCTCTCTCTCTCTCTCTCTCTCTCTCTCTCTCTCTCTCACACACACACACACACACACACACACACACCCCTAGGAATGAAAAGCCTTGATTTCGAGGGACTTGCCATAAAAATTGTTATACCATGTTAGAAATCAAATTACACAGCATATTCATTCACAAAAAGAGATGAGAGGAGAGGAGAGGAGAGGAAAAAGACTACCTTGCATTAGGAGAAAAATCTCCAATAGAACCCACAATACCCTCCAAGGAGAGAACTACATATATATGATCCCTAGAGAGAGAGAGAGAGAGAGAGAGAGAGAGAGAGAGAGAGAGAGAGAGAGAGAGAGAGAGAGAGAGAGAGAGAAGCTGAACCACCAAATTCGGTTCTTGGAAGTCAAAATGAACCACCAACTTCCTAGAAGCGGAAATGAACTTCCATCTATACGAGAGAGAGAGAGAGAGAGAGAGAGAGAGAGAGAGAGAGAGAGAGAGAGAGAGAGAGAGAGAGAGAGAGAGAGAGAGAGAGAGAGAAAATGAACCACCAACTTCATAGAAGTGGAAATGAACTACCATCTAGCTAGAGAAGAGGTGCATCCCTTTGCTAAACCCAGTTGAAAAATACCAATTGCCCCATGTTGTATAGAATTGAATGTTCCTAGTGGACCCAACTTAACAAATCCTAAGGTGCAACTGGCCCTTACAACATTGACTAAAATTTGTGGGACCATGCCTTTACAAATTATAGTATTTAATCATCGTATGAGCACTACTTAGAGACAACTTGTGTGAAGTCATATGTATGGAGATTACTAGGTCATGGGAAGAATATCACATATCTAACATCATGCCCATTTCTTCCTTGCACAGCCTTCTTGAGACAATTCGGTTGAGGGTTTTTTTTTTACCCAATCTTGTTTGGCCAAGATCTCAACACAGCTATGTTTTCTTCTTTTGGATCCATGTCCTTTTGTTGGCACCTTATCAAGCATGCTCATTTTTGCGATGGCCATATCATTGACTTTTCAAAAATGTCAACTCTTAATTGTCATATTTAAACATGACGATAACTAGTGATTCACAAATCAAACATCATTTGGAACTTTTTTTGGGCAAAATTTCTTGAAATCGTAAACTCTTAATTACCACAACTTTCATGGTTTGTCATAATGCGTTAAATTAACATCATTTCGGATAACAATAATGTCCTCTTCACTAGGGTTGGTACCATTCCCCCACACCATGCTTTAATAGTCCATTGTCCACGAAACATGTCATACTTAGAATTGTCCAAAAAAAAATTCTTACACTCTCTCTTTGTATAAAGATTAATCTATCACCATAACAAAACTTCAAAATGTAATCATAATCAAATGATCAAGTATCAGACTTGCTATTAAACCACTTGTATCTTGGCATAACACGACTCCCATCAAGATTCATACAGTGGGAATTGACTAACTCCTAATACTATAGCAATTGTATTTCCAGATTCACTATCTTTCAATTCATTTCTCAATAGCCATTTTCTATGCCAAGTGTGTCATATATTCATGGTCGCTAGCCTTCATGAGACCTCGTAACTTCTCCACTAGGTAGTAGGTACCACCACCACCTGTGAATTTAGGGTAACATACGTCCTATCAAGAATCGAGATTCATAAAGTGAAAATTGACTAATGCGAAATATTATTGCAATTGTATTTCTAGATTCACTATCTTTCAATTCAAATCTCAATAGCCATTTCTATTGCCAAGTGTGACACATACTCGTGGTCGCTAACCTTGATGAGAACTCGTAACTTCTCCACTAGGTAGCACCACCAACTATAGATCTGGAGTAGACTTATTCTGCTTTTAAGAACATGCCTTGGCTAGATGTCCCAGATTCTTGCAAAGAAAACACAAATAGTTCTTTTTTGCCTTGTTTAAAGATTTTGCAAAGCAAGTAGACCAAGTTTTGTTGTTGCCCCTTGCAAGAAATCATTCCTCATATGGTTCTTAAGGTTTTGACGCATTCCTTGTGGTTTTTCTTTAGAGCCATTTTTCTGTTTTTTGACAAGTTATCTTGTTGATCTAAAATGTGTCTATTTTCGAAAGATAAATCTAATAGCTATCCTTGCTATCTTTGCCGGAAGTTCCTTGATATGGCTATTGGAATTTGTTGTCTTTGGAAGTCTAAATCAAGCCTTTTTGTAAGTTGAATATGAATCAACTTGCAAAAATTACAAATGATGATGAAAATGCCACTACGTCTATGACTTTTGAATACACTATTGTCATTTTTACTCTTAGCAATCTCCCTAACCAAAATTTTGCGTGCATACTTTCCATTTTACTTGAAGAGCATAGGAAGCATAGGATGCATAGGATTTATGAAATCTTTTACTCCTAATGTTGTCTCATTTAATAAGAGAAAATTACAACAATCTCATTAGAAATCCATAATTCATAGTGTGGATGGACAACTAGGATTCGAACCCAAGGTTACCTCTTCGCGAATCGTTTGCGACACATAATTTGTCTAGCTATTCACGACAAATTATTCTTCTGGCGCTTCATTCATTAAGGTTTGGTTGCGTAATCAAGAATGACTGTGATTTCCATCACTAACATTCTGCTCGTTTTGATAGGCGTAGTCATGCTTACGGAGAGAGTCATATAGCTCGTTCCGTTGCGCTCGAACACTTTTTGTTTGAGTTCGTTTCCCCGATTCGAACCGGCTGATTGGAACCCGATTCTTTCTGGTTCGAACCGGTAGGCCAGGTTCGAATCAAAAAACGGTTCGAACCGAAAAATCAATAAATTTCAAAACGTTTTTTTTGACTTTTGGGGGGATTTTTTTTTTTTTTTTTAAATCTAGTTTGAACCGGAATTCGGTTCGAACCGGGTCCGAATGGTTCGAACTGTTCAAACCGTGGGTCGAGGTTCGAACCTTGTTCGATGCAACCTTGTTCGAACCCAAAACCTCCCTCATACCAAATGGGATGCTCTCCCATTGATAGATTTCCCCTGTTTGATGGTTCTCTCTAGAGTGTGGATTGATATTTGCAACATCCCCCCTCAAGCCACACTTGGTTGGGGTATCTGCCCTACAACTTGGGCCACCCCTAACCATGGTGTTGACACCATGAACTATTAGGTTTACCTTGGCTCTCATACCATGTTAGAAATCCATAATTTATAATATGGCTGGACAAACTAGAATTCGACGACGAACCCAAGACCTCCTTTATACCGGATGGGATGCTCTACCATTGAGGTATCCGCCCTGTTTGATGGTTCTCTCTAGACTGTGGATTGATATTTCCATCAATCTAAGATTTATAACTAAACGTTTTGAGGGAAAGTTAAGAGGAAGTAAGAAAAGTGTAAAGTGCCATTATTGTGAAAAGCTTGGACGTCATGACAATCAATGTTCTAAGTTGAAGGTACATTTAAAGGGTAAAGGCAAACAAGATAGTGACAACAAGGATGGTGATAATAAAGAGAGAAAATATAAGGGAGGTTACTATCTTGAAGCTAATCCCTTGTAAAGTTTGTGAAGTTCGATTACATTGCAAATTATCCTAAGGAGAATTTTCATTCTCATTTACTAGCCAAGAAGATGTTCGCTTCCTTGAAGATGCAAGAAAGTCCTATCTCTTTTGTAGCAGTTTATAGTGATGCGGTATTCAATTAGGCAGGTGCAAAGAGAAGACTTGTCCATTTTGCATGGCCCTTGGAGGTTGTATCGACTGGTTAACCTTGTTGCTGATCATGGTTGTTTGATCAAGGGAAAGTATTAGAAATGTGATCTTTACACCATGACCTAGTAATTTCCATACGTGTGACTTAGTAGTGCTCATGTGGATCCATACAATATTGGACAATAGGGATATTTGAAATGCCTTGAAGCTGAATTAGGTCTAAATTGGGTCGAATAGACACCACTTTGGGCCCTTCTCTAGCTAGATGGTGGTTCACTTCCAAGAACCCAATAGTCATTTGGTTTAGGGTTTAGGGTCTCTCTCTCTCTCTCTCTCTCTCTCTCTCTCTCTCTCCAATTTGCTATTTTCCACCAAAGTCTTTGGCTTTTGCTGATAGTATGGGTTCCTCGTGTGTTGATCTTTCTTCAAAATATTCTTCTTTCTCTAAGCGTGGTCATATACTTCTAGTCGGAGACTTCAACACCAGGACCTCTTCAAGACAAACAATTTCACATCATGATTTTTTGAAGATACATGCCTTGGATAGTATGGATATGGGAATTGACACGATATCTCTTGACGATGGTGGCCGGTCTCTACATATGGTGAGCATTTTCTTTACACTGGGACAGTTGCGAATTTCCTTGCACCAACTATATGTGGGGACTGGACGTTTCCAAGGCATTCCTCATATGAGTAGACTTTGTTAGATGTGCACATTAGGAGAATTGGAGTCAGAGGAGCATTATCTATTCAGATGCCAAGTTTTTTATGAGATTCAAGGACGCTATGATTGTCTTTTTTGTGATTCTCCAGTCACACTGCATTCACTCATTTCATATATAGACCCTCAATGTGTAGCATTGATGCTGCACGAGATGTTTCTGCTTTGTAGAGATATTTGTCGGAGACGTTAGCATGGACACCACGACTCCCAAACCCAGATCACCTCCTTTTTCTCCAAGAGACGTTTTAGAGTAGACATTGAGGCTAGTGCTTTGTCAGCGGACGAGTCAGTTATCCCTTCTCAAGGTCTTCATCGTGATCGATGACGGTGTATTGCTTCCAGACCACACTTTATGGCTACCAGGAGACTTCGCAGATCTAGAGCTCATGCGAGCAAGCCCACTGTTTCCTCTTTAGTACCTACATTGTCATCTATCCTTGCTTTCTTCAACAGAGGTCCTTTTGTGACATGATATATTATACAATTTTGACTGTTGTTGTACAGCTTTAGCTACACGACACCCCATTGTACCATGTCTCAGATCTTCCCGTCTTGAGTGGAGTAGAGATTTTGTCTAGTCTTGATAGGCTAATCATTTTATCTAGTAGTAGTTGTTTGTTTGTGGAGACATTTATATGCTCCTTTTTTAGTATTTATCATACTTGAGATGTACTTGGTCTTTTATGCCTTTTGGCATTAAAAGACATTAATAAAGCGCACTCTCTCTCTCTCTCTCTCTCTATAGAGAGAGTAGCGTTGTACACATACCTAGGTGTTCTCTTTTCTGGCCCATTGCTTTCGTTTCGACCAGCTGCATTGGCTAGGCTCCGCAAGGGGCGCTCTGCTCTTGTTCAAATGGAGAGGTTTTCCTCTACTTATTATGTGCATGATCCAGACACACAATGTCGCCTCTTTTCCTTGACTGTTTCTGTGGCACTGTACTCAGCAGAGACATGGTGCCCAGGCAATGCCACGACCATTACGGATCTGTCGGTGCTGTACATTACAGGAGGTCAAGGATGAGTTTCACTTTATTTTCTTATGTCCAGCTTACTATATATCACTCCACTCACGCTTGGTTCCTTCTTTGCCTATCCCGATGCGAGATGTGTTGGGTTACTTTTGCGAGAGTTGTTCTCCTTGAGATCTTCACTTATGCCGGATGATCAATATGTTGACCACAGCCAGCCACATATTACACTTTTCTTTCAGAAAAGAGTTAGGGGGGATACTTTTGATAGTGAGATTGACATTCCAGCTCGCCGATAGAAGCTCCAGCATCTTCCTCGACCTCGTCCAGAGTTCGCCATCAGAGGTCACCATGTGCCTCACACCAGATCACACAGTTTTTCTCTTTCAGTTAGTGAGTTGTACTCCTCCGCGTAGCTGGTGGTTAAGCTACTGCTTTTGTTCCCTCACCATAGCTGGAGGTTAAGCTTTGGTTTTTATTTCCAGTTTATTTTGTTTTTAGCTTTAGCAGATAGAAATAAGTCCAACATGGACAACGCTCCTTTCTGATGTACTTTTTCTTTGTCTTATGTGCCCAAGGGCACCCGAAAGACATTAATATATTTATTCTATTCTCTCTCTCCCTCATGTATATGTATAGCGAGGGCATCATGTGTTCCAATGGAGATTTCTCTCCTGATTCAAGCTAGTCTTTCTCTTGTCCTCTCCTCTCTCTGTGTGAGTGAATCTACTATGTACTTTTATTTCTAACAACCACAAGTATACCTATATATGGACGAAAGAGATTGTTCATCATCTATTGACATTTGAAGCTTATCAAATGGTAAAACTAAACATGGCAATGTGCATATTGAGTTCTCAACGTGTCTTTGGGATGTAGTCCAATCGAATACTAATTTGATGTTCCACTAAAGCAATCTTAGTGAAATATTCTACTTAACTTGATCGATCTACAAGGTCATCCATGCTAGGAAGTAGTTACTTGTAATTGATAGTCAACTTGTTAAGACCCTTGTAATCGACACACATGCACATGCTACTATCATTGTTACTCTTCAAAAGGACTGGTGCACCCCATCACTGCTTACCCAATTGAATGTGTCTCATCCTCAAATACTTCTATGTTCGTCATGCCACCTAATCTTTCTCTTTTGGGCTAAGCCATATAGTTGCCAAAAGAACGGTTGACTACTTGGCAAGAGCTCTATCCTATGAACTGTAGCCCTCATGGGAGGTAAACCGAGTTGAATTTTTGTAAATAGAGAGAGATGAAGAGCCATAAACTATCAGCAAAAACTTGCTGTTTTGGACTGCCAATAACAACAATTTGGGACCCTATATTCTAGTGATTTCACCATATAGCATAGCACACTTTACCCAGTCCGAGTACCACTGATTTTGAGACTAAAAGTGGCCTATTTTGTAAGGGAGTAGGTCCCTGGTTCATGTGGTGATTATGTAAGGTTTTCCCCTGCGATTCAGTCGCTGTCCCAGCCAGCAATCAGCCCCTCGTAGCCACTGATTGTAGCAGTAAAGTCAGCCTACTGAGTTCCTGATAAACGACGTTTATTACCCAGCCCCTACAGGCAATGTTATAGCTCTAATTTTCAAGGTTTTCTATACACGAATTCAGCTTTAATTATAGCAAACAACAGACCTGAATCAAGCTTGTTATTAGACTACTTAGTTGACTGGCTATATGGTACAGTTCCATGTATATATCTTGTATAGTATGTATAGGTATCACTCACACTGATGGTAAGTAACAATAAGCTGAATGCTACTCTCATATTTTCCTAGCATCACTGGCACATCATACAAGAAATTTTAAAGATTATATTGTATATCTACCCATCAAAGTAGCCGTCATACAATTCACACAAAAATTGATTATTACCACTGTTTCCTTTCCAGTATTTACAATTTCAATTACATGCAGTAACTAGAATTCACGTACACAACCCTCCAATAGCAATAAGTCACATGCTCATTGATAATCCACTCGACAAGATCAAATCAAAAAAATTGTAAAGATTTAGATGGAGTTTCCTGCCACACTGTGTTTAATGGATCTCATCCATCGTTGCAAACGCCTGGCATCGTGCTCCTCATGGCTTTTCCTGTTGCCACAAATCTCACCATCCATAGGACCACTTTGATATCACTGTACGAGGACTCCCTAGATCTAGCCCGGACAACATGATACGACAAAGCACTATTGGACTAGACACTAGATAATCCTCACATCCATAGAGCGAATCCATACTCCACCTCATGCGGTGGGAGATTGTATTGGCATTCAATCGAGCCCTAGAACATTAGCTATGGTGTCTCATACAATCATTAAAGTATTCCTCCTCCAATCCAAGAGATGCCTCCTAGTATTGGATCAATCATGAGGACTCTTAATACCTCAAGCATAAAATGATTAATTATCAATAGCCCCAAAATGTCTATGCCTATCCATACTGGTGCATGTATAGTGCAATCCCACTTTTGATGTCCATGTAAGAGTTATCCATTATTGATCAACTATAATTTCCATCACATGCGCATGTACATATGCTAGAGTTATCTCCACTTAGACTATGCAGTCCACTAATCTCATCAGGTTCCCTTATCCCGAGGTTGGGGCCTAATTAGCCACAACAAATTAGGGATGTATAAGATGCTACCTTCAAATCATAAACATCATTAACGGCTTCCGAGAGGCAAAAATGAAGATTAAAAACATATTATAAGCATAGTTCCTATGAACCGTCCACGGTTCACCACGGTTCTTGGAACCGTATAGTGAACCGTACGGTTCATAAAGTTTGGTCCCAATAAGCGTGGTGAAACGTGCATTAATTGATTAATCAATTAATTTTTTTTATTTTTCCATGGGTTTTGGGGGGAAAAGGGCCAGAATAAATATATTTAATTAATTAATTGATTAATTACATGAACCGTACCACGGTTCATGAACCGTGCTACGGTTCACCCCACGGTTCTTGGAACCGTGGGTTCTATGATTATAAGCTTACCCTTAATAGAAGACTTTGTACTTTCTTTAGGTTTGTATGCTTTAGCTGGACTAATTTCTTGCATTTCTGTTCATCTTACTTTTCTTGATTTTTCTTGAGATTGCTTAATAATTTTGCTTGACTTCTTCTAAAGCTTTCTTATGTTCAGTGATAAACTCGTCCATTGCAAAGACCTTAGTTTTGAGGTTTGAAATGTGAGTAGGAGGAGTGTGCCTATAGATTGCCTCAAAAGTGCTTTCATCGCAATATGATGCTTGCTAATATTGAAGGCAAATTCTAACATAAGAAGGAATCACTACCACTCCTACTATTGATCATGGAATATGCTTCTAGAAGGTTAATAGCACCTACAATTGTAACTTCAAATTTTCCATTAGTACTTTAATTGTGAGCTTTTGACTTATAGCTTGCACAAATTTTGTTCATTTTTGTACATATTGTACTTTGGTTTATGGGCTTGTAGCTGTTGAAAGCTTTAGACATAATGACCTTATTGAGGTTGGGGATAATGAGTACAAGTCTTCAACTAATAGCTTCTTTGAGTTTCTTAGATAACACACCTTATTTTGTTCCCCATTGAGAAGGAGGACCCTTTTTGGTAAACTCATGAAGTGGTGCAACAATTAGGGCAAAATGGAATACAAAACAATGATAATAGGACCATTTTCCTATTGAATGTCATGTACATCTTGAACAATCCCCAATCCCTTTGATACTTTCAAATCCATATCGTATTCTTATTGACATGCCCTTAGAAATGAAATATTGGCTTCTCTTAAGGTTAATGTAACGTGAATCCTACCTCAATATACTTAGAACAATTCCCAAATGCTTGTTGTGCTCCTCTTTTCTTACTAAAGATCAAGATATTATCAATGAACAAAGCACATAATACTTGTTAAGTACAAAAAACACCTTCCATAGACTTTGAAATTTGCAAGGGAGTTGGTGGCTCCAAAAGGTATAACCAAAACCTCATACAATCCAAATATAGTACAAAGACAAAGTCTTGTGGATGTTTTCTTACAGTACCTGCACTTGACGATAGCCACTTTTGAGATCCATCTTGCCAAATATTCTAGACCCCATTATGTGGTCAAACATGTCATGAATAGATGGTATAGAGAAAACCGTGATCGTGTTCAAGTTGTATGGTCCATGCATATACAGAAAGAACATGTTTCTTTTGGACAAGTAGCATGGGTGAGCCAAACTAGGAACTACTAGGTCTAATGAGGCTGATTTCCAATAGG
Organism: Diphasiastrum complanatum; assembly: GCA_029204225.1. Taxonomy (NCBI): domain Eukaryota; kingdom Viridiplantae; phylum Streptophyta; class Lycopodiopsida; order Lycopodiales; family Lycopodiaceae; genus Diphasiastrum; species Diphasiastrum complanatum. Next base: position 21,569,075 of record CM055101.1, read on the forward strand.
TCTTGAACTTGCTTCCAAGCCTCTTCTTGAGGAGCTTGACTCGTTCGGTATTTGAAGATTGCAATTTCTTTTTCTAGTTGTTTCACTTAGCACATCGTTTTGGTGGGGTCTTACTCCTTGTCTTCTTCTCTTTGGGATAGTAAAGCATGTAACAGGTCATTGGGAGCATATGAACTATTCACACCACCTATAGAGCCAAATCTTACCATTAGGGGGGGGCAGAGATCCAGCAGGTGATGCTCCATAGTCAGCAAACACACCCTTAGTGTGCCAATCTGTTGCTTCTGGTGGGCGTGCTAGATCGCGAGTGCCCTTTGTGCAGCAGAGAGGGGTTAGGGCCAGGCAGTAGACCTTGGACCGTGGTGGGTGGTGCTTGCTGACACTTGGATCTTTAGGAATACTTGCCTTCAAATCGCAGCAGCCGATTCCTTGTGGAGGCCTCCGAGGAGAGAGGCATTGCACACGATTATGCTACGATAGGAGGAGGAGACTATCACACGGGAGCTAAGCTCCATTCGCACGGCACGGCAGACGTGAGAATTCTTTGCTACTCTTTACCACTGTATCTGTTTCACTTTGCAAGTACCCTACCTTTTCCTGGTTCTCGGGCGACTATGCGTCGTACGAGACTATTTGCGGAGGATGGCATCCAATGAGGGATTTTATGAGTTCTGGAATCGCACGACAGAGGCAGTGCATTTCCATAGCATGAAGTTTGGAGAGGACTTCTGAACACAGTCGGGTGAGCTTGTAGAGGTTCTTCAACCCATTTTCCATGTGCTGCGCCTAGTAGACTGAGAGGGGTGCACTCTCGGTCTCATATACGAGTTCATGGACCGCATCGGTGAGGCAAGATCTGACTTGGACGATGACAGGTATTATTCCTCCCACTTTCTTTTCATTTCATTTTCACTTTACTCTCGTCCTTTCAAAGATGACCAACCATTTGCAATGTGACTTGCGCAAGAAGGACGAGCTCCTCAGTGTCTGGGAGATGAGGTGGGACTTCTGTTGCAAGACCGTAACAGTACCGACCCAACATCTGGGAACAGCTAACCACCAGAGGGCAGAGGACAGTGTGAGTCAGGCATGCATGCATACCATGCAGTCGGCATGAGGGCCAGTAATGCCCATGCGGACACATGCATACGCATGCAAACACATGCGGACGCACGCGGACGCATGCATGACAGTCAGGGGTCATGCAATCCATCAGTGATGGATTGGGACCCCACATGCAACAGTAATCTAGTGCATGCAGCATGCATAGTGGGTGTTGGCAGTAACTCCCACCTACCGCTCCCATGCAAACTCACACTGGGCTAGGAAGGGCATTCTATAAGAGAGTGCATTGGCTTTAGCTTTGCCATCCTGTTGTTATGCTGTTCCTAACATTGGTATCAGAGCCGTATTCGATTCATGTGCCATCAGTTAAGCGAGTTGGGAGATCAGAGGGAAGAGAATTTTCAGTGCTCTCTTTGATCTCTCGAGAGTGTTTTTTCGATTGGATTTGGGCGCCTTCCCATCAGCTTTTAGCACTCTCTTCCAAGGCAGAAATCCAGTACTATTCAACTGCATTTTGGATAGGCATCTAGCAACAAATCAGCGCCCACTTTGCTGTAGCACCAGCCCATTTCCAAGAGGAGATATGCATCCATTGTTCAGAAATACTTTTTGGGCCTTTAGCGAGCTGCTACGGTGACTTTCCAGCAGGGAAGATGGATATTTTTGGCGCATTTATGAGCAGATTTTCAGCTCTTTCCTTCATCCAGAACCAGCGCTTTTGTGCAAGTAAAAAGAGGCATTTCTGCTGCCTGTCCAGCGCATATCAGTCAGTTGTTTTCACCTGATTTTGTGTTCAGATTCAGCGCACTTTCAAGTGCCAAAATTTGCTTAGATTCAGACCTCTGAATTCAGTGCATTGGGTGCCTATTTCCAGCTTCAATGTGAACCATTTTTCCAAGGAATTTTCAGCGCACCTCCTTACCCACAAAGGCAGAATTTCAGACCTGTTCCAGCAGTTTTCCAGCAGGGAAAGAAGCATTTTTTCGGGTCTGACCAGCGCTCTTTATATCTAACAATCCACTGTTTTGTGTCAGCAAAATCAGCGCCCTTCTAATCTGATTTTTAGCGCTTGGTTTCTAGTTTTCCGTGGATTGTTTGACTGTAGTCTTTTGCTACACCAAAGACCATCTTCTTCAGATTAAATCTGGCCAGCGCTGTCGGAGGAAGATTGGGAGCATAATTTCAGCACATAAGCACATTGCTTCACCAGAGACCAGCAAAAACTACATGCAATTTCCAGAGCCCAAGTAATTGCATGCGGTTTGGAAGTTCCGTTCCAGCAAACTGAAGCGAACGATTGAGGTGTTATTTCTACAACCATTCCAAAGCTGAGGGGTTTTCTTCTATTTTCCATCGAAGAGAGGGGCCTGTTAGAAGTAAATGACTATGCTAAAGTTAATCCATAGGTTACTTTGACCCAAAAGGTCGAGATTTGTGTAACCATGGGTATTTAGTTATTTAGGCCATCTTAAGTTCGTCTTAAGTTCAGTTGGACCCAATTTTGGTCATGTACTGACTCGTGGGTCCTTAGGGGTCTAATTTTGTTTAGGGGCCCTATCTTGACTTTTGGGGGTGCCCTACATTAAGTAAGTGGTTAACCTTAGGGTTTGGTGGCATTTGGTCACATCCAGGTAGAGTACTTAGAGGCTCATTGTGTATTCCAGTTTTACAGTTTGGCTAAGCATTGCTCTCCATTACTCTTGTTGTTGTTTTTTTTTTCTCTCTCTCTCTCTCTTAGAGTTGGGCGCCCAGCCTCTTCTCTCTTGTTTTCTGTGGAGATTGATTGATAACTAGATCTTGGTGACTTGACTCTTGCTTTCCTACATGGTATCAAAGCTACCGGATCTGCAACAAGCTTGTTTGTTGGCGCCCTACCAGAAGAGGAGCTTCTCTGCTTTTTGTTGTGAAATTTTAGCATCTTGCTGATCTTTTCAAGCGGAGTTTGGATCAGCTTTTTTGCCTCTTTTCAGGTTGAAGGAGGGCGGCCATCAGAGATCTTGGAGGAGCAATTTTTGGCACCCAAAAATCAGAATCTCAAATCTGATTTTTATGCAACCAGTTTTTAGCAAGTTTTGTTTGGAGGAGGCCGCCCAAAAATTTGCTACTGATTTTTGGTTGTGGTGTCTCCTTATCTTGCTGTTTTTGTTTTCAGGTTTGCATTTGTGTAGGAGGGCGCCCAAAATTCAGTAAACCCTATTCAGGGTTAGGTCAACTTGTGGCTGGAAATTTGCAGATTCCCGGCAAGTAGTAGGGCGCTTTCAACAGCCCTATTGGAGTGTGTGTTGATCACACTATTTGGCTTCCTAATTGGGTTTCGGTGTAGGCTTCAATCGAAGCTAACCTAATTTTCAAGAAGCTGGTCTTTTTGTGCAAAAAGACGGCCATCTATCCATTATCTTTTGGGCACTTTGGTTGCAGATTGAAAGACATCTTGTGCTCCTACTTTCAGATCTTTGTTTGCTGCAAATTTTTCAGTAGATTTGGTTGTGGAAAGGCTCTCTTTCCTATCTACTACAAGCTGAAATTTTGTTGGAGGTAATGGCTAAAGAATCGGAAGCTATCGGTTCTTTGTTTAGTGAAGATCGGTTGGATGGCACAAACTACTCCTTGTGGAGTTACATGATGAAGAATCTTCTCATAGCGAAAGGGCTGTGGGATTTGGTCAATGGTGATGAGGAAAGGCCTTCGTCTTTGGCACCTCCTACACCTCGTGGATCATCACCATCAACATCATCTTCTACATCTTCGGAAGAACAAAAGAAGTGGGATAGAAGGGATGCACAAGCACATTCTATGGTTGCTCTTGCTGTGAAAAGATCTATCTTACCTCATATTAGGTATTGTAAGACATCTAAAAGTGCGTGGGATACACTTTATACTATGTATAGAGTCAAAAATCCAGCAAGAGTGGTGTATCTTAGAAATCAGCTTTCTTTGTTGAAGATGCAAGAAGGATCAAGTGACCAATCACTTGACGAAGATCAAGGATCTTTGTGAGGAGCTTCTCAATATTGATGAGATAATTGAGGATGCTCAATTTGTTTTCATTACTCTCAATTCATTACCTTCATCTTATCTTCCATTTGTTTCATCTTTGAGTATCTCTCTTAGGGGACAATAACTCTCCTTTGATGAACTTGTTGGGTTGCTTCTTCAAGAGGAGCAAACGAGGCAAAACTTTGCGGGTGACACTCAACAAGATCAAGCTTTCTTCACGAAAGGCAAGGGCAAAGGCAAGTCAAAAGGAAAGGGGAATCCTCGTTACCTGTTTTCTATGAGCAGGCCAAGGGAGTAAAATGTTGGGAGGATGCGATGCAAGATGAGTATGACTCACTTATGAAAAACCAGATTTGGGTTCTTGTTGATCTTCCTCATGGGAAGAAGGCAATTGGTTCTAAATGGGTATACAAAATCAAGTATAAGGCAGATGGTACCATTGAAAGGTACAAGGCAAGGCTCGTTGCCAAAGGCTATGCTCAACAAAAGAGGATTGATTATGAGGAGACTTTTTCTCCTACTGCTCGGATGACTACTGTGAGGGTAGTAACCTCTTTGGCTGCGCACTTTGGTTGGCATTTGCAGCAACTTGACATAAAGACAGCATTCCTCAATGGTGATCTCAATGAGGAAGTGTACCTTCAACAACCTGCTGATTTTTTGGTTGAAGGCCAAGAAGATAAAGTTTGTCTTTTCAAGAAGGCACTTTATGGACTGAAGCAAGCTCGGAGAATGTGGTATCAAAAGATACATGCCTACTTTTGTGATTGAGGATTTACTAATAGTCCTAGCGAATCTACTCTTTATGTCAAGCATACTTCAGATTATATCATCATTATTTTGCTTTATGTTGATGATATTATAATTAAGGGAAGTAATGAGCAGCAGATTGATGCCGTAATACTTGATCTTGGTATGGTTTTTGAAACCTCATATTCAGGCCTATTGCACTTTTATCTTGGTCTTGAATTTGTACAAGAAGGGGCTAGAATTTTCATCTCTCAAGAAAGCTACATTGGACAGATTTTGAAGCGGTTCAAGATGGAAGATTGCAAGCCGGTTGCTACATCTATGGAGACAGGTCTGAAATTAAGTAGTCAAGGTGGTGGTGAATCATTTGACACTACTTTATATTGTCAAGCTATTGGCTGTCTCATTTACCTATGTAATTCAAGACCGGACATTTCTTATAGTGTCTCACTCATGAGTCAATTCATGCATGCCCCGATGACATCACATTGGAAAGCATTGAAGAAGATTTTTCGATATCTTCAAAGAACAAGAAGTCATGGACTGGTTTTTCCTGCTTGTGATGATGCATGTTTGGTTGGTTTGAGTGACTCGGATTGGGGTGGAGATCAAGACACTAGACGCTCTATAAGTGGACATTGCTTTTTCTATGGAAATTCTGCAATTTCGTGGTCAAGTAAAAAGCAGCCCACTGTTGCTACTTCTTCTAGTGAGGCAGAATATAGAGCGATATTTTTAGCCACAACAGAGTGTTTATGGCTAAGAAGACTACTTGTTGACATGAAGTTTGGCGAGCCCTCAACCACTCTTATCTTGAGTGATAGTCAAAGTGCTATTGCCATTGCACGGAATCTTGTTTTCCATGCGAGGACGAAGCACATCGAGATCCATTATCACTTTGTTCGGGAGAGACTTCATGATGGCGATATTTTACTTGAATATTGTCCTACGGAGGATAATATTGCGGACCTCTTCACTAAGGCGTTGCCTAGAGTCAGATTTGAAGCTTTATGCAAAGCTTTAAATTTGATACCACGTGTTGGTTTTGTTACATAATGAAGATTTCAGTTTTTGTATTGTCATTTAAGGAGAGTGTTAGAAATAAATGACAATGCTAAAGTTAATCCATAGGTTACTTTGACCCAAAAGATCAAGATTTGTGTAACCATGGGTATTTAGTTATTTAGGCCTTTAAGTTTGTCTTTAGTTCAGTTGGACCCAATTTTGGTCATGTACTGACTCATGGGTCCTTAGGGGTCTAATTTTGTTTAGGGGCCCTATCTTGACTTTTGGGGGTGCCCTACATTTAGTAAGTGGTTAACCTTAGGGTTTGGTGGCATTTGGTCACATCCAGGTAGAGTACTTAGATGCTCATTGTGTATTCCATTTTTAAAGTTTGGCTAAGCATTGCTCTTGTTGCTGTTTTCTCTCTCTCTCTCTCTTAGAGTTGGGCGCCTAGCCTCTTCTCTCTTGTTTTCTATGGAGATTGATTGATAACTAGATCTTGGTGACTTGACTCTTGCTTTCCTGCAGGGCCCACTTAGAGCTAAGTTTTTCTCCCTCATTTTCCTTTTGATTTCTTTTACGTTTAAGCTACTCTCATCGAACATCGACATGCCCAGGAAACACCATTGATGAGCTCGAAGAAGCTCTTCATTTTCAAGAGGAAAAAGTAGTGATGGATGTTGATGAGGAATTTGAGACTTTTAATGAAGATGATTTTGTTTCCAAAGAACATTATCAGAAATTAGAAACCGAGGTCACTAATCTAAAACAAACTTTAAAACAAAACAGGATAAATTATTTGCAGAACTTAAAAGCCTGTTTGCTAATTTAGTACCTCCTACTCAAATTTCAACTCCATTTTCAGCTTCAGTTTCAGTACCTATTGTATCTCCATTATTTGTACCTCCTGCAGTTCCTGCCCCTTTGGGAGATTCCAAAATAAACTTATTTAAAGATTTGAAACCACCAATCTTTAACGGAGAAGAAAAAGACAGAAATACTGATATTCTTCAAACTTTTCTTAGCAAATAGAAGAATATACATGCATTGAAATAGACTCCAAGTGGTGGCTGAACCTCCAGGAGACTGGACAGACCCCCCAGTCATGAAGGCTTTCGAGGAAGCTTTCCTACGAGAGTTCTTGTCGGCCAATGAACATGATAGGGCTTGGGAGGCTTGGGAAAAGTTAGTCATGGACAAATCCCTAACCCACTATGCATCACAGTATAGGGAAGCTATCCTTAAACTTAAAAACGTTGATGACTATCAGAAAGTCAAGGACTTTATCCGTGGGCTCTGAGATGAGTATAAGGTGGAAGTTAAGAGAAACTCACCTACTACTCCTGAACAGGCTATTAAGTTTGCCCAAATCTATGATGATTCAATGGGCAGACGAAAAGCCAAACAGTCCTTCTCAGTCTAACTCCTCATTCAAGAAAAAACTTTTTACAAGGAAGAAATTTGATAGATCTAATGAAGGTCCTCAGAAACGCCCTGCAATCATACAACCATTAAATAGTGAAGATTATGAAAAAGCAAAACAAGAATAGTTGTGTTTTGTTTGTATGGGTAAGGGACATGCCCTAAAGGACCCTTCAATAAAAAGAAAAATAACAAGCAAGTACACCTCGTACAAACCGTGAGTTTCCCCACTGATTCGGCAGCTACCGAAATAGAGGTGTTTCATGAACACCATGAGCACCATTGTCAATTAACCACTGCTATGCTAGCCTCCAGTTTTGAGCCTCAATACCTAGTACGCATGCATGAAAAAATTGCCAATCAATCAGTTAGAGTAATGGTGGATGATGGGGCAACCCATAATTTCATCAATTACACCCTAGTCAAAAAATTACAGCTTTCAGAAACACCTAGTCAGCATAGGTATATAGTTTCTTTGACGAAGGGTCAGGATAAGAAAGTGTGGGAAACCATGGTCAGTAATTTAGGTATGGAAATTCAAGGTTATCAGGACAACCTGAATTTTCAGATCATGCATTTGGGTCCTACCGACCTAGTATTAGGGAGGGATTGGCTCTACAGTTTGGGCCCCACTCTCCGACGAAATTATCAGGATAAAACCCCCAGTTTTCAGCAAAATGGTCGAGAGGTTCATTTGCATGGAGTTACAACACCAATACTGAAAGTCGTAGATCCAAATCAGCCTTTTGTGGTCGAAACAGATGCTAGCGACTTTGCAGTAGCTGCGGTGTTGAACCAAAACGGACGACCAGTAGCGTTCAAAAGTAAGAAGCTCGAGCCTGCTCAAACCAGATATAGTGCTTATGATAAGGAACTTTTTTCTATTATGAGGAAAGTTCAATACAGTGGCAGATGCTCTTAGCAGAATGCCAATGGTAAACGAGTTGAATTTTACCCAGTTTTGTAATAAGTTACTCGAGTCCTTGAGGGGGAAATGTAAGAGTTATCATTATTTCTCCATAATCTGGAAGACTGTCCAAAACAGAGATGTGCAAACTTCGGAACCAGTTCCTAGGCCTAGGGAAGATTCAACCAAGTATACGACAACTTTCCTTGAGGATGAAGGATCCAAGCCTACACCATCTTGCGTTGAGCATGTGCTCGACTAAGGGCTCTCACACAAAACACCTTATGAAGTTTGGACAGGCTCCAAACCATCAGTATTGAACCTCAGAGATTTCAGATGTATTGCCAAAAGAAACTGGACTCTGACAGTATCAAATCCATTTTCATTGATTATACTTCGTCAGACAAAGCTTATAAGCTCTATGATCCCGCAACTTCGAGGATATTCACCAGCAGAGATGTTATCTTTATCGAAGATCAGTTTATCGACCTCAAGGGCAAGGGCAAGGCTCCGATAGTTGAACTATCGGGCACTCCTGCTTTCGATATGATTATTTATATCAAAGGTCTGAATACGTTTACTAGAGATGAGCAGCTTATAGATAGCGAATCAAAAGAAGACGTTGCAGCTCAACAACAACAAAACCGAGGACATGATCATTAGCCTCAGTCACCTCCTAGAAGATCAACAAGCCACCTAATAAGTACATTGATGAATCTACTTGTTATCTCATTCGAGAGTCGACTATTGTCGAAGAAGCGCTCAATCAGTCAGATTCTGATCTACGGAGAGAAGCTATGGATAGAGAATGTTCATTTCTAATCACCAACCAGACGTGGACTATTGTTGAATTGTTTGCTAGCAAAAATGTAGTTAGTTGATTGCAAATGGATATTCAAGATCAGATACAAAGCGGATTTTGAGTTAGTTTCAAGTACGCGATTGCATTCGTTATTGTCTTGTGCTCGCTATTCATCTGATTTCTATATGCTACTTATTGAATTAAATCCTACAGTCTTATTGCGTTCAATATTATGTCAGAATGAATGTATGCTTCTCTAATCTACTATAATCTGATTAAATTCTCTTACAATTTTGTCTGAGCTATCAAACACTTATATTAGTTTATGTTTGTCTACATAATCAATCTTGCAATAACAACTTGCTCTCTTGAACCTTGCTTTTCACACTCTTCAACAAGAGGTTAAAAATCACCTGTCAACTAGGATCTTCGTCTTGTAGATCATCAAAGATGTAGGCCTTGTCCTCCTCATTATAACCTTGAAATATGGATCTAGTTGCCTTGGCATCCAACTTTCACCTTTAATCCTTAGGTACATGAGCATAGGCCATACAACCAAATGCTTTGAAAAGAGCTACATTAGGCTTGTTGCCACTATATGCCTTTTTGGACGTGATTCTTTCAACTGCTTTTGTTGGGCTCCTATTCAGCAAACTACTTCAACTTCAACAATTTCTTTGCTTCTGAGCATGCTAGAGCATCCTCAACTACTGACCTATTCTTCTACTCAACTATGCCGTTCTGCTACATTGTGTATTGAGCAACGAACTATCTTTTGATTCCACGTGCCTTGCAAAGATCAGTGGGGAGTTATGTAGTTTCCTTCAAGAGGAAATGAAAAGAAACAATATTGTTTAAAGGAAGATTTTTCAAAGTGTGCCTTAGCTTCTAAGAGGAAGTGGTTTGCCAAGGGCAAAAAGGAAAACAAAGAAAAGTCAAAGGAGTAACAACAGAAGTTGGAGTAGCAAATGTCCAAGTTACATGTCCAAGTTACAAGTATTAGATGGGTCAAGCAACAACTCTTCATCCACCCCAAAGTGGCAGGCATGGGGGAGCACACTAGCTACTTGTTGTACACACCTATTTTCATTGAAGCCTCACAAACTATTTATGCTTTGCTTGTGCATAATTCCACTAATCCCTTGCCTCCTATATATTCTTTCTTGTGCCAAATACAAACAAAGTTTTTTTATCCTGTAAGATTACATCCCTCAACACTCTCATGTTTCGAAGGTTATTAACACTTTTAATCTCCCCTAATGGTTTTTCCAATGCCCAAATGTTTTCTGAGGCAACTTCATCAAAATTCCTAATCAGGGTATTCGTTTACTATATTTTGCCTTTCCCTTTTGCATTTTTTGGAATGACGGCCTTAAAAAAATCCTTTAAGAAGGTGCGAATTAGATTTATTGTGTTCCAAGGGTTGTGCGCCCTACACCTTGATCATAGTCTTAAACATGTCTGTAACTACCTCGAGGAATTTTCATGAAGAGAGTCTAGTTCATGAAGATAAACATGAGACAACCTTTGGCCTATACGAGTGTTCGTCACACTCTTTGGCGTATATGAATTCTTCATCAGACCCTTTGACCTAACAAACACCCCAACCAGTTTCAGAAGACTAGTGCAACAGCCCTGTCTTCCTTTCATAATATCATGTGTTATGTTCTTAATGACATCTAGTTCTTTAGCCACAGCTAAGACCATCACAAGCACTTGGATACTGTCTTGAGAACTTTGTAAGTAAACTCATTATACATAAACCCCAAAAAGAGTGAATACTTCCTTGCCCAGCCCATTTACCCAGCACATATGAGTTCATCTACGATCGTTTATACGGATCCCCCAAAATTAAAGACATTATTGATTGGTTTACACCCAAAGAAATCCATGAGATGCACACCTAGTATTGCGTTTTGTGATGCATTTCTCCCTAATAGCATCTCCTCTTCACAAGTTGACCAAAAAAGGTGTGTTCTTCTATTGGACTTAGAAGACGGAGTCATCATTCCACAACTCAAGAACACCATCAACTATGCCCAATCCTTATCGCACCTAACCTGAAGAACTCATCCCATGGTCACCAGGGATGCATGTGGACTACGTACACACTTGAAACTCATAAAACTCAAGGATGCAAAACTGAAATACGTACAGAATTTATGACAAAAGATTATTGGGAGTTACCATGCACTCAAAATTTGAAAGCATTACCATATGGGGTCCAACTCTGTGAAAACACATAGAGCTTGAGATACTTTTTGTTGTGTCTAATTTTCCTAAGTTAAGACATGGTATGGAATAAAGATGGTTTACTATATTTCCATGCAGAAAGTATATTCAGGCTCTACAAAGGTCCCAATTCTGCATTCAAAACATCTTTAAGCATCAGGACGTTGTTCCTGATCTTGATCTTGATGCCATATGTTAGAAGGAAACAAATTTCCATCATCAGATCCCACTAAACACACACTTAATTAGAAACAAACTTGACAGAAGATCCTTTATCAAAAACAGATTTCATAGCCTTCAGCCGTAAGTCTTCTTGTATATGAGATCAATCAGATAGTATTCAAGAAAAAGAACCAATTTTCTTCCTAACTTTTGTCCTTGCGCGCGCGCGCGCGCGAGAGAGAGAGAGAGAGAGAGAGAGAGAGAGAGAGCAAATTTTCACAAACGAAAGAACACATAAAAAAGGTGCTAAGATAGGAGCCCCGCCCTTAACGGAAATCGTAATACACTTAAGGAAACACATAGATAATATAGCAATGACAAGTTGCCTTTTTAAGCCAACTCGGTGGTTCTTAATTGATTGACTGACTCAATGAAGCTTGAACAACAATCAATTTCATTAAAGCGGTGCTTAATGATAAACTCCAGAGTGTCGCTGGAGGCACTTTAAGTGCGCCTTTGATCTGGCTACGGCTTCTCCTTAAGCTGTGCGTATGAATAGTTGCAAACGACAGAGCAAAACTTTAATGAGATCTTCCAGCTCGCAATAAGTAGTCATTGAACGTATTCACAGTAGATTTTTTTTGCACGCCTCCGACTCATTAATGCATAGATTTGGAGGCAACTGCGCGAATGAAAACTACGAAGCCAACTGCACCCAGTGCACAGTTCAACAGACAAAAAACTAAGTCCAAAAGCACATTAAGGTCACAATTAACGAAGAATCTAACTTGAACGCCAGCTTTGAAATCATCATCTTTACTAACGAAACAATGATAGACTCGATGATTTTGAAATCGAGAAGATACTTAATAATGACCTAGGGGAAGATCACCTGTCGGAAAAACCTAGCAGGATGAGGGACCTTAAGTACAACGCACTCCCCACGCACAGTTGCCCCCAAATGTAATTGTTGCAGATCGAGCCCCGCGACCCTTTCCTGCCGTATCTGTAATTGAAAGACACGTAGCAGGTACAAACTCGTGACAGCGAGGAATTGGTGGAGTCGTTGCTCACGAAGAACTGGCGCAAAGTCCGATAACCAAGCACAAACAGCTGATTTCAAATTTGATCGGCCAGTTTTGTAAGCAGCAGGAACGCCTAAACATTAGTAGACAAGGATTTAACTTGCAAAAAAAGTTGATGGAAGTTGAAATTTGCAAAAAAAAACAGGCCTGGCTGAAAAATGTGAGAAAACAACCGTTCTTAAAAAAAGCAAAGAGAGTAAGAAGTTTCTACGAGGGATAACGTATACTAGGTAGGATGTTCGCAATTGAGAACTTGTGGTATACAGCACCTATACATAGAGAACCTTCACTAGCAAGAGGTACAGGGATCTACAACTTCTTACGAGAAAGAGGTAGCAACTTCTTACGAGACTCCACTACAACTTCTTAGCAAGAGGTAGCAGCTTCTTACGAGACTCCACTACACCCACTATTTGCAACAGCAACAAAAGAGGAGAAACCCACCATGCCTTTCTGCTGTGGTAGATTGGCAGTGGGCTCATGAAAACATGGACGACACAGATAGCTCGTTCGTTCCGCCCATATCGAACCCAGAAGAAGAGAACCCTAAAAGGTGTGTTTACTTTTGCAGCGAGATACTTATCCATCCAGAATGTGCGAACTTGGTCCCCAAAATATCTTCGTGTTGGCACTAATATCGTGTCGATCTGCTCTCAAAATCAGAAAACACAAATTAGAGCACCACAAGTGACCTCTTTGACCTTTTGTTTTTACTAAATGTGACATGAATGCTAGATGCTGCCCTTCAAGCTAGAAAGCTAGGTGGGAAGGTTCAACGAGTTCCTTCATTCTTTATTTACGAATGATTTTACACTTGCTAGCTACTAGCCCACAAGTGACACATTTGCACCATATGAACACTATATGGATGTCTACTTTTTAGAGTATTGGGTAGGGGTCAAAAATCTCGTCGGCATGAGAATGCCCTTTTATGCGCATTGACGTAGCGGGAGAAAAAATAATAGATTTTTGTCAACACTTTTTACTTCAATGCTATGATGTAAAAGTAGGGAGGCACCCAAGTAGCCTACCTAGTACTTTTACATTGAGCAAACTTTAGTCAATTCTCGGGGCTTGAGCCCAAAGCTCTCACACGCATCAATGGTCCTTAATGGCCCATCAATGTAAGGGGGAAAATGTAATGGAGTTGCCAATTTTTGAGGCTTGAGCCCAAAGCTCTCACACGCACCAATGGTCCTTAATGGCCCATCAATGTAGGGGGGAAATGTAATGGAGTTGCCAATTTTGCTTGGCTGCCACAATGAAATAAACATGTAGAAATTACAAATAGTATACCTAGTAGCTAGCCAACTAACTTACTTAGTGCTTTTGCCTTTATCAATAACATTGTGGCACTCAAGGATGGCAGGTTGAGTTGAGTAAGAGCATTAAGCAACGACACAAACATAGGCTTGAAACCAAAAGTTGCATTGTTAAGTAAAAACTTTGTAACCACACTAGCATAGGCTCGAAACCAACATGTCACATGGTTGACATGTTAAAGCTTGCATGTGCTCCATGTTTTAGGCTTGCTCTATCTAGTCCTCGTACATTGTACATTTGCGCATAACAAATGTTACTAAAAGCAATTGTGGTGATGTGACCTACAACACACAAAAAAAAACGTAACTTCCCAAAGTCCTAGAGCAAGTTTTAAGATATTAAGATCGAGCCTCCGACTTGTGGTAAGCCGGTCTAGTAGTCATTAGTCATGAGCTAGATTTGGATCATGAATCTAACCCCAAAAAGCTCTTAGGACCCGTGTCTAGGAGCTGAGCTGATTTTGCTAAGCCTTAATGCCCCAAAAGTAATCTATGTATTGAAAAGCATGCATTTTTAGACAACACTATGTTCTAAAACAAAGAGGGAGGAAGGAGGGAGAGGGGGGGGGGGGGGGGGGGGGGGGGGGGGGGGGGGGGGGAGGGGGAGGGGGTGCATGTTGTCATGGCTATTTGTCTAGTCTTTCTAACAACTATGAGAATTAGACAATGGTTATTACTACACAATCTGAGATAACGTTGATTCCTATGTTACTTAGAAGAAATTTGAAGAGGTTGTTCCTCTACCTCAGAGAAATCATTGGCCCTTGTTGCCAAGAAAGACGAGCAGCCAAACAAATCCAAGAATATGAGTCCTATCAAGCAAGATTAGAAATCTCAAAATAAGAATTTAGAAGATGACGAAAGCTCATCCAAGACTAAGTACAATGTAAGATCGCATGCCATTATTGCAAGAAGAAATGACATATGATAAAAGACTTGTTAGGAACAACAAAACCACAAGAGCTAGTCCAATCCACCTAGCCAATGCATTCTCTTATAAAATGCCCTTCCTAGCCCAGTGTGAGTTTGCATGCGTGGTAGGTGGCAGTTCCAACTGACACTCATCATTCATGTTGCATGCATGGGTTACTAATGCATGAGGAGTCCCAGTCCACTGCTGAAGGACTACGTGGCTCCTAGTTGACATGCATATTACTGAATTGGCATTATTGGCTCTCATATCTACTGCATGGTATGCATGCATGCCTCTGACCCACACCGTCCTTTGCATTACTATGGTTAGTCGTACCTAGAAGAGCTATTAGGCTCGATACAGCTATGGTCTCGCAACACTCCTTCCCCCTTGAGAGTCGTCTTGGTCATCTAAGACAAAATCTGGATATATGTTGGGGCATGGCGGGACATTACCATACCATTTGGTTTGGGCATAGGGTTAGATTTACATTTTTTGTGGTTTTAGAGTTAGATTTTGATGATTTGAATGATCTTGATTAGATTTCTTGCTTGTAATCACTTGTGATTGATGACTAAGGAAGGGGATACTAAAAAGGTCCAAAACAATATTTTTTTCAAAACCAACCCTCGTCGACTTTATCAAAGCAAAATTATCCTATTTTGAGTCTCTAGTATAGTGGGCAAAAGTTAGTTCCCAAAGATCTATCTCAATGAAGGTTTCTAGTGATTTTGTGACCGTTCTGCATAAAAAGAATGTTGTTTGTTGAACCCTCGCCTAGGTAACTTTTGCCAGTATCATCTTTGTGTCCAGATCAGTTTCATTTAGCTACTGAGAAGTCAGTGAAGGATACTAAGTTGTAGAAGGGTCGTTATTATCAAATTTTGTCATTTTCAGAATACAGCCTAGTTGATCAAATTATCAATCTCAAAAATCATTTTGGCATAAATCATTAATTTGATGGATGAAACTCAAATCAGATCAGACATAACAACTCCCTTAACCCTCAAGATCTATTTCTAGTGAGACAACTAGTACTCATTACTCTACTGATTACAAAAAAAAAATGTCATATGAAGATTCTAATCTCAAGAGATGGATCAGGAAGATCAAGTGTATGTCCACCATATCATATTATCAGAAAAAACACCTTGTTTGAAAACACCAAAATATAATGGAGCCAATTCGATTTCTTAAGATCTATACAGAAGCTTGTGAATTCTATGGTGAAGTTATTCCATAGGACAAGCTCAAACTATTTCCAATGGCACTAACAGGAGCAATACTTGATTGGTATTTAATCAAACTCCACAAGAACGCCATAATTGGAAATTAGTAAAAGTTATCTTGATTACGCTCTTCAAGCCAAGGAAGTTTCTGAAAGATCCATGCTTGTTGCTGATGGGGAAGAAAGAGATGGTTAGAAATTATATTGAACGTATCAAACATCTTCGATCATCAGAATGTAACCCAAAAATGACTCATGATCATGTCATGATCACGTGGTTCTTAGCTGGATTGCTAAAAAGCATCAGCCGTGAACTCAAGCGAAGGGAGCAATATACTACTTTGCAACAAGCAATGGGTGATGCAATGAGAGAAAAAAAATACAGAGTCTGATGATGGACCACGTTGTTATAAAACTGAGAATAGAGATAGAAAGGATCTTTGAATCAAGGTTTACCAATCTAGAAAACCTCGATGGTCTTCTACAACTGAAAATAGATCAAAACCACTAACATGCATTCGACATGCAAGGTAATATGGCAACATGCAAGCAATTTGAAAAAATCAAAAGACATGCGTGCAACGTGCATGGACTAATACTTGCACATGCAAAAAGTAAATTGCTAGCACATTGTAAATTTGTCGACATGCAATTAATTGATCATATTTATGAAGCGATTGGATCTACCCAGCTATGTGGACAACGAAGAAGATGAAGAGGATGTGAGCAGAAAATTACAAAATACTCATGAAAGAAACTTGCTTCATTATCTAGAATGATAGTGTATGTTGTAGGGAGCATTCTCACATCATTAATCTTTGATATTCCTCCTTCAATTACACCGAATGGATCTCGAATACTTGTTGTCCACAAATTTCTAGCATGAAGAACATAACATTAGCAAGATACAATAAAAGAAACAAGATCCAATTAAACACCAATCAAGAAACCAAATGGATAGCATAGCACTAGCATTAATGAGCAAGAAATTCTACCACACAAGAGAGCAAAACACCATAGCATATGCGATAAAGATCTCTCCGTCAAAAGTGCACCCACTAGGAGGAGGAGAGTCTCTTTTATAGATTAGAAACAAATGATAAGTGATGTACATGGCTTCCAACTGTCCGTGTAGGTGTCCCACATGCTAAATCTCAAGCGCACTTCTATGCATGGGTTTTCACATTCTCTCTACATGCAATGAGTCTTTGCATGATTTGCCTCTGTCCACAAGTTTCCACACTAGGAAAAATGCGCCCTCTTCTACATGCAAAATTTACAAAGTGCCAACATAAAGTTGGTAGTATGTGAAATTGCCTCTAGGGGCCCATGTACAAACTTGTTGGGCCTACTAAAGGTTAAAAACCTTAACAATAAATTATCTTATAATGTTTTACAAACTTGGAAAGCCTTTTTTTAAACTTTGAGAGAAAACAATGTTGCGTGATGCAAATTAATATTGTGTGGCACCCAAATACATGGTGAAATTGATCCAAAGTTATTTTGGATTTCAATGCTTAGCCTTAAATCCTTTTACTAATGAGCATCCTGAAAAGCCATTCAAAATAGAGATTTTTTCGACCCTGGGTCGAGTCGGATCGGTTCGGATTTTTCCGACCCTTCACTAAATTATTCGGGCGTGTTCGGCAGGGTGAAGCAGGTACTATCACCAAGTGGAGACTGAAAGATGGCAAAGCTTTTGCCATGATCACTCTCAACATAAAAGACACCCAAATAGTCACATAAGAGCTGCTCAAACTGCTAAGGATGCATGAGACATCCTAGCAACCCTCTACGATATCAGAAACCTCACCTCCAAACTCCATTTGAGAAAGAAATATTTCTCCTTGAGAATGTCTGAAGCAGTAAGTGTTTCGAGTCATCTCATCACTTTCCAAAATCCCATGCATCAAATGACTGTAACTGGCTCATAAATACAAGACTTCGATGCTGTTATGACTTGATTATCGAGTCTGCCTGAAACCTATGAAAATTGGGTCACGACAATTTCGATCCAGGAGCATCTAACTCTATCAAGAGTAATCTCATTACTTATACAAGAAGAAATCAGAAGATCAGCTTTCTCCTCAGGCTCAAGATCGGATCAACAAGCACTTCAAAAAATCAGAAGTTCAGATCCAAAAAGAAGAACAACCAGGGCCGAATTTTGGCTCAGGGTCGAATTTTGGCTCTGGGTCGAATTTTACTCAGGGTCAAATTTGAACTCTTCATCCTTCCAACCAAAGCAGAAATTATTCTGCAGATATTGCAAGAAAACTGGACATGAAATCAAGGACTGCAGAACTTTGAAATATAACGATGAAAAGAAGTAGTACCAACAACAAGCACATAGTGCTTCAACCAGTTTTTCGACCCAGCAGCAAGAGGGAGATGAAGCAGCTTTTATGACCAACGTCGGAGAATAGCAGGATATCGATTCTTGGTATCTTGACTCTGGAGCAACACAACACATGGCTCACCACAAAGACTGGTTCAAGGACTACAAATTATACATTCACTCTCGAATTGTACAACTTGGAGACAACTCATCTCACACAATCCAGGGTGAAGGAACAGTCAAAGTCGAATTTCAGAAGGGTGAAATCAAGTTGCTATCCAATGTTCTCCTCTCCACGTTCCAAATCAGACCAAGAATCTGCTCTCAGTTAGCAGAATCACTGATTCAGGTCGAAGGGCCGAATTTGACACAAATGGCTGCATAATCTTTGACAAGTCCAGGAAAACTCTAGCTTTTGGGAGAATACAAACTCAGCCATTGCTACTCTTCTAACAGTCAAGCTCTTTAGACCACTACGTCTGAATCAACTGATATGTTATGGCATCTCAAATTAGGCCATCTCAACTTCAATATTATTCAACAAATGTCAAAACAAAGTTTGGTACAAGATCTGCCTCAAATCAGCAAAACGAGTTCTCCATGCAAAAGCTATATTATCAGCAAGCATGCTAGAAGTCCATTTATTTTCGACTTAGTTCACACTTCTAGAAATTTGTTGGACCTTGTACACAGTGACATTTGTGGTCCGATGTAGACTGCTACCACAGGGGGAACACTATATTTTCTTACCTTCATCGATGACTTCTCACGGAACTGCTACTTACTTTTTGAAGAACAAGTTAGAAGCATTTGAATTCTTCAAGCGGTTCAAGGCGTCTGCAGAAAATCAGATCCAGAGGAAGATCAAAGCACTACGCTCAAATGGAGGGGGAGAATTTATCTCCACAGAATTCAAAGAATTCTCCAAGGCAAACGGAATGCACCAACAATATACAACAAGCTCTCACCACGCCTCTCTTACAAATTTTTTTTGGGCATAAGCTGTTAATACAACAACCTAATTACAAAATCGATCCATCACCAAAGCCCTGAATGGCAAGACACCTTATGAGGTGTAGACATGTTTGAAACCATCACTCAAGAATATTAGAGTGTTTGGATGCATTGTCTATGCTCAGATCTCTGAAGATCTCAGGAAGAAGCTGGACATCAGAAGCAGAAAACCGATTTTTATTGGCTATTCTCCATATCACAAGGCATACAGGCTCTACAATTTGGAAACAGAAAAGGCATTCACAAGCATAGATGTCATTTTTTTGGAGGACAAGTTTTTCGACCCCAAGGGAAAGGCTGCACAAATTTTCGACCCCAGGGTCGAACATTCAAATTTTGACCCTAGGGTCGAAAATCAAGAAATCGATACTAACTCTGAAAATGAGTCTGATCAGCAGAGGGAAGAAATCCAGCCAAGAAGGTCAAATCGACCCAGACAACCTCCATCCAGATTTATGGATGATGCAACCTGCTACTTTTTGTGCGGGAACCAAATACAGCTTCAAAGGCAATGTGTACACCTGATGCTGAACATTGGCAGCAATGGACACAGAATTTGATTCTCTGATGGAGAATCAAACGTGGACAGTCACTGAGCTACCAAAGGATAGAAATCTGATTCCATGCAAATGGATATTGAAGGCGAAGTATGATGCTGAAGGCAGGCTAAATCAATACAAAGCCAGGTAGTTCGCCAAAGGCTATTCTCAGATTTCAGATTTGGACTATTCTGAGACCTTCATCCCAGTTGTCAAGCATGCTTCGATCAGACTACTACTCTCCTTTGCAGCTGCAGCAGATCTCGAAGTCTATCAAATGGATGTCCAGATCACTTTCCTCAACGGGACCATTAAAGAGAAAATTTTCATGCCACAGCCAAAAGGATACGAGCTGAGGGGTAAGCAACATCTTGCATGCAAAATTCACAAGGCACTCTATGGGCTAAAACAGTCACCCAGAGCTTGGTTCCAGAAAATAAATGCATTTCTTATTGAGAATGGTTTTATTCCAAACTCAGCAGATTCGAATATCTATTTCAAATTTGTATCGGATCTTTTCATCATCATCACTCTCTGTGTATTTGATACTCTATTATTCAGTAACGATCTGAATCTGATGAAGGACACCAAATGCATGCTGGCCAAGGAGTACAAAAGGCTGGCCAAGGAGTACAAAAGGACTGATATGGGTCCAGTTCACTATTATCAGCCAACATAGATATCTCACCAACGTGCTGGAAAGGTATGAAATGGCTAACTACAAACCAAGTTTATTTCCACTCAACCCTAAACTGAAGCTATCAAAGGAACAATCTCCTCAAACTAAGGCAAAAAATGAGGAGATGAAGCAATATCCATTCCACTCCATCATTGGCTCACTGATGTATGCAATTATCTGCACTCAACCAAACCTTGCATGCTCAATCGATTCACTCAACCAGTTCTTATCAAATCCAGGTCTAATGCATTGGAAAGAACTCTTGAAAGTCATGAAGTACATTCAAGCAACCAAACATCTCAGCGTATGCTATGGAGGCAGCCAATCTGCCAATATTCTATATGGATACACAGATGCAGATTGGTTAGGGGACGTTGATACCGGAAGATCAAATTATGGATTTGTATTTTTATACAATCAAGGCCCAATTTCTTGGAACAACCGAAAGCAAACCTCAGTAGCATTATCATCAACCGAATCAGAATACATTGCTACCACAAATGCTACTAAGGAGGCAATTTGGCTGAGGCACCTGCTAGCAGAAATCGACCTTGCACAGTCACATCCAACAACCATTTTTTATGACAATCAAAGCACCATTGCTCTCTCTCTCTCTCTCTCTCTCTCTCTCTCTCTCTCAATCCGAGATTTCATTCACGAAGAAAGCATATCGAAATCAGATATCATTATTTAAGAGAGAAAGTGCAAAGCAAGGAGGTATCATTAGCCCACTGCAGGACATAATCAATGGCAACAAACTACTTCACAAAGGCCCTATCAAAGGAGCATCATCTCATATTCAATGACATGTTAAATCTAAAGATCAAAACTTTCTAGAATCCACATTAAGGGGGAGTGTCGGATTTCAATGCTCAGCCTTAAATCCTTTTATTAATGAGCATACTGAAAAGCCGTTCAAAACAAAGATTTTTCTGACCCCAAGTCAGGTCAGACGGTTCGGATTTTTTCGACCCTTCACTAAATTATTCGGGCGTGTTCGTCGACCTTGGATCGGATCGGATAGGGTCTAATTTTTTTGACTCCGGAAAATTCGACCCTCAATATATTTTTTGACCTAGTGTAAGATCCTTTGTATAAAATCCGACCCTATGTTATTTTCGATATTGTCGACTAGAAATCCTACCCAACGACTTTGCGTTGATAGTCCGCCTATTTTGTACATGTATTTACAGTTACAAGGCGGTTGTAATTAATATAGAAGATAGCATTCAATGTTAGTTGTAGATATTTTTAGTATATCTAATCTTAGAATCTTCATCAGAAAACTTCTTATAATATACAGTTACTACAAAAATTGTAATTGACATGATATATTTTTGTTGTCAATGTTATTACAATCAGCTACAGTAATTATTTTAAGCATTGTACTCATTGTTGATATTAATCAGAGTGTTAATTATTTGTCTCACTACTGTTATAGTTCACTTGCATTTGTTGAATCAATTCAGTTCAAACATTTTGCTGCTAACTGTGGCGCTTTCGATCCACACATCTAGCTCGCTCCCAGCTTCCGCACAAACCCGTTGATTTACGACAACTTAAACCATAACACACATATTAAGATGTTGCCTTATGCAGTTGGGGGGCAAACTACCACAACTTCTACCACCCTTGCATCTACCAGCATTAATGCAACTGTAGACTTGATGAAGGATGAATTTGAAAAGCTTGGTAAAAAACAATAGACGCAGATGGAACAAATGCAAGCTCAGTTTGATGCTAAACTGAAAGCATTAGAAGAACATCATGCTAAGATTAGCAAAGCTATGACAAGGTGATGCGACAACAATATCCTAATCGAGAGAATGTGTGGTGCGCAATTTGTGCTGGAAACCATACAATGAATAAGTCTCCAACGATGAAGGAAAGAGTGATCAACAAGTATTGTCATTTGTGCAATTATACTAGCCTTGAAACAACTTTTTATTCATTCAATCCAAGGGTTATTCAACAACGCTATCATGAAGGACCCGATATCCAGAGCCATTGGCGATACTTGCACCTCAAGGACAACAAGAACCTCAAGCTAACATGGTCGAAGCAGAAGCATCTACAAGTCAAGACCATTGGATGTTACCATCTGATCAACATCTAGATCTTGGTGCAAATGAGCAATATGCTATTTACGTTATCGGTAAGCCAAGATCATTCACAAGTGATGGTTGTTACAAGAGCTCAGAAGCGAAAGGAAGTTGTTCATGATCCACCACCTGCATAATCAGTACCATCGAACGATCAACCTTCAACATCCAGGGTTTATCCAAATCTACAATCGGAAAAGATGAAATATCATAACATGAGGCAATGGATCAAAGAATTTCAAGCATAAGAGGCAATGGAAGCTACTAGTGATGTTGCTTTAAAATCACCTGAAGATCCGTCAAATCAATTATAAAGCTCAATGAACTGATGTAACACACAATTACATCAACGAGAGGAGTCTTTCAAGATGATTGAACTAGAGATTCGACAAACAGAGCTCATCACAAATATACTCTCAATCAAAATGGATGGAACTCTTGCAGAGTTTTTGTGGATAGTGCCTCATGCAAGGGAAGTGTTTTTAGTAGGTCGATTGTCATGCCCACGACTGGACTGGTCTCGGATTATTATCCCGTAAGGAGATCAGTAGGCCTACCTCAACCCCATAAATTAACAATGAGTATGAGGAGTTTGGACCCCTCATGTGTATAAGGTCATAGTTAATGGTTGTAGGCCTAAAACTCAAGATGGTGGATTTACATGGGTCTATCAATGACTCATAGGAGAACAAGATGAGGTGGCCCAACAATGCTATTGATGTGTCCAGTGAGGTGTCACTGTTCACTAGGGTGCATGGGCCTTGGAGGATATAAGCATACCCATTGGACTCTCACAGTGTATGACTGATTTTGGTGAGTATGTTGTCTAAGTGACATCTCTCTCTTATTGAGCATTGGTAGGTCCATAGCTTGGGGGCTAGATCCGTTCGATCTAGGTTTGGTTGGGTTGGTTTGTCCACCATCTGTTTCTATGGGTTCAACATCCTAGTCTTGGATCCTTGGGAGGGGTCTTGCTAGACCAAAGTACTGGTCAAATTTCCCTAAACTTTGAAAAGTTAAGCCTGTGGTAAAGGGGGAAAAAAATTTCAGATGATTTTGTACACCGAAAAGAAGAAAACAAGAAACTGATGGTAAGCCCCACTAAAACTCTTAATCAAATATGTCTAAAAGGACCATAAGGCCCAACGGACAGAGCTTATTCCAAAATTTGATTTTGAGGCTGACATAGTAAAAGAACCAAAAATTTGCATTATTGATTCAACTAAAAATATATATATGAGGAGAATTAATTGCACTTTTTATATTGCATGAATAATTTATTCAAACCATTATTAGAGAACTTCTAGTTGAATCACAATATATATTTGTTCTTGAATGGATACAAATTTCTACTCATTCTTTTCATTTCGTAATTTATCAACTTTAGGATAATTAGGGCAAGACCAAAAATTTCTTTTAGCGGTCATCAAGATTGATAGGAACAACGTAACCACGTAGAAGGCAAAGCTAGTCTAATCAATCTAGCCAATGCACTCTCTTATAGAACGCCCCTCCTAGCCCAATGTGAGTTTGCATGCATGCGGTAGGTGGTAGTTGTTGTTGACACCCACCGTTCATGCTGCATGCATGGGTTACTAATGCATGTGGGTCCTAGCCCATCACCGAAGGACTACATGGCCCCCTATTGTCATGATTGTGTCTACATGTGTCTACATGCGTCTGCATGTGCATTATTGGCCCTCATACCTATTGCATGGTATGCATGCATGCCTCTGACTCACACTATCCTTTGCCTCCAGTGGTTAGCTTCACCTAGAAGTACTGTTGGGTTGGCACTATTACGGTCTCATAACAGAGATTATGAAAAGTGGTAAAAGAATATATGAGCTAGAGTTTGTACTATGAAGTCGGAATTTTAGAAAAATTCTGAGAACTTCACATAGTACGGATTTGATTTCTGGACGATTAGATCAAGAAGTGGACGGTTTTCTTGGAGGAAGAACTTGTGATATGGGACGCATGCAATTCCAAAGGAAAGATCTGAAACTAACTGGATCAGGTTGACCATAATATGGTCGTATATATGGAATGATGCCAATTACTATTGGTCACAAAAGGATATTTTGTTAAAAAATTGAGGTATTGGTTATGGCCCCTACTGGATACCTCAAATTTACAAATTTACCCTAAAAACTATGTTTTATTCTAAGAATATAGTACTCGATTTTTCAATAAAAATTAACAAGAATTCAACTACTTCCTTGGAAAGTAATTATTACTATTACCCGAGAACATTGGACGATGACACACGAAAGGTTAATCATAAGGGTCAATTTAGTAAGAGGTATCAAATTCTATGACCACCAAAAAAAATCTTAGATCAAGTCATTCAGGTGAATGTGTTGGAACATTAACCATATTAAGTTACGTTGATAAAACACATTTTTTACTTTCAAAGTTTTAGAAGTTCTCCTTTAAGGCTTCTCCTAGGCCATACCTAGACTGATATGACACCTATTGAAAACTCGTGAAGTTTTCTATTAAATGGGGAGAAGTAAATGACTAGAAATTTATCTACGAGAAACATATATAGCATTGATTCCAAGAGGAATCTGTACTATCTATAGATGAAGGACCTACTTATGGAATCAAGATCGATGGGATATTTTTTCATACTATCAGAATCTTCTAAGAATTGTTGTTGAAATCTAGTTAGAAGATGTAAGGGAAGAAAAATTACAAAACATTCTTGTAGTAGAAGAGTTACGAATTCGATCGATTTGTATTAGAAATAGAGAGTTCTGAAACTAGTTCCTTGTGGGTTGTGATCAGCTTGATCTTAGTTAAGAACCAGGATCCATGAGTGATGCAAGGAATGAAATTCCCTCTAGCAATATATTCTTTTGAAATAATCTCTGATCGAAATTTTGGTTATGAAATAGCTCTCTTTGAGAAATGTTCTCTCTTAGAGTTAACTGGGTTACAAAATTCCCAGTTAAAAATGTGTTGTTTATAGATTGTCTGTGATCTGTGGAAATATGCTATGTAAATAATCATTGTGGGATCATAAATTCTTTTGTAGAAACTTCTAATCCCGTGGATCTACAAATGTGTTCCTAGGACTCAATTTATATGCATGCATAAACTTGACCTTGGATGGATTTAGAATCAAATTGAATGTGGTGTTTTGAAATTGGGCTCACACCATTCAAATATTTCTAAATCAGGTACAACTAACCAAATCAAGATCGTTACTTATGAGTTAGCTTATTGATACTATAGTTCAGATGTATTGCTTATAAGTCACAACCATTACAAGTCATTTTTTATTTATTCAGAGGGTCATGTGCATAGGATATGTAGGAACTTTTGGCTTTAATATTTTTCTAAATGGAAAAGAATGAAATGTTATTTTGAAAAATCAAATAGAATTGGATAGTTGATGGTAACCAAAAGTCAAAACTTCACGTGATGAAGTTTCGGTAAATCTTAAGTTATTCTAGATTAGAAATTAAGAGTAATAGAATCTAGATGCATTCTAGATTGGATCTTAACTTTGGAATGACACTTTGTGTCATTTTGTGGATTGATTATGAGGGGTTTGGGGCCCTCATGCGTATAAGGTCATAATTGGAGGCCTAAAATTCAAGATGGTAGATTTATATGCGTCTATCAATTACTCATAGGAGAATTGGATGAGGTGGCCCAATTAGTTTGCTGATGTATCTAGTGAGGTGTCACAGTGCACTACTAGTGGTGCATGTGCAAAGATCTCTTTTGTAATACTAAAATATTATATCACTATTTTCAACTAATACTTTTGACTTGCCATAACTTTTAATCGTAGCTTAGAAGTATGTCATGTAAGATATCATTGGAACGAGCGCTTTCTAATGCACCAAACTTCGCTAAAATTGGACTTACCACTAAAAAGTTATGCCATTTTTAATGTGGACTCAAAAAGTTACGTTACGTAAAAGCCACTATGTCAACAAACAATTGGGCCACATCTACATAAAAAGTGAAAGAAAAAAGAAAAAATGAATCCTGACAAAAGGTCCTTTTAACATTGGGACCTTCTCTAATGCATCCTAGTCTTGGATCCATGGGGGAGGTCTTGATACTGATTATCGAAAACAAAACTGAAAGTCCAACGTGAACATTTTTATTGTACTGGATTTGAAGAGTCAAATGAAAATTTCAATATAGGGGCAGCATGGGAAACTGAGCAACGTAATATCGCTTTGCCAATCCAACATATACATTTTGATCGAGAGGCAGCAGTGATTGATGGTGGATTTGGCATTAATCTTATTTCTTCCAAGTTGTGTGCAAAATAGGGACTTAAGAAACTGAAACCTAAGGTTTGCAATAAAGTTGGCAGATAAGTCAAGTGTCAGACCAAAAGGTGTAATTAAAGGCATACCGATAAAAAATACAGGTGTTCCATTTGTCATTACCTTTGTGGTTATGGATTTACCTTATGCACCATCAGTTTATCGGGTCTTGTTGGGTCGTCCTTTTTTGTTACAAGTTGCTCAAGTGATTCATAACTAGGGAACAAGTAAAATCACTTTTGAATATAGGGAACAAGCAGTCAAAGTGGACAATTAAACCGGTTTTACAAGAAGATAATGATAATTCATCAACAACAGATCACACAATAGATTGTGAAGATAAAGCGTTGGGAATTTCATTGATTCACAAATTGACAATGTCAATTGGAATCAAGCCTTGGCAACGATTGATTGCACAATGGGGTATATGTGTCATCATGATGATATATCAGAAGTGGGATTACACTTGCAATGATCAAACCCTTGATACGCCCATTATCTATGCAGTCAACATGATGAATGTGGCTTGGATTTCAACTAATTCAATTCCAGATCCAATAGAAAATGATCTTATAGCGGTTAGCCATGCTCTATCTTATAACGAGGAAGCTGAGCTAACGGATGAGTAGATCTTGCAGCAGAGAAATCCAACTAGATTTGAGATGCGACAAATTTTAGATCAACTTCCACTTAGATTGCCAAAAGCAGTTATTTTGAAAATTGGAAAGCCTTCCAGACCAATGACAAAGAAGCAGGCTAAACAACACTGTAGTAAGGTTCTCAAATGGACTAATCCTCCAAACGAGGCAATTACTAAGGTGGATGCTAAAATCAATGAACATATTGCTAAATCCACTTTATTGGACCAAGCTAAAGAGAAAAATGATGCAGATCCTGATTCCTTGAGCTAGAAATCTTTAAAATCAAAATCTCCAACGACTAAAAACTTGAAAAGTAAAACCAAGATCAACCCATTGGAACAAAAATGAAAGATGAAGTCCAACATGATATGCCAAAGCATTTGAAAAGTTATACCTTGGATATTGTGGTTGCCAAAAGCTCATTGTGAACATAAAGAAGTTGTGCCTGATATGCAGGAGGTTTATGATGGACCAACTTGTACTCAACCAATGAATCTTGTTGAACCATGTGAAGAAGAAAAGATAATTCAAGTGGGTTCACACCTATCTCCATCTCAATTATCAAAATTGAGGAAGTTGGTAGTCAAATACAATGATTGTTTTGCTTGGTCCTACAAAAACTCAAGGGTATCCCCACTTCGGCTGTAGAGCATACAATTCCATTGGTACCAAATGTAGTTCATAAAGTAAGCCAATTCTATGGTAATCCAAATTACACGGAATTGATCAAGAAGGAGTTACAAAGATTATTGGATGCTGATTTCATTTATGAAATAGAGCATAAGGAATGGGTGTCACCAATCTTGATTGTACCAAAGAAGAATGACAAGATGAAAATTTGTGGTAATCTAAAGGCTTTGAATGTAGTAACCAGAATGGATCACTTTCATTTACCTTTCACTTTCCTTTACCTTTCACTGAAAGTGTATTAGATTGCATGGTTGGAACTGAGAAGCATACAATTTTCTGGATGGCTTTGGTGGATACAATCAAGTCAAGGTTGCAACTAAGATCAACACTGCATTTGCCACTAAATGAGGAACCTATGCATATAAAGTCATGCCTTTTGGATTATGCAATGCGTGAAGTACATGCGAGCGGGTTATGCAATTTGATTTCAAGGAGTACTTTGCATAAATTCTTGAAAATTTACTTGGATGACCTTTGTGTCCATGGGATGGACACTGATCACTTAAGCCAGCTCAGGAAAGTGTTCGCTTAGTGTCGCATTTTCAATTTTTTTGAATCTAGAGAAGTGTCAAATATGGCTAACACGTGGTAATTTCGCATCATGGCATTGCTACCGATCTTTCCAAAATCACAGTGATTATGGATGTTCCTCCATCATGCACAATACGTGAAGTTTATATTTTCATGGGCCATGCGAATTATTGTTGCATGTTTATCCTATTCTTCGCAAATTTGGCATGTCCTATCTATAGCTTACCATTATTCCAAGATGGACCATAGAAGCTTTGGAGTCATTAAAAAAAGTCAAAAATTGCGTTGATATTCACACCAATATTGTGAGCGCCAAATTGGACAATCAAGTTTCATGTTCATACAAATGCATCAAAATATGCTATTGGATCAGTGTTAACAAGCTATGAGAATGGAAAAAAGATTTTTCAATCAGGTTCGCTAGCCAACAATTGAATGATGTTGAAGTCAATTATTCCACATCGAAAAGAGAAGCCTTAACAATGGTGTTTTTCGTTAAGAGATATCGTCATTATTTGATGGCAACGCACTTTGCATTCTATATGGATCCTCAGCCATTGTCGTATGTTGTGAACAAAACATGTAATATGGGCCGCATTGCGAGATGATTACTATTGTTATTAGAGTTTGATTTTTGTGCGGTAGTGCAAAGGGAAACATCATTACATAGCAGATCATGTATCAAGAGTTCAATTAGCACCTATGAATATCAAAGTAGATGAACTTCTAGATGCAACGCTATTCTATGTAGAAGCAATACCTGAATGGGCAGCTGATATTGTTGAATATCTGATGCATGGACAACCAAGCAACTCTTTGACAAAGGTTCAAAAACACATGTTGATTTTCAAGGTACAACCGTATCAATTGATAGCTGGGCAATTGTATCACAAAAGAACTGATGACATTCTACGAAGATGCATTTTGCCACATGAAGTACCAGATCTTATTATATTATCACATGATGGAATTGATAGGTCATTTTGCAATTGATATCACAGTTCGTAAAATTATACAATCAGGATGTTGGTGACCTATTTAGCACAAGTATTGTTTGCAAAGTGGGGAGTGAATTATGTTCGACCGATACATCCAGCCGCAAGAGGTGCTCAAACACATTAGAAAATTGTGCCTACTAGTTATATGATGAAATGAGTTGAGGCAAGAGCTGTGCGGGTTGCAGATGCATGATCTATGGCAAAGTTCTTGTATGAAAACGTCGTAAAGTCCTATTGAAATGGTGAGTGATTGAAGTATTCCTTTTGTAAATGAGACTATCGAAGATGTTTTGTAAGAATTTGTTCTGATACATTGATTTAGTACACCTTACTATTTGAGGGGAAATGCACAAGCTGAATCTTCTAATATGATTTTTTGTAGTATTCTGACTAAAACCGTTGAGGCTAGCAGATTGGACTGGGAACATAAATTATATGCTACATTTGGGGCATTTCGAACTACTTACTTTTTTAGGCCCTTGAGCTTATACCTTCTCGCTATGCAAGGGTATTGGGTTCCCAATAGGGTCTTTCATGTGACTCGTTTTCTATTAGATTTTTTTCTTTTTAGTCTTGAAACTAGGTGTCAGTCTTCTAAAAAATCGTTTTGAGCCTCTGAAGTCTATGGTTGATGGTGTTGGAATTTGATGCTCAAATTCAAGATAGGAGTGAACTGATCATATTAGCACTCACACACACCAATCAAGATTAACATAAGAGATTAAAGACAACTTAGATTAATTGAAAAATGAGCATAGCTCTCTATAGTGAAATGAATGTTGGTGGGGTGCCAGCCCCCCTCATATAATTTTTCTAGTCCTTAGCAAAAAGCTTATAACTATAGTTGCTCTCTATTTTAAGTAATGACCCTTATTAAATTTCTAAGTGAAAAATTATGTTCTATTGTAGAGCTAGTGTGCCCTCCTATAGGCTACATGCAAGACCAATAAGATTTTGACTTTGATATACTAAAAATACAAATGGCCCCTAAAATATCTCGCACCACATGGCCAAACCAACATTAGGGGTGCAAAAAAAACATTAATTTCGAACTTCTCCGTTAATGTTTACTTTCTTATCTTTTACTCCTAGAAGTTCTCTAAACTTCTCAAACTTTTCTTTGCCAAGTCCTTTGGTAAAGATATTTGCAACTTGCTCTTCTGTAGGGCAATATATAAGTTCCACTTCATCACTTTGAATCTTCTCTCTGATGAAGTGTTGTTGTACTTCAATGTGCTTTGTCCTTCTGTGAAAAACTAGATTCTTCGCCTATTTAATACACCTTTTACTATCACATTGAAGTACTATAGGTGTATGTTGTACCATATGACAATCATGTAGAATCCTTCGTAACCATATCACTTGTTACACTCATAATAGCTCAGTACTTTGCCTCTGTAGATGATAATGCAATAGTATGTTGTTTCTTTGAACTCCAAGATATAGAACTTGAACCAAGACTAAAGACATAACTTGTAGTAGATCTTTGATCTTCTGCATCTCCACCCCAATTAGCATCCACATATCCCTGCAGTTGCAAAACATCATGTCTTCCATAGAAAATACCAAACCTCAAAGTACCCTTGATATATCTGAGTTCTCACTTAGTAGCTTTACAATGAATCTGCTTAGGATTAGCCATGAAGTGACCATAGTAATGGCATATGCAATCTAGTCTCATAATAACTAGATAGATCAAGCTTCCAACAAGCTTTCTATATAACTTCCCATCTACATTCGGATAATCCTTAGCTTTAGTGAGCTTAGACCCACTACCATATGGTAGAAATATGCTTGCACTCTAACATATTGAACTTTTCAAGAAGTTCATGAGTATAATTAGATTGAGAAATAAATAGTCCATGTGCTACTCTCCGTATCTCAATCCCAAGAAAATATTGTAGTGAGCCAAGATCTTTTATATCAAACTCTGATGAGGGATATTTCTTAATATCCTAAATCAAATCATGATCCGAACCTGTGATAACAAGAGATCACCCACATATATGACTACAAAAACAATATGACCATCCCTGATCAAAACATAAAGTGTAGACTCCAAACTACTCCTAAAGTATGTGTCAATCCTCGTGTACCATGCCCTGGGTGCTTGCTTAAGTCCTTATAATACCTTGTCCAACTTGCAAACATTGTCTTTCTATCCATGCATTCCTTTGGTTGCTCCATGTCAACTTCTTCCTCTAGAAATCCATTCAAGGATGCACTCTTAACATCCATTTGAATATCTCATCCAAACTGAGCTGCCAATTACAAAATTGTCCTCATAATAGTTAACTTAGAAACTGGTGCAAAAGTTTTTCATAGTTAATCCCTTCTTGTTGAGCATACCCTTTTGCAACCAACCTTGCCTTATGTAGGAATTCTTCCATCTTGCTTGCTATCATAAGATATTTGTGTATCTTTATGAGATCCATCGCCATCAAAGATTACATCCCTACTTATAATCATTTTCTTACCTTCCAATTCATACAACTTGTATCCCTTCTCTTGACTATCACATCCAAGAAATAAACAATTAGTAGCCGTTGAATCCAATTTGGTCTTTGAATCCCTAGTTATGTGCTCATATGCAATACTTCCAACAACTCTCAAATGACTTACGTCAAGTTTTGACCCATGGAAGCTTCCTCTGGAGTCCGACTTTCTACAACTTTTGTAGGACTTCGATTCAAAAGATAAATTGTTGTCTGAACTGCTTCACCCCAAAACATATTCGAAAGTTTCTTACTTTTAAGCATGCTCCTTGCAATTTCCACCATAGACCAATTACTCCTTTCCGCAACTCCATTTTGTTGATGCATTTCCGTACTTGAAAATTGTTTCTCTAGACCATGATCCTTGCAAAATACCTAAAACTCTGTAGAAAGATATTCTCCTCCTTTATCCGAATGAAGTATCTTAATCTGTCTATATGTTTCTTTCTCCACCTATATTTCAAACCATGTGAAATACTTGAATGCCTCACCCTTATTCTTGAGAAGATATACCCACATTTTCCTAGAATAATCATCAACAAACACCATAAAGTAATCTGCTCCCCCATAAGACTGAGTTTTCATAGCACCACACAAATCTATATGAATAAGTTCTAGAACATTTCTTGGCCTAAAAGTACTAAACGGAAATTTCTTCATATGATATTTCCCTAAGACACAACCCCACAAAACTTGTGATTAGAAACAACTTGAGGTAAACAAGTAACCATAATGTATTTTCTCAAGACTTTTAGACTATTAAAACTCAATGTACAAACCTTTTGTGCCATAACTTACTCACTGGACCAATATCCGCTATACTTGCATGATGACCCACCACTTGAGCCTGAAATTTGTACAACCTTCCTACAAGAATGCCCTCAAGCTTCCTCTTGAAGAAACATCGTTTTTCATCAAATTGTACAATCATTTGTTGCTTCGCAATAGCTGAAACTGAGAGGACATTCTTCTTGATTCCTAGTACATAAAGCACATCTTTCATGTCTCCCATCTTTCCTAAAGGTAGTTGAACTTGTACTTTTCCAACTCCCTTTATATCGTATGTGTAGTTACCTCCCAACTTCACATTTGATCCATCATCTAGTTCTTAAAAATTAGATAACCAATCTCACCTAGGTGTCATATGTTTCGATGCACATAACCAACACTCCTCTTCCATTGAGAAGTCACTTGAAGATATTGATGTTGAAAACAACTCATAATCGTTAAGATCCAAAGCACTTATCTTTGTATAAAATCTTGCTTTTTCTTCAGCAAAATTTCCATCCTACTTCTTCTTGAAATTGTTTTTCCAGCACTCTGTTGCGAAATGCTTTGGCTTTCTGCAAATAAAACAATTTGCTTTTCAAATTGCTTTCTTTCCATCTTCCGGTTGATTTAATTGATTTTCTTGTTAATCCCGATGCTTCTTCTTTCCTTTGTTCTTTTTCCTTTTGACACCTTTCTTGGAAATTTTCTCTTACTTCTTTGGTAAGAATGTCTGCTCCTTGAAATCGTCCATCTTAACAGGATTTTGTTGTCTCATTTTCTCCTCTATTAGTATTGCATTCAACTCATCGATAGAAGACCTTGTCTCCCGTAAAGACAATATCATAACAAAGGTTTAATAGGCCCAAGGTAAACTATTACGCATTATAGATACCAAAATTGAATCCGGAACACTTTCTCCAATTGCAATAAGTTGTCCTCTCAAGTAATCTGTTTTCGATTCGCCTGTATCCATCTTTAATGTATGTAGCTTATTGTTAAGAACAAAATTCGGGATCAATTTACAGTCTTGTATAAATTCTTTAGAATATCCCAAGCCTCCTTGCGTCCAGCAACATTTTTGTTGTGAGGAATAATCATATCTTTAACAGACAAGTTAATAATATGATGAGCTTATCTCCTCTGCTTCAAATACTCTTGCAGCTCCCTATCTGTAGTTGGAGGTATCTCAACACCTATGACAATGTCCCAATATTCTCGATCCTGGAGAAAATTTTGCATGTTGAACTATAGTTGGAAGTTTATTGTTCAAAATTACTTTCATTGTGTGGCTTCGATAGAAGAAATGACTTTTGATGTAATGTTTATTCTCTAGAAAAGGTATAGTTGTTTGTGGCCCATAATACTAGATATGTTCTCCAAGTTAGAGCATTTCTATTTTGAGGGACAAGGGATCAAGACAATGTATCAATAGATACCACTACTACTCTATGGACCACTACCACAATCTTTGGTGTTTTCATATATGTATAGTGCCATGGAGTTAAAGGCATATTTGGGGCACTTCTTTTGTTATAACTATTGTAAATTGGAGACTCATGGGAAATCTCTCTCTCTCTCTCTCTCTCTCTCTCTCTCTCTCTCTCTCTCTCTCTCTCTCTCTCTCTCTCTCTCTCTCTCTCTCTCTCTCTCTCTCTCTCTCTCTCTCTCTCTCTCTCTCTCTCTCTCTCTCTCTCTCTCTCTCTCTCTCTCTCTCTCATGAAAGTTTGTGGTTGATCATTGTGAGAGCTAAGTGATTGCTGAATTATTGTAGTGGAACCTACACTTCATGTTGGGTCATAGTGCTTCCTACCATAAAGTATCATCACCCTCTAGGTGGATTACAACAATTTTGACTTGTTTTTCTCGGTGAGGAGATTTTTCCCTCTAGTCAGTTCGTGGATAGGTGCTCAAGTAGAAAAGTTGTTGGCCAAATTAGATTAGGTAGACTCGGCCCAACTACAGGGGTATCAGATGATTGCTTTATGAAACCTGAATGAGTGACTTAGGAGCATGTACATATGGACAACTACTAAACCCTTGACTTTTAGACACTCCAAAATATGCCATCACAACCTCGATCTAGGCCTTTTGTTTCTTAATCTTTTTGCTGGTCTTTTCAAGCTATCAAGCTCACATATAGCCATCATATGCATAAACTAACATCTACCAATGTAGAGCTCAGGTGACCTTACCGCCATTATTGGCATGCTCAATAAAAATTACAATTAACATTAATATAATGAAATTTTTGAGTTTGAGCAACAATGTTATAATGCCAAGTACTACGTGCTCTAATTATTTGAGAACATTGATTTGACTTGGGTTTGCAACTACTAGTTGCTCTTAGCAATAATCTGACGATATAGTTATAGTTCCCCTCACTTGCATGGGAAGCGTAGCAATGAATTAGAATGCAAAATAATATTTGTACTTAGTTGTATAATCATAGACCCCTCGATCACATAAGGGGTATTGAGTCTTCTAGTCCTTCACTCTCAAATTTTGGACCAAGCTTAGTAAAATACATGTGTTTATAATTTGATGATTGGTCACTAGCTCTCAAAGGCAATAATTGGCTAGGGTTCGTTAATATAAGCAAGACATAAGTAAAATGAAAATACACAACTTAAAGGCATGAACTAAAAGATCAAGGCAATGATAAAACCACAACAATCATGAATCAACATCATATTGATTTGCAACAATACTCATTAACAATTGAAGAAGAGAGAGAAAGACATTATCATAGTCAGTGGAAAAACTATATATACATATAGACCTGAATTGGAGCTAATGAGAGACCTCACCCATAATATATTCTTTGTTCGGTTGCCAAGAAGTCCAGATTGAGCATTTACTATTGTAGAGCACCTTTTCTTGATCTCTTCCATCTTTTAGTAATGCAACTTTCAACATTTGTAGGAAGACGGACTCGAACAATGTGGTCTGATGAATGACAAGTAAGAGGAGTGTAGAACTCTTCCTGCCATTGCAAATGTTACAATATGCATGAACATCAATTTTAAAAAGCATCTGATAGAAAATATTTTCGAAACAATGCATTGGAAGTTTTGTAAACAATGTCAAAAAGCTTTAGATTGTGCATAATCTAGTTTCAACCATGAATTTGTTTCTTTCAAAAATTCCTGCAAATAGAAAAAAGGACAAGGTTTGAAGTAGATGCATGCCAAGTTAGGCCTTCACAAGTAGTGCTTGATTAGTACCTTTGCCTACTCTTAGGAAGCAAGGTTTTTCTTTTGCAGGCATAGCATGTGACCTGACAAAGCGCTCATAGACTTGTGTCGGTAGGGTGTAGATCTACATAGGGAGGTGAGGGACAAACCTACCACATGTCGTAGCCCTATTGTAGTAGGGTTGACCCTACTACAGTAGATTTCAGTCTGTTCATAAATAATTGTGTTCAAAAGCAAAATATTATCTAAGAACAAATGCACTACAAACATTCATGCCTCCAAAAATAAGGTAGTGCAAGCAAAAGAATTTTTCACTCGTCAAAGGAGAAGTTAGCAATCATGCACATGAAGGTGCAGTAGTGTTGTTTGAGACAATAGATTCCTCCTCAAATGGTGAATGATGGTGAGCCCATCATCATGGGAAACTTTTCATCATGGGATAAGTTTAAATGATGAAAAGTTTAATTATTAAGTTTTGCAAAGGCACAAACAAAAGTTTTAACTTCAATCTTGATGATATTGATTTGGTTTCTCTATTGACCTATTGAGGCCCATTTTGATTGTCCTTTATGGCAACCTAGGCTCATGGTTGATGGGGAATCGGATGACGCTCTGAGGCCACTGTTAAGATGTAGAATGACGATTCTAGTTGAAGCTCAGATGGAGTCGATCTGGGCAAGCTACTGCTTCATACCACAATCAATCATCCTCCAAACTACATACTGCTACTGCAGATCCGGTACTAATTTTGTAAACAACATATGATGTTTAATTAGCATATAATGACTGAGAAACAGCAGAAGATTTATCTACTGCTAGCAGGCATCACAATTCATTCACAGATTTTGCACACAATAGGCAGAGTGCTACAACATGTCTTTATTATCAAAGTCAAGTATACAACAACAATCTATGAGCGTTGTATGTTTCCCAGATCAGCGCGTCGGCACAAGAGAGGTGTTCTCTCTCATGAGTAAAACTAGTTACTGCTAATTTTCTATATCTTTGGCACGCCACTACTTTGCATATTTTTTTTTTTTCGTCTGCATCCCATGTGTATATATTGTCTCTCACGATGATCCTATATATAGGACTTAGGAGACAAGATTAATCTAATCTAGACTAATCAAAAGTAGGATTGTGCTAATTACAGCTGGTTCTAGTTGCCAGTCGTTTTCATCAACCGCCTCTGTGGATTCATGTCCGAGATTCATTTTGCAAAGGAGCATGAAGTTACGAGCTTTTTGGTCCTTCCCGAAAAGTGCGAAAAGGCTGAAGGTTGGCCGGAAGAACATGTTTTGTCTTTTAGACTAAGTGTCGCATTTTTCGGGTAATGCGAAAAACCTGACAATGGGCTAGAAAAATATTCTAAGTCATTTTAGACTTAGTGTCGCATTTTCTCAAAAATACGAAAAAGGGCGAACTATGCAAAACTTAGTGTAAAAATGCATCAATCCGAAAAGAAATGTAAGGATAGATAGAAAATACTAAAGTTTTGAAATGTAAAAACTTAAGGTTTCTTCAGCTCCCTCTCAAAGCAGGTATTTTTTTTATTCCCAAACTTGCCCTTTGCCTTTCAAATATTGCCTTGTCCAAAGGCTTTGTGAAGATGTCAGCTACCATCTGCTTTGTTGAAATGAACTCTGTCTTCAGCTCCTCTCTTTCAACTAGATCCCTTATCAAGTGATACTTGATAGCGATGTGTTTGGGTCTGGAATGAAACACAAGTTCCTTCATCAGATGTATAGCAGAAGTGTTGTGCATATACAGCATCAGCGACTCGTTGGTGCTCTCTCCCAATCCGTCTAGGAACTGTCTGAGCCATATCAGCTCATTAGCCATCTTGGCTGCAGCAACTTATGCCTCACAAGATGATTGGGCAGTAATTGTCTGCTTCTTGTTGACCCAAATAATAGATGCATATGCTATGATTGTACAACCTCCTGAAACACTTTATCTTTGATAGATGCCTAGCTTGCATCGCTATAGGACTTCACCTGAAATCCTGCATCACGAGAAAAGCAACAACCATAGTCTTTTGTTTGTTGCAGGTACTGCAAGATCCTCTTGGCAATTTTCCAGTGTGTAGGAGCTGGATTAATGTTGAATTGGCTTAGTCTGAACACTACGTAAGCAATGTCTGGCCGTGTATTGTCTGCCAAGTACATTAGCGAACCGATAAGCCTTTTGTAGCAACTTCTCGCTCTGCGTCTTCTTTGGGAGTCTTCACTTGTCAGAACTGTGCCAGGAGTCATTGCTTTGAAATATCTTGCTTCATCTGTGCAATCAACTTCTTGCTCTTTGACAGAATTAGTGTGTCATCTACATAGACACCGATGATGCTGATCTCCCCATCTATTACCTTTACATAGCCGTTATAGTCGGCTATCAAAGGCTGGAAGCCCAAGTCCTCCATTGCATTTATCCATTTGTCTTTGTCAGGACTGTAGATAGCTTCCTCATAAGTTTGTGGTTCACCACCGAATCCACAAAACTCTTCTGTCATAGAAGCTGAGTTGTCAGACACAAATCTGACTGGTGCTCTTCTTTCTCTCATGGATCTCCTTGGAGATTGTGCAGGCACTTCAATGGCTTTGCCTTTATCGAGTGTCTTGCCTTTGTCGACTATAGAACTGTTGTGTGTAGCAGGTGTGGTACAGGCTGCATGTCGGGCTGCTCGTCGTCTAAACTATCGTTCAATCCGTTTGGAATTCGAGCATCTTCATCTGGATGCTCAAGGTCCGCTCCCTCTGTTGATATCGGCAGATTATAGTACTGCTTGCCAAGAATTTCATAGCCAACTAGATCTTTGTTAGCCATTGTTCTTGCTTCGTCAAACTTGACGTCTCTAACAGTTTTTACTTCATTGGTCTCAAGCATGTAAATTCTATAATATGAAGAATGTACATCGTAGCCTACCGTGGATCCTTGCTCCACTTTTTCATCTAGCTTCTTGCGGATCTTGTCAGGATTTGTGTGCATATGCCACACATCCGAAGATTCGGACATGAGCCAAATTTGGCTTATTACTCCACCACACCATGTGGAGTAGTGTGAGGAATGTCTGATTTGCCCTTCTTGTTCTGCAGATAGGCGGCTGTAGCTCCTGCTTCAGCCCATAGTGATCTTAATGCCTTTGAGTAGGCCATCATGCACCGTGCAGCTTCCATGAGGGTTCTGTTCTTCCTCTCAGCCACACCATTGTGTTGTGGTGGATATGCTGCAGTCTTCCTATGAAGGATCCTGCGACTGCTACAAAGGTCAGCAAAGCGGTTGGAGATATATTCTCCACCTCTGTCGGTTCTGATCTACTTGACTTTCTTCTCTGTCCACTTCTCAGCCCAATTTACAAACTCTATAAACTTATCAAGAGCTTCAAACTTGTTGTGGATGTAGACGATGGCAAACTTAATGAAATCATCAATAAAGGTGATATAATATCTCGATCCTCCCACAGAGAGCACGTCAAAAGGTCCACAGATGTCGGAGTGTATCAATTCCAGGAGCTATGTCGCTCTAAAGGAATCCCTGTTGAAGGGTGTACGTGACATCTTGCCTTTGTAATATGCATCACAGGATGTCAGACTTGCATGTTTGACGCTTACTCTCGTGAATGCACCATGTTGGCTTGCATCATACAGCGCCATCAGGTTCATGTGTCATAGCCTCCTATGCCATAGAACATCCATCGACTCATGGACTTGATGAGTCTGCTCTGTCGGTAGGCGTACCTTCAGATGATACATGTTGCCTTTACGTCTCCCTTGAGTGATGAGAGTACTGGTGTTGGCATCATTGTACGTTGCATGCTTCATTGGTGAATGTCACACGCATGCCTGCATCTGCTATCTTGCGACTGATAGTAGATCTTTCTGCAATGTGGGCACGTACAGGACATCGTCTAATCTTCTGTCTCTGCCATTGGTGTTTAGCCATAGTGCACCAGTCCCGCTCACTCATGTCTGGATCCATCTCCTAGGATTATATACCTGGAGGAATCAG
The DNA here is from genome assembly GCA_029204225.1 of Diphasiastrum complanatum. NCBI lineage: Eukaryota > Viridiplantae > Streptophyta > Lycopodiopsida > Lycopodiales > Lycopodiaceae > Diphasiastrum > Diphasiastrum complanatum. The sequence goes on from CM055101.1 coordinate 21,609,257, forward strand.
TCTGCCGAAAGTCAGCTATCATCTGTCTGGTTGTCACAAAATGTGACGTAGCTCCCGAATCAAGAACAACTTCTTGAACGTTGAGATGTTGCACATACATCTGTGCATAGATAGGCAGTTGAGTTTTTGTTAGTTCGTTCTTCAGCCATCTTCGAGGATTCTGGTTCCTCTACATATGACGACGTGTTGTTAGAGCTTTTCTTTTTGTCTTCTGTCCTTGTGTTCCGTGGATTCTGATAGCAATGTACACACTCGATCTTGGGATTCAGCTAGCATTTATCCCCCATGTGGCCTTCACCCTTGCATCTGACGCATGTCTTCTTGTCACTACCTTGCTTATTGTTCTTGCTCCTGCCTTTCCATCTGTCTTCCTGATCTCCCTCTATCTGTTGATTTCAATCATGCCTTCTTGTTGACTCCCTCTTAGGAAGAGCCTTCTTCTTCAATTGATCTTTGTTGCTGTAGAGAGCTTGATCAGACTCGTTCTTGTTGTCATAGTGCTCCCGAGCTTCGACTTCTTCCTTGATATCGACTATGGCCTTGTCGAAGGTCATAGCATGATCTTTAGCCAGTAGGGTCCGGATAGTCTGGAATGATCTTGGTAGGGAACGTAGTTGGTAGTTGAGTTGCTTCTCTTGTGAGACTGCGTGCTCCGTTCTAGCGTTGTGTAGAGACAAGAACAGGTGCTTCATCTTTCTGATGAAGCTGGTGAGATCTTTGCCATCCCATCTTAGATAGGTAAGCTGATCTTCTAGATGCATGATTTGATTGCGTGACTTGGTCTGAAATCTGCTGATGAGTGCATCCCACATCTCTCTATCCTTAGAGATTGATGCGAGGTCAAGAGTTATGCTGTCTTCGATGGAAGAGGAGATGACAGCTACTGCTCTGTCGTTCTTCTCCTTCCACTCTTGAAGTTCTTTGCCACTGCTGCTTGGCATTTCTTCCGTGCCGTCCACCCAGGGCCATAGCGCTTTTCCTCTTAGCATGAGTGAAGTCTTTACTTTCCAGGCCAAGAAATTCGACCCGTCTGCTTCAAGTACTGTGCATATCTTAGATTGGATGTTGCTGATTGAAGCCATAGCTTTAGTAACTTGGCTTTGAGGTTATGATCAACTTGTGAGGCTGTCGAACCTGCTCTGATACCACTGATGGGGAATCGGATGACGCTCTGAGGCCACTGTTGGGATGTAGAACGACGATTTCGGTTGAAGCTCAGATGGAGTCGATCTAGGTGGGCGAAGCTACTGCTTCATACCACGACCAATCATCCTCCGAACTACAGACTGCTACTGCAGATCCGATACTAATTTTGTAAACAACAGGTGATGTTTAATCAACATATAACGACTGAGAAAGAGCGAAAGATTTATCTACTGCTAGCAGGCATCACAATTCATTCACAGATTATGCACACAATAGGCAGAGTGCTGCAACTTGTCTGTATTATCAAAATCAAGTATACAACAACAATCTATGAGCTCTATCTATTTCCTAGATCAGCGTGTCGGCGCAAGAGAGGTGTTCTCTCTCACGAGTAAAACTAGCTACTGCTAATTTTCTATATCCATTGTTGTGCATTTTTTTTTCGTATGCATCTCATGTGTATATATTGTCTCTCACGATGATCCTATAGATAGGAATTAGGAGACATGATTAATCTAATCTAGACTAATCAAAAGATAGCATTGTGCTAATTACAGCTGGTTCTATTTGCAAGTCGTTTTCGTTTGCCTCTGTGTCTTCACGTCCGGGTCATTTTGCGAAGGAGCGTGAAGTTACGAGCTGTCTGGTCCTTCCAGAAAAGTCCAAAAAGGCCGAAGGTTTGCCGAAAGAACATGTTGCGTCTTTTAGACTAAGTGTCACATTTTTCGAAGTAATGCAAAAAACCCGACAATGGGCTAGAAAAATATTCTAAGTCATTTTAGACTTAATGTCGCATTTTATCAAAAATATGGAAAAGGGCGGAGTGTGCGATGCTAGCAAGGGCCTTGTCAAATTCTATGCCCTTTTTTTGTGTTCACATAGCATTCATGAGGTGTTTTTCGCCTAACGGTCTACTTGAAAATTAATCTTGTCGTGTACATAAATTGTTAATGGGGTACCTTTATTGAATCTACGAAGTGTTTCCAACTCTTAATAAACAAGCTTAGCTTGCTCGACTATGACCACATCGCACTTACAAATTGTGAGCGATTAATTCATGCTACTAGTAATACATTCACAGACGGACCATGAGAAAATTTCAATCGTACACTTAAGATATATGAATGTAGTAATGTCTAAAATAGTACCCAATATAACAAAGGAGAAAATAGAGAACTGAAATCCGATGCCAATCTTTTAGCTCTATGGAGTCCACCAACGTTTCGTGAGCCTATTCAAATCGGCCGATTTGATCGTTTGACTCACGTTTGAATTGGCCAAAAATACTCAACATTTATTTAGGATTCTTTTTTTGTTGATTTTATTTATGATGTTCTGTTAAAGCATAACCAAGTGCTAATTCAGTTTTTAGGATGTAATTACAACTCCATACACTATACACTATAATCAATCGATTATTGCATCATGCCCCTTGAGTCCCAAATTTGAAGTCTTTATTGTTGATTCCTAAATAACATATGCTTAATGATGACTGTTCATTAGCCATTGGCTTCAAATGCAACCCAATGTTAAAAATCATAAATAAATTGGTAGAAAAGCTCTTTAAAATTTTATAGTAGATCTAAGGTTGCAACTTAGTAATGATTGATCAATGATATTAGGCTTCAACTTTCAAGCAAGATTCAAAACACATTATTGGTTAGAATATATAATTTTGCACTTTTGAAATGAATTCTTTATTATTACCATAAAAAATACATGAAACCAAATAAAAACCCACTAAGAAACATTAAAAACCAACAAACTCACATAAATAACCATTAAAACTAATTAAAATCCAGAAAACCTAATCAACAACCAAAAAAAAAAAATTGCAATGACCTGGGAAATTCTAATTGGGTTCTCAGATTGCGCTCCAGAACAATACAACTTTATGACATACATCGATTGTAGAATTGGGTCACATCTCCTGGCTATTAATTCCCGAATCACAAATGGTAGAGGTCATAACCTAAGAAGATTAGATTTTGAAAAACTATTTAGAATTGTTTTGAACCATTCTAGTACATACCTTATCAGTGATAACAAGAAGTTAGTATTCAAACCTTAGAATCAAAATCACTATTTCATTCCATGCTTAGTGTTATAACTTATACTTTAAGAAAATTGAAAAGCTTTTCAAAATTGGTTTGAAATTTTAAACATGGTAGTAGGTAGTAGGTACCCAATACAAAGACATGCCAAAAATTCCACAATCATACATACAATAGCTCTACCACTCGTGCATTTATTCCAAGAAGGGTCCATTTGAATCGAGTAATTTTAGCACTTGCCTAGATAAAATTAAGGAGAGGTTTGCACATTGATATACATTTTGACCAAAAGAAAACAAAGACGAAATTTTTTGATTTGAATCGGGCTGGTTGAAATTGTGCTTCGAGGAAACATTGGAGGCCACCCATGAAGTCGCAAACCATCAATTTCATCATGCATAGTCCAAACTAAAGGCCTACAACATTTCTACTCACTTCATCAATGTCCAAAAGTAGTTGTAGGTCACATACACAAGCATACGTCCACATTAGCTTTCATCGACTTTTACGAAAACCAGGGTTTAGAGTTTTTATTCATTATTACTCTTACATGTCATCATACTGAGTCAAATTAAACCTAGATAAATCTTTTCCTAAACTAATCTCCAAGCTTCAAGAACATTGTGAGAAGATTACCTCCAACAACTATGTTTTTGAGCCTTAACATACACTTGGTAAAGGCACACCATTTCCCACAACGAAACATCTTACTTCTCTTACGATTTTCCAGCTTTTGTTTGAATAGTTTCTCTTTTCGAATAGTCATTTCATTGTTGATTGCGTTCTCCAATCTCTCTTTTTTTTTTCTTAATTATTAGGTTGTTGAAATGCTTCATCTCTTCTAAAGATTTTTGACTAGTTATTTTCTATCTTTTCAATAATAGAAATGATGATTGGGGTTGTTCTTGTGCTTGTCTTGGTGGCCAAATGTTTGAATGTTAAAGAGTACATCCTAAAAAAAATCCAAACATTCACTTAATTTCTCTTCTCTTTTGTTGATAGAAGGCATCACATTCAACTTAGATATCTCCCTAAGTAAGAAAGTGCAACCACATTTGCTCCCTAGACTTATCCCAAGTAGTAGTTGATGTGGTTTCATATTTCATGTCAACCCACCATTATGACAATCTCTTGTCTAGGTTAAGGTAAACACATTTGAACTTAGCTTTGTTTGAATAGCTACTATCGTCAAAGTGAATATCCAAGTTTCTACTTCAAGCTAGAAGTATTGCTTGGTCCATGTTATCATTATATTTGTCAAATCAAAGTAGTGTCTCCCACAACTTCACAAGAAGCTTTCACTTTTTCTAAGGAGTAAAGCTACATGAGTTAGATTGATTGTTGCAGGCTTCATCAACGAACCATAATATTGAGATAGATCTAACAACCCTAGTATTGCATTTTGTATATATACATCCAGCTCACTACAATAGGTAATACAAAAATATTGAATGGCCTTTACTTCTAAGTGTAAAACCAAGATGCCCAATGAGAAATTGACACATTATGTGGGGCACTCTCATTATATATTGTACAAATGCTTTGAAATCTGATGCAAGTCATGCCATTTAAAGATTTCCAGCTTTTACATCCTGAATCGCCGAGTAGATGCCTGCCGACTATTCACTTGTGAAGATCGGACGCCTCCTCCACTGCTGGCGCGGTTCTGTCCGCGAGGAGGCAGCCTGAAATCAGTTAAGTCATTTTTTTTAGAAACGATTCTGAAGCATGATTCTGTGCAGCGAATCGTGATTCGTAGATTTGCGATTCGCGAATCGCGTGCCCGCTTGGCACAGTATTCCTATGTGGCGTGGATGCCACTCGAGGTGGTGACGCCATCACAGTCGATTTCATATGGGAGGTCATTAGAGATGTTATTGATGACATCGGGGTTGAGCACGTGGTTCAGGTTGTCACCGACAATGCCTCAAACTGCAAGCAGATGGGCGAGATTATGATGAGGGAGCACCCCAGCATTGTGTGGACACCCTGTGCTGCACATTGCATAGACTTGCTCATCCATGACGTGTGTGCACTTCCATGGATCAGAGAGGTATAGTTTGTTCTATTTGCTATGCTTTCTTCCTTCGATGCTGCTAACCCCCATCTCAACTATTGTCTAAACTTTTTCACTGGATGTTTGTGTTGCAGATCACTTCTACGGGGCCATGCGCCTGGTCACTTTTGTCACCAGGAAGAGGTGTGTGTTGGCCCTGTTCCGCACCTTCTCCACCCTAAACCTGAAGAAGCTCGCACCCACACGCTTTGCGTTTTACTTCTTGGTGCTAGAGCGATTGGTGGTGGTGAAGGACGCATTGCGACGGATGGTTTCCAGCGAGGCCTTCGGGGACTTTACAGACCTCCCACATTCGGCATTTTTCCAGTCCACTGTGTAAGGCGATGAGTTCTGGAGAGTTGTTGAGGAGATTATTGGGATCCTTCTACCCATTTTCAGAGTGCTGCGCCTGGTAGACCATGAGGGCTGCACCCTCGGTCTCATTTACAAGTTCGTGGACCGCATCGACGAGGGGATTCTGACGTCATCCTTGGACGAGCACATGTATGACTCTTCAATGTCTAGTTTGTTGTTTCACACTCAAGTCTGATGCGTTCCTTTTATGCTTTGGTTTTGTGATTGTTGTAATTTGTCTTTTGCAGGAAGCGTGAGATCTCATGTATCTGGGAGGCCAGATGGGACTACTTCCACCGACCCATCCACGCCGTAGCCCACATGTTGCACCCCTTGTGGCGCTCTACCCGAGAGAGGGACGATCCGGAGCTGCACCGAGGATGGATGGAGTACACGGAGCACGTATGGCCCGGACCAGGTACGTGTGAGAAATCGGTTGGTAGCAATGTTACTGCAGTATTGTACTCATTGGTAGCATGTGAATTCGAGGGGTCTTACATGTGCCATATTTTTTCTTCTACCAACAGGTTCGATTCTGGCCAACATTGCAAGCCAGATGCTCGCATTGGAGCACTTCCAGTTTCCTTTCGATGGAGAGCAGAGTTGGTGGAGGGAGGATCAGCTGAGGCCCGTTACATGGCGATGCATCCACGGGCGCAACAAAGGTGACCTGAGGCGATTGGCTGAGAGAGTCCTTGCACAGGACTGTTCAGCAGGAGCTTGCGAGCGGAATTGGAGCACCTGGGCCATGTATCACACGCAAAAGAGGAACTGGTTATCCATCGAGCAGTGCAGGCGGTTGGTGTTTGTGAACACCAACAACCGTATGTTGAGGTGCACACGAGGAGAGGGTCAGATGCTCGCGGTGAGTCACATCATCACCCCTTTTTTCTTGGTATGCTTTGATGAATTGATTTGCTTTCAAAATATGCAGTGAGTTGCACAATACCTGCCTGACAACAATGTATTGTTTTTGGTTGCAGGTGAACCAGATTATGTGGAGGAGGAGGAGTGGGTTGAGGGGAATACGGAGGAGGACGAGGAGATGTGGGCGGAGGCACAGGGGGATGACCTGGCTAACCTGCTGGTGGACCCTGATGCGGAGACAGAGGAGGAGCCAGCCATTCCTGCACGTAGGCCTAGGGGGAGACCTAGAGGTTTTGGGAGGGGGGGGGGGTTGAGTACTCTTTTTGTAGACATGAGTGGAGCATCACAGGCATCATCACAATGGGTAGGGCCATCCCAGGGCGTAGGGTCACAGCCACCTGACACACAGGCATGACGGAGTAGACACAAGGCTGGGGGCAGCCAAATGGGGGCCAGAGGAGGGGAGAGAGGTAGAGGCAGAGGCAGAGGTAGAGGTAGAGGTAGAGGCAAGGGGAGGGGGGTGGTCTAGAGCCAGAGCACGCAACAGAGAGCCAGAGCACACAGCAGAGCCAGGGCCACACCACGCATATGGTTCCCTCCAGTTCCGATTCATCTGCGGACCCTTGGGACCTGTAGTCAGGCACAGATTTGGATAATTTATCATCTTATGACTCTGACGAGCCTTAGTTGTATAGTTTTCATTACGTTCATGGAACATCATTGTACCCCTTTTTGGTGCCATGAGGCCCGATATTATATATTATGATGATCCTATTCACAACATTGTCGTTCAGTATTGTTCTTTGTGGTTTTAGTTCAGTAACTTCGGTTTTATGGTGAGAGAGAGAGAGAGAGAGAGAGAGAGAGAGAGAGAGAGAGAGAGAGAGAGAGAGAGAGAGAGAGAGAGAGAGAGAGAGAGAGAGAGAGAGAGAGAGAGAGAGAGTATGGTTGTTTTGTCAAAAAATGTTTCATTTAAGGCTAAAGTTCAGAATGATTAAGCTGGGTTTTTGTTCAGCATGGTTTTAGTTCCGTTTGTTGTGATCAGAGAGAGAGAGATAGAGAGAGGGAGAATCAGAGAAAGGGAGATTCCTGCTATGTTCATTGGAAAGGCCCCAATGTGTTCTCTTTTTTTTTTATATATGGGATGCAGCTATAGCGTAAAGTTGTAAACCTAGGAGTTAATACACCTAAAAGGGACCATCCTGCACCTGAAACAGTCGGCAAACTACACAATCATAATCCCCTCGATCAGAGCTTTCATCTAATACCCATATTGCCTAAAAAAATTTCAAAAAAAAAATTGATTCTACACGATTCTGGGAAAATCCCAAATCGCGATTCGGGATCGCGATTCTAATCACGATTCAAAATCGCGCTGCATCTATGCTTTGAAGTAATGTGAGAGTTTGATGTCCAACTAATGTGGTTCTCTCAAATCAAGTTGTGTGGCTCTCAAAATATGCAAACATCCTAGGTGAATGGAAATTTCATCTAATGGAAAGTACAATCTCATGGATAGAAATGACACATACGTCATGTAAGAATCTTCTTGAGACCTAATATACAACATATGGCTTTGATACCAGTGATGGATTTCAAGACTTTTTGTTGGGGGACATATATATGTTGATGTCCTTTTCACCCCAAGGTACATAAGATTGAAAACATACAAATCAACTATGTTTCATAACGTGGAAACGTAAAATGTCCTAACAAAAAAAAAACCAGAAGTGAATGTAGCCATATTACTAAGACTAATTGTAAAGTCATTTGGCTACAAACATCTACCTCGCAAAATGCCATGACTCTCTAGAATTAGATGATTAGCTTGAAATGGCCTTTAGCTATACAAGAGGCACAAAATCAACTACGACAGCATACCATGGAATTGAGGGCTTACCAACTATTATCTATGATAGAATAAAGATTTGGAAATGAAAAGAGCTAGCCCAGTCTAATATCATGAGTCCAATGCGCCATACCTTTGCTACATACATAATTGTAGGAATGACTAGAATATCAAAGAGATGACACTTGGTATCCATGACAGTGTCCCAGACCTAGTAATCTACACGGGAACCTGCTGCAAGGACCTGCAAAAATACACAAAATTTTGCACAGTCAACTGCCTCGACTCGAATAATATTCAAAGGACTATTGACTCAAACAATATTTGAAGGATTGTCTAATCGATTTTCACCTACCTCGATTCGAACTTATTTAGAGGAAAGTAGAATTCGACCCTCCACGACTCCGAATAAGTTTGACTCTATTTCGAGCCTTTGCAACCCCAAATATGTTCGACGAACTTTTGACCCTACTTGGCCTTCTCTGTTAGGACTGTATAGTCTGCATGTTAACTGGATTGTATGCTTTGCTTAGCGGTTTTTGTAAGCTACTTAAAGAACACTTACCAGTATCTATTATTGACTAATTAAGCTTGATTGATTATCTAAATAATCGAGCATAGACACAGCAAATAGGGCAACGATGAAATTCAAATGTTTTTCCATAGATGCCTAGTACATTGTTGACAATTAGTTCTCGGACTGTCCTTTCTAGGCTTGTACATTGATTAAAGTAAATTTTACTTATAGCAATCTTTCTGTACATTCATACATATTTTAATATAGTCTGCATTTTCATCAAATGCAATTGTATACTATGTGAATGGTTGATGTTGTTTCTACTTTTATTGTGACGCTATCTTTTACTATTGTAAATCAAATACCAATTCTCATAGTGTACTTGTCAATTGAGTAAAACTGGAGAAATATGGTTGTCTTAGACACCTCAGTTTGACACTATGGTTGTCCTCTACGCCTCCCAACTCAATCTAGTCTAGGTTTTGTTGCGACAAATGATCCATCCTTTCAGTTACAGTTAATTGTTCAATTATCAGAGTCTTCCATAGCGCACACACTGAGCAACCAGAATATTTGAGCTTGTGTTGAATTTTTCTGTCTGCTCCCTATGTCTTATTTTGTCTCCACCATTTTACCAACAACACAATTAAGTGGCTTGGCCCAAAATGTGGGCTATTCTCTACGCTAATTTCTATGGCCAACCATTAAACTAGCTAGATCTGTGGCCTAGTTAATTCACTGTCATAAGGCTTTCGAACCTTATAAACACAAAATGCTAACCAAATAACTTATTTTTATTAAAGCCACAAAATGTATTTACGATAAAAATCTTTTCGCTTATTCGATGAGCTACTCCCAGAATTGGTTGAATATCTTTTCCCAAATGAAATTCGTGTTAGCCCCTTGACATTGTGCCAACCAGGGCTCATAAGTGTGATTATGGGTTGGCAAAGACAAGCTGATGTTGCCACAATTCTAAAATTAGAGTGATGTGATGATTTGCAAGACTCAGCTATGGAGTATCTTAACTTCAATACTAGATCAACTATGAAAGCTTGAGAAACATAGCTATGGAAAACATCACATACAAGGAGAATTGCATAAGCACCTCACAAACTCAAAAGTTAGAAGAAGAAATGAATTGCTAGAGAGAGAGAGAAGGGCGTGGGTCCTCCAAATTCCTTGTGAGGCAAGCACCTCCTTTACATGCATGGAAAGTCTAGGTGTCAACCATAGGAGTGAGCTACTTGGCCAAGTACTTGAGCAATTTGCATGTCCTCAAGTAGACGACGTAACCAAATGGCTTCACAGGCAGACCTCATAGTCACCCTGTACTCAGCTTCGGTAGATTATAGAGCAATTTGCTTCCCGTGATGAGTAGATCATCCACATAGAGCACAACAACCACAAAGTCTTCTCCTTACCTGAAGACATAAAGATTGCAATCAGACTTACTCTTCTCAAACTCTTGCCTTGCAAAGTACTCGTCAATTCGGCTATACCAAGGCCTTGGCGCCTGTTTGAGCCCATACAAGGCTTTCCTAAGCTTGCAAACCAGATTCTCCTTGTCTGTTATCTCAAACCCCTGCGGTTGCTCCATGTAAACCTCCTCCTGTAGGTGCCCATTAAGAAAGGCACTCTTGACATCCATTTGATGGACATCCCAATCAAAATATGAGGCTATGGCCAAAATGGTCCCGATAGATGTCATCTTAGCAACAGGTGCGAATGTCTCATCATAGTCTAGCCCCTCCTGTTGGGCATAGTCTTTCGCCACCAACCTTGCCTTGTACTTGTCCACTGTTCCATTGGCATGAAACTTGGTCTTATAGACCCACTTGCAACCTATTGGTTGCTTCCGTTCTGGCAATGTAGTGAGCTCCCATGTGTCATCCTTGACAATGGAGTCGTACTCCTCCTGCATGGCATGTTGCCATGTTGCCATACCTTTTCCTTCACGGCTTCGTGAAAGAATTGTGGCTCATCTGCATTCAGAATAGTGGACATAAGAGCAAAGTTAGTCTCTTGTCTCTCATGAGACATAAGAGATCTTCTGACACCCTGTTCACTGCTCTCTCCTTCTTCCATCATTTGACCTTCTTTGATTGTTTCCCAATACCACCTAGGAGCTTCTTCCTAGCGGTAGGTGATGTGGATGGTGACCACGTATCCCATGGTACTGTGTTAGTCTTCCGTTTGTCCCCAACTTCGGCTTCTGGTACTTGGACAAAAAGAGGTCTCGAACTAGTGGGTTCGATTTCCTGTTGTTGCTCTTGCACTTGAGGCTCATAGGACTCTTGACTAGGCTCCTCATCCGTGGAATCAATCACGGGTATGAACTTAGAAGTTCCATCCTTCTCCTGCTCCTGTATCTTGGGTGAATGCTCTTCATCAAAGATGACATCTCGACTTAGGATCTTCTTCCTGTTTTCGAGATCATATAGCACATAGGCTTTCTTACCTTCACTATACCCAAGGAAGATACACTTCACGGATTTTGCATCAAGTTTCTTCCGCAAGTCCTTTGGTATATGTGCATCTGCCGTACACCCAAATACTCGTAGGCTGCCCACTTTGGGCTTGTTGCCACTATATGCTTATTCTGGCGTGATTCCTTCAACTGCTTTGATTGGACTTCTATTCAATAGAAAAACAGCAGTTGCTACTGCTTCCGCCCAAAAAGAATTTGGCAACCCCTTTGCCTTGAGCATGCTCCTCGCACACTCAACTATAGACCTGTTTTTCCGCTCAGCCACGCCGTTCTGCTGCAATGTATGTGGAGCAGTAAACTGTCTCTTTATCCCACATGCTTTGCAAAGATCTTTGAACTCATCAGAAATATACTCACCACCCTTATCTGACTTGAGAGTCTTTAACCTCTTCCCTGTGTGGTTTTCCACCATAGCTTTCCACTGTTTGAAGTATTTGAACGCTTCAGATTTCAGCTTCAGAAAATAGACCCATACCTTCCGTGAGAAATCATCTACGAAGGTCATGAGATAGTATGCCCCCCCTGCTGATTTGACCTGCATGGGACTGCATTAATCTGAATGCACAAGCTCAAGAATTTCCTTGGCCCTTTGGAAACTTTTTCCTCTGTTGCTTTCCTAGTACACAATCCTCACATGTATCTGAAGAAGACTTAATGCTAGGAAGATTTACTACCATGTTGTGCTTGTTCAAAACTTGCAAACTTTTATAGCTCAAATGACGATATCTCTCATGCCAAAGCTTGTCCCGATTAGTATCCCCTGCTGACAAGGCCTCTTGGCTAGGAATGGTTGTGTAAAGCTTGTAAAGACCTCCTTCTTGCATTTTCTTGGCTACGACCTTGAAGCTTTAATCTTTGTCTTTTACCAAACATGTAGATTCGTCAAACTCTACCACCATGTTCTGTTTGGTAATGGCACCAACAAATAGCAAGTTCTTAGCCAACCCTGGTACACGCAACACACTCTTGATTTCCTTCACCTCACTTGATGATGGCTGTACTGCAATTGTGCCTTTGCCCCTCACCATACGTGTAGAATTATCTCCAAGGCATACATGCTGACCATCTCATGTCTCCTCATAGGTGTTGAACCAATCTCTATGAGGTGTCATGTGCTTTGAGGCTCCAGAATCAATGTACCATCCACCAAATGTGGATTCAGATGATAGGGCTGCGCTGAATAGTTCAAGCCCGACAGATTGCTCCTCCTCTGCAACTTTGTCAACAAAGTGACCCTGCTGGTTCTTTCCCTTCTTTTGATCACTTTGCTTCTTCCTGCATTCAAAAGCAAAATGCCCATACTTGCCACAATAGGTGCAGTTGCCCTTCCTCTTGGGTGTAGATGAGGAATTTGTGCTTGACTCCTCTCTTGGACACGTCTGCTCCAAGCTTTGCTTTGAGTTCTTCTTTTTGCCTTTGCCTTTCTTCTGAAAGTTTTGCTTCTTCTTAGAAGCAAATGCATGCTCTGGATTATCTTCCCTTTCAAAAAGATTCTCCTTCTCATCTCCTCCTGTAAAAGAAGACCACATAACTCCCCAAAGGTTGGGAGTTTCTCCCTAGCAGAAAGGGACATCACATAGTTTTGATAGTTAAATGACAAGTTGTTCAAGACTATGGGGACAATACTCTTGTCACTTACTTTCTCTCCAACTAAAGCAAGCTGGTCCATTAGGTCCTTGACCTTTGTGATATGATCACCAATTGTTGCACCTACTTCCATCTTGAGAGTATGTAACCTGTTTTGCAAATACACCAGCTTGGCTGAATCCACTGTTTCAAACATAGACTTCAGAATAGTCCAAGCATCCGCTGCATCCCTTGCATTGCAAATGTGAGGAATAATATTGTCCTTGACAGAAAGATTGATTATCCTATGAGCTTTCTGTCTCCTGTTCATGTAGTCCTTCAATTCAGATGTTGGTACAGGCTCTATACTTGCCATCATCTCCCAACAATTCTTGTCCATCAAGATATTAGCCATCTTGAACTTCCACACTCTGTAGTTTGTGCCATCTAGTTTGCTGGATTCACCTAGCAAACTCCCCAAGACTAGCCATGCTATAATTTGTGCTCAAACAGAAGCTCAACTTGAAAAAGATCAGATAAGAAACAACTTCCAGCAACTAGGGTATGTAGCCACTTCAAGGCAACCCTTCAGCTCCTACTTTTGTCTTTGCCACTTGGTATGGCCTCACTAGCACAAGCACTAGGACCCACTGGAACAGAAACCAGAAGCCCCTATAGAAAGTGCACCCTACTTTTGTGTAAGCTCCTCCAGAAAGATTCCCCAAACCTTAGCCAGATTTAGAAAGTTTTTGAATCATCCTTCTCCCCTTGCCAATAGCTCTCCAACAGTGCAAGACTCAACCTGATCTGACACCTGTAGATCAAAAGCTTCCTCTTTCAAGATTGAGGTGCTTGTAGAAGATGAGAATCTTCTCAAGAATCTAAGCGCTGAAGTTTCTCTCCCTCACAAACTCACAGGCTAGACAACCTGCTCTGATACCATGATGATTTGCAAGACCCAACTATGAAGTATCTTAACTTCAATACTAGATCAACTATGAAAGCTTGAGAAACATAGCTATGGAAAACATCACATACAAGGAGAATTGCATAAGCACCTCACAAACTCAAAAGTTAGAAGAAGAAATGAATTGCTAGAGAGAGAGAAAAGGGCGTGGGTCCTCCAAATCCCTTGTGAGGCAAGCACCTCCTTTACATGCATGGAAAGTCTAGGTGTCAACCATAGGAGTGAGCTACTTGGCCAAGTGGGCCACTTGCACTAATTTACTCAACTTACAAAAAGGGGGGTCTCATGTATTTAATTAAAACATGCCCCATGAGTTCTTACAACTTAACTAGTGCTTAGCCAAAGGGGTAAAATAGGCATTACTCTTCAACATGATGATGTGGAGATTATTAAAATTAATTCTTTTAGACCACAAAATTTTCCATGGGCTGATAATAGTCATTGTACCTCGCCAATTGGTTGTTCACATCTATGTGTTACCATGTGAGATGGATATTGAAGTCAATCCATTGGTATGTTCTTGTAGTTGGTAGAATGGTGCATGTGATATGTCAATATCTTGTGTGTTGTTTCCCAAATAATAACACAAACTTGATAAGTTCATCGGCTTGTTAGAATATTTTACAATCATTGTTTACGACAAGCTTGGAATATCTTCAATTTCATAGAATGGGTATCACTTGGAGAATTCCTCGTTAGATTGCCCTACATAGTTCTGGCATTGAGAACATGGCTCTAGTAATGTGGCACTTGACCTTGCCTACTCTCTGGCGTTTTGAACTTCAATTACTTGAATATGGCCTTGTTAAAGCTGATGAGACTTGATTAAATGATAAGGTGGTCTTGTCGACAATTGAAGACATTGGCTAGTTTAGCTATCCCTTAGTTGGATAGTGATAAAACTTGGCATTTTCGTTGTCATTATTTTGCTCTTTTGAAGACTATGTGGAGGCCTTGTGGTGGAATAGACTTCACTCACCTACCAAAGGAAGTAAATAAAGCACATCATCCGGAGATTGTTTTTAGAGACTTGGTAGCATCTTCTATATTTCTTCTCTTTTCAATTGCTTGATAGACTCTACTAGCTCCATCCTCTATGACACTCTGTGCATTGCATCTTTAGCAAGACCTCCTTGGCCAATGCTCATTTCAAAACCAAGTGGCACTGTAATTGTTTATACCATAGTGTGCCTTACGACAATTCACATGCATAGCCATAATAAAACTTGGCAATGTGACTTTTTAATGTAACATGATTAGACAATCTAGACGCAAACAAGTCTTTGAATAAACCTATGCTATAAGATGCAATTGTTGAGTCTATGCCTCTCTACTCGTTGCTATCTAAAGGATGGTTTATTAAAGCTTAGCCATGAATTTTTCAATTGTGAGATGCAGTAGTTGTCTAGCTTCATGGGGTCACCAGTTTTATGGATCGAATGAATGTTATCAATGCATCGAGAAGATGGGAGACCATAGGTGACAACAATATTGAGAAGGGTGGTTAAGATAGGAACTAAAACATGAATAAGAAGCTGAGTGTGGAGGTTTCAGTAACACAAGTGCGACCAATCAATGGCATCATGCACCATCCATATCATGAATTGAGAAAACTCAAAAGAGTTTTGAGAGAGATGGTTACGGAGATTACAATGAGCATTGTATAGAGGTTGGTGGCAAATTGGGTCTAGGTATATAGAACAGTCCCAAGAGGGGCATATGCACATCAAAAAAATTCATGTCATAGGCTATTAAGAGAAATATAAGTCTCTTGTTACAACTTCCATATAGATCACAATCTTATGTCATAAAAAATGCCCAGTATCAATGTTTTGCCTCATGTAGAAGATAGGAGGAGGATACACCGACTTACATGTCAATGGAGCTAGTGACATTCTTCGTCATACATTGTATTATAAGCACATGTATTTTGTGATTTTTATTCACAAAGTTAGGAAGGAAATAGATGTACTTGTAGGAGGCTAGAGGTGAGGAAACTAGCCTAGGTGTCCAATGGGCTATCATCAGGCATATGAAAAAGTAGCGAATGGAGCTAATCCTGGTAAAGGGTAGTCTATGAAGCGAAGAAGGTAAACATGTGGCATGAGGGGTTGGACATGTAGGTGAAGGTGACCAATTCATGATGGAACCAAGATGGAAAGCAAGGGGGTAGTGATTGGAGAACACGGTGGGAAAAATGCTGAAGTCAGAGGTGTGTGGAATGAATGCCAAGGATCCCATGCTACATTGTGCCCTCCACTATGTAACTGAAGTGTGAAATCACTTGAAGTAGGCCATTGTAAACGACCATCTCATGAGACTCACCTGAGGGTAGGAGATGCTCAACATATCTTGTACCCCCGATACTCTGTGAATACCAAGTTCCTCAATGTAAAGTTCGTGTAGAGGGTCAACCTCCACATCATGAATGTCAATTAGATGTCTCATTGTCCAAGCATTAAAATCACATAGGACTAGTAAACTTGTCCTTAGTTAGTATGAGGTCAAATGAGATCTCAACATGAGAGAAGACTTGTACTTTCTATATATATAAGGAAATCTCAAGAGGGAAGTTGCATTCTATAGTGAACATGCCACTCTCCAAACCCAAAACAAGTCCCATAAGTTGGATGCAGATATAATGTGCTTGCTTATCACATATCATGACTATGAATAATGGATGCATGACATCAACATGGTACACTGCCTAATCCTCTGCCACCCACTAAACACACCTCACGGTAAACAAATTCCCAAGTGAAACGTGGAAATGCCAAGTAAGTCGTGCTCTTGGCTCTCGTCTGTCTCCATGATATATAATATGTCCACCCTCAATGATATCTCATAAATATTATGTCATTGCTGACGAATGGATGCCCATACAATTCCAAAAGTGTATCTGTAGCTGGTACAACTGAGACGTTGGGGCGCTCCCACACCCAAAGGCCCCAACTCCTTATGCTCATTCGCCTAGAACCAATCTCATGTCTGTGAAGTGGGCTCTACCATCATGGATGTGATCCATCACCATGTATCCTTGGCCATTGAAAAAGCTATTCGTCATTCATCTACTTGTATGTAAGTGACATTGTCATCCATAGATAATCAAGTACCTCAAAGCTTGTCTCGCTGCCTAAGAGACTCTCAACAATAGTCCAATGAATTGAATTTGTTAACTACACCATGCTTTCTTTATCCCCTTACTCTTGTGACCCAATTTGATGCCTAGAAACATTTGGCCTCCAGTCGGGCATCATGTTGTGTACAAAATGCCTTGTACTCTAATATTAAGTGCCTGTTGGCTTTTTCTTCAATAAGGTATCCAAGATCGCATTGCCTGCCTTTTCTATTGTTGTTGCCCACAAGTTTGTTTCTTCTTAAGCTCAAGAGCTTGGACCTTGGTGAAGGCACCCAATTTTGGGGCTCCTGTCCAAAGCTCATCATTCTCTAGTGTTTGGCTACCTCTTCTAAAGAATAATGATCTCTTTCTTCGTCAATTTGTCATTGGCAAGTAGTTCCCAAAGGTACCTTTGGATTGGTTCTAAAATCTCATTGAAATGGAACCTTAAGGGGACTATTACAAGCAGTCTTTAAATTTGTAGAAGGAAGCTCGTGACAGATCATGGGGCCGAGCGGTAGTTCAGGTGCAGATTGGGGCTGATCCAGCTTGGAGCAGCAATTGAAGCCCATAGCTTGGCAATCATCTTAGCTTGCATAAATTTCCTGATAGAAATCTGCTCTAGGGGCCATTCTGATTCATATTGTACCCATTCTATTGCTTGAGGATATCAGCCTCACCTTTTAAACTTTATCAAAGCATGTGACAAATTGATATATTGCTTCGCCTTCTAGAGGAAGCATTCCTGATTCAGCTAGCAAGGTCGGTTCTGGTGTTCGAGGTCTCACTCCCAAATTTTCACTCAAAAACCTCTTCTGCACCTGCTCGATCTTTACTCAAAGCTTTTGTGTGCTGATCTTGAGCCCCAAAGTTGCCATCCATAGAGAAATACTGGCATTGCCAATGCTCGATATAGCTGATATTTCGTCTTTCAATTGTACAAAGTTCATCCTCCAGCACATAGTAGTAATAGAATTAAGGGCTTTGACCACATACGCTTCCGTTTTTCTATGACAAAATCCGCCTATGTTCACCATCGGATTCTAATACCCCAGATTTTTATGATAGTACATACTCTATTCGCTGACTATAGAAGAGAAAGTCCGGTTGCCCCCACGATCCAACTACCATCGCGTTATTTTTCTCTATACTATTTGATTTCATTATATCTAGGCACTTAAAGTTTCCAAGTGCTATTGTAGAACCTGTTTAGTTCTACTTATTAGGCACTATGCATCGGCATAAATTGTCATCGATATCTCGTACCCATCGGTTGCCATCTCTCTCTCTCTCTCTCTCTCTCTCTCTCTCTCTCTCTCTCTCTCTCTCTTGTAGCTTCGTCTCCATTGCCTGGCTGATACCAGTGCTGTTGCCTTGCTGCCAAAGGAATACTCTCTAGGTATACCTTGCATCGCTGCTGCATACCAAAGGAATGCCATGACTTGCTGTCTTGCTGCGATCATTACTGCCAAAGGAATGTGATCTCCCAAGTACTTGCTGTAACAAATTTTCTCAAATTAGTGAAAGTCAATGGGAGATTTTGAAGAGATGTTGACAGTGGATATGTTGGTGAAATTGCATCTGACGAAGCAAGCAGAACAGACTTTTAGTTGCACACCCATCGTTAAGTTCCACTTCTGATGACGATCAGCAGGTCAGGAGACACCTATCTGTGGCCTAAGGGCGGCAAGTCGGGGCACCTGCCACCAAGGACCTCGGCTTAAGAAAACTGATTAAGTTTAACTGTAGCTGGGGCATGCACGGGGCTGTGAAGGAAGTGCACCGCATGCCACCGCTTGCACTCCCTGCACCATGTCAGGGATTGGTAAAGACAAGGGAAAAAGTTTGACCAAGGAGAGCAATGGTGAGGATTGTATATGCAGGGAGTGCATGCCGCGCACTCCTTGACGAGAGCCGGGCATGTACTCCATTTAGAGCTAACTGACAGCCGTTAAGAAGGGCTTAAATAAGCACCCGCTAATTGCAGTTGGGGCAGACCCCAAGCCTCTGATCTGGCTACCGGTCCTTAATCTGTGCTTATGGGTATTTGCAAATGGCAGCGAAAATTTGAAGAGATCCAGGCTCCTCCTTGAGCTGTGCTTATGAATAGTTGGAAATGACAGCAACTAGTAGTCATTGAATGTATTCACAGTACATCGTTCCTGCTCCACCTGTAGTCAAAAGACACATAGCAGGTACAAACTCGTGACGATGAGGACTTGGTGGATAACATCTACGTAGAAAGTAATTGAGTTCTGTAACCAAGGCTTCCAAGGAAGTGGTTGGGTTTTTTTTAAAACTGGCATGCAGAACCTATGCATAGGGGAACTTCAGTAACACAAAGTAGTATTTTCAAGAGAAACACTTACTTTCTTCTGTAGCACACATTTATCGCAGAGATCCATTACTACTTTCTGCTGTAATACACTGTTATGCCAGAAATACACTACTAATTGTTGCTGTGCTGTGCTAGCTTAGCGATAGGCAGAAAAACATAAATTAAAAAGGTAGCTTTACTGATTCTGCCCAAATCACGAAGAATTTGTCAAAAGTCGCTGAGTCATAAACTAGTGGCAAAATCTGGCCATCAAAGAGACTCCAAGATCCTCTGTAGTGGCTGTAAATTTTATCAATGGTCTCATAAGAACAGAGCGATGGTCAGAGGAGGATCCATCTTCCCGTGATGGCCGTATTTGCCATAATTGCAACGATCTGATGTCAAACTGAGAAGAGTAGGGAGGGAGGAAAGAGATGAATAAGTAATTCCCCAAGTCTTCTTTGCTGACACCACGTGTGAAATTTCTGAATGCTTAGTTTACAAGGTAGGTTCAGTTTTGAGTTTAGTGAGGTTATCTTCTGGCTTTTAGGGTGGGTTCAAGAACCTTTTGTTTTTCTACCTTTGTAGATGAAACTATATACTTACCCTTCAAAAACTAAGAAGAAAATATACACCATAGTTGGAGCAATGGCATTCATGTGCAAAATATCGAAACAATGTAGCAATGGCATTCATTTCCACATGGGCCCATGGTAACTTGTGGTAGTTGAATATGCCTAGCCCCAAAACGTAAATTAGAATCTAGAGCACCATTAGAACTTAGGATTGATCATTACTTATTAATAATTGATGTTAGACAATAGATTAGAGTAGTGTTAGATAATAGAATCTAGATTAGTGTGTGATTAGATAATAGATTAGAGTAGTGTTAGATAATAGAATCTAGATTAGTGTGTGATTACTAATTAGTGTTAGAGTTAGGGTTTAGCGAGTCGAGACCTTGCCGAGGGATGTTTGCATGACACCCTTGAGTCTTGACCATCAATGTATGACCTATGTCTAAGTAGGGATCATGACAATAGGTGGGACCTTGGAGTTCTATCTCCAAGTCAAGATTCAAGATTGATCGTCTCTACATTGCAATTTAATTACCATTTCAAGGCATGTAACTATGTCATATTGTAGTTTTCTGTCATAAGCAACTATATGACCTTGGTTTTGAGCTTTAACAATAGAAAGTCTACTTGCACTTACAACAATTATTTTACTAGATTAGGAACAAACAAAAACTTGGAGAATGCCAGTAGTGTGTTTGTTAAATCTCCAGTTAACCCCAATTGACCATGGGTACTCGGGATACTACTAGATGCAAGAAACCATTGGAAGGCAAAGCCAGTCTGTTCCACCCAGCCAACGCATTCTCTTATTGTGTTTGTTAGAGCCTAGTCTCGGCACTGGTATGACCTCAGAACGGCCGATTACCAGAGGGCCTGAGGCCAAGTAATTGGTGATGGCCGGTGACTGGAGTGGACATCTATCCCAAGCTGGGACAGGTGCATCACAAGCAGCGACCCGATGTGACTGCCTGACAAGCTGCCAGAGACACGGTGGATTGTGACCGTCAGAATCCTAGCCGTCTGTGACGAGATGCTAGCCAACAACTAGCCGAAGAGACCAAGTAGGTTACAAGTATTTGGCAGGGCATGGGGTGGTACCCTATGAGTCACTCGATATTCACAGGTCACAAGTAGCATGCATGCTAGGTGGACTAATCACCCATTGTTGGATGCATGTGCGAGTTGACAGGAATAGTAGATAGCAGGACTCATAAAGAGGGTGCCTATGGTTGGGAGGTTCACTCTACACACCGGCCTTCTTAGTTTCACGAGCTTGGAAAGAGAAGTTTGTGACAATTGGTATCAAAGCTCGTTCTAGACAAAGAAAGTGGAGAAAAACCTCATTTTTCTTCATTTTCTTGGGCAATTTGGGAGGAGAAAGGGGGAGATTGAGTGAATCACTAGGGAGTGTTTGCCACAATTTGAGCCAAAACTTAGGGATTTTTCAGATTTGAAAATTTTCAGACCTAAAATTGCAAAAAAAGTTTGTCAAAATTGACCATAACTTTTCCTACAGGTTTCAGATTGTCATCAAATTTTAGGAGGTTGTTGGGAGTACTAAATCGCTGCCTAGAAAGGTGCTAATCTGTAGAAATAACTCAGAAATCTATAATTTTTTATTGTCCATTTTTTAAGTTATTGGAGTTAGCTTTCATAACTTTTTCAATTCTCGCCCGTTTTCCTGAGACTTTGCACGAAGCTTCCTCAGAGAAGGGCGCCCTACTACAACTACCCTCCAGCCCATTTCCAAATTGAAAATCAAGCGGCTTACAATTGATTCCAGGTTGTTTTTGCTAGTTTTTTGGGGGAAAAACCAAAAGAATCAAATTTTCCAAGGAACAAAACCAGCACAAGTGTTGGGGCAAATTTGGTCGGTCTATTGAAAACAGGGCCATCCTTCCAACATGCTCCACCGTATCCATATCTTTTTCCATCTTCTTCTATACATCCTATGTATCCTCCACCCTGTCCTGCAGATAGGGACATTAAGTGTTATGAATAGATTCACAGGTATTAGTATCAATGATGCATAAAAAGCAGCAAAAGGCATTCACATAGCATTCTCCAACTAAGAAATTGTATGAATATCAATGGTCGCCGATAGCTGAGGCAAATCTCCAACTAAGATCTCCAAAACAGTACAACTCCAAGCCCAAGACTCAAATGACCAACCTTAGTGGCTATTTATAGTGGACAAACCCTACCTCCCTTCATGGAGGGAAAGTGAAATTCAAAAATTAGGGCCAAAAATAGAAAACCATGTAAAATAGTATTTCTAGGCCCGTCACCTATAATATAAACTGCGTTTCCACTAATATTGTCGAAAGTAGAGAAGTATGGACTATAATGCGTGTCCATAACACTCCTCCGTTCTAAAACATTGCTCTGAATGTGGGCTATAATCTAGAGCTACTTTAGTACTATTGTATTGTTGTTTTCTTTCCTAGGTTATACATTTCGTGCTAGTGGTGTCAGTCCAAAAGCCGAATCTCCTACAGCCATAGATATCTGCTTTCAGTACAATGAAGCAAAGAGAATTATTAATCTCAATCCTAGTAGATGATAAGACTAGGTCAGTATGTAAGTAATGGAGGTCGGGCAACTGAGGTATCATCATCAAAAAGTGGAGCAGCAGGATCATCGGGACCACCAATATCTAAAAGATCAGTAGGAGGGATGACAACAGCAGCATCAGAATCAGGGACACCAACATTACAGAAATCAGTAGGAATAAGATCAGATGAATCAGGTGCAATATCCAAAGGTGGAACAACAACCACATCAGCAAGAATAGAAAATGGTGCAGCATCAGCCTCAGAAACAGTGGTGTCGCATACCAACGCATGGAGATAATGAGCCTGTTCCTGCAATCAACAAGTATCAATATGTGTGACTCAATCTCAATAGAACTATGTGACTCGACAATAGGACTATGTGACTCTATCACTATCTCAGGACTATGTGAAGACTCAACCTCACCTACACAAGGTAACGCAAAAAGAGTGGTAGCAAATAGAAGATCTTCTAAAAATATGTCCCATATGAGAGTAGGATGAGTGCGACGATAGATGGAAAACCAAACTTTTCCGTGGCCATATAACCAAAAAGAAGCCATCCTAATTTTCATAACACTTGAACATGAATAAGTGGAAAATTAATCCTCAAAATCATTCACCTGGTCAGTGAATTCAACAATGCCAAGATGTAGGCTTTAATCAACACCCATGGGAAAAGGCCATGAAACAAGGGAATGCCAAAGAAGAAAACACCACGAAAGGGAGCACCAAGTAATGAAGTAAGCTGCCCAAATGTGACAAAAATACCAAAATGGACATCAAATATGTGCCAAGTAAGAATAAATGTTGCTCAATGGTAGTAGAAAAGCCAACAAATAATAGGTGGTGAAGAGGCTACCGAAAAGTGAGTGAAGTAGGGGGTTGGACAGCCAATAACTAGATCTTCAGAATGCTGGAAAAATGGCCACTCAATGCGGGGTAGTAGGGTGTTGGACAGTCACAAAGAAAATTCGCAAATGGGCAGAAGGTCGTGAAGTAGGGCACGACTTCAAAGTGTAATATCTTGAGAATGAGACATCCATTTGGTAAACCGTAAAGTGCAATGAACTTCTTGAAAAACAAAGTATGTAAAGATCCAAAAATAGAATCTTCTAGAATAGAAAACAAAAGATTCCAATTTGACCAAGGTTTAACTTTTCAAAACCTTCACTTTTAAAAGGTAGAAAATGGATCTTAAAAATCAAGGAACGATAGGAAAGAACAAGATCTAATAATATATGCAAATTGAACAACTAAAAAATGAAAGTAAAAAGATTTTCCACAACTGAAAATTAGGGTTTCTAAAATCAGGGTTTCCAAAAACGACCAACAAAAAAAAATTGCATCATCATAGGTGCCTACTTGCTACGACACCAATGCAACTAACAAAACTCAAGTCCGATCACAAACACTCGATGAAATATAATTTCCTATGACACATCTTATGTTTTTGCTTTTCTCTTCTAATAGGGTTGAGCAACAGCTTGATTCCATGGATGTATTTTTTCTAATAAACTCACTACAATATTCATCGTGTTGCTTCTTGAAAATCGCTATGGCCCTACAAAGATTATTTCCTAAAACTCTAGTGCCTGCTACAAGAACCATAGAAAACCATTGTGGAATATCATGGTGATTGTTTGACATATCATGCCATTTTTTAATGCACATGTGAGAAATGGCTTTACAAGTTATTGGTGGCTTTAACGATTTGCCAATCATCGTGCATAATAATTGATCTTGGAATGGATAACTACAAAAAGGCTAGTAGTAACCAACTCTACCATTTCCTCCAATGAATCAAGAAATGCTAAGATTTGTTTAGTACACTACAGAGATTCATTCATACAACAATACACGAATACTCAGAAAATTTTCATGGATGGACAAAATTGTATAGAGACTTTTGTGCTTTACATAAATTTGAAGGGACTATTGAACTCAATTGTCAAAGTCAAAAGAGGGAATTTAATCATCTATCCAATTTCTATGGATAGCAGTGAAGATGCTAATGATGTTACCTTGCATATTCACATCTACTATATGTTTAATCAAGTGAAAGTGAGTTCGAATAACTGTCGTGTAGAACATCAATGATGTTTGAATGGAGCAAAAAGTGATAAGGCTTTTTCAGAGTTCAAAACATAGTTGCAGCAAAATGTGATTTGCTGGGTTTGCGTTTCACGAACCGCGATTATGCAAATCGCGTTTTGAACTGCGAACGTGCAAATAAAAAAAATTCAATTTTTTTTGGAAAAATAGCTTATGGCTGAAAATTTTCTAGGGGAGCAATGGTCAAACCAGCGTTTTGCCTCCCATAAGTGCAATAGATTTGCTCTGGTTCTCAGTATTTGTTAATGCTACAGTTTGAACTTTGGGCTATCAACTCTATGGATGATGATCACTTTTGCAATCATTTTATTGGAGATGTGAGTGCAATGTGCATACAATTGGGGGCATAAATATTGGACCCCATTTTTATCTAGGGGGGGGGTGCAGGGGGGGGCAGTGCCCCCCTGCTACTGTCGTCAGGGGGGTCCAAGGGGGGCCGACGACATCCACCTAGGCCCCTCCTGTCGGGGGGATCGGGGGGCAACGCCTCCGAAGCATGGGTTCACACCCCTCTACAATTGCCACGATCTAAAGCAGTTGAGGTAATAGTTTGTGCATGCCATATGCTACTCGCATAGCACTAGTAGACATTTCAAGCAAAAAACAGACATGCATGTACTCACAATGTATCTTATGCAACTGTGTAGATAAGATCTAAGTCCAAGAGACAAATCCCACTCACCATGGATGGAATGAAGCCTGCTGTTTTACTGAAACTTGCACATGAGTATCCCAGACAATGTAGGGCTTTTGTATTGCATGCCAACAACTCCCCAAAAGGACATCAAATCATGCCAAAACGGGTTATCTCAAGATCTAACCTTTTTTTTTTAACTCTGAATATTTAATGGAATGCCCACAGCCCTCGTATCCCAATCTTTTGTACTCTTTTCATTAGCGATCTTAACTATGTACTAGTGCTAGGATGGTTGTGTCCTCACATTCAAACTTTTCACCAGATTTGAATTCATGACATGTGAGGATCTAGCATCGAACACCATAATACATCTCTACCGCATAATGGTACACTCATATATATGAAAGAAGTATCAGGTTTCTGATACCCATGTTTCGTCAATCGTGATAATGTCATTGAAGTAGTCACACACACCTTCCTAACCACAAAAATGTTCATCAAACAAGGAACACCTTGACTATACAATTGTAGCTCTTCCACATGCATCGGTTCTTCCATCTAGTCCACTTGAAATTGTACATTGTGCCCACATCAAAAAGGACTTTTCCCACTTTTGCAACTAGCTTTTCACTACATTGATGGTTCATAATGCCATTGCACCAAGATGCTTTGGCAACTCTTGATGGTAACTGGCTCTCGCTTCTTCACAAAAATTTCTACCTCCTCACTTGATATTGGCTCCATATCCGCGACTACAATTCCACTTACTCTTGCAAGCTCATTGCAAGATTTTTTCCAAACTTTTATTGATGTAAATTTTTTTGAGCATGGCTTCCATAGCATCCACCTTAGCATTAAAAACATCCAATCTCTTCGAATCATGGCTAGACTCTTCAAAACTATCCGTGGTTGATTGATACAAATATAGCAAGCTTAGCAAGAGGCAATAGAAAAGCGAAATGGGATCCTAAAACAAAATTCCATGCACATACTAGCCAAAAACTTGAAACGAATCAGCACTCTCGACTCTTTGCTCAAGGCTAAAAGAAAATCGATGCACATAAACGATGACTCGGCTTGGCAACCTATAGTTCCTCTAAGATTTGGTTGGAATTGACCTTCTATAGCACAATCTTTATACATGCTTGCCCTTTCAAAATCAGCAATTAGGGTGTGCATTCCTCAAAATCTAGCCAAAAGAAAGCAAACGTCACAAGGTACCATGGGCTACTAGTCCTCTTGAAGACTCTAAAGAAATTGAGTAGTAGTAAATTGTGAAAGCTTATCAAGAAACACAAAGATTCGCACTTTCGTAAGAACAAAAGAGTGGCTAGAACAAGGGCACCAACAATCTAGGAGATCATTGAGGTTAGCAATCCACGAGGTGTCCACCAATCCATTTTCCTAGCATTTTAAATAGCAAAATAAGGCTCCAAAACTAAGCAATAAATTCAAGTACATGGACATCTCGTAGGAAATCACCGCTTTGACATGAATTGCAACAATCTACTGTTGAAAATACACAAGAAAGATGCAAAAGTTGTCACTTTAATATATTAGTCTCTTTTCAAAATACAATAGTAAAACCCCAAGAGAGCACTATTGCAAGTCTCCTCCCAATCATTGTTGCATAGGAATAAAAAAGGAATACCTTTCCAAGCCTCACACATAAAATTCCTCAAAACACCACTAAACCCTGACATAGCATGTACAATGAAGCATTGTGCATGTAAATTGGCCACCTGCACTTGCCACTTGGCAAAATCATGACACATGGACAACTATGCGGAAGTTGCCAAAACCATCGCACCACTATCACGCATGTTTTAGACCAAGTGTCACATACAACATATGAAACGTATCCATTTGACCGGTCAACTCCTACATTTTAGGAGCTCAATCTAGCACTCTCTAATAAAGACCTAGTAACACCCCTATGCCAATTACAAGTACGTCGCTTCAAGTTAGTGAACCTAGTATTCACATCAACTTCATATGTATGGGATTTTTTTTAACTTTTGTGTTTGTCAGAAGCAACGCTCAAGGTGCACCTTAATACTATATGTGTTGATTGATTTTTTATTGCAAAATATACGATCTACGTAGTTTGATGTAGTCTAAATTGCAAGTATAGAGTATGGGGATAGAGACGTATACTTGCTAACTAGCCATAATCGATGACACATTTCTAAATAAACTTAAAGCTAATTTAATGAAAATTAATCTACCATATGTTGTTGTTGGCTACATTCTATTTAGCATTATCGATTATGATCATTTGCAGAGGACGACACATTTGTGGGATTAGATTAACTACGTGTTAGATATGTTGAACTTGAAATTGTCCACCGGCCATATAAAACCTTTTTTACATGGTTTTTTTCACTCCTAGTATCTAATCTCCAGGCTCCCTATATTTAAAAAAAAATTAAGAACGATCAATGCAACCATGCAATGTAGAGACTTGGAGATTATGCAAACGTTCAACATCATAGTTAGCAACTATACAAAAAACAACAAGAATGGTGCTTACAAATATAAATTTAGTATAATGGTTGTGTGAACGGAAGCTAGAATGATACACGTGTTGCTTGGGTTGGAGACATGGATAATAAAAAGTTAGCTGCTAGATAAATGTTCAATCTTGGATTACAAGTTATGTGTTGGTGTAGCAAGAATAAACCAATAATAGCATTATCATCTACGGAGGTCCAAGGTGGAAAATAGAGCGACCTTTAACCCAACATGTGCGGTAATATGGAGTTACGGATGAAGCCACAATTGATCTAGAGCTAAGCTATTAAAGCAGCACAAAAGCAAGACTTAAGCTATGAAAGCAGCACATAAGCAAGACTTAGCCCTAGAAAGCAGGAAAGAGAGAGATTAAGGAGGCTAAAGAGAAAGATCAATATCATCAGCTAAATAACAAATGACACAGTTTCCCTACTTATAGCCAAGAGGAAGCCCTAAAAGGAAGCTTCCGGTGGCTAGGGCCCAACTGGGAGGGATAATAGTGCGCCCTCCAAGAAGGCCCCCACTCTCCAGTACTATGTCCAAATGGCCTAATAATGAATAATAAGGCCAGAGGCCAACCGTATAGTCTAAGTGTCACTAATGAATAAAAAGGGCCCAAGGCCTGCTTATGCATAAAGTAAGTAAATGTAAATGGACGCAGCGAATGTAATGAGCCAAGTCCATAACTCTCCCCGACACAAAAAAAAAGACCCAACTGTTGAAAAGAAACTGGATCAAACAGCAGCAAGCCCTGGTGCATCAACAACTAGAACAACATCTGATGTAGAGGAATCAACAAGTGCAGCAAGAGCACGAGCCTGATCCGCAAGTGATGGTGTATGATAAAAGACATCAATAGGCTCCCATGTGGCTTCCTCAATAGGACGACCATCCCACTGGACCAAAAACTAAATCTGCTCACGGCGTCGACTATTTGACGAACCTGTTATATAGTAGCAGGTAAAAATGGAAACAACTCGGGAGCAGTAGGAGACTCAGCATCACAAGGAGCGTCATCCTCAATAGCAGCACGTAATAAACTGACATGGAATACATCACAGGCTCGTGTGAAAGCAGGAAGCTATAAGCGATATGTAACTGGACTAAGAACCTCCAAAATGTGTTAAGGCCCATAATAACGTGGTGCAAGCTTCTCAGTAGAAGCATGGCCCTGGACAAAATGATGACGTGCAAACCGTAGGTGTAGATAAACCATATCTCCAAGCTAAAACTCAACATGGCGACGGTGACGATCAACTAAGGTCTGATAACGCTGCTGAACATGCTGTAAATGAGAACTGGCCCGGGTAATAAGCGCAAGTGTGACAGGTGTATCCTCAGGAGGGAGAGGAATGCCAAGTAAAAGAGGTGCATAGGAGATAATAAAAATGGCACCTGTGCTGGTAACTATTATAGCTATACTCTGCTAAACATAAATGCTGATTCCAATCCTTCCCAGAAGGAGTAACAAAATGGCGTAAATAATCCTCCAGGATCCTGTTAAGGACCTCAGACTGCCCATCAGAAGTAGAGCGATAAGCAAAACCCATAAAAAGCTGTATATCCAAGATATGCATAAGCTCTGTCCAGAATATGGATGTAATTTACTATCCCGATCAGAAAGGATAGTACGAGGAAATCCATGCAGGCAGAAAATCTCTGATAGGAACAAACGTGCACACTGCTCTGTTGTGATGGTACTGCGAACTGGTATAAAATGTGCCTGTTTCGAGAACTTGTCAACTACCACCATACATGAATCGTGACCACGCTGGGTACGGGGAAGGCCAAGGATAAAGTCCATAGATATATCAGTCCATTAGCGATGAGGAATAGGCCAACTCTGGAGCAAACCAACAGACTTAGCACGGGAGTACTTATTACGAAGACAGAAAGGGCAGGTACGAATAAGTACAACAAGCTCAGATCGAAGAGAGGGCCAATAGAATTGGTCTTTGAGACAAACCAAAGTCACCCCCAACAGGGGAGGAATGAGCATCCGACAATAATTGGGAACGAATACCCAAGGAACTAGGAATACAAAGAGAATCATAACGATAAAGACGGTTGTCAACAATGAAGTAAACCTGATGAGGACGGGGCAAAACAGGTGGGGCAAAACTATAAACATCACGAAAATCAGAACATGTAAGGTATGTGGCAGGTAGATCATCAAACCAAGTAGGAATAGTAGAAACGAGTGTATTCAACAAAGCTGGAAGACGAGATAATGCATCAGCAGCAGTGTTAGCACGACCAGGACGATACAATATAGAAAAATTGAAAGACTGTAAAAACTGCAACCAACGAAACTGACGATCACTAAGGTCACGTTGAGAAAACAGAAAAAATATAGACTGGTGATCAGTAATAATGTCAAATGGAACTCGATAAAGATAATGGCGCCACTTCTTAAGAGTATAGACATAGAATCAATGAACCATTAACGGTTCACCATGGTTCTGAGAACCGTACAGTGAACCGTACGGTTCTTTAAAATTTTTGCCCAGAACCGTGGTGAACTGCACTGAATAATTGATTAATTAATTAATTTGTTTTTTGTCCCAGCCCCCAAAAATAGCCCAGAAAAATGCTAAAAAAATGCCAATTTTTTTTCAGAAAAAGCAGATTCTCCCTACTTAGATTATTTACTTCAAATGATTTAATCTCCCAAATTGATAAGAGAGAGGGATACAGAGAGAGAGAGAGGGACAAAAACTAGCTTTGAGGGGTTTTGGGGGGAAATTTAGGAAAATCAATTAATTAAACAATTAATTATTTTTTTACATGAACCGTACCACGGTTCAAGGAACCGTGGTACGGTTCCTTCCACGGTTCCCAGAACCCACGGTTCTGGGAACCGTGGGTTCTATGAGTATAGATAATAGCAAGAAGCTCTTTCTCATGCACAGAATAGCGTTGCTCGTATGAGCGAAGACGACGAGACTCATAAGCAATAATGCAATGTGCAAAACAAAGGCCAAAAAAATCTGTGAAATCATTTGAATCTGTGAAATCTGTGAAATCATTTGAATCTTTGAAATCTGTGTAATGCCAAAAATCTGTGAAATCTGTGAAATCATTTGAATCTCTGAAATCTGTGTAATGCCAAAAATCTGTGAAATCTGTGAAATCTGTGAGATCAATTCTGAAATCTGAGGACCATTTGTGAAATGAGGACCAAAAATGCGTTGGGAGGGTTTTAGGGGGAATTTGGTAATTAATTAATTAATCAATTAAATAGAGGAACCGTACCACGGTTCACCCCACGGTTCCCAGGACCCATGGTGGGTTCTATGAGACTCGGGAAGAATTACAATAAGAATTTGCTAAGGCTTTTAATATTTCCAAGCTTAAGGGTTTCAGGTAACAAGATTACAATCATTTGCCATCGATGGTATTCCTCAAGTTTGCAAGAACTGCATAAATTCCGTATTGATCCTAGCATTAACTTTTAACAGGTTTAGCCAATTAATCGATTAACTACTGCTGCAGACAGTAGCAATTCCTTGCCTTACGGTTCAAAATACCATCCACTTTTTAGGCTTAATTGGCTGTTACTCGACAATAACTAACACATAGAAACCCTGTTTTTTACAACTAAGAAAACCCTAAAAGTTTCAGAGAGGTTATTTCAAACTTCTGTCCAATCCCCACATCCCTCAGCAACTATAAAATACTTCGGTTTGCAGGCCACCACAGGCACTCCCCAGCGCTTGTTTCACTGATATTAGGTTGTCCACTCAGCACACTACAGCTAGAAAACAGGGGGCCCCAGGCCCTCAGTCACTACTCAAACCCTGCTAAATAAGCTAAATTCTAGGGCAAAAAAGATGGGGAAACAACTCCTAGACCAACAACTAAAATGTTGGAAACCACCACCAGCTGCATCTCTGGTTAATCAGATGAAACTCCAAGTTTTTTCTACCCTAGAAAGCAAGCAAAGTTTGTTACAGCGACTGTGGGCAGTAAATGTAAAACAGCCTCCAGTGACCTCCTAAATCAAATTTCTGTCCTGATTTTGAGTAGGAATTTAAGCAAGGACTTCGATTTTGAGGGAAGAGAAAAATCTACATACCCTAAGATTGTTTTGACAGGCCAAAATAGACAGAAAAATGGGCTGGAAGGTTGCTAATCTTACCAACGATCCTGCTGCTCATAAAGAGGCTGGGCCACCATCGCTGGACCCACAAGAATTCCTAACCAAATAGGTTATAAATCTTGCTACCATAGTGACAGCCCAATAACTACTTTCTAGCAATCAATCTTGCCAAGCAGTGCCCTAAGGGCATCTTCACTTGAAACCCATTACCCATTCTTCATCCCTTCCTCCAAGCACACCACCCCTTCTCACAAATCCATTTCACATGTCACCACCCAATGCATTTCACCCATTTTTACTCGCTAAAAACATTGTCATGAACTTGCAGTAACAAGTGTATCGGCCAAAGATCAGTTATTCAAACACTGTATTACCTATGTCTAAAGCCTAACACACACACACAAACACATTTATAAAGCCAAACCCTAGAGCATAACGTTTAATGCCTAATGCCTAATGCTTAAAGCCTAACCCTAATGCCTAATGCCTAATGCCTAAAGCCTAACCCTAATAATTAATGTCTACAGCCTAACCCTAATGCCTAATACTATCAAAAAAAGGTTTCTAAGAGCCCTATTTGCTGTCAAAAAGCCCATAAGAACTAAAAAAGTGAAGGAAAAGACGTGTAGTAGGTAGTTCTCACGTTCTCACCTCGGACTTCGCTACCTAGCTCTGCTGCCAAGGTTAGAAGAGTAAAATCAACCTCCTGAAGCAAGAGCAACCTCCCATAGCCTTCCCACGATCCAAAGTGCTCCAAACGATTGAAGAATCAATGAATAGTCTCTTTGTTTTCGGTGCCACTGAAATACCACCTAGGAACTGACTAGAATCAAAGAACACCGACGAGCTGTGAGTAGTACAATACAACCCAACCAAACAAATATACTCTTTCTTGCATGCACTCCCGTGGCCACATCACTCAGTGCTCTGTGACACCTCGGCTAGTTCAATTGCTACTACATAGATTTCCTATTTTAGTGGCTCTCTGTTTTATGAATTAGTAAGAATGGCATCAATAAATCTGCCCCTTGAACTTCTTAGATGACTATACATACATATGCAAAGATCTCACTGGAAAGCACAATCTAATTTAGTTTCTGTTAATTGCTTTGCCATTTTATGCTTTGCAGCCTTACTTACATGAGTCGCGGCATCAGCACGCCTTGAGGAGAGCAAGAGGTTGTGGTGGCCGGTTTTTGAATACAAAAGAGAAGCAAAGTTCAAATCATTTCAAAGAGAATCATGGATTGCCACAAGCATCATCCGAGCAAGTTTTAAGTGCAAAAGATAAAGAATCTGTGAAATTTAACGAACAAATAGCTGTATGTCAACAACTGCAAGAAAGGTTCTTGAGAATCTCAAATACAGATCCCTGTGAATCAGGCTATGGTACAAAAACTGGTTCAAGCAACGTGCAAAAACACTTTCTGCCGGAGAAAGGGGATGTCGGTGGTTTTACAAGCTACGATCAGAGTGAAGAGCTCCATCTGGATTTAGCAATAAACGGGGTCTGCGGAGCTCGCAGCCAAGGTTATTACAAACAACAGTACTTACACTCACCTTCCGTGCAATCTTCATATGGACTAAATCAAGCAGAAAATGGAGCAGTGAAAGATGTCGTAAGTAGATCCTACTGTGCGATCGTCCCTAAACAGTGAAGTTTTCAGTTATAACAGCCTCTTTGGTGACGTGAAAGCTGTCCCTTGTAGAGTCATTGTGCTTGCATGTCAGTGGGCAGGTAGGGGATTGAGGGGCTTAAATAGTTGAACAAACTCTCATTGCCATAACACCCTTAGTTGGAACAAGATTAAAATATCATACATCATACTGATTGTCCTATGTGCTTTTTCCGTTAAAAAGGTAAAGGTAGCACAGTTCTGTTGATTTTGCTATTGCAACCTTACTATTTCAGTCATCAATAAGCAAGGCCTCTTGGTGAATACACCCTTTCCTCTCCTCGATGAGGGTCGCGAATTCTACTCTGCTGCTGTTCAGGTGCACAAAAAGGATAAAAAAAAGAGAGAAAAATGAGACCAGCTATGGTGCAGAGAGGTATCTTTTTCATCACTCACCAATAATGTGCTGCTGATCAGTACCAAATTGCATGTCATCATTTGTGTGGGATACCTGCAAAGCGTGATGATGTTGAGCCTGATGCGGAGGGCATAGATTTTACTCATATGGAAACTGTCCAATAGTTTTGCTCGAACATGTGCTCAAAAGTTGACAATGTATATTACCGATTTTGTTGTGGGTGAATCTAGCACTTTTGATAGTTGGAAAGTTTATTTAGGTTCATGTCAGCTTTGTAAAGCAGACTGGCATGGGCAGCAGAAGACATTAGAACGCTGCTTTATTGCCCCGTCTTTGATTTCTTCATTACTTGCCTTGCTATTACAATCCTCTCTGTGAAAAGTAAACGCATTGGCAATCCAAAAATTTTTGTATGAAGGTTTTAGATATACGTATATATTTCGATATCATACTGATTCTAGTGTTAACAGTATTGATGATTTGCATGCCAAGCGGTCGTTTTATTTCAACTTTCTTTCGCTGATGAGTCGATTGGGCACTGCACTCTCGTCTGTGTTTTTAGATCCTTCAAAGCAGAAGGGGCTCATTGCTACTTACCACTCTCCTTCGACAGAGTATTCCTCGTAAGTGTATGCAAACCGCTGCTTCTTCCCAAACTTTTTTGACAAATAGTGATGAAGTTATGAACTTTAACAAATTTCTTTCTGAGCTTGCAATGAAGTTATAAGAACTGCTTTTCCAAAAAGCCTTAACAGCAATTAAGACAATGCACCTTTCAGGCATAGCCCAGGAAAATATTTCTTTGTCCTATTAGTGTCACCTTGGTGCTGCTACACCTTTGAAAAATATTTTTTCTCCTCAAAAGGTAACCGTAGATTAATAATTCTATACAAAGTACAAGCTAAGAAAGCATCAACGTATGGAAGCAATATTTTATCAGCCTCCTTAAATAAAAGCAAGGATGAGGATGAGAATGAGGGTGAGTTTGATGATGGGGAGGATGACCTTGAGCTTGAGGCCATGCCAATGCCTCCACGACGACTCTAAGACATTGCCAAGAAAGCATTGACACTCACATCATCAAAAGTAATGTCATTCAGTAGTAAATCAGTATGGTTGAACCTAAAACTATTCTTGCTTGCCCAAGTTTTGTTTTGTTTTGTTTTTGGCCTTCCATTGCAAAGGCAATAAATACTATGTGTTCAGGTTGGCCAATGTAAGCAAAATGGGAATGAGGCCAAATAGCAAAATATGAGTATTCACGAATGAACATAAACACCGTAAGTACTAAAATACATTTTCACCAAAATGGCATTCTTATGGCAATGCGCTTGTGGTATACCATAGCATTCTTGTTTCTCTTGTGCATCATATGCATCAACTCCTAGGAGCTCTAATTAAACAACGCCTTTCGACATGGGCTAGTGTATTGCTATGAAAAATAATAGTTGCATGACTTTTTTTATGTCTTTTTTTAATGGAAGACGATATTTGTCTTGGTAAATGAATAATCAATATGGAAAAAATCCTAGGGTCTATATTTCTTACTCAAGTTGGGAGGCATGGCTCAACTCACCATATCATCTTTGTAGAGTTTGGCATGCCTTCACTACAATTTGAGGATATATTTCTCTTGTTCATAAATCGCCAAAGAGTCATGACACTTGGAGGCATAGCGTCAAACCGATGATGATGGCTCTACATGAGTAGGTACATCACTTTTTCTTATACATGAAGGCCAAATGCATCATATGCTCTATGCGCATATCTATAGGAAGTTTACCTAAACCCATCAATATATATCCTCTCTCTCTCTCTCTCTCTCTCTCTCTCTCTCTCTCTCTCTCTCTCTCTCTCTCTCTCTCTCTCTCTCTCTCTCTCTCCCAAAAAAAACTAAGATACAACAATTCATCCTACCAAAATCTCTAGGAGATCCATCAAGATAAAAATGACTCTAACTCAGTCCTGAGTACCACATATACTCTCTTTGAGTTAAGCGCTCTATTCCTAGCAACATATGCAAGGAAAGAGCAACCATTCAATCATGATAGACCAACTACTCCTAATTAAATGAAGATTTTAGGCTGAAAACAGAACACACGCATTCCTTGACTACAATTTATAAAAATTCCTCATGAGTAAGCAATTACTTAATGAAAATGCATGTGAGATTTACATTCACTGGAGTAAGGAATTTAGAGTTCAAATAACAAATCTAAATCTTTGACTCAACCTAATGATCAAGAATTACTCATCTCTTAAGAATCATCATATTTTTATATAATCTTCTAATGTCCATTAAGTATCAATTTATGATTCTTCAATCATAACATTTAGAATCTTATGATTCGTCAATCATAATTACAGGATTCCAAAACCATAATCATTAAAAAATACTGGAGTATATGCACAACATACCACTCAGGAAATGTAAGAAACATTCTAAAAAAAATCTCACAAGGAAAATTACTAGATTTCAAGAATATTCTTCCAACCCGATTCTTAACCAGATTATGAGTTTTAAATTCTACCATCAACCAATTAATTAAAGACCATTATAACATATGTCCTCTTTAACAATATAAACTTTATACAATCACCTAGAACAACATCTAGATATTTTAAAGTTCTGCTGAATTCCATCT
This sequence comes from Diphasiastrum complanatum, assembly GCA_029204225.1. Lineage (NCBI taxonomy): Eukaryota > Viridiplantae > Streptophyta > Lycopodiopsida > Lycopodiales > Lycopodiaceae > Diphasiastrum > Diphasiastrum complanatum. The sequence continues at coordinate 21,645,736 of CM055101.1, forward strand.
GAATTCAGTGGTTATCCTTAATATTAGTTAGACTCTATCATCCAATATGAGCTCACTGGGATTCAGTCAATAAATTAGGATATATTTCTCATTCAAGAAATATTTAATATCAAGAATCTTCTATATTCTATGCACATAACTCCCATAGATGAATCTTGATGACTCACAAATCATGTGTCTTATAAGCAAAATAGATCAAAACATACAGTTCCTTGTGTAACCTCTAAACATGAGTAATCCAATTTACTCATGTCAATTGTAAATGATTCAGAAATCTTAAATGTCTAGGTATCGAATCCATAAATACCACATTTAGATCCTCATCCAAATCATCAATAAGTTAATGAATTATCTTTTCTATTGAAAGAACCATTAACTTGCAAGTAACTGTTCCACAGATGACTTGTTCATATGTCTATGCACTTTGACTAGTTTAAGTATATGATATAAACTTAGTACATAGGAAACACATAGCAGATCCAGGAGATTAAGATGTACATAAGCAACATATCCAACTATGTTCTCATACATAAACATAGGCTATAAACTGGCAGATATCCATAATTAGCATATGTTACTCACATAATTCACTGAGAATCTTGCAACTCAGCTACAAACAAACTTTATTTCTCATGAGTAAATAACATATTTGGGAAATCTCTGAAGCGAATAATTCCACATCACAAGTTTTCCAACCATCTAATTCTTATTAACAAAATTTCCTCAACCAATCAGCCTACTTCAGATCTTAGTGTACAAACCAAGATTAGGCCGACTTATAAAGACATCTTTGGACATCAGGTTAAGATTAAAGCTTTATTCCTCTGATCCAATCCATAACAAAATGGTACAGTGGCAACAATTAGTAAACCTTAATTTAATCTTTACCACTACTTCCCATATTTATGAATATCTCCAAGCTCAATATTCCCAAAACTCCTCTAGTTCCAGATCATTCGAAATAATCACTTAGAGAGTTCGTCTATTTCAACTAAATAGTTCTACCTTTGCACACATACTGAATTTTTTTTTTCAAAAATCTATGCAACTGGATGATTCATCGAAAGTCTTATTCCTATCTTTTCTTCTCCCTCTTTCAAAAGATTTCAATTAAAAAGTTCTTTGGAGACAACGTATAAGATATCAAAAATTTGAAAAAGCCAGTAAGTAGCCAATACTATTACACACCACCGGACTTTTTTCTCAAAATCATAAAATATCTTATGTGAGTGATAGAAATATCACATCTTAATTATCAACTATCAAAAGGAGATTAACATTTGAGTTCAGGAAGTCTAAACTCCACTGAATCAAATGAAAACAACAATAGATTCTGAGCCGTATTCACAAATCATATCTAGAAGTATAATTTCATAGAACATTTCAGTCCTTCATAACCAAGTTCTACATTGGAAGGAATTATATGAATCTCAATCCAATTGTCTCGTATTTAAGAAATTTCTAAAAAGTAGAGGTTTAACATAATAGAGAAATGGAATTCAGAGCTTCCAGATTTTGTAAATAATGAGATACCAGTATTTGGGATCGATCTATATCTCATAATTTTCCAAAATACCCAAAACAACAAACCAATAGATTTCACTATTGGTATGGCCATTACAATAATTACTAACCATCAGTCTACAGATCATTATCACCCAAAAAATCCCCTTTGAAACACTGATGTCCCATACCAACAACTTTTTCTCTAAGAATTCTTTGCATCTAGATTTGTTTTGTCCAAAAAGTCAAAAGACTATTTGGCTATCCTATATCTATAGGATTAGAATCAGAACCAATTTCAGGAGATACATCTAACCATTGAAATCCCTCATGCTCCTTAAGTGTTACCCAAAGAATACCACTCCACATTGTACCCCAGCATGGATGAGACGAAAATGTATCATTCAAGTACAGATGAAATGCCTCAAGTGTATTCACTAACCCAAAAGGAACACGGATCTCAATAAAACCGAATACCATACTATCCTAGATATCCAATATCTATTTTAGAATCGGTAAAAAAAACTTTATTCTTTTATAGGTTAGAATTTCTCTTGGTTGTCACAGTCATTATAAAATATAACTCTATAGTGCCACAAATAGAATCCAAATTACTAGATTCATGTATGGAACACCTTCACTTGCAAGATCCAAATCCAATTGCAAAAAATAGATGGTTTCATAAATGGATTATCTGACTTGTCACTCACTTTTTTCTTAGAATTTTTGATTTCTCAGAATTCTAATTAATACTGGAAAAAGAAATCCAAATTCTCAGAGGCAGTCTTCTTAATTAATTCCCAGTTGTTATCTCATTTGCTATCAGTTATACTTCAGGAATTGAAAGTAGATTAACAAAACTAATCGATTCGGTCAACCAATCAACTACCCCTCAAGCTTCATCTCTTTCCTCCACTCCAAAAATGGTTCAGGTTGAAAGCCCCAAATTTGTACTAGGAAAAAAATCAATTTGGTATCAGTAGTACTTTAACTACTAATGAACCAGACTGTTTTGATTGTTCAACTAAATAAATGCTGCACTCAATTACTGGTTAATCCCCATATGGATCAGCAGAAAATTGTTCCAATAAGACTTGCGTTATACTTGGTCTTTACTAATTCCAAAAAACATCTTGATCACAAAGATGGTTCTGACCAGGCCCTCTACGACAACAAAGAAAAATCCAAGAAGCAATTCAAGCCTAAAAGGGAGCCGAATCATAGGCAGGATCGTGATTGGCAAGTAGAGGGAACCAGCAAAGGCAACTGGAAGAGCAAAGGGAGGTTGAAACAACAAAGTGCAGACAAGAAAACTTACATGAGATGTAGAAGAGACGGGCATACAGTAGATACATGCTGGCTCAATCCCAAGATTGAGTGTATCCATTGCCATAAGAAGGGTCACGCAGCCATGGATTGCCGCCAGATTCCGAGAAACAAATCAGCACAGAATAGACAAGAGAATAGCAATAATTCATCCTATGTCGAGGAGCCCAAGAGCTCAAAAATGGGCGAAGAAAGAACGAACAGAAACTGTTCGACCACCTACATCTGTGAAGACGTGTGTGTAGCATCAACATCTGACACACATGAGGTGATTCTAGACTCAGGAGCCACCTCACACTTCGTGACATCAAGATGAATAATGTCTGATTTCAGAAGTGCAGATCCCTCAAGATTCATAGTTCTTGGAGATGGATCTAGACATCAAGTGAACGGTATTGGTTCACTATGGCTCAACACAAACAACAGAGACAGACGACTCGAAGATGTTCTGTTTGTGCCTACTCTGCAACAAGACTTGCTCTCTGTAGCAAGAATAGCAGATGCAGGGATGCGTGTGACGTTTTTTGACAAAGCATGCAATGTGATTGATGCCAGTACCATTACTTTGATCGCTCAAGGCAGAAGGAAAGGAAACCTATATCATCTGAAGGTACGCCTACCTACAGATCAGGTGCATCAGACTCATGATAAATAGTCAGACACTCTGTGGCACAAGAGACTCTGCCACATGAACTCAATGGCACTTTACCAAGCAAGCCATCATGGAGCAATAACAGGGGTCAGCATCTCGAATGCAACCAGTTCGACCACCTGTGATGCATGTTTGAAGGGCAAGATGTCAAGGACTGATCTATATCACTCAACAAAGGTATCTTGACAATGTCCTTAACAGATACAATCTAATGAATTGTAAATTAGCTCACTCACCAATGGATCCAAGCCCTCTATCGCTCTTTCTTCTACGGAAGCAGAATACATTGTTGTTTCTCAATCTATTAAAGAAACGTTTTGGTTGAGAGATATACTGTCACACATTAGTTTGTATCAGTATAGCCCTACAATTATATTATGTGATATTCAGAGTGCTATTGCCTTATCAGCCAACCCTAGATTTCACTCTAGGAGTAAGCACATTGAAATCATATATCACTATATCAGGGGCAAGGTTCTCAACAAGGAGATAAGCTTAACATATTGTAGACCGCATGACATGGTTGCAAATATATTTACGAAGGCATTAAGTGTTAAAGCACACAACAAGTTTTGTGCAATGCTTAGTCTGAAGATCAAGGCATTCACGGATCCAGATTAAGGGGGGTTCTTGGATTTATCTCCTCTCCTCTCCTGAATTCTATGTTAATCTGTCTCCATTGATGCTGTTGTATTTTTCTTGTGTTGTCGCACAGTCTACATTTTTACATGTAAAATAAGACAAGCGAAAAACCCGACTGTTTGCATAAATACAAGTAAATTTCCACAGGCGAAAAAGGCAAAAAAAAGACGACACTGTATTTTTACACTCGATTTGTGAGAGGCACAAAAGGCAATACTGCCCTATAAATGCCAAAGGTGCCCTAATGGAAAAGCGAAGGTACCCTATAAATCAATTTTTAAGGCATTTATCAGAGTGTCGCATTTTCATCAATGTTAATTTCAGCGAAGGCTGACGTCACGGCCTTCTCACGCTCACCCCATGCACTGTGCAATTAGATTTGGCAACGACAATAGCCACCCACGATCTCCCACAGATAGCACATCCACTCTTGTACTTTCTTCATCTGCAAAGCTGTAAAAATTATGTATATATTGAACACCATCTGCGTATTTAGTGTGTGAAGCATAATAGCATCAGAGCGAAACATCACTGATAATCAGAGACAGACATTGTAGATGCTTTCACGCATTGATTCTTTTCTTGTGAGTAATAGGTTCATCACCTTTACAGATTGTGTGATTAGCTTTGTGAAGCGTGCGGTTACGTCCGCTATTGTCTTGTGCTCACCTGCATTATTGACCTGTATATTTCACTATACTTAATCTGATTACTGGTCTATTTGTTCTACGTTCAGATTTGTGTCAATATTGCAATGCTTTTCTACATTCGGTCTGGCTTTCTAATTACTTAATCTGGTTGTCTATTCTTCGCGAATTATTGTTAGTCTAGCTTGACAAAATTTCTAGAATTCACACGTGTGGGGATGATCCACAAGTATGATAGATCTAATTAAGCTTTATGATTAGCACAATAACTTGATTCTAGATTGAATAGCAAGATCTAGTACAAAAGTTATGGCTTAACCACAATCTAGCATGCTAAGCATCAGATAATGATAGCAATGAATCATAAATGAGCAAAAGTACAAGAAATTAGTGTATTAGCATTAGCCTCAACACGAGTTAGAGAGAAAAAGATAGAGAGATATCAAGCAAAAAATTGGGTGGATCCAAAATGGCAAGAGATAGCTACAAAGCTTTGGTTCTTCATAAAAAATTATGAGAAGAGCTACACATATTTATGGAGTTTGAGATAGCTCGAGGTAGAACCGCATTCATCCACCTTTTGATGACATTTAAAGTGAAAACTAGAGTCTCTGTGACATTTGTCACATCTCATGCATGGATCTCTACCTACTTTTACCAAGTGTCCTAGTTCTAACTAGAATTTGTACAAATCATCATGCATGTGTCCATTTCACTTTCTGCATGCCTTGCATGTCACTATGGATCACTTACAATTAATGCATGTGAAATGCCGCGAGCTTCTACTAGCATATTTTTGCTAATTCTAAGTCTACAATCTATATGCAAGTTGTAATCATCAAACTAGATATGACATATCCATATAGCTCGAGTTCTATCTAGGCCAAACTTGGCATTTGCATTTATGGAACAACATACTTGCATGGTACAATGTTTGTAGCAAGCCTAAAGTCAAGATGGATTATTTTTCCATTTCAACATAGCTATTCGTGACTAATATTGTTAGTCTAGCTATTCGCGACTGATTATTAGTCTAGCTCTTTGCGAGTAATTCGCGACTAATAATTTTTCTAGCTGTTCGCGACAAATTATCTTTTTGATGTTTTGATGCTTAATGTTTGGCTACGTAATCAGATCGAACGTGATTTCTATCACTAATATTATGTTCGAGTCTGATAGGCGGAGTCATTCTTAAGGAAAGAGTGAGACAGCTTATTCCGTTGTGCACGAACATTTTCAATTTGAGCTCTTTTCTCTTCGAGTTTCGAGTTCGCTTCTTTTCGTGTTCGTTTCTTTTCGAGCTATCTTCGTTTCACCCCCTCTTTCCAACATGTTTATCTCACATCGAAATTTCTTTTTCAACATATATATTTATCAACTCTAGATAATTGGTCTTTATGTCCATACAAAGATGTCAATTGTAAAGTAATTGCTTTGAATTCACTAGACTATGTAATTAGTCATTCATTTCCTCTTTCATAGTAAAGTAGATTATAATACCAACAATGTTGAATAACTCATTATTATATTTATCTATAATTAAGTAGCCGACTATTTAAAATTTATGATTGTTGCATGATTTGGAGTCATAATTGATTAGTCACAATCTGGTTTATACACAATAATATGTATTGAATGATACATCATCCTTATCGTATAGACTATTGAAATGCTTTTCAAAGTATTGAGCATCCTCCAATATATCATTTCATCAATTCTTCATTAGAAAAAAAATAGATGGCTTCATCATCCACTTTCCTGACACCTACATCACATACATATTCAAGCTTCACAATTGGCAATATATGGAATTAGAATGTTATAAAGACATGTGACATTGTTTACAGGAAAATTGGCTCTCTTTATACACTACCTTCATAAGCGTAAGGTAGGTAGGTAAGAGAGAGAGAGAGAGAGAGAGAGAGAGAGAGAGAGAGAGAGAGAGAGAGAGAGAGAGAGAGAGAGAGAGAGAGAGAGAACAAACACACACACACGCGCGCGCGCGCGTGCAAATAGGTTGCGCATATCAAGTCGCATTGTACCATAGCGTATAAAGGTTTTCTCTTCTATACACAAAGCCAGTTTAGTGCGTGCTACCAACTATGGTCATGAGATCGAAACTCATCTTTGACCAATAGCCAAACTCACATAGCCAAGACTCAAGATCACCACTAGATTTGCTTGGATCATCGCTCTTCATTTTTGAATAATGGAATGGCAAAATTTCTAAAACTTCATTGAAATTGCTTATGTAGAATTTCATTGAAGTATTATGATGTGCTAGATATTTTTTGAAGGTTGAAATAAAGTCAAAGTAAAAACATCACTTGGCTTTCTTCCTTGGTCACAACTTCCTTGTTCTAAGGCCTTTTGGGTGAAACTTGGGAGTATCATGTCCAAATAAAGGCATGAAAGTATTGTCCCTTGCAAGTACAAGTCTTTTTGAATAAAAAGTTCACCTTGTCATGGAGAGAAAGTAACAAATGTACTTTTATGCCATTTTGAAAGTAGAGAAGCTAATGAGATGGCATCACAGTCTTTAACAATTTGGACAAGATTGGGGCATGCTAGGCCAAAATTAGTGGAAGGGGAGCTTGTTGGAATTTTTGTAGGTTGGCAAGGTGAGTAAGTACATGGGATTTCTAACTGTCATTTGAATATTTGAAATGAAACAATTTTGCAATACAAGGATTTCCGTGCTTTGCAAGAAGGTAAGACCAAATACTACCAAAGTGGAAAGAAAAATATTTTGATAGTGCACATTCCATGTTAGTGTTTTGGTAAATGATCATATAATAATGCACATAAGAGATGCAATTCAAAGCCATACAAGCCTGAAAAAATCTTTGAGGAGACAACTTGAAGCTATGCAAGTATTCTATTTCTAAGATCAAATTTCTACAATGCATGCATGAATCAAGGTGAAATTGCTAATATATTTTTCATATGAATACAAAATCTATGTGATGGGCTTCATGCCGTTGGAGAAGCACCAAGAGATAACAAACTTGTACAAATGACATTAATTGAAATGATTGATAATTATCAAACTCTTTGTAGGTGGCATTACCTCGAGAAAAAAGCTACCATCTTTATTTTTATTGCGATACAAAAGGCCATTAGTGTGAGTGTTGTTAGTACCTAGCGATTAGAAAAGAAAAAGCAAACAATCAGATAATTTGGTTGAGGAAGAATACAAAGGAATGCTTATTAGGACTTTTCAACATTCATTTTGAGAATCATCTATGGTAGAGAGAGAGAGAGAGAGAGAGAGAGAGAGAGAGAGAGAGAGAGAGAGAGAGAGAGAGAGAGAGAGAGAGAGAGAGAGAGAGAGAGAGAGAGAGAGAGAGAGAGAGAGAGAGAGAGAAGATGCCACACAAAAGCACTACATTAGCCTTTACAATATGTACACAACTATTTATCCAAAAAATGTGGTAAATACGATGAGTTTAGGATTTTAGCAAGAAGCCCCAAAACCATGTGACTTAGAAAGTCAAATTAATGTTAAAATATGATAATTAGTTGATTAACAATTATACACTAGGTACTAGGCTTATACTTACATTTGTAACACTCCCTTTCAATGACAAGCTAGACTTACACTTTCCCAAAGGCTTGATTAATATATCTGCCACTTTTTCATTGATAAAGCAATAATTTTAACTCTATTTTCTTTGAGTTTATCTTTTCTTGGACAAGTGGTGTGTCTCAATGTGCTTAATCCACAATGTGCCTATTCAGTGCATGTGCTTAGTCTCAATGCGCTTAGTCGACGTAGAAAGAAACACTAGATTCTTGGCAATCTGAATACAACTTTGATTGTCACATTAATGACTATTGTTGTCTTATGATTTAACAGCTCCTCTCAAAGTAATCATTGTAACCACACACATTCACACACAACAAATTTAGCTAAATCCTCACAGATGGAATTGTTAACATAATCTTGAAAGTGATTTTTATCTAATTATAATATTTAATATTTCATGACACATTATGTACAATAATGGGTGTTTGTCAGCTTGTGGTTAGGATATAATGGCTCGTCTTCTCGTCTTGCCACTACTGCAACTTGATAGAGTACTTGTCATTTTAGTTTTACAATGGGCCTTCAAACAACCATTATCTTGAACTTTCAACAGTAAAATTAACTTGTGTATGATATCAAAATATATATACATATTGGGGAATGGTCTTTTTAGTGATGTTTGCACCCGATAAAATGGTTGTAAAATAATGGCGCGGTCTTTAAGTCGAGCCATAGTTGAACAAATTGGTGTAAAGCTCATTAAAAAGACTTTTCCCAAGCGTAAAAGATTCTACACTATAGCTAAAACATTTTTATGGCCCATAGATTTTCACTTCTTATGAGATATAACGTGCTGCCCCAAATCTTTTATGAGCATTTTATGCGCTATAAATTGTTTTTGAAAAGTTTTATTAACTTCAAGATTTGGTAATATCTCATCTCACTTTCACAAATAATAATATGAAGATTTGGTAATATCTCACATCTCACTTTCACAAATAATAATAATGTCTCCATTGCATCAACGCAATGTATGGGTTGCTTGTGATCGGCAAGGCGTAGGCTCGAATCCCAACCGCTACGTAGTGATATCTTAGGAGCTTGCTCCTCACTTAGCGGTGCCCACGTGGCGTTGCCAAACTGTATATGTTGTGTATAACTACTAGAAACCTTCTGAAGTTATTTGCATGACTTCAGTCAATTCAAACATATGAAGTAAAATGATGACACCATCCTTTACATATATGTAAAGCACTGTATCAAAATTTTCAGTGTATTTCAGAGTCTCCTTACCTGGCAGAATCTGATAGTTCTATATAGCAAGGTGTTACACAAAGAAACCAAAATATCAGAGGGACATTACATATTTGTAAGGTCCCTTTTGACAAACAGTTTTACCACAGAGGTAAATAGAACAATACAGTGATAATTCACAAGTTTTCATCTGCTGTAAGAACTTGTTATATAACGTAAAATTTTACAACGTGCTATAAAAATCCAAAACATGCTACATCCAGTTTTGTAAAATTAATAGTGGCAGTGTCAGGTAAAAAGAGGTAAATTTTGATACACTGCTTTACGAAGAGGAAGGCCCCCGCCCTGGGGCCTTCCCCTATACTTAAAAAGGGTTTTGATTGGTAATAGTTTACTTTTCACAAGAGGGAATTGTAATACCAAGGCAAGTAACCAAAATCAAAGACCAGGCGATAAAAGCGCATTCTACCGCCTCTAATGCCAGTCTAATTCTTTACGAAGGCGACATATAAAGCTATCAAAAGTTCTAGGTTCAGAACAAAACCGGTGTTCGAGCAAACGAGGGCCTAACTATTGGGTAAAATTTATGGCCCTCTGCATCAGATCAACATCATCAGGCTTTCTAGGTATTCTACATGCAATTTGGTGCTGATCAGCAGCTCAATATCAGTAAATGATGAAAAAGATACCTGTTTGCTCCAAAGCTGGTCTCATTTTTCTCTCCCTTTTTTTTGCGCACTTGATTAGAACTCCTGACCCTCTATGGTCTCATTTTTCTTTCTCTTTTCTGTCCTTGTTGTGCACCTGAACAGAGTAGAACTCCAGAGCAAAGGAAAAGAGGTCCTCACCAACACGCCACTTATTGGAAGCATAATAGTCTCTTGCTTATTCATGACTGAAATAGCAAGGTTGCAATAGCAAAAGTAGCAGACAATGTGCTACCTTTACCTTTTTTAAGGAAAAAGCATATATGACATTCAATATGATGTATGATGTCTGAGTGCGAGTAATTCTTGTTCCTACTAAGGGTGTTACGGCAATGACAATTGTTGGACTATTTCAGCCCCTCAACCCCACCGACATGCAACCACACTGATGCTACAATCACGTCACTAAAAAGAGCCTGTTATAACTGAAAACTTCACTGCGCGGGGACGGTAGCACGGTAGGATCTACTTGGAACGACATCTTCCGCTGCTCCATTTTCTGCTCCATTTAGTCCAGATGAAGATTTCAAGGAAGGTGAGTTTAAATACTGTTGTCTGTAGTAACCTTGGCTGCGAGCTCCCCATATCCCGTTCAGTGCTAAATCCAGATGGAGATCTTCACTTTGATCATGGCTTTGAAAACGACCGAGATCCCCTTTCTCTAGCAAAAGGTTGTCTTGCACTTTGCTTGAAGCAGGTTTTGTACCATAGCCCGATTCACAGCGATCTATACTTGAGATTCTCAAGAACCCTTCTTGTAGTTGTTGATATACAGCTACTTGCTCATTAAATTTCACGGGTTCTGTTTCTTTTGCAATCAAAACTTGCTCGGATGATCCTTGTGGCAATCCATGGGTCTCTTTGAAATGGTTTAATCTTTGCTTGTCCTTTGTATTCAAAAACCGGCCACCACAACCTCTTACCCTCCTCAAGGCGTGCTGATGTCGTGACTCGTGTAAGTAAGGCTGTAGAGCATGAAATAGAAAAAGCAATTAGCAAAAACTAAAATCAATTGCACTTTCGCATGTGTCGTTATCTAAGAAGTTCAAGGGGTGGATTTATTAATGACATTCTTGTTAGTTCATAAAACAGAAGACCACTACCACTAAAATAGGAACATTATGTAATAGCATCTGAGTGCAATTCAAACAAAGATGAGATGCTTTGAAAAGAGGAAAAATTCTCACCTTTGACTCTTTACGCAGTTTATTTCATTTCAGAATAAAATTCTCTCCTTTTCGTAATCAAGCCATTTATTAGCATATTATTTGAACGACTTCATTGCGAGAAGAGTGTACAAAAGCTTGTGTGTTCGCTTTTCCATTTGAATTTTAGCCCAAAACACATGACAAACTTTTAAAATCTCATGCTAGAGTCTATACCCTTTTTGATTTGAATTGCAACTATAATAAAGAAAACATTTAGTACAAACTAAAAACTGAAATAGATCATCCGTATCCATGTCGAGGTGTCAAGGAAACTTTTAAAATCTAGTTTTCCCCTCTTTGGATCAGAAATATATATGTAAGTTATACACCCAATTCCCTTGAAATGTGAAATTTTTGGCCTCTTCCTAGTGTTGTTTGTATTTGCAAGTGGCCGTGAAAAATATGAAGAGATCCAGGCTTTTTCTTAAGCTGTGCTTATGGATGGTTGCAAATGACAGTTAGTAGTCATTGAATGTAATCACAGTACATCGTTCCTACTCCACCTCTAATCAAAAGACACATAGCAGGAACAATCTTGTGACAACGAGGACATGGTGGATAGCATTTACCATAGGAAACAATTGAGTTCTTGTAGTCAAGGTTTTCAAGGAAGCAGTTCGTTTTTTACCAGTAGCATTCAGAACCTATGCATAGGGAAAGTTCAGTAGCACACACTAGTACTTTCAAGAGAAACACTTACTTTCTTCTGTAACACACAGTTATTGCAGAAATACACTACTACTTTCTGCTGTAATACACTGTTATGCCAGAAATACACTACCACTTTATGCTGTGCTAGATTAGCAATAGGCAGAAAAAACATGAATTGAAAATATAGCTTACTGATTCTGCCGGAACCAAGAAGAATTTGTCAGAAGTCGCTGAGTAGTAATTTAGTGGCAGAATCTGTTCATCAAAGGGCTCTACGCTCCTTTGTAGTGGCTGTAAATCTTATCAATGGCCAAATAAGGAGTCAGGACAGAGCAACGATCAGAAGAGGATCCAACCATTCCCTTGCTGGCTGTTATTGCAACGATCTGACGTCAAAATCAGAAACAGAGCCCAGCGAAAATTATTAATTCCCTCTATGGCTTCCCAAAAGCTGAGTTTAGCTGACAATCCGGAATAGCTGCTGTTGGAGAGATTCATAGCATGCAAGTCTAGGGCTTCAAATATATTCGCACTTCAGATTTTCACACATTTAATCATTTCAAAAAACTTACTAAGCCAAATGGATCGTGATTCGGAACATCTACATGGACCACAGGTCCACAATGTTACTATTTGTCATTTATATAATATGGGGCTGCACATTCATCATCTGACATTTGGCATTGAGACATTTATGAGTCATATAGTCATTGTTGGCCTAGCATTAACACGAAGGCTCTAGCCTTAAACTCCTTACCTTCAACATCATAATCAAGCCTTTGCTCATTTTTTATTCATGTACAAGCCTATTACATTGATTAGCCATGAGCCCTTTTTTATTCATGCCTAGGCCTAAAAGCCTTTTGCATTGATATTTAGCACTACTACTATCACTAATTTTCGCTCCCAATGCCCTATCGTGGGAAATTGAAAGTGTGCTTTGTGTGTTGTTAATTTATCCATCATTGATGCTAAAAGCCATGATTCAATTCATAATTGGAGGAAAGTTTTCGGCTTCAAGATACGTTTGCTACTAAAATATTTTAAACTTATTCAGTTTTCTTAAGCCAAGGTCCTTGGTGCCTCACCTGCTGCTGATGATCATCACAAATGGAAGTTAACTATGGATGTGCAACTAAAAGTCTGTTTCGCTTGTCAGATACAATTCCCCCAACATATCAACTGTCAATATTTCTTCAAAGTTTCCGTCGACTTCACTAATATGTCACTCTGTTTGCAGCAGCAATGGATCACATTCCATCGGCAGTAGTGATCGAAGCAAGGCAGCAAGGCATGGTATTCCTTTGGTATGCAGCAGCGTTGGAAGCAAGGCATGCCAAGAGAGTATTCCTTTAGCAGCAAGGCAACAACAATGGTACCCGATGAGCCAGGTGATGGAGAGCGAAGCTAAATGAGTGAGGGAAACAAAGAAAGCAAAAAGACAAGCTCTATTAATCTCTTTTAGGTACCAAAAGGTTCATAAGACCAATGTGAATAAATCTCAAGTATGATAAGATCCAAGGGAGGATAAATATGTCTCCAAAGCAGCAGATATACTGCTATCCAGAGCTCTACAAAACTAAAGAAACTAGTCCCAACTACCTATTAAGAGAGAAAATGTAAAAAACATGGTACATTAGACAATGTGGCTGCCAAACAGGTCTCTTGCTATAGTATTATGTAACACAGTCAGGCTCTGCCGAAGAATGTCAAAATAGATGTAGCAGGTGCTGTCATAGATAATGATGAAACTGAAGTGGAAGCTGATGTCGGCATCGTGGTGGAATGTGGTTGTCTTGCCTAAAGCCTCTGAGACTGTCTCGTGGCTGTGTGTTGTCATAGACCCCTGTGATGCCACGAGATGGGATGCTATCTTGTCCTCTGAATCTGTATTTGGTCCAAACCTCCGTCTAGAGAAGAAGGAAGAATCCGAGGCTGAGAATCTTGGTATTGGAGATAGTCCCTTTGACATGTCTCTCTGTAACAGAAACATCTCTCAAATCAACAACGCCACACGACGTGGGTCCTCATATGACGTAAGTTATTGTAAGGGTAACTGGAGGATTTCGAAAGAGAGCCAGCAGTTAGCAATAGAGGGGATTCTTTGCCCCTACAGATGCATTGTCAATGAAGATTTAAGGTTTTTCAGGTGAGCTCCCGGATGTGCTACAAAATGTGGATAAATAACTATCAGGAGATCAACAAAATTAGGTTGAAGAAATACAAATGCCTTGCTACTTATGGACATAAATGAACCCATAAGGAAGAATGCAGATTGTAGAGTACAACTACATGCACATCAAATAGAAGTGCCAAAAATTGAGAGACCTTGATGTAATGTGACCTTTTTGGCTTGGAAAAGTAAGGAGATCGGCCAAGATTGATCCTGCTGAATTTTAGGGATTTGGAGATAGGGGACAGTGTTATGAGTGATGGAACCATTTTCAAGAAATATAACATCCAGTTAGACGATGACCTAACGATGACCTGACACTGTACGATGGAATCTGAGAAGGTGAACGAAGCACAGAAAAAGGGACATTGCATTTTTTAGGGATGGTAAGATGGGATACTGAATAAAAGGTGAGAATAGGGAAAGTATGGGATTTCAATGGCTTGACATCAAGAATAGTCAATCAGCATGCAGTCTTTTTGTAAGGGAATAGACTCTGTTGTTTTTGTCGAATTATGGGAACATGAGATGAATGGCCTTCCTGAAAATTTTTGATTCTGTACAGCTAACTACACTTTGAAACTCTATAAAGATCATGTAGGAGGCCAAGGGAATGGAGGAATTGCTGGTATATTGTTTCCGACATGTGGTAAAAGTGGTATGGTTAGTGTTTATGGGATGTAACTTTGGATTGAAATTCAGGGTGATTAGAAAGTCCGTTTGATACTTCACACTATTACACTCGGGAGTGTATACATAGGAGGGCCCGAACTATATTGAAAAGGATGTTTCATGATGCCTTATTATATTGGCCGCCGTGACATTATAAGAGAGGGTGGTCAATGCTTTAGATCCCCTTGAGGGTATATGTGAGCCAATCACCAGTACTCATAGGAAGGATGTCCACTCTCTTGCACATTATTTGTTTTCTACAGTAGTGAGTTTGAGATGATTATTGGTTGAATTGGAGGTCAGGGTTGTGGATTGAGAGATGTACTCATATCCATCTTATTCAATACGTCTCGCTCTTTCATGTAGAGTTAAAATTTACATTAGATAGACAGCCCTTGGAAATAATCTTGTCTTGTACATATATGGAATTACACATATTATATGCAGCATGAGACATGCTGCCATTAGTCGATAAAGCAAGGCAATCCTCCCTAGTCAATATGTAGTGGTTCTATCAACTGATTCTGAGATAAGTCCATCGGATATACAAAAAGATTTCATTCTAGATTCCATTTTGCAGATTTAGAAAGAATAAGATGTAAGTCAAGAATAAGAGCGTCAGCATAGTGAATAAATCAGGTCACGAGCCTAGTCAATTTATTGCTTAGTTGTAGAAAATAGTGTAGACAATAACTACATTTCACGACAAACCACTTAGTTGGTTTAGGATAAATAATACTTTGTTACCTTAGAGAAACCATGAGAATAAGAGGATCAATAAGAGGTGTCCACATAAGAGCTTCATACAAGGTTCAAATTCTTTGTGTTTTGTAACCCTCTCCCTTTTCTCTCTCTCTCTCTCTCTCTCTCTCTCTCTCTCTCTCTCTCTCTCTCTCTCTCTCTCTCTCTCTCTCTCTCTCTCTCCCCTTCAACATGGTCTTTTTGTTTTTGCTTTCTTTGTGAGGTTGATGTGGCATGAGCTTGCCACATAGCCCCTTATTGAATCAAACCTGCTCACTAGATGTTCAATTGGTTGGATAGTAGTCCATTGAATCAATAAAAAATTCCATCATAAATCTCTAGTGACGACCCGGTCAACATTTTGAGTAAGATCAGACCAAGAGACATTGTTGCAGATCAGAAATGTTAAAACAAAAAGTCACATTGATAAGATCCATCATGGCTATGCATGTGAATGGCCCTAAGGTCGATGGTGCTGGCCACAGGGGTCTTGTTGAAGTTACATTGCACATAGTTACTAGCTAAGCAATGTCATAGAGGATGAATTTAGTAGTGTCTATTAGGCAACAAATAACATAAGAAATGAAAAGATACTATTAAGTCCCTAAAAACAACGTCTAGATGGTGTGCTTTATTCAGTTCCTGTGGTAGGTGAACTGCTTGAGGGAAAGCCTACTCCATCACGAGGCTGTCACATAGTCTTCAAAAGAGCATGATAATAAAAAAAGTAAAGTGCAAAGGTTAATTTCTATCCAACTAAGGCATCTACAACAACAGTAGCAATGTGTTAAATTGTCGGCACGTGTACCTCAACATTGGATCAAGTCTCATCAATGCCAACAAGGTCATATCCAGAGAATTCAAGTCCAAAATGCCAAAAATACTTGCCACTACCTCCTTGGGTCCCAAATGATACACATGCGTACAATATCTCCTATATATATATATATATATATATATATATATATATATAGAGAGAGAGAGAGAGAGAGAGAGAGAGAGAGAGAGAGAGAGAGAGAGAGAGAGAGAGAGAGACATGAATATTATTGAAAATTCGGCAAATTTTGTGCTCTTAAAGAAAACCACTTGTTGTAATCTCCACTATCAACACTAATTTTCAAATTGTGGCAACATCAACTACTTGTGCAACTTGTCTTTGCCAACACATAAGCACACTGATAAAGCCTTGCCTGATGCAATGTCATGGGGCTAACACCAATTTTGCTTGGGAAAAGATATTCAACCAATTCTGGGAGTAGCTCATCGAATAAGTGAAAAGGTTTTATTGTAAATACCATTTTCTGGCTTGAATAAGAATAAGCGATCTGATCAACATCTTGTGTATATAAGTTGAAACTGAAAGCCTTATGATTGTGAATAAATTAGGCACGGATCTACCTAGTTTAACGGTTGGCCATAGAAAACCACGTATAGAATATCCCAAATTATGGGCCAAACCACTCAGTTACCTTAGGATAAGTTAACTTAGAGAAACCATGTGAATAAGATGGCCAATAAGAAGTGGCCACATAAGGGGCTTATCCTCATTGTATATAAAACCCATATTCTTTGTTTTTTGTGACCTCCCTTATTTCAAGATTTGAGGTTTTTGTCTCGCTCTTGCTATTTCTCTCCCCCTCTTTTTTTGTCTTCTACTTTTTCTCTTTTTCAAAATTCTATTCCCTTCCATTCCTTTCTTATCCTCATCTTTCTCGTTCTCTTTCACTATCTATTTTATTTTATAATCATGCTATGTCGCATTTCCCAATACAAAAAGATTATTGTGATGTAGTTTGCTTTCATGTTCCAATTGTGTTTCGTAGTTAACCTTATTTTCGACAAAACCATCTTTTTTTGTTAATATCATGTTTTGTGCATAAGCTTTAGCTCTCTTGTTTGCATTGGTGAGGTTGATGTTGTTTCAGTTTGCCATTAGCTCCTCGGTTCGATCAAACCCTCTCATCGCATCGCTATGCTATACAATGACACTTTCAATCCAAACATCACTCTTGCAAGCTCTCCATAGCTTGTGAAGAATTGTGCAATGGACATATACATGATGCATAGACTTAAGTGTCATCTCTTTGACACTCTAGTCACTCATACAATTATGCAGCAAAGGCATAGTGCATTGGACTCGCGATATTAGACTAGGCTAGCTTTTCTCATCTCCAAATTTCTATGCTACCACAGATAGTTGAAGGTATGATGGTATCTTGAGGCAAGATGGAGATGGAAGCTCATTCATGGAGTATCATGGTGGATACATGGCAACAAAGGACAAAGGAGGAGGAGACATGCAAGCAAAAGTTGATCACTCACATTTATTGTTTGTTTGCTGTATTTTTCCAGAGAGTTCAGAGTTGGAAGCATGGTGGAATCATTTCATTTACATTCTATTCGATTCTTCATGTTCTAGTCACATTTTTACATGTAAAATTGATGTAAGAAATAGTGAAGCATCTCAGGTGGACACTATTCTCTATATCAATTATGGTTGTTTCTATTTTGAGCATTACAGGATCATTGAAAGGAGATCTATTCTTAGGAAGAAGACCTCAACTCCACAATGAATTATGCCAATCGAGTTTTTTGCACCTCTCGTATAACTAGAGGCCATCTTCAATTTGATCATCTACTTGCAGAGAGTCATGGAATGTTGGAGGGTAGAACATGGCTAGCACTTGAATCATCCAAAGACAAAATTTATGAGCAAGGACATCATTGATGTTGGTACTCCCAAGCTTCATGACTACTAGACTCAATTGGCATCTCTTTATCACACCTTCAAGAAGGGTTCCATTCTTACATTCAATATTGTATCTATAAATCACACGCTCAAAAAGTTTGGCAGGCCCATTGAGAGCCAAACTACACTTCGACAAGGCTATTTTCTATAGAGGAATGTTGTTGGAATTCTGATATCACCGCGATATTTGGACACATGCTTATTGCATAATCTTCAAATTGCGGTGGGACTTGGGATAGCTTCATGGTTTTTGACATAAGCCACACATGGAGATCAATCATTTTCAAAGGCTTGTTTGGAAAATTAGGATTTGGTAGTTATGTTCCAAGGGAGAGGTTGAGAGGCTAAGGAGAAATCTATCTTCCACTACCCCATATACTACAAGATTAAAAGGAGATATAGTTACTTAATTTGGGATCAATAGGTTACACTACACTTGTTTGATATTATATTCGGGTTAAGATGTATTGCCTCAATGATACGAGCGATGTTCTCTTAAGAAGTGAAACATGTTAAACTACTAGCATTGGAGATCAGCTATAGTTGCAAATTACATCCTACTTTTCTAAACGCTATCCAAAATTGATGCAAACGCAAATACAAAGTTAGTGCTAGGATGAGGTCAACATCTTTTATAGAGACTATGAGACGAGACAACCTACAAAACCAACACGTGTGTGAGGCATGTGTGCTAGGCCTGTCAAATAGAGACTTATACTAACGTTGTTGCTGCATGTCGTAGGGCCTTTTGGAAGTTGATTAACCCTAAATCCTCACCATTGTATTTATCACATTTTTGGATGAATAGAGTATAACTGTAAAGGCAATTTTTGATGTTCATGTGGCAACTACTTATTCTCTTACTACAGTGTTTTGTGTTTTCACTAGTGCTATTGATTGTGTTACATATTCACATTGTTTTGATGAATGATTGCTAGTTTAGATGATAAGATTTGACATTATCAGTCTTCTATTATAATGACATATGTGGTCCTTGACGCACAAGACCATCCTCAGCTAGCTCAACTACAATTATTGCAGTAAAAACAAAGATCAAAGTTCGAAAGGTAGCCAATTTCTTGCACGAAATGCAAGAAATGCAATGAGCACATGAAAATGTCTAGAGTGCCTTGGATAGGGACAAACATTATGCTAGAGTGCCTTGGATAGGGACTAACATTATGCTAATCTACAACGATCTCCTCGTGAATTCCAAGTGGGTGATTTGGGTTTATGAATACCGAAGGATTCAAGAGTAATGTGTATAGAAAAACATTATAAATTGTCTACATGTTATTGTGGACCGTACCAAATAATCAAAAGAATTGAAACTTTAGCCTATTGTTTGGATCTCCCAGATGGAATTAGGGTTCACCCAATATTTCATGTGAGTCAACTATCATTGTCAGCTTCCATGAATTGATAAACTTAGTTTAAAAGACACCTTGCACCTCATGGAAGACATATCTGAAGAAGTTTCTTTTTAACCCAAAAAAGCACGTGATACTTGGAGAGTAAGATGGAGAAATTATATTGGCACTGAGTAATCGGTTTGTTGGAAAGGTTGCTCTGAAGTTGATGACTTATGGGAACAAGCGACTAGTCTAAACAAGAAACTTTCTAATTTCATATACTTTGAGGATATGAATGTTCTAAGGGGGGAAGAACTTAGGTTAGACATACAAAACCTCGGGTTGGTCTACGTTGCATATGGTTATGACTCACATAGGACCAATGCCAATAGTGATTGCTAGGGGATGTACCTGATGGCTTGGATATTCTTTACTAACGCTCTATGAGGCCTCCTACTTAGAGTGAATGAGTAGGCCTATGAACTGGTTTCTCAAGATTGTTCGTTGTGATCTTTGAGACTCCTAGCAGTGCCATCCATGTCCTATAGCAATCATTTAGGCTATGATTAGATAGCTCGATTTCTAGAAATCTTTTATTCTCTACATTGTGCATGTTGACATTATTGTCAAATCGATCTCTTGATCATTGATTTTATGTACATTTCTTTCAAAGATAGTGATTGATTGTCCCTAGGGCCTAAATATTTAGGTGTTTTTCCAGGATCCTTTCAGCCTACTCGTGGTCTCAAGTAAATGGTGATAGACTTGCTACAACTACAAAGATAGGCCTATAAATTAAAGTCAACTTATCAGGCACATGGGCCACTGAACCTCAATATCCCAATAAGGAGAATGTTATTTGTTTGCATTGTACTCAAAGCCATAAACCAACAAATGCCCTTTGCTTCATCAGAAATCTATTCCCATTGTCTAAGTATTGTAATTTGAGTAACGTGACAAATCATGAGACTTAGAGTGCAAGCTGTTTGACAATCCAATATATGCCCAACAACATTATGAAGTCGAGGGGTGTAACCGACTAGACTTGCAACCATAGAAACAACAACTAACTTTGACCGCCCCTAGGTCTATGTCAGCCCTAATTGTAAGATCGTCTAGTCCACAGATGAATCATCACATAGCATAAAAAAACCTTAGCAAAACCCCTTGGATGAGCATCATGCACCCTTGTTTAACATCGATGACATTGAAGCTGAAATTTATCCACTTTACGCAAGTTAATTTAGACAAGCTGGGTAGTGTGTGCCTCTTGGTGTTTAGTTATAATGAGCCATGTTGAATAATAGAGAGGCATATAATTGCATATGTTGGGAATGTGGATGAGACGTTGTTCTGCCTATTGTTTTGACAAGTTCAATGGGTATAACCTTCGTAACCCAATGGGAAACATATGCATATCGAGTAATGGGTAAGTATTTTTGATGATCTATGCATTCATTATGATCGGAACACACACCTTGAGAAGCTTTAGAAGGTTTTGATGCAATGTTGCAAGAATGGGATCTCCTCATCTTCACATTTATGGGACATGCTAACTATTGTCGGAGATTCATGCTCAACTTTGCACTCCTAGTCTAGCACATCTATAGACATACAATAGAAACCAAATGGAAGCAAGAGGTGCTAGATAGCTTGCAATGGATCAAGGATGCTTTGGTCAACTTGCCCTCTCAGTTCACATCTGGTTTCGTGATTTCCATTACCACTAATAGAAATAGAAATTCAGTTATATTGTTGAAACCTAGTAATAGGCTTACAAAATGCCTCACATCCACACTCACAAGGAATCACAAATAGGCCAGAATTTTATCCAATCACACATTAGGTGACTCAATAGATCCATTTGATCTAGGAATTACAAATGGTTGTTCATGCTAAAAAAGGGAGGCACAATATCACCATTACCAAGAAATAGATGGTGGAAAATACGTATCGAAATATCTAGTGAAATGGTTGATCCTGAGCTACTACCACAAATGCACAAAATGAACTAAAAGTTGATGATTCTAGTTGTTCTCAATCAGATTCCATCACAACAGTTCCTATAGATAAGAATTTAAGACAAGAAATGAGTTATAATAAGTGCCAAAATAAAATCTGCATGACTTTAAAAACTCATTGTTTGTACTCATGTAGCATGATCGAACATCTTGCCAAAATGCAAGTATGATCAATTTCCTTAATTGCGTGACGTTTGAAACTCATTTTTGTACTCATCGACTATGCAATTGTCTTAAGGTAGCATGTACAACTGTTCGACAAAAAAATGCAAGTATGGGTCATGTGCTAAGTTGGATTATACTAGCTTCCGATCAAAACTTAATCAAATATACCATGAAGACAATTCGCATTCATGTCATTAGTAGCATGGCAATTAGTCAGAAACTTACTTGCACAAGGGTAAGTAGGTGCAATTAAAAAATCAAGTTACCACTTCATTGGTAGAACTCTTACAAAACTTTCAAAATCTCCCAATGCTTGAAAATCTAGCGAATGGCTTTTTTATTAGTTTTTATGTATCGTTCTAATGCAACCTGGTAGCAACAAACTTCCTACTAAGCTCATTGATTGTTAAAATGCTTGGCCATCCCTTCACTAATTACCACCATGTGGCACAATTCACCTTCTCCACCATCTATCAATGACAATGTGCTTGTCCCTTATGTGGATCATACCACTCTATCTATCTGAGGCTCTATAATCAGCCTATAAATTCCTCTATGATGAACTAATACTTGACTTCAATCCAGAAGACTTGGTGCAATTATACAACCAAGCCACTCTTAGTATGAGTAGTTGAAGCACACCAACGTCACCAAATCTCCCTTTGAACAATACACCATCTAGATTCTAGCAACTTCTAACAGAGCAACATGCACCTTTCTTATAAGTCTACTTATAAGACTACGAGACTGCATAGCACAGGGCCATCCAACCTTTGATAGCAATCCTATTACCCCAATAGAATACATTACACCTACTGAGCAACTATCTTCAAAAGACCAACAATAGGACACTATGACACAATCTACACATGGTATGAAACCATCCACCTCCACAATGATTCATTGATGTATTTGAGATCATTCATTGGAATTACTATCTTGATTTTGGTCTGAGCTTTACATTTGTTGTGGAGATTCTTTGAGAAGCTACTTTTGGATGCTTATGATGACTGATTTAGGGATGTTTTAGGTGTTATACGACCTATCTAAAGAAGGTTAAGGATCATATTTGAATGCTCTTCAAGTGTTTTTCATTCTATTCAAGCATGTGTGGTGTTTGTTTGATCATTGTAGCAAATTTGTGAGTGCTTTGTCTAACAATCAAAGTTTTAGACGCATTTTATGAAATGTGCCAAAAGTGTTGCATTTGGCAAGGAGTTGTTCGACTATCTTTGGATGACCTCGACAAGTTGATGTAGGTTCCTTGTGTCAAACACTAATGGATGAAACAAATTTTTCAGAAAATTAGTACCATATGCAATTTATGAGCCAACGAGCAGGAGCTTTTGAAATTAGGAATATGGGAGCAGAGACAACAAGATCCTTGAGTTTTTCAAAGCTCTGATTTACTTTCTCATTCCACACAATGGATGGGCCTTGTTTTATCCTTTTAGTTCTTAACCCTTTAAGGAAGTTATTAAGGAGTGCTTCAATCTTTGAATAAGTTTCAATAAATTTACGAAAGAAATCAATAAATCCCAAAAAACGACTCGTTTGGCGAATAGTTCATGAGGGCCAACCATTTAACTACTATCTTTGTATTTTTTGGGCCACTTTTCAATTCACTACTACGAATAGTACTGTAAGTTCTGACAATTCTTGCTTAACTATGCTTGAAATAGTACACGATATTTAAATTTAATTGGCTATTAAAGCCACAAATTCTTCACATCCTAGTTATTTCCAAAAGAATCATACAAAGAGTGCAAACTTATCAATCAAAACCTTGTCAAACTAACGTCGCTATCTAGAAAGGAAATATTGTCTATAGTTTATGCCCTAAATCATTGGAAGTCATGTCCTTCCTTAGTGAATTAGTTGTAGCAAAGTCCTAAATAAATTAGTATTAAGAATTGTAGCATTAAATACTCATCTAATATTTTGCTACATTGCTTAACACAAGGATTGAAAGGGTGAGAATGATTTCCCTCAACAAAACAACTTCCTTCACTATCTTTTGAAGATCCAAACCACTCCAAAAACTTGTTGAGTCGGTGAGTGTAGCCTCTTGTTATGCTTCTGATCCAACTATGGCTCTGATACCAAACATTGGAGCCAAACCACCCAACCAAGTAGAAGCTGAAGATTAGTCTACAATAGTCTCACCTGAGAGAGAGAGAGAGAGAGAGAGAGAGAGAGAGAGAGAGAGAGAGAGAGAGAGAGAGAGGGGAAAAACAAGATTCAAAGAATTCCCAATGATAGGAGGGTGAGTTTCTACTTGTATATATAGCTTACAGTAGCTTGTGCATGATGACATGCAACCCCCATGCAGGTTGGTCCCACTCTAAATCCAACTGATATTCCCTCTACACACATACAGTTGTCGCATACCATGTGCAACTCCACGTGTCACCATAGGAGTGCCTATGTCCTCTCAAGATTTCTTGAATGGAATTTCAAGACATAATTAATAATCTCGACACTAGAGGGCCTAAATACCCATGTCAAGGATTATTCCAAATCCGCGTGGACATGGACATAAAAGAGACCATGTTGCTCTCTCTCTCTTTCTCTCTCTCTCTCTCTCTCTCTCTCTCTCTCTCTCTCTCTCTCTCTCTCTCTCATGAACTCTGTTCAATGCATTTAACGCTTGGTATACCTCCTTCAATTTTTTTTGCAAACAACCGCTCAGGATGACGTCGTTATTATTGTACCGGTAAGTCACGTTGAAAAAACATTTTTGCAAACTAAATACATTCTTACTTAAAGGGCCTTCTTGGGTTTCAAGAAGACTTGTTCCACAAGATATACATAGAATGATAGGATCATGACACCTAATGGTAGTATAGTCTAATGATGGGTAGCAAACCCTATTTTCCACCTTAGAAAGCTATAAATGGAGGGTTGATGTATCAACTTCTCCACAACACACATGCTCTCTCTCCTTCTTCTTTGTCCTCTTCATCTCTTTCACATTCTTCATTCCACTACATAGCGTGCTTCATTATACCACACGGATCCCTACAGGTTTGGAAAATCAGGTGGTTGATTCATCGTACAGCCTATCGTTGGGATAGCTACTGCCTGTTGGCAATAATTGGATACAAACGTACCACCACATTTCTCAGGTATGAACCCACGCTGGGCCGCGATCTGCCTACTGGCAATAAGCTAATATTGCTATGATAGTATTCAAGTTTTTTGGTAGTAAAAATGTTGTCTCACAGCGATGAGATACAAAGTGAATGTAGACACTGATCACCCACGTTTTATAATCTATAAGACAACACACGATCTGCTGGCAGGGCGCAATTTACATCATTCCATAGTGCGCTGGACAACGGACCTCAATCACACTCTTGTAGAGGTATTTAGAGATTCACACCACCGTGAGACTTATTGTATTCACACTAGTTGTACATACATTCATACTTTGTGGAACGTGCTTCCAAAAAGGAAGAGATGTGATCTACTGTTGTTTTCCAACGACATATTGAGTGCATTTCCTTCCACACTATATAAATGATATACACATGTGTTTTCTTGGATAATTATATGAAATTACTTGCTTGTAGGATGAGTTGAAGCGATTGAAAGTCATTTTCACTTTGCTGTTTAATTTACAGTATTGGTTGTGTGATCGAAGTGTTAGAAGTAAAGAAGCCTCCTTTCTCCATTAAGATAAAGCTTGTAGACTTCTGCATTACATATACATGGCATATAGACATCTTTTGACGGTTTTTTTTTTTGAAAATGATAGACGGGATACACTACTAAGTGAGGGATGGCTAACACTCAGGATATGGCTTCACCATGAATTTAGGTATTACACTTAGCACATTCTTGCATTATGATGACGAGGCAAATTCTATAACATACAATTGTTATTTGGGTTGACATACATCTTAATAGCCATCTCTTACAAACCAATACGTTGCCTCTAAAGAGCTTTCGGTTAAACCAATTAAACGTAAAGATGGATTGCTTGAAGGATATATGAATGTAGGGATAATTACTTACTTTAGTTGATTCTATTATCGACTTTATAAACGAACCAATGTGTGCTTACATTGTAACTGTTGTTTTTGCGAAAGTAAAAATACAATGCATTGTGCTTTGTTAGGCTGACATTGTAGACTGCATTCTCAGATATGGATTGGAAATCTCGGGTAGTTGGTATGGCACAGATCTACCCTAACTACTTATCATAGCATATAGACACTCATGTGTTCACATGAGGACTAAGAGGTCAATATGGCACGAATTTGCCCTGATACTCGACGACTATGAAGAGATCAAACCCATTATGCTATTAATAGAAAAATTTGGTTTTTTTTCACTTTAATATATTAAAGCATGTAGAATATGATTTTCTTGCCCTCATACTGATCAGTACCCTTATACGGTTGCTATATTTGAATTGTTGGTAGGAAAGATTGGACTATGTTATGTATTCTGCTATTGAAGTTGTCATGTAATGAGTCTAGTTTTGGACATGGATAACAATTGATGCTCAGTTGCGACACATGTCTTCCTCACAGTACTCACTCGTGCGGTTTTGTGATGTGGGATGGTGGCAGGTAACAGCTGAGCGTCTTGAAACTTGCCTCGTCTTACTGTACTTTGTAGTGTAAGATTTCATGCAGCTTTTTTACAACCTGTTATTCTATAAAACAAAGGGTTCAAAAGGTTTGGTCTTGCTTTGTTAAGGGCGAAACAAGCAAGTAAATCATGAGAGCATTTCTTAATTAGATGTGTGTGTGTGTGTGTGTGTGTGTGTGTGTGTGTGTGTGTGTACATAGTCATAGTTTTGCAATTCCTTGCTTTTGGATGCACTATTTCTTGTCAATCCTGTATCATCGATTAATAGAGCACCATATTTTTATGTAAGCGAACTGCTATCTACGTTTTTCCTAGAAGCACAAAAACAAAATCCTTTCTACACTTATGCAATCAACAATAGCATTTCGCTTTTGATCACAACATTTTCACCACAACAACTCGCCTAAGTCAATGATCCAGTCATACAAGCAAGCCATGACACTAGGGTGCCATGGATTGGAACCACTTTGGCGGTCGGGGAATGTTACCCGATACTCAAGATGCTTGAAATAAAATAAGTAGAGTGCAAAAATAGGATAGTGGTCTAAGTTGGCATTCTGCATGTATAAGCCCAACTTGGTACCTTAGACCTAGTTAGATAATGAATAAAGATCTAAAAATCTTGTAAACTCAAGGTAGAAAGCACAATATGGAATCCTAAGTTAGTAAAAGCACAAAGTCCATCCAATGGACCATTCTTAGAGAAGTGGAAAAATTTAATTAATGGAAAGCAGGCCTTGTGTCCTTCAATGGATCAATCATAAAATAGGAGCTCTACCTCTTCTCCATAAAAGAGATGAATCGTTTGTAGAGGGTGACTTTTTGGGCACTAATGTAAAGAGTCTCTCTCTCTGCCCCTACCCCCCCCCTCCCCCTTGCACTACTCACAACCTACCTAATATTTCCATAATGTTCTTGCTTTTGTTTCTATAAAGAAGTAGTTGTTGATTGCTTTAGTGCGCTTTAGTTTGGTTAAATTCCTTCTTGTTGATCCACATCATTGTAGATAACATCCTTGTACATAGCTTTCGTGCCTTGTTGCTTTTGATAGCTTAAACTAGCATGTGATGTAATAAGCATCTCCATGGCGGCTCATTTGAACAAACCAACTTGCCATTGTGCTACGTGATGCTCAAGACTTCATGACTATTCCATGCTTGGATGTCCTTGAGAAATCTTATAACAATAAGATCTTCTAAAGAGATTGAAGTTGCTTGTGTTGTCGGCATGATGATAAGGAAAGAAAAAATATCAACAATGTCACCTACTTTTTATGAAAGGATATGAAGAAGAAAACTTGAAAAGTGGTGAAGACCACTTTGTACTCATGGTTGGTTTTTCCAATATTACTTAGGTGCGAGATACGCTATTTGGATGAGGGCAAAATAGGTAGAGCACACTTATTCATGCTTTCAAAAAAAAAATTTATGATATCCTTAAGCACTAGATGGGCTATTTCGCAAGGGACAAATAAGTTGGGGCGCACTTATCCCATATCTAAAAAAATCAATTTTTTTAACGAGAAATATGTTTTAAAAAATAGAAATCCAAACATATTGCTTAGATGTGAGACAAACTATTTGGTTGAGGACAAATAGTCTTGTGCACACTTATCCGATATCAATTGCATGATAGGGCTTATGTACAGAAAATCTTCTAGGAACATTATTGTGAAAAATAATAACTAATAGCAAAATGTTTGTAGTACCTCTTGAAGAAAAATCAAAGACACCAAAAGAAATTGTAAAATAAAACTGATCATTACCAAGAAAAGATGAATCGAGGATACACCGGAGATGACTTTCAAGAGTAGGGTATTGAGAAACAAAGCCTTAAAAGAAAATCTAGCTGCTAGAGCAAATGAGCCCAAGAAAGTGCTCATTACCAAGTTATGAACAAGATTTACAGATATGGCATCACATTAGCTCAAAAGAGTCAATAAAAGATGATTACAAAGTAAGCTCCAACTAAGATTTTTGAATGAACATCAATTACAAGAGTCATGAGATAACAAATTTCTACAAGAACTATGATAAAGTCCCTTATAATGAGCTCAAAAAGTGAATCATATCGTATGCTGCAGTTCCAATAGCAACTACTCTATTTGTCCTAAGACAAAAACCCTTGAGGAACCTTCCATGAATCTCTAATCAGGGGAAACACTAACCCAAATAGAAAAGTGGCATGTCTACTTATGAGCTATCTTTAGAAGCCCTAATTATTTTACTTAAAATAAAGATATAACTTAAGGGCTTAATATGCACCATGAGCCCTAAGCTCACATAGAATTTTATCTAATTCCATAAAGTGCATGAAGGAATTTGTGCAAAGTTTACAAAACAAGAAAGTTAATTTTCAAAAAAGTGCACATAATAGGAGAATTTGTTGTAATGAGAAATGCTTTATTGACCTTAAAATTTGAATATACACTATGAGTAAATTGAAAATACAGTGCTCAACGTCAAATTGCCTTCACAAGGAATTCCTCACAATAATTTACTGAATCTCCCATTGAAGCCATAAATTGAAGAGTGAATAAATGCAGATTCAATATTGAAAATGATCGATTAATTCTGAATTGCCAACTTTTGATATGTCTTTCAACAATAAGAGTATGAGTGAGTTTGACTTGATTTGGGGCTAATTTGAGAAGCTTACTACTTTGTTTTTTTTTTTTTTTATGAAAAGAAACATGCAATGAATGATAGCCAATGCTTATTCATAGAAAATCCATAATTGTAGTGCTTCATGAATCTTAGGCAACTTCTCTATGAAACTTGAGCAGAAATAGAGAAGGATGAAATTTGACTATTTTGAGCCCTTCTCAAGTCATGTACGATAGTCTATGTAATATTAGCGTTTAAATACTCTATTTTTGAAAATTTTGAATATTGTGGGCTTCGAAATATGTGCATGCAAGCATTGACACAAATTAAGATTCAAATGGAGTTCATTATGATCCCCAAATGAACAAAAAACAATAAACAACTATGTTGTTATAGAACTGTCAAAAACATTCCCTTAGAAGTCTTAAACATGATTCAAAAAGTTTTTCATTTCAGATTTCAGAGCTATAAGCTTGGAGTGGCAAATGCGACCAAGGTAGTCACATGGGTCTAAGACGAAGACGAGAGTGGTGGAGGCTAGTATGGGCGAAGAAACAAAGGTCATGTTTTTTTTTTCAAACTCCCCTCTCTCTCTCTCTCTCTCTCTCTCTCTCTATATATATATATATATATATATATATATATATAGTCTTCGTTATGTGCCTTACTAATGATTTCAATCATAATTACAAGAATTCAGCTAAAAATGGTGACGTAACATAGGACATCTATGTTGATGATACAAAGGTCAAACACATAACAATAGCCACAAATGACATGGTGAATCAATAGGTGTGTTGTACATTCTCAAGATGACATGTAAATAAGCCACTTGAAACCAAGTTGAAAGATCAACTGTCACAAGATGAGTGATTACATGTGAATAAGGCACTTGAAACCTAGCGCTGAAAGATGAACTTTCACAAGGGAGTGGACGTTATATAAATACAATTTTTAATGATAGAATAGTGCATGTAAAGCTCTTTGTAGTCCAAAACAATCCATTAATCTTCATAAATGAAGGTGGCCCCCTCTCCAAGCCTCTTAAAGCTATAAATAGTCAATTGACATTTAGTCACCTAAGAGCTAAATAAATCATTTTATATTATTTCATAAACAACCACTAAAAGACAAAATTAGGATATTGTGGCTCTTTTTTGAATGAAAAATTTAAAATTTCTCCACTCTTCTTGCATATTTTTTGCAGATGCAAGAAACGGGGATGTTCTTGCCAGGTTTATGTGCCCTACCCATCGCATGGTTTTATGATCTTCTTTGTTATCTTATAGAGATAAACATAAACAATTTTGTCTCATTTCCTATTTAGTAGCATTATCATCAAGAGTGTGTTATAACTTAGGTTTGGATGGGTAAGGTGTGTGGTTTTGAAATATTATTTCTAGCATCAGTGTGGTATATTTGGTATCTTTCTTTTTGCCCTCTTCATCAACTCAATTTCTATTTGGCGATTGAGGTATGAGCGAATGACATGTATGATATTGGAGTAGTTTCAACTTTGCTTTGAGTTACATTGTGGATTGTAGTAAATCTCCTATTGCCAAATTTTGTAAAGTAACCACACACCATACTGATGAATGCTCATTAAACGCCCATCCATAGAATCCATTTGAAATCGTCCCATGCACAGGAGCTATGACACACACATTAAGCATCATCAAGATTTAGATCATAATGGTGTCCCATACTATTGATACCTGTTGTCTCTAACATGCACTATCATGAGGCTAGAATAATGTCTTGGTCATGCACATGGGCTCGTACCATTTACCACTCCTGCAAATAGTTGCAATGAATGGCACCGGGGAGCTCCTATACCTATATGTAGTACAAATACACCCCTCTCTAGTGCAATTACACATACTAACACATGTTATCTATAATATCAAAAGCTCCAACACAACGTTCTATCTCATAAACACCTAATCATTTACGTAAAATTTCCATCCCAAAAAACTTCTTTCTATAGGGAACAATCCGATAAATTTCAGTCTCACATCATCATTTTTTTTGAGGTCATCATTTGACTTACCTTTCCAATGAACATGTATTCAAAATCTATTTGGTGTCTAAGCTTATGTATGACTTTTTCAAAATTACATTAAATAGTTCCATGCTTCTTTGATGTCAAATATGAGGTATTACATTAGGTTATCTTCAAATAGTATAAACCATATGACAGATCTTCCTCATCCATGCTAATGACTTTGAGGAAGGGTGGAAATAAGATATGCTGAGAATCCAACATTCCTCTTTTTGATGGAAGTATTGGTTCTATTGATGTGGTTGAGCAGTTTTTTTTATTTTGGGCGATTATTTCCAAGATGGCAAAATAGATGAGACATACATTATCATTTCCAACATGCTCGAAACACACAATTATAGTTGCAACATACATCAATTTTTTGTCAAATATTTCCAATGTTTGATTTGGAAGAAATTTTTTAGTTACATGTACGGTTTTCATGAGTGTGATGTGAAAGTTTCCTCACAATAATACAATTTCATAGTCACATTTTCGCTCAAAAAGTAACACAAAATGCCTTATATTATGAGGACACGGAAAGAAGAGCAATATTAGAAGTACATGAAGAGAAAAGAATAACATTAGAGGAAGCCTTAAATGAGCGACATCGCAAGAGCAAGAAAGAAGGAAATGAGAAGAAGATCGAGAAGAAAATACAATGAACTTCTCCGATTATTGATAGGTTGGGTGTCTCACACAAATTTTATTGCTTAACAAAAGTGTGTCTCATACAAATGAATGGCTACATATAAGTAGTCCAAGATGGCTATCTACCTTCATGACTGTTGGTTGTCCAATAACTTGATTAATGGCAATCTAGCTACCATAAGTTACATAAGATAATTAAGTATCCCAAATAACAAGTTAGGTACTTAATTCACATGTATAGGCCCCTAGTGGACCCATGAGTCCCTACAAGTTAGTTTCATACTAACTTGAGCCTAAAATATAAATGACCATGGTTACACAGATCTCGACCTTTTGGGTCATAGTAACCTATGGCTTCTACATCATTTACATTTATTATTCTAACACCCTCCTTAAATGAAAATGACATGTATTCACTAAGTCAGAAAATCAGCATGTTGCTTTAAATTTAAATCTTCACAAAGAGCTTTAAATCGAACTCTAGGCAATGCTTTAGTGAGCACATCTGCAATATAATCCTCCGTGGGACAATATTCAAGCGTGATGTTGCCATTATGAAGCTTCTCCCAAACAAAGTGATAGTGGATCTCGATATGCTTTGTTCTTGCATGAAATACTGGATTTCGTGCAATGGCAATAGCACTTTGACTATCCGTAAATAGGAGAGTAGCTGAGGGCTGGCCATGCTTCATATCGACAAGTAATTGTCTCAGCCATATACACTCTGTAGTGGCTGAAAACGTTGCTCTATGTTCTGCTTCGCTTGAGTATGTAGCAACGATGGGCTGCTTCTTGCTTAACCAAGAAACTGTAGAATTTCCAATGAAAAAGCAATGACCACTAGTAGAACGTCTAGTGTCTTGATCTCCACCCCAATCTGAGTCACAAAAACCAGCCAAACATGCATCATCACTAGAAGAATAAAACAGACCAAGTGTTTTACTTCCTTGAAGATATCGAAGGATCCTCTTCAATGCATTCCAATGTGATGTCAACGGAGCATGCATGAATTGACTCATAACCACCACTTTGATCACTTAACTTCAGGACCATCTCAATTGGTGTAGCAACCGGCTTGCAATCTTCCATTTTTAAACGCTTCAAAATTTGCTTAATGTATCGTTGTTGGGTAATGAAGATTCCAGACTTTCCTTGCAAAAACTCAAGACCAAGGTAGAAATGTAATTGGCCTAAATCTGATGTATCATAAACTGAAGCAAGATCAGATTTTAAGGCTGCAATATATTGTTCATTACTACCTGTAATGATAATATCATCAACATATAGCAAAATGATGATGATAAACTCAGATGTATGCATGACATAAAGCGTAGATTCACTAGGACTGTTAGAAAACCCACGATCGCAAAAGTATGTGTGTATCTTTTGATACCACATCCTTGGGGCTTGTTTTAGTCCGTAGAGAGCCTTCTTGAGAAGACACACTTTGTCTTCTTGACCTGCAACCAAAAAACCAGCAGGTTGCTGAAGGTAAACTTCCTCAGTAAGATCACCATTGAGGAAGGCTACCTTTATGTCAAGTTGGTGCATACGCCAACCATGATGGGCAACCAAAGCAGTGACTATCCTTATGGTAGTTATTCGTGCGGTAGGTGCAAAAGTTTCCTCATAATCGATGCCCTCCTTTTGCGCATAACCTTTGGCAACAAGTCTTGCCTTGTACCTTTTAACAGTACCATCGGACTTGTACTTGATCTTATAAACCCATTTACAGCCAATTGCTTTCTTTCCATGTGGAAGATCAACAAGAACCCATGTTTGGTTCTTTATGAGTGAGTCATACTCTTTCATCGCGTCCTCCCAACATTTTACTCCTCTAGCCTGCTCATAAAAAACAGGTTCTATTGCACTATCCTCAATAGATGTAAGAGCAAAACCAGAAAAATCAGCAAATTCTACTAATTTAGATGAGGCACGAGTCTTCCCTTCATAGAAGCAGTTCACTTTGTTGTCCTGCAAAGTCTGCAACAGCCATTTAGGGACTGGTTTACGCTGTCCAACAGCCTTATTTTGATCAACACTTTGCTGTCCAAAGTGATCTAACTGTCAACACTTTGCTGGCCAAAGTGCTCTGAAATTGGACTATGATGTCCAAAGTTTTCAACAAATCATTCCTCTTCATAAATCTGCTCCTCTTGATGAATTATGGGTTGTTCGCTTGAAGAACCATTGGGCTGTCCATTAGAGGACGATGGCAGTCCCTCCTCTTCAACATTAGGTGGTGATACCAAATCATACCAAACTTCATAAGGAGTCAAAATCTTCAAGGCTTTAGTCGGACACCGATTACTAATGTATGCCGCTGTAATAACCGCTTCAGCCCAAAACTTGTGGGGAACGCCCTTTGCCTTAAGCATGCAATGACCCACCTCCATGATTGTGCGATTTTTCCTCTCGGCAACACCATTTTGTTGCGGTGTGTAAGGAGTAGTCATTCGATGTAGAATGCCTTTGCTTTGAAGAAACGTGCCGAACGTACTTTTAATGTATTCCCCTCCTCGGTCGGTACGTAGTATCTTCAAAGTATGCCCAAATTGATTTTCTATCATAGCAAGTATGCATCCTTCGCATACATGTCCTTCGGGATGCTCCATATTCCAGGAAAACTCTATTAGCCCCCCTTGCATGCTAGACTCATCTTTAGTTTACATTGATACATTTCATCATGCATTTGACAGTCACATACCATGTGCCAAATCCCAAACTAATAGCAATAACAATGAAGAAAAGCTAAAAACAAGAAGAGAACAAGATAATCATAATAGCATATCAATAGAAAGCTAGAAACAATGAGATCTCAATGGAATCACATTAGTAATGGAAAGAATAGTACAAGATATGAACATGAGCAATGATTCACGTGGATAGGGCACATGAGACCTAGCAATGGAGATCCATATGGCTCACATTCACAAGGAGGAAGCAAGAAGCTCTCACTTGCAAATGAGCCAAAAGATCTAAAAATTGATGTCTCTTGCCCAATTATAGACAATGCTTTTACTTAACTAAACATAACTATCTTGGATGATAGTTAGCCCTTGTTAAGTATTATTTAGCCTACATTGGGCCCTTATCGTTATTAATTACTTTGAAGGGCCTAAAGACGGAACCGCCTCGTTCTTAAGGCTGATGGCTCCTTTTGGGCCTACAAAGCTTACATTGGATATTATCTTGCATGTATAAGCATGGATGTACTAAAAGTACATGACACTCCCCTTACTTAAATGTATAAAATCCATGCTATTATTTGTCCAATGTTGTGTAGGAATAGATAGCAGATGCAATAAGCCTGGTTGCTTGACATGTTTCACCTTATTCACTTGACAAGGAATACATTCTTGCACATATGTGTATATAGCTTTCTTCATACCATCCCATTTGAATAGCTTTCGAATGGTTTGATATGTCTTCAAAATTCCACTATGCCCAACACTTGAAGATGAGTGTAGCTCATATAATACTTGTGGAATGAACTTAGATTTTGGAGCAAGCACAACTCTAGAATTGTCATACAACAATATTTGTCCCTGATTCTTATATCGGGGATGAACAATTGAATTAGAGTCTTGCGATTCCTCCCAAATCTCCTTTAAATTTGGATCCTCCATATCTCTTATCCAATCTGCACTTAATGTAGATATTGTGGAAATTGTGCCGAATCTCAAATTTGACCACAACATTCTATGCTCCTCCGTTAAAGTATGATTCAAAATTTTCTTTTGATGTTCCGCTAAGTATGCCTCATATTTCTCTGTAGATTCCAAAGATGCATTCATCTATAAGGACCATATTCTTGATAATGCATCTGCAACTACAATGTCCTTCCCTTTAAGATATTCAATGTTAAAATCACAGGATTGAACCTGTGACAACCATCTCTTTTGCTTATCATTTAATTTCTTTTGTTTCAAGAAGAATTTCAAACTATGATGGTCGCTTTTAATCAAGAATTTAGAACCATATATATAAGTGTCACCATTTCTTAAGCGCATGCACAAATGCCAACATCTCCTTATCATAAGTAGGATATGATGCTTCTTTATCAGTAAGTTTCCTACTTTTGTAGGCAATGACTCCATTTGACTGACTCAAAATAGCTCCCAATCTTGTTCCACTGGCGTCCACTGTAACCATGAAGGGTAAATTAAAATTGGATTGCACCAGTAAAGGAGCCGTTATCAATGATTCCTTGAGAGCTTCAAAAGACATCTGAGTTCCTTCATTGCATTCAATCTTATCCTTTTTCAGAAGATGGGTAAGCGGTGCTGCAACTTTCGAGAAGTCCTGAATGAATCTTCTTCAATAGGATGGTAAACCCGGGAATCTTGTCAATTTTCTGCCACTGTTAGGTGATTTCCAATTCTTGATTGCCTCAATCTTCTTTTGGTCCACCTTGATTCCCTCCTTGGACACAATGTGCCCCAAGTATCCCACCTCATCTTGAGCGAATTCACATTTGGTTATTTTTGCAACTTGTATTGCCAACTTAAAATTGTGTCCAAATGTTTCGCATGCTCTTCCATGTTCCTACTATATATCAAGATGTCGTCAAAGAATACCAACACAAACAAATAAAGGTAAGGTTCAAAAATCCGACTCAAAAGAGCTTGAAAAGTGGCAGGAGCTTTGAGTTCATAATGTCCCCTGTCAGTTCGAAAAGCTGTTTTATGTTGATCCTCTTCTTTGACCTTAATTTGATGGTATCTCGAACGTAGATCTATTTTCGAAAAGACGATGGCTCCCTTTAAAGCATCCAACAAATCATCCACCCTAGGAATTGGATATTTGTTTTTGATGGTCACTTTGTTAAGAGCTCGATAATCAATATACATCCTGAATGTTCCATCCTTCTTCTTAACCAGCAACACGGGAGATGCAAAAGGTAATGTATTCCGAACAATAAATTCTTGTGAGAGTATCTCTTGAACCTGTTATGGACTTCTTCTTTTTCGGCCCTTGATAGTCTGTAAGGTGGTAAATTGATCGGTTTAGTTCCCGATTCCAATTCAATGGGATGGTCCACAAATCTTTTAGGAGGTTCACCTTTGGGTAATTGATCAGCAAACACATCGGAAATTCTACCCAAGATCTTCCGAATCTTTGGATCTTTCACACTTTTTTTACCTTGGACAATGGTTTTGTTTTGACTTCCTTCACTTGTCCCTCAACTTCCTCGATCCTGAGCACAAACATTTCCACATTTGATCTAGACAGCCTTTGAGCCTTCTCCACAGAAATCAACTACAAAGTTGAAGATTGTTGAATGGACTGAACGTTGTGTACTTCAAATTGGTGTTTTCCTTGTCTAAAACTCATCAATCCTTGATCGAAGTTGATTGTCACATTCCCCAAGGCCTTAAGCCATTCCACGTCAATTGGGCCCAGCTCCACAATATGGAAACTCGTTTTGAGAGTATAATCCTCAATTTGCAAGTTAACCACTGGGGTCATGTTATTGCAAGGAATGGTTACTCCATTGGCAATCTGTACTCTCATCTTATCAAAATGGTCCAAAGATACTAAACCACAGTTTCGTAATGATCTTCTATTAAAGAAATTATGTGTACTACCACTATATATTAAACAGAACACTTTCCTTAGTGATTCCTCATTAAACGAGGTGTCTTTCTTTCCTTCATTACTTTGTGATGGCTCAGTGTCAATGATAGTCTCTAAAAAAGTGCTAATATTGTTTTCGTCTTCTTTAACAATCAAGGAAATCCTCGTAAACTCACACTTATGCCCTAGTTTCCGTTTTTGTTTACAAGTGAAACATAAGCCTTGTTGCCGCAGTCGATCTACCTCAGCCTTTGATTTGACAATTTTCACCTCCGGCTTGGCCTCCATGTTGCTCACTTGTTTCTTACCACTATTCCTCCTATCAGCTTCTTTAACAGTCGAGTATTGGAGGATTGTGCTCTTTTCCTTATCATGTCGATGAATATTAAAGTTCTGCTCAGCTTCCCACCCACTAACTCCATTTTTGGGTGCTCCCATTTAGTCGACCACTTACTAGCATATTTAGGCTCAATTTTAGGAGCCACCCACATAGCTTGATCCAAATCAGTGCAAATATCTAGCTGCAGTCCATGTATATACCTTCGTAAGTGATCCTCATCAAACACGGTGGGGAGCTTAAGAGTTAAACTCCAGAAATCAAAGTCATATTCTTGTATAGAAGTTTTTTGGTGTATCTTTGTCCATCTCTTGAAGTTTTCATCATCTTGGAAAGGCCTTTAGAAACTTTCAATAAAAGCATTCTTAAATAAAGGCCAATTAGTGTGCGCGTTACACTCCTCTATTGATACCTTATTCTCCCTCCGCTTTCACCACTCATGAGTTGCTTCTTCAAAATGAATTGTAGAGAAAGTGATTTTAGCTTGATCAGGTCTATCGAACAGGGTAAAGTAACGATCTAATTTATCCAACCACTCTTCAGTGTCAAGGGTCTTAAAGTCACCATTGAATTATTGAATGGTAATCTTATCCTTGTATTCCCGAGCATCAAAGTGGTTCCGTTTTTCATGAAATCTCGTTGATTGTTGCACTCGTTGTTCTGACATTCCCCTATAATTTCCAAGTCTGATCGAATATTCAATATGACTTTGTAATACCTGTTTTCCCTTGTTCATGTCAATTCTTCGGACATCTTGAGAAGATGTTGCATTTTGTGATGGAGATGGTAGTTGGAACGATGTAGATGGTTCATTACATCTTTGATCAGCTCCCACAATTTTGTCTTGTCCACCAGATAGGCTAGCAAACAATCTTTCCCATTTCACCTCATCAACTAGCCGATTTTTTTCCATTCATTGCAACATTGTAACTATCAAATCTTGTGTAGCCTGCATTTTACTTAGTATGATTTCTTGTTGGTTCAAAATCGACACCATTTCATCAGTAGGCAAGTTGTCTTGAGGTGGGTTAATTTTATCCATCGTTTGTTTTCCCTTATCACCCATTTAAGATTGTACAATACGCAACAATTTACAATTGAGGACCGTGAATTTGGATAGTCACTGAAGTTCATCATATTGTTCTAATCACTTTTCATTTTTATGCCATTGAAATCAGAGCCCAAACAATAAAATAAACTAATAGCAATAACAATGAAGTAAAGCTAAAAGCAAGAAGAGAACAAGACAATCATTATAGCATATCAATAGAAAGCTATAAACAATGAGATCTTAATGGAATCACATTAGTAATGGAAAGAATAGTACAAGATATGAACATGAGCATTGATTCATTTGGATAGGTCACATGAGACCTAACAATGGAGATCCCTATGGCTCACATTCACAAGGAGGAAGCAAGAAGCTCTCACTTGCAAATGAGCCAAAAGATTCACAAATTGATGTCTCTTGCCTAGTTATAGAAAATGCTCTTACTTAACTAAACATAACTATCTTGAGGGATAGTTAGATTATGTTAAGTATTATTTAGCCTACATTGGGCCCTTATTGGCCTATTATCCTTATTAATTACTTTGGAGGGCCTAAAGAGGGAACCGCCTTGTTCTTAAGGCTGATAGTTCCTTTTGGGCCTATAAAGCTTACATTGGATATCACCTTGCATGTATAAACATGGATGTAGTAACAGTACATGACAGGATTATTCCAAATCCTTGATAACAGGACATAGCCATGACATTCTTCCCTCCTAAAACAACTCAATCATTAGAAGTGGAGATTAATAATGTTATTTTTAAAAAAAAAATAATTTCAACTCTTACTCAAATTTATTATCCTCAGTTTGACTCTTCCACCTAATCAAATACTGACAGATATTACGATTCGATTATTTACCTCTAGTTCTTAATACCTTTTCATGTTCCAAATGTATTTCAAGCGATAAATCTTCCGCTTGGATTAGGTCTTCTCCAAAATCAAGTGTATCGCCTTCATGTAAATTCAATTTCATTATTTGACATAAAGCACTGGATGAGTTGTGGTTTAACTTTGAAGATCAAGTTTATAAGCTAAAGAACCAATTTTTTTATTAATCCATAATGGTCCATAATATCTAGTAGAAAATTTATAATGTTTTCCCATTCACATAATCTTAAAATCATCTAAAATTGTAAGATATATCCAATCATCTATCTTATAATCTCTAGGAGATCTTTTAAGATTCGTATAATGTTTAGTCCTATCTTGAGTTCTACAGATACTCTCACGAGCTATTTGCAATATTTGTTGCAGTCTCATGCGAAAAATTTGCAACCTTTTGAACCTTGATAGATTTTGTTTTAACTTCAACTAGAGATATAGGCTGGAAATTTTACACAGGCATAGATAGACTATATTCTATAACACAATATTATCTAGTATTATAAACAAATTCTATTAGAGGAATTGTGAGAAACTTATGTCCTCACCATATCTTCCATAATTTGTTAGTTTTTTAGTCTGCCCATCTGATTCAGGGGGATTAATAGAAGAAAATTAATGAAACTCTCAAGCCTATGAAATAATTCAATCCAAAATTTACTTGTGGAACTTGGATCCCTATTATTGACGATATTTCCTTGAATAATAATGAGGAGACCTGGCATTTTTGCATTCCAACTCTCTAATTCTACTCTTGAAATAGACATATTTTACATCTATAGTTCCCACAACTTTAATTAGCAAGTTGAGTTTTTGCACAAGAGAAGATATCATGACATTATGAGTAGATACATTGTCCAATAAAACACTAATTTCTAGACTGAAACACTATCTTTCACATAAAATAACTCATTTGGCGTAAAACTGAGTAAACAATCAAACTCACAATTTATTAAGTTAATTTTCAGTTTCGCACCTGCCCTTTCAATCACGTGAGTTTATGGTTTCTTTCTTTCTGGCCAATGGTTCATCACAAGGCTAGGGGCTTGTTGTTGCAAATGTAAGAAATGCTCACCATTTTGATCTTTTTATTGGATATGAGCTTTTTCTTTGAATGTTCTAATGGAAGTTCATCTAGCTCATCAAAGTTTGTTCTCAAACTCTCTTCTTTTCTTTCTTAGGTTTGGATGTGAATGGATTTTGTTGCGACTGCTTCCTCGATGCTACCACAATATTATCATATGCTTTCGAGATTTGAATCACATCATCAAGTGTGTGAAACACATTTCTCTTGGATTCATTATGATAATAGGCTAGCAAACTTACGAAAAATTGCTCCCATATAGGCTTCAAGTTGAAAATCTACATTAGGAGATGCCATATTTTTCATCTATGCAAGTATAATGTCCATTTGTATATTTGTTTGCTTATTATGATTGTTCGTCTCATGAAGTGCCGCACTTGACTGTTGAGAGATTTGAAGTTAGTAGGTATGTCATCAATAATAGTCCTATTTTCACTGTAACATTATTGTCAACCATTATCGATTAGTTAACCACATAAAATTGTTTTAAGTGCAGTTGATATATGACCTTATACTTTTAAAAAAATGATTGTGACAACTAAATTCCATTAAGAATATATTATGGCCAAATCACATTTCTTAAACAATTTATAAGTTACAAACTGACCATATAATAATAATCTCTAACAATCTGCGAACGACTTAAGAAACAATGGATTTCCAACTTACAATCTTCGGTCCCTAAACTGAATCAGGGACTTTTGGGGGTCGTCCATTCGAGTCTTGTGGAACATACTTGTTGCATCTGAGTCAGCTTTACAATAGAGCCTAAACAAGGAGCACATGACTCCAAGATGCCAATGGTGCAATGAGTAAGTTTCTCTTTTGTGTTGTAGGTCACACCACCGCAATTACTTGTAATAATATTTTTTATGCACATATGTACATTATTGTACAAGGAGCAGATAGGCCAAGCCTTAAACAAGGAGCTGTGGAGGCTTTTACATGTCAACAATGCAATGAGTGGGTTTTACACCTAAGCTAGTGTGGTTGTAATGAATTTACCCAACTCGACCCATCAACCTTGAGCACCACAAGGTTACTAATAAACTTGAAAGTAATAAGGGTGTTTTCACACACACACACACACCTATGGCCAAAGACCTCCTCCCTTCACCTATGTAAGGTTCTTCACCTCCCTTTGAGACTTTGCTCAGCCATCAATGGGCTCATTTTCAAAAATATCTTATGGAGCTATTCCAGTCTCACACAGCTTCTCTGTGATTTACCTTTCAACGAGACTCGGGCTCTCGTCTTATTTCTTGTGCAGGCCCAAGTGCAAGTGCTTGGCTTGTCGCACGTGCTTTGATGAATTTTCCCATGTCTTTTATTAATGAAAATAGAAAGTTTCCCTTTCAAAACATGTTTCAAGTGACAAATGCTCTCTTTTTTCCAAAATATCTCCATGTCAAAGAAGGGCAAAGAGGCCTTTGAAGGGTGTGGGTTAAATTTGTGTTTTGATTTTGATAGCGATAATTACTGCTAACACGATAATATGTGGCGATCATCACTCCCTCCCTTGTAATGGATCTTTGGTAACTATTCTGCCCGTTCCTGAACAGATTAAAAAGCAGAATAGTCACTTGTTCTTATAAAAACAAATTTAGTGCAGATTCTGCCTACGTTTGCCACGTGGCAGCATCGGATTGGTCTCAAATTTTTTTTGCTGATTTTGCTTGCACCTGCCACGTGGCAGCTAAGGATTGGTTTTAAAAGGGTCCAAAAATCCAATACGCAATGGAAGGGGCCGGGCAAAGGCCATTCTGCCCGGTTCAAATTTCCAAAATATTTTAGGCTCGACCCGGAGGCCTAAATTTTTTTGAAAATCCGAACCGGGCAAAATGGCTTCTGCAAGGCTCCTTCATAATACGTTGAAGTTTTCAGCACCGCTCTTATACACTCCTCGTGGAGCGCCAAGCGTTTTTGTTTTTGATTGTGGCTCTCTATTATTATTATTATTATTATTCGCTACTCACTCATCCCTAAACGCTAACGTCATTCACACATTCCCGATAAATATCTCGCTGCAAAAGTAAACACACTTTTTAGACAACCGCCACAATTTAGGGTTCTCTTCCTCTGGGATCGATGCGGGCTGAGCGAACGAGCTATCTGTCCATGTTTTCATGAGCCCACTGCCAATCTACCACACCAGAAAGATATGGTGGGTTTCTCCTTTTTTTTGTTGTTGCAAATCGTGGGTGTAGTGGAATCTCGTAAGGAGGTACTACCACGTTGTTGATCTCTGTACTGAAGTTTCTCTCTGTATTGGCGCTGCATATCACAAGTTCTCAATTGCTAATTTCCTGGTAGACGTAGTCCTCTGTAGAAACTTCTTACGCGGTTCGGTTTTTCTGAGAACGGGTTGTTTTCTCACATTTCTGAGCTAGGCCTGGTTTGTCCTTTTCCAAGTTTCAACTCTCCTCGACTTTTCTTTGAAACTTAAATCTTTGTCTATTAAAGTTTAGGAGCTCCTGCTGCTTACAGAACTGGCCGATCAAATGTGAAATCAGCTGCCTATGCTTGGTTATTGGACTTTGCGCCAGTTCTTCGTGAGTACCGACTCCACCAATTCCTTGCTCTCACGAGTGTGTACCTCCTGTGTGTCTTTCGGTTGCAGAACTCCATACATCTGGAGGCAACTGCGTGATGGGGAGTGCGTTGTACTTGAGGTTCCTCATCCTGCTAGGTTTTCCGACAGGCGATCTTCCCCCAGGTTTTCCGCGTCCCTCAGGTCATTATTAAATATCTCCTCGATTCCAAATTTATCGAGTCTATCATTGTTTCGTTAGTAAAGATGATGCTTTAAAAGCTGGCGTTCAAGTTAGATTCTTGTTGGATGCGACCTTAATGTGCTTTTGGACTTGATTTTTTGTCTATTGAACTGTGCACTGCGTGCAGTTGGCTTCGTAGTTTTCATTCCCGCAATTGCCTTCAAATTTATGCGTTACTGAGTCGGAGGCGTGCAAGAACAATCTACTGTGATTACGTTCAATGACTACTAATTGCGAGCCGCAACTATTCATGCAAGCAGCTATGGAGAAGCCGTAGCCAGATCAAAAGTCTCACTTCTGCCTTCGGCTATAGTCTGGAGTTTATTTGTTAAGCACCGCTATAATGAAGTTGATAACTGTTCGTGATTAGCCAATCTTTTCTTCATTTCTGCATAAGTCAATCAATTAAGCACCGCGAAGTTGGCTTAGTTGACAAGGCAACTTGGCAACGCTCTATTATCTGTGTTTCCTTCATTGGACTACGAGTTCCGTTAAGGGTGGGGCTCCTATCTTAGTCCCTCTTTGTGTGTTCCTTCGTTTGTGAAAATTCCTCTCTCTCTCTCTCTCTCTCTCAAAAGTACTTAATTTAAATCAGGAAGAAAATTGGTTTCTTTTTTTGGATACGATCCCATGCTATGTACATGTAGGATCGTGATGGATTTTCTGACAAATTTGTTTTTTTGTCAAGTGTGTGTTTCCTCCTCTCACATATGGCATTAAGATCAAGATAAAAAAATACAATAAATTTGGGAACGAAGAATTTGGCCCCTTGTAGAGCCTGCACATACGTCCTACATGGAAATCTAGTAAACATTGTCCATAATTATATTATACTATGTCTTAACTGAGGCAGATTAGAGGCAGATTAGACACAACAGGTGCAAATAAAGTATCAATTGGACCTCATTAGGTAGCGCACCATGCATGATAACAACCAATAATTTCCTTTAATAAATATTGTATTTTAGTTTTGCATCCTTGAACTTACGAGTTTCAAACAGTTTCAAACGTGACAAGATGACCATCTTGCAAAAGGACGACAGTTTCAAACGTGACAAGATGACCATCTTGCAAAAGGACGACATCGAGGCCT
This sequence comes from Diphasiastrum complanatum, assembly GCA_029204225.1. NCBI lineage: Eukaryota > Viridiplantae > Streptophyta > Lycopodiopsida > Lycopodiales > Lycopodiaceae > Diphasiastrum > Diphasiastrum complanatum. Next base: position 21,690,432 of record CM055101.1, read on the forward strand.
AGCCACATGCATCCACGATGACTAGGGATGACTTCTATAGGCTCAATATGAGAAGGATTAGGCATGGTTGTTGGTGTCGTGAGATGTGGAGCGACTCCTCTATCGTCTAAATCCAAATAGAAGAACATACCTTTCTTGTTCAACTTGTGCAAAAGAGAAGCTATTAGACAAAAATGCAACACAAAACGCCAATAATAGGTGTGCATACCTAGGAAAGATCTATCATGGACATCTTTGGGTGTAAGCCGATTAATAAAGTTTAATTTTGGGGCATCCTTAGAATTAAATTAGATAAAAGTACACGTGTAAGTGGCTTGGGCAAGGGAGTATTCACTCTTTTTGGGGTTTATGTACAATGAGTTTACTTATAAAATTCTCAAGATAGTATCCAAGTGCTTTTGATATTCTTCGTGCTAAAAAATTGGATATCATCAAAAACACAACATACAATATTATGAAAGGATGAACACTAGTCTTGAGAATGTGGTTGGGGTGTTTGTCGAGTCAAGGGGCATGACAAAGGATTCATATAGGCCAAAGGTGGTGTGGAGCGTTGTCTAATCTACATCTTTATGCACTAACCTCTTTTCATTAAAAATTGCTTTTGAGTTAGTTATAGACATATTTGAGACTATGATAAAGGTGTGGTGCACAAGTTCTTTTAGAACCAAACCTTCTTGGAAGGCTTAAGGCCATCATTTTTCATGCACTAGCTTTAAGTAATTTTTCTTTTTTAGGTAGTTACAAACATGTTTGAGGCTATGAAGAAGGCGTAGGGCACAAATCCTCTTGGTACCCATTATCTCTAAATATTACCCCTTGGAAATCTCCCCCTTAAGAGTTCATCTCAGAAAATGCAAATGCAAAAGGCAAGATAACACAAGAAACAAAGATCCTCAAGATCTAAGTTCGAAATTTTGAGGAAATCACCTTAGAAAAAATTTGGGCATAGGAAGAACCGTCAAGGGAGCTTAAAAGATTTAATAACTTAGAAACATGAGAGTACTGAGGAATGAAATTTAAGACAAAAAATCTCTGACAAAGTTTGTATTTGGATCAAGAAAGAATATATAGAGCTGAGGCATTTGGTGGAATGGAATGTTCCAATATAAAATAATTAGTACCTATAGCAAAAGGTAAGGATCTTATATGGATGGAGGCAATTGAGATGAAACAAAGCAATGGGTAAGACTCTCAAAATATTACTATAAATAACATCAGTGGCAAAGCCATTCTTATAATTGTGGATGCTTTGAGCTTCAAATGTGTAATAAGTTATTTCGTAGAAAGCTAAGGTTATAACTATAGAATAAAAGAGTGCAAAAATTTTGTTGACTATGTTATCATCAATTTCAAGACTATTCCCTTGATAGACCTCTTTAGTTACCCTTAATGTGTAGTTAAACTTAGTTAATGCAAGTTATACAATTGCAATGGGAAAAAATTATCAAAATTACTTTGTATCCCACTTTACCTTTCACGAAGCCGTGGAAGAGAAGGTATGGGAAGATGCCATATAAGAGTATGAGTCCATTCAATATATGACAAGGGAACTCGTTTGATTTGCTAGAAGGCAAGGAACCAACAGGTTGCATGTGGGTGTATAAATTCAAGTTTTAGGCTAATCGAATTGCTACCAAACATGAGGTAAGATTGGTGTTAAAAGGGTTCGTCGAGGAAGAAGAGACGGACTAGGATGAGATATTTACACTCGTGGCAAGATGAGATCTATCAGTATTGTGTTGGCCTGAGCAACGTACTTTGGATAGGACATCCAGTAGATGGATGTCAAGAGTGCCTTCTCAATGGGTAACTACAAGAGGAGAACAACCAATTGAAAAGATTCAATATGCAAGGAAAAAGCCAATTTCTCATAGATACGAGCAACAAGTCATCTAAGGAGGATGATACACCCTTTGCAATTGACACACACTATTGACAATTGGTGGGCAGCCTAATCCATCTTACCACTGCCAAGTCAAATATCTCTTATGTGGATGGGATTGCAAGTCAACTCAAGAGTAAGCCTATTGTGGCTCATTGGAAATCTACCAAACAAATCTTTAGGCATGTTAGAGTAGTAATTCGAAAGATGAAACATATTGAGGTGGATTAGCACTTATAAGAGACAAAGTGCACAGTGGCAAAGTCCAACTTAAGTACTACAACAACGATGACCTAACCGCGAACATCTTCAATAGATCACTTAGTAAAGATAATTTTGAAAAATCTAGGCAATTGTTAGGTGTTAGATTGAACAAAACACCATTAAGGGGGTGTTGAATCAATGTTTACAAAAGAAAAAAGACATGAGATTAGAATTTCCAAGGCAAGAAGTTGTATGTATAGAGAAAACATATTTGAGGAGACCAAAAACCTCAATTTACCATGAAAACTAAATTCAAAAGGGGAATTGGAAGATTAGGAAGTATGTGTTTGTTAATTTTGTGCAATCTATTGTCAAAAAATGTGGAAGCAATACAAAACATGTTTCTAGTAGGTGAGTTGGGAGTCACGGCCCAACATACCGTATTCTACCAGCACAAACAAGAACACTCCTTTTTGGAAGGGGAGGCATTGTGCCAATATATTTACCACATAAATAAGTCAAAATTTTCAGGCTACTAGAGAACCACATAAAGCAATGGAGGCAACATGAGACACACGGTGGTACTAGGCTCTGGCACCATTAGCATGGATTTCTTGGCTAAATAGTACGGGAATAGAAGAGAAATAACTGGTAGAGGAAAAATAATCCATGAAATCTAGACCAACATTTAGTTACAAATAAAATATAAAAAGAAGCAAAGAATGTTCTTTTAGAGAAATCAGCCTCACGATCATGTACTGAGAGCAAGATATTACTATATGGAGCAAACATCAAATATGCAAGATTAGGGCTAGTTCTCATGTTGGGCATTTAAGGTGGGAAATGGATAAAAATTGAAAGAGAGGATAGAATATGGACAATAGAGATGTAGAGGATGAAACACTTGTTATTATATTCTGCTACATGTACATGCATATCAAAGAAGAAAATGGCAATCATCACTTGAACCAAGATCTTTTGGCATATCTAGTAAAGCTTTTTCCATTAAATGGAATTAAGTGGCCATTTAGAGCTGCAAAATGAGCTACAAGAAGCAATGTAGCTTTTGATTTGTCCTATACAACCTTTTTGGTCTCTAATGAATATCAATACAACAAAAAGCTCTCTCTCTCTCTCTCTCTCTCTCTCTCTCTCTCTCTCTCTCTCTCTCTCTCTCTCTCTCTCTCTCTCTCTCTCTCTCTCTCTCTCTCTCTCTCTCTCTCTCAACTTCCATGCATATCTACTAGAAGCGATTTGGTCTATGATGGTCTGCGCCCACTGCTCCATCGCTACTCCAGTGAACAGACTCTAGCGGATGACCTATTCCATTGATGCTCCAACGAATGACCTTCAACGGATGGACGCTCAAATGGATCAGTGCAGTGCTGTCATTGCTAGGCCATGTTGCTCATGCAAATCTTTGTGGCATTTGCCAATAGAAATGCGAATCAGACCTTCTATTGGTGCAATTCATCGCCCTTTAAGCTTTTTTGTTGATGCTTGTCCATCATTGCACCCTACCTACATTGTTATTGATGCTCAACCATCACTGCTATCCTCAGATCTGAAATGCCTCGTTGTAAAGGGGCTGGTGTACTCCTCTTCCATCTTCCGTTTCCAACATTGCTTCAACATCTTCCTCATAGCCAGATCCACCTTCTCCTTCTCCTTCTCCTTCTATGCCTCTGGCAGTTCCTCTCTCCTCATCAAATCCTATACCCAATAGCGAAACCACTATAGCTCTCCCCTTCACTCCAGACACTCCAAAAGAATCTTTGTCTCCATTGACCTTGGTTGCTCTTCTTTGTGAAGATCAACTCCGTATGTTCAGTTATCTTAAAAATCACAAAGAGAAACTTGCCCCTCATCCGTACTTCTAGCTGTGCAATCGCACCTCCAGGAGATGGATACTTCCATCGAAGAACTCAAAAATGAAGTTGCAACAATCAAAAGGGAAGCATCTTTCACCTAGTAGTTCCTACTAGGCTCATCCATGTAGCTTGTCAAAAAAAAAAACCGTCTTTCTATTTATGCATGGACCATTCTCTATACCATGTATTGATGACATGTTCGACCACATAATGGGGGCCAGAATATTTGACAAGATCAATTTAAAAGTGGCTATTGCCAAGTGGGGCTGTGTCAGAAAACATCCGTAAGACGTCGTTTTGTCCTATGTTTGGATTGTATGAGGTTTTGGTTATGCATTTTGGACTTACCAACGCTCTTGCAAATCTCTCAAAATCTTTTTAGATGCAATTAGAATCCACTTTACATCAACCTTTCTAGAAAAAGCCAATTTTTCATCATCATTTGCCTTTCTAAGGCATGTGAGTAAAAATACGATATGAACTTGAAAGTGGTGAAGGGATTATGTATTGTCCAACTCCAAAAGATGCGCATGACATTAAAGGCATTCATAGCAATGTTTTGTATTCCATTCTGCCCTAATTGTTGCACCACTTTATGAGCTTACCAAAAAGGATGCTCCTTTTCAACGGGGGACAAAAAAAGCTGAGTTATCTAAGAAACTTTAAAGAGGTTGTTAGTCGAGGACTATTTCTCATCATCCCTAATCTCGATAAGGTCATTTTGGTTGTAATAGGTGCTTGTGGTGTCAGTCTTGGAATTGTTCTCTTGCAGGATGGACATCTAAAGGCTTTCAAGAGCTCTAAGTGAAAAGCCCATGAACTAGAGTATAATATGTACGATAAAGAATAAAATATGTACGAGTTGTAAGTCAAAGCTCACAACTAAAGTACTAGTGGAATTTCTAAAGCCACAAGCTTAGGTGTTATTACCTTTTTAAAACCATATGTCCATGATCAATGATATGAGTGGCTATGATTCCTTCTCATACTAGATTTTGCTTACCATACTAGCAAGCATCATTCCGTGGAGATACTCTTTGAGGCAATTTATAGGCACACTCTTCCTACTCGTATTTAAACCTCAAAACTAAGGTCTTTGTAGCGGATGAGTTCATCACCGAACATAAAAAAGCTTAAGAAGATGTCAAGCAAGCTCAACAAAAGCAGGAAACTTGAGCTGTGAACAAAATTCCAAGAAATTAGTCTAGCTAAAGCAATCAAACCTAACAAAAAAGAACAAATTCTTCCATTAAGGTTAATCTTATAAAGTGTTTTTTATGCTGATTTTGAACTCTCAAAAGTTGTTAATGATCTTGATTAAAAATTGAAGGCACCCTCTTTTACGAACTTAATTCGTTGTGATTATTCAGCCCCAACCTTGGGATAAGGAAACCTAGATGAGGTTAGCGGACTGCATAGTCTAAGTGGAGATAACTCTAGCATATGCACATGCAGATGTGATTGAAGTGGTAGTTGGTTGCTAATGGATAACTCTTACATGGACATCTAAGGTGTGGGTATTCGAGGCTATTGATAATTAATTATTTTATGCCTAAGGTATCAAGAGTCCTCATTATCGATCCAATTCTAGGATGAGGCATCTTTTGGATTGGAAGTGAATTATGGGCCATGGTGGGTATGACACACCATAGCTACTGCTCTAGGGATTGATGGAATGCCGATATAGTTTTCCACCACACGGGGCACAGGGTTGAAATGGATTCACTCTATGGATGTGAGGATTATTTGGTGTCTAGTCCAATTGTGCTTTGTAATGGGATTTGCCGTATCGCATTGTCCATGGGCTAGATCTAGGGAGTGACATAAAGTGGTCCTCTAGATGGTAAGATCCGTGACAACATGAAAAGCTATGAGGAGCACAATCTCATCTATAACTCTCAAAACCTAGATTGACAAGGCAATATTGGAGTGTTGCACATGCTTTAAGTTCCAAGTGCTTGTCCAATGCTCTAAGTGAATGGAGATGGATGCAACCACCAAGATTTGGTGCTCTTTGGCAAAAGTCACCAGGTTGGGTGCCCAACCTAGTTCCAAAAAAATGCCAATAACTTGATCTATAGTGAACCAATTCACTTGAGATCTCTTGCATCTAAATCTACACTCAAATAGCTTTTCAACAAATATTTACTTGCACAATTTGGATCACCACATAGAACACAATGAATCCTTAAAGTGGGGGCATCCCACACGTGCTCTGAGCACAGTAGTCCGTAGTATATTTTTCATATTCAAATCATCATGATTTTGGCCCCTCTTGATGCCAAAATCCCTTGGAAGCTAGTTGAAATCCTCAATCACACTCAAAATCATGAATTGCACTCTCTAATCTTGATCATTGATGCATGAAGATTGTACCTAAGGGTGGCTCTGACACCATGTGAAGGTTTTCACACATGTGAAGACCTTCCCAACAACCACATTGATCTTTTAAGTTATTTGCCCAAATCGTGTTATTAGCAGCCCAAAACAGCAGCTTTTTGCTGATAGTTTGATGGCTTTTTGTCTCTAATGTGGAGCTCCAATAATACCTGAAAATCAAAGAAGATTGGTTAGTAGATTAGTCTACTTTTGAGAAGCAATTGATGCATGGATCAGTGAGTGGATAGGTTATAGCTAAAAGCAGGGGTTGATAGAACCTGTTTTAGCACTGGTACAGCTACAGAAAGGGTTCTAGAAGCTCAGATGGGAGCTGTTACCCTTGATTCTTGGTTTCTTGAATGTTTAGCAAAAACTTCTAGTCAGTAAATGAGTTGTTAGAACTCATGACGGGCTGTTTCCGGACAAGTATACTGTTCAGAAGATCTGTAGCTGAGAAAGCATGAGATAATGCTTCGTTTCGATGGTGAAGGTTCTCTTCGGGGAGTACCTACATGATACAGAGCAACAATGATAGCTATGGTGGAACCGTATAAATAGGATAGGAATCCAACCAGTGGCATATGGGCGTCACCACAGATTCAGTCTGTTGCAGACTATCGAAGGATCGCATCTGTGCTTGTGTTCCTGAAGCAGAGAAGGCTTCATCCTGGTGGACAGATCTTCAAACGAAGCCAATTATTTGGGAGGCTTTCCATAAAGCTTTCATCGTACTGGAAGCTGATTATGTCAAATGGACTGAAATCTAGCGGAAACTCATTCTAGGTTTGCTTGCCAATCATCGGTATTAACCCATCAGAATGTGTTCTCTTCACTTGAGGGTACAATTTGATTGCTAAAGTGACTATTGTCACTTCAGGGAAGAAGTTGCAACATGAGGCCCTTAAAGAGAAATTTTAGAAATTGAACTACAAAAAACAACAAGGCTTTCACCGGCACATCAAGCGGATCCATCAAAATAAGAAGCCTAGGAAGAAATCTTTGAACTAGGTGAAGGAGGAGAACCTGTCTTTTTTTAGCAGTGGGTCGGGACATCAGGCAAGGCTTGTTCTCAAAAGAAGAGAAAGTTCACTGCAATTCTACAAGCGGTGGTGCTACCTAAAGGAAAAATTACAAGTTCCCAATGGGAATAGATACTGATTTGGAAGTGAAAGATAGCGAATCTGGAACTATGTTTGCAAAATTATCCTGAGTTAGTCGGTTTCCACATTATGAATCTTGATAGGAATGATGCTATCTTAGGATATAAGTGGTTTTTCAGTAAATGTGATACTTTATAAAAATCACATTAGGAAGTTCTTTGATGGTGATAAATTAATTTTCTATACAAGGAGAGGGCGATATTCCTAAATCTCCTCGTATACTCTATCGAAGATAAGATTTTTTTTTTGATATGAGATGTTTCATGTAGTACTACTGCATGATCTACAATGTCATGATGTTGTGAATCATTCGATTTTTATATAGTTTTCTTTTTTAAAACTCTATTTGTGAAAAAGCAATGGATCATAGTGTACGCTCTTTATTTTCCGACATTTAAGATTCATTTCGTGAACATTTTACTTATGGTTTACCTCCCATGAGGCCTTCATAGGATGAGGGCTTTAGTTCATAGGATAGAGCTGCTGCCAAGTAGTCAAATGGCCTTTCGGCAACTTAAGTAGTTTAGCTCGAAAGAGAAAGATGAGGAGGCAAGACAAGCATAGAAGTATTTGAGGATGTGACCCATTAGATCAGATAGGTCACCATGGGGTGCACTGTACTTTTGAAGAGTAGAAGGATGATAGACTGGATGATGCAAGAAAGTTAAGAGGCGTTGAACTTTGATGGGTATTTTATGAATGAAAAAACTGGAGGTTTTTTTGTGTAGATCAATTAAGTGGAGCTAAATATTTCACCAAGATTGATCTACAGATAGTGTACTGTCAAATCAGGATTTGATCAGAATATGTCCCAAAGATGAGTTTGAGAACTCGATATGTGCATTTGAGAACCCTGACATGTCATTCATGTATTGGACTTGACACATGGGTATGCAATGCAAAACTTGCTAAAATCGTTTGAAGACATGTCACTCATATTGATAATTGGACCAAGTTTCCCAATCAACATATGACACGTGTCTTTTGATCGGTCAACTCTACATTTTAGGTAGTCAATCCAAACTTTAATCAAAATTCAGTAACCCTTTGCCAATTACAAGCTCTTCACTCTCTTGTTATTTACCAATTCACAATTGTCATCACAAGTTGGCAACTTAGCTATTTTTACAAATGGTAATTACATTATCACAACTTACAATGGGTAAGGCTTCAAAAGCATGTGACAGAACCCACGATACGCTCGCCATATATATACAATGAAGAGAGAGAGAGAGAGAGAGAGAGAGAGAGAGAGAGAGAGAGAGAGAGAGAGAAGCATTATCCACATGTTTATGTTTATGCTTACATAGGCTACATAGTTTTTCATAAGGTTGTATCGGAGATGTATTTATGCTCCTCATTGGTTAACACATTTGAGATGTTTGTTTAGCCTTATGTACCTTCTAGTATTAGAAAGACATTAATAAAGCTTTCTTTCTTTCTATGTCTCTCTCTTATGACCACAAGGACCAAAAATGCTTATCTAAGACCACCCAAGCTGCTCCAATTTAACAAGTGATTGTTGGAAGCAGTATGCTCATTGAGGACCTTATCTATATATATATATCGCATATCTTTACTCTAGATGATATTCTAGAATGGATTTAGATCAAATCTCGAAGATAATGTGGAGATGCCAGCGAAATCTCTTTGAGAGACCACAAGTGGCGAAGACTCATGGAGAGTTCTACAATTGTGTCAACTTTATTAAGATACTTACAACACATCCTCAACTTTACACTTGAAACTGGTGCCAGATGCTATCGCCCTGGTCCTGTCCCCCCTGCCCAACATCATGTCGCCTTGGTGCCAGTTGCTACCGCCGTGGTCCTGTCCCCCCCTGCCCATCCTGATGCTGCCGCCCTGTCTACATCCTCCCTCCTTGTTGACAGACCTCCCCTCGTTGACATACCTCTCCTCGCTGGTTCTATTGCTGCCGCACTGGTCCTGTTCCCCCCTGCCCATCCTGATACTGCCCTGACTACCACTCTATCCCCCATCGCTGGAGCCACCAATGTGCCCACCCTCACCGATGTTGTCCCTAACATTGCTACAAATGGAAAAGGGATGACCCCCTCCAAAGCCTCCTTCCCTTTCTTCTTCTTCTTCTTCCACCCACCCCTCCTCCCTCTTCCGTCTCTTCCTCTTCTTCCTCTTCTCGGATTAATCTGACCACTCTTACTGGCCTCCTTTCTCTTCCTACCTCCCAGGATCTTACAGCTCCATCTACTGCACACATCCTATATACCCCCTCCAAATCCACTGAGCTCTTTTCTTCTTGGGAAGCCGACCAAATAAAGGTAGATTTCCAGCTCTTGAAACAAGAACTCTCACAGCTGAAAGGGGGTGACCTCCTTGATCCAGGATAAGAATCAGTTACAATCCAAAGTTGCTTCACTAGATCAAATGATCAACTCTACACTAGTTACAACCTCGGAATCGACTACCAACATGATACGAGAATTAGAAAGCAAAATTGGACAGTACCAAGAAAACAACCTCCCATGGGCAGCAATGTTGAAGAAAGGCACCAAGCCTAGCGCACCCATCTCCTCGGTCATCTCAGCTACTATCTCGGAAGAGCGGTCAAGAGAACAAAAAGCACATAACATCAGGGTTCGCAAAGTACTAGATACACACAGGATGCCATGACCGAAGCTACGAGGTTTCCTGAGACCACCCTTGGACATAGACATATGGGCTAGATACAGCTTGGAGGACCACTAGAGATGCATCTACCCTGATCATCCGCTTCACATCCTTAGCCAACTGTAGAGAGGCTTTGCGTTGTAGGACCAAGCTACGCGGCACCACCATATATATGCACGATGATCTTACTTACATCCAGGTTGAGGAGAGGCGTAAGGCCTTTCAAGAGGCCCGAGCGTCTGGCAGACGGGCTATCTATCGGGATGGACAGGTACGATTTATTGTTGGCACCCCTAGCAGCTCCCAACACTAGGGTTTGGGGTCCTCGGGTTTGGGAGCATCTCGGGGCCCCATCCACACCATCTCCAGATTGGAGTATGGAATTGCGACGACATCCATTCATCCTCCACAACAGGTGACTTGATTGACTTCATTACTAGACGAGACCTATTGCTTTTCATGGAGACCCATGAGAGTCAGGAGCGTGGACTACCCACTTTTCCCGGTTATAGATAATATTCTGTATACAGATCTGAGACTAGATCAGCTAGTGGCCAAGGTTTTGGTGGGATGGCTTTTCTCTACAAAGAGTCCCTTCATCAGATGTTTGAGTTTATCAAACATGATGAGCATGCATGCTACATCTGGATTCGCATTACTGGATGGGATATCGGCTTGGACAGGGACATGTTCACTGCAACATGCTATTTTCCTCTAGAGTCTTCCTCTCATGGGGTCACCATCTTGTATTCCCCTCATTCACAGTTTTCATATTTCCCCCACTACTCTCTCTGATCATTCGTTCCTTTCCTTTCCTTTTGGCCACCTCCCCCCCCCCCCCCCCCCCAACCCCATCCCACTCCACACTACCTCGTGCACCTCGATACACATTCCACTCCCTTTATGCACCATTCTACCAAGAGTCCCTTGCCTCATTACTCCACTCTTTTCCCCATAACAATTCATTGGAATCTCAAGCTACCTTCCTCACCACCTCTCTTCATATTGCTACCTCCCTGGCCTTCCCATCTAAACCTCACAACATCAAACCACCTCATTCACCTCACCCTTTTCGTCCACCATGGTATGATGTGGAATGCCACTCCCTTCACCAAGCTGTCACTCATGCTTGTTTCCATTCCCCCCATCTCCTGCGCTCCTCACGTCAATCATATAACCGTACACTCCGTCGTAAAAAATGTGCCGATGATGACTTTGAAGGAAAACAACTTGTGGACCTTCTCCTCAGCTCTTCCTCTGGTGCCTTTTGGCTTGAGTTTAGCCCCCGTGCCCCACCCCCTCTCCTAGATGACCTCCGTATTTGGACTGACTACGCTGCTAGCCTATATACCTTACCCACAAACACACCTATCTCTATCTCTCCATGACTATCTGACTTTACCTTCTTTACTCCTGATTTGGTCCTTGCGGCCATTAGGAAGCTGAAAACTCACCGAACCAGAGACATTGAGGATCTTGAGTCTGAGTTACTGATCCACGCTGCCGACACTCTTGCCCCCACCCTAGCCACTCTCCTTAACCATGCAGTTGTCGCGGGCTTCCCATCCTCTTCGTGCACCAACATCATCCATCCCATCCATAAAAATGGTGACCCCATGATCCCTGGTAACTACCGCACTATCATGATTGGACATGTTCTCACGAAGTTATATGGCACCATCCTTCAGTCTGCAGTTAGTACAGAGACGGAGTCCAGGAGATTGCATGCTTTGGGAGAGGCAGGATTCGAGCCCACTACTCCACATCTGATCACATCTTCACCCTCCAAGCTCTTATCGAGGAAGCTAAATACAGGAAAGAAAAGGTTTACTGTTGCTTTGTAGACTTCAGGAAAGCCTTTGATTCTGTCCCACGCTCCTTGCTCATTCAGAGACTTATGATCTAGGCTTCTCGACAGATATCATTCTAGCTGTCATGGCTCTCTATGAGAGAGTTATGGGCTGCTTTCGTCATTGCAGTGGTATTTTTGAACATATTTGGAGTACCATTGGGGTCAAACAAGGATGCTCTCTTTCACCAGTTCTTTTTGGACTATACATTGATGAGTTGGAACGGGTCATTTCTCAGTGTGGCGAAGGGGGTTGTAGACTTGGCAGTATTTTGATTGCTATTCTCCTTTATGCGGATGATGTGGTACTAGTCTCTCATACCAGAGAGGGATTACAGAGACAGTTAGACTACTTATATACTTTCTATGCACGCTGGGGCCTAGGGGTGAACACGCACCCTCCTAGACGACGTCAGCGACGACCAGTACTATCTCATGTTGCAGCTCGTATCATTCTCAAGGCTGGTAATCCAATGAACGTGGATAACTATCGCACTCTCATGATCAGTCACACGACGACGAAGCTTTATGGCTCAGTTCTGCAGTCTATGGTTGGATCCCAAACGGAATCAAATGAGTTATTTGCTCTAGGACAGGCTGGCTTTAGACCCGGATACTCTACCATTGATCATGCATTTGTCCTACGCTGCATCATAGAGGAGGCTCGACATCGGAGACAGAGAGTATACTGCTGCTTTGTGGATTTCCGCAAGGCCTTTGACTCAGTTCCACGGCACCTGCTAATTCAGCGCTTATCTTCACTTGGCTTCTCACAGGATATCATTATGGCTATCAGCGCCTTATATGAGAGGGTTTTAGCACGTTTCAGAGATGGTAGCAGCTGGTCGCCTTCTATCCAGAGCACAGTTGGAGTCAAGCAGGGATGTCCACTCTCTCCCACTCTTTTTGCATTGTACATTGATGATCTAGAGCGAATCATCAAGAGGAGGGGGGTGATGGATGTCCTCTTGCTGATGTTATTATTCCTATCCTACTGTATGTGGATGACATGGCATTGATATCCTCTACAGCCTCTGGATTACAGCGACATCTTGATGTTCTATATGGTTTTTGCTTAGTGTGGGGATTGACGGTGAATATTGCTAAGACCAAAGTTATGGTGTTTAACACAAATCGGCAACATATGAGAGATGACGCTTTTTATTATGATGCACAACAGCTGGAGATTGTTACATCATACACCTATCTAGGTGTATTATTCATTGGCCCCTTACTTTTCGCTCTACTGCTCTATATCGCCTACGTAAGGGGCATGCTGCCTTGGTACATATGGAGAGAGTGTGTACTACTTACCATATTCATGATCCTGCTACCAGAGACCACCTTTTCTCTACAGTAGTCTCACCTGTGGCTATGCACTCGGCGAAGGTCTGGTGCCCAGGGATATCTCAGGGTACTTGGAGAGACATCACTCGTCTGCAGATCACCATGTTAGGGAGTTCGTGCGAAGCCGTCAGTTCCTCATGAGATTCTTTTAGCGGAGTTCACCTCACCCCCCATGGTGGTAGAGGCTATGTTTCATATTGTTACCTTTCTACATTGACTTGAGACCATGGATACTCATAGATACGTGATGGCAGCACTTACTTCTTCTCAGACTATAGATGGACAGCAGGCTAGGTCTTCTTGGTATGGTGATGTGGTGGCTTTCTTTCAGTCATGGGGCTTCTCGAGGCTGGATCTCCCACATGGAACTCATACATTTATCGGACAGCAGCTGTATTGGAGATATTGTCACATAGTATGGGATCGTCCTGACCATGAGAGAGTCAAGCTTACCTTCTATGGCACACATATCTTACGTAGAGACAGTTTGGGACTCCCTGTTAGACCTTTATATCTCTCTCTTCCTCTTTCTTTTGGGCTCCGATACAGATTGGGATAGTTACGAGTCTCTTCGCATCAGCTTGCTATTGAGACAGGCAGATATTCAGGCATTTTGAGAGAGCATCGGATATGCCAAGTATGCACATTGGGTGTAGTGGAGGATGAGTTTCATTTATCTTCATATGCCCTACATACTATGAGATACGTGGCCGATATCACTGTTTATATCGTTACACCCCTATTACCCTCAGTACATTTTTGGAGTATCATGATCCCAGATGTGTCGGCCTTTTACTACGAGAGATGCTTATGTTGAGAGCCTCTTTGCTACCATCGGAGAGTTACTGATTCTAGCCACCATCTCATTACTAGCTTCTTTCAGAAGCGGGAGCGCGATGACCTATCAAATGATAAGGCAGTCATACCGGTGAGGGCGAAGGCCCAGCGCGCTCAGCCACCACCTCTTGCCAGGTCTATGCGCGCCTCTAGAGCTACCAGAGCTCCTCGATCACAGCCCACAGCTGCTATGGGTATCAGACGCTTTTTTCGAAATTGATATTTATCCTTTTGCTTTCTTCAGCAGAGCAGGCGGTTAACCTCTTGCACCTGTACCCTCTTCAGAGCTGGAGGTTAAGCTTTTGTGTATCTGCTCTTTTATGCATTTTATGATTCTATATTGAGTATGTCTTTTCCTAGCTCGAGAGAGTTCTATATTGTCTTTTCCATTTAGACTAGTGTTTTATATTATGTTGTCCGACATGGACAGTAATCCTACGAGACATGTACTTATTCATTCTGTCTTATGTGCCCTTGGGCACTCAACAGACATTAATACATTTTATTTCTTTCTTTTCCCTCTCTCTCTCTCTCTCTCTCTCTCTCTCTCTCTCAACTCCCTTGCGTCCCAAACCCAACTTGAAGCTGAACGTCGATTGGGCTTGTTGACTTGACCAGTGACTCGTGGACCTGCATGGTTGCCACGTGTCGTGATCTAGGATGTGTGCTAGGCTTGGAGACTCCTACCTTGGAGATATATAAGGAGAGGTCTCACTTTACCATTCATTCTATCTATCTAGGAGAAGGTGAATGTGCACAGCTAGGATGAGTGGTAGCCTGAGGTGGGAGCTGGTTGATGGCCTTGGCAGTGTTATGGGACGTTGTCAGGGTTGGAGGTCGGATCTCGCTTGTCACATGTCACGGGTTAGGGCACAGAGGGAGGGCCTGGATTGGATCCTACGGCGGGGTGGATCATGTGACGTTCGGTTCCTTTTGGGTAACCGACACCTGGCGGTTTGCGGCTAAAAGAGGTTGTAACATTTGGTATGAGAGCCACTGCATTCTGTATGCAGATTTCTTCGATCTGTAAGTGGCAATTGGTAAGTCAATATTCTGATTCTGATTTATCATGAAGCCCGGATTTGGCTTCTGTCTGATTTTTCTCAATCTTTCAGTTTTTGAATTTTTGGTAGAAAAAAAAGTGGGGCGGTTTTCTACAGCTGCGCGGCGGCGCACAGGCAGCCCACTAAAGCGGTAGCGCATAGGCGGCGCGGCTGCGTAGGCAAGTGGTCTGCAGGGGGTCCGCAGGTGCCTGGTGTTCAACCTGAAGCAAAGGGTAAGAAACCATTCTTTCTAAAGAAAGGAAAGAATAAGGCAAAAGAGGCATTTTCTGGTCCTAAGAAAAGGAGGCAAGCTAAAGGGGCATGTTTCAAGACGCTAGATAACTCTAGCATTTCTACTATTGATTTTTTCTTTGCAGGTAATCATGTATGTGAGCATTGTTGTTTTAACACGACAATTTTTGGTCCACACAACCTCATTTAGATGAAGGAAGTTGTTGGTGGCCAAGCCGTAAAAATTATTTGATGATGGTTCTACACACAACTTTATTAACTCCATTTTGTTGCAGAAGCTAAAGGTGGAAACAAAGCAAAGTGACAACTACTATGTTGTGAAGCTGGCTACGGGAGCGGAAAGCCAAGTGTGGGACCGGATAGTCCCTCATCTGCTGATTCAAAGACAAGCCTATAAGGATAATTTAGACTTTCATATTATGAATCTAGATAAGGTAGATGTGATACTTGGTAAGGAGTGGTTCTATGAGAGACATGAGTCGTTAAAGAAAAACTATGTAACTCACGGTTTGTTGTTCTTGCATAACGGCTCACTCATTGAATTGAATGGAAATGTGGATATTTCTTCTCCTTATATGCTTTTTGCTTTGGAAATGGTTGAATGCATGAATATTGTGGTTTGTGATTCATACATGTGTTGTTTCACTTATCATGAGAAATGCAATTTACAAAGTTATAACATGCAACTTGCATTAATGTGTAATAACCTAAAAGGAAAAAATTCACCGGAAGGTGAAACCTTTAGGAAACTTAGGCAAGAATTCAATGACGTTTTCCCATAAAAGCTTTTTGAAGGTCTTTCCCTCTCTAAAGGAGTTGACCATGGAATTAAACTCCTTCCTGGCAGCTCATCTTTATCTTTGTATCCTTATAGGATGAAGTTTATAGGCAACTGCAAAATTACCTTAAGATGGGCCATGTAAGGCCTAGTAAGTCCCAAAAACCGATACCCCTTACCTTGAATGGATGAACTGGTTGATTGATTACATGGTGCACCAAAATCGATTTGAGATTAGGATATCATCATATTCGAATTAAAAGGGAGAATGTAGAAAAAATCGGGTTTATGACCTGGTATGGCCGGGCCATTAGAGGAGTTTTGAGCTCCAAAAAGACCCTTTAAGAATTCGTGCAAGATGTAGTTTATATTATTAAAATATTATAACACTAATACTTTTGACTTGCCATAACTTTTTAGTTGTAGCTCAAAAGTATATCATGTAACACATCATTGTGCGGAATCAAAATGTGGACTCAAAAAGTTACGCTACGTAGATTTCAAATTTGAGTGTTTTGATTGGTCCATGTGTAAGCAAAAATTGAGAAAAAATATAAAAAGAATCTTTACAAAGGGTCTTCTTTGGATTTAGAACTCCTCTAATGCATTATGAATTTTTAGCTTTACCATTTGGAATCCAAATGTGTTTTCTTCTAGAAGAGATTGGTTTATCTCGATTACGTTATTTCGGACCATGCGTTGGAAATTGACCCATAAAGTCCATTAGATTCATGAATGGCCAATTCCTCAAACGATTTGGGAGGTTAAGTTCTTTTTGGGCTTTGGCCGACATTGTAAATATAGTCCTCCGGTTACCTAGACTGAAGAGATGAATCGGAGTTTTGAGAACCTCAAATACTATGTATCTACGACGCCTATTTTACACATAGTGGATCCTAACAAGCCATATGTGCTTGAAACGGATGCCAGTGACTATGCTATAGGTGCAGTCCTATATTAAGATGGTAGTCCGATTCTTTTGAAAGCAAGAAGTTAGATCCTACTCAAAGGTGGTATTCCACCTATGACAAGACACTTTTTGCAGCTATTTATGCTTTGAAAGTTTGGAGACATGACCTATATGGATCCCAATTTATTATAGTAACAGATCATCAAATGTTAACATTAACGATGCGGTTGACCTTAGGGGTCATAAAGCCAGATGGTTAAATGCTCCAAGAATTTCATCATGACATTAAGTACCGAAGGGGTACTTCTAATAATGTCGCAGATGTCTTAAGGCGGATTGGAGATGTTAATCAGTTAAGCTTTTCTGAGATCCAATCTGAGTTATATACGTCCTTAAGAGATTTGTGTAAGACCGATAGGTACTTCCGTCATATTTGGCTAGACGTCCTGGCAGGTACTTCTAGATCTAGTGGTGATTTTGGAATGTGGATTCCAAGTTTTCTCTTGAGGACAAGATATTAAGAGACTATTCCATAAGGAATGGGTTACTTTTTCGGAATGGAAAGCGTGTGTGCTTGAAAATGATGATATTACAACCCAAATCCTGCATGAATGTCATGATAGCCCATGTGCGTGACACCCTGACTCAGAAAGAACACTTCATTTAATTAAAAGAAACTTTTATTGGCCAAATCTAAAAGGTCAAATGGAGGCATACATTCACAGATGTGGATTCACAGATGTGGACAATGCCAAGTAAATAAAGTTGAAAGACTTAAGGTAGCTAGTTTGTTACTTTGGAAATTCCTGAAAGAAAATGGGAAATTATTTTCATGAATTTTGTGGTTGGACTGCCTCTGACGGGGAAGCAAAATGATGCTATTTGGGTTATAGTTGACAGACTAACCAAAATGGTGCAATTCATTCCAACCAGACAATTTGTCAAAGCTTCTAAACTTGTTTAGCTTTTCGTGGACAAGTTGTTTAGGTTGTTTGGTTTGTCGAATGACATTGTTAGTGATCGGGATTCTAAGTTCACTAGCAAATTCTGGCAAGCGGTCTTTGAGAAATTGGTGACCACCTTAAGTCTAGGGTCTACAGATCATCCTAATTCGGATGGTCGACTGAAAGGACAAACCAGATGAAAGATATGCTTCATGCATATGTTTCTAGGAGATAGTCGGATTGGGAAAGGTACCTTCCAATGATTGAGTTTGCGTATAACAACTCAAAACATTCTGCGACGGGTTTTAGTCCATTCACTCAAATGTACGGTTTTCAGCCTAGAGGTCCAATCTTCGTTGGTCTCAAAAGCCTCAAGGTTAAAGCAGTGATTGATTTCTTGCATGATATGCAAGAAATGCTACTTGTTGCCCACGATAACATAAAAACAGCTCAGGATAGAGCCCAATTCTACGCTAATCAAAAGCGACAACCTAGAGTCTATGCAGAATGGAACTAGGTGGATCTTGAAGTCCCAAAAGACTCTAAGGTACTAAAGACTGCAAAATTAAGCTGGGCCCTTCCGGATTGTAAAGAAACTCAATCGGAATGCCTATCAACTAGACCTTCCTCTTGGAATCAAAGTTTCTCTAGTCTTCTACATTAATTGTTGAAAGGAATGACTTGGTGGAAAGGATGAATTGATTCTACAACATAAGCTAGTTTAGCTTGAGGACTTGACATCCTTTGTACCTTATGAACCACATGCCATTGTTGATGTACATCAATGTGGGCTTAGAAACTTTTAGGTAACTGAGTACCTGGTTCGCTAGAAAGGAAGTTCCGAAGACGAGGATACTTGGAAAAAGAAATGAGACCTTAGATTGAGATTTCCAAACAGACTTTCTTAGAAGAGAAGTTTTTTCAGGGGGAGGAAATGTTAGGGACCCAACTCCCTTGGGTTTCGAACCCAACTTGAAGTTGAACATCGACTGGGCCTGTTGACTTGACCAGTGACTTGTGGACCTGCATGGTTGCCATGTGTCACTGATCTAGGATGTGTGCTAGGCTTTGGAGATTCCTACCTTGGAGGTATACAAGGAGAGGAGGTCTCACTTTACCATTCATTCTATCTACCTAGGAGAAGGTGAATGGTAAGCGCTTGTGCTAGGATGAACGGTAGCCTGAGCTGGGAGATGGTTGATGGCCTTGGCAGTGGTGTAGGACACTGTCAGGGTTGGAGATCGGATCTCGCTCACAAGTCACAGGCCAGGCAATGGAGTGTGGGTCTGGATTGGATCCTACAGCAGGCGGGGGGGGGGGGGGGGGGGGGGGGGGGGGTACATTGAGACAGTAACACACTTCACTCTTGTTGCTTAGCAAAAGGATTGGAGGTCAACGTATAGAAGACCAAGGTTATCCTCTTCAATACATCGAGATCATTTATGCAGAGATTGTCCTTTGTACTAAGAGGAGGCACTACGATCCAATTTGTTGGACATTTAGCCTTGTAAAATGTCAAAAACGGCAATTTCAATGAAATTTGTTTGCAACTAGCATTAAGAGTTTTTTAAATTGTTTATAGATAGGCTATGGTCTAAGTACCAGTCAATCATCCATAAGAGACGATCAAAATATCTAGTTGTTAGACTCCCTCTCTGATCTTCTCTTCTGGCTTGCCGCCCTCTTAGGTCTGGCTGGTTGCAGAAATATTTCAAAGTGTTATGGTCGGTGTACACATAAAATTTCGCACCATACAACTAATGCCTCCATGCCTTCAAAGCGTGGATAATGGCATACAACTCCTTCTCATGAGTTGGATAGTTCTTCTGTGCAGGGTTGAGCTTCTTGCTCTCAAAGGCCACAGGCCTACCCTCTTGCATCAGAACTGCCCCAACGGCAGTCACTTGCACCCGTTTGTACGACAAATGGTTTTTGAGGGTCAACAATTTTTAAAGTGACAAAGTCAGCTACAGCTTGTTTCAAAGCATCAAAACTTCGCTGGTGACCACTCTTTAGGTCAATTTTGCTAAACACTGTAGCACCATGGAGGGCATCCAAAAGATCATCTATACGTGGCATACGATATCGATGCTTAACAGTAATCTTGTTCAAGCCTCGATAGTCCACACAAATTCTCCAAGACCCATCTTTCTTTTTTACCAGAATGATCGGAGAGGCAAAGTGGGAGAAGGTAGGTCTTACTTGCCCCTTGGCAAGATAGTCCTCAATCATGCTTCTGACCTCTTCCTCCTCTTGCAGACTCATTCTATAAGGTGGTCTATCAACATGAGATGATCCGGGAATTAACTCAATTCTATGCTCCACATTTCTCTTAGGGGGTAAAATAGATGGAAGTTCATTCGTGAACACATCTAGAAACTCCTCCCTAATTTGGCGATTTAGATTCTTAGTAAGATTAGTTTGTTCTTGACATACATCAGACTCATTAGCAGAAACATACATATCATACAAGAAACAAACATACATACACTTATCCTGAACCTTACGCAACTGCGTTGCCGTGATCAAAGGTCTCGGAGGCATATCAGGCTCTCCACGCAGGGAGTGAATCCTACCATCGTGCTGGAACTCATACCCATGATTATCCCAAGCGATGTAGGGTTTCTTAGCCACATGCCAACAAATTTCAAGCACCACATCAAAACGAGCCAAACGGGTAATCTCAAAATCTAACTCCTCAGTATAGCTCTGAATGGTTAGAGGCATACCCACAACCCTGACATCCCACACTTTCGCACCCTTTCCATCAGCCATTTCGACTGTGTACTTGTACAGGGATGGTTGTGTGCTCACTCTCAACCGTTTAATCAAAGCGGAGTTAATGACGTTATGTGAGGACCCAATGTCAAATAGAATCAAAACATCTCTACCACAAAGTTCTCCACACATAACAATCAAAGAAGTGCAAGGAAACTGATACCCGTATTGTGCCGCTCTTGACAACCGTGGCAAAGGAACCGAGTCCACCTTCCGAATCACCGACACGGTCATCAACCGTGGAACATTAGGAGGTTTTTCTTGTCTCAATTCCTCAATTTTCATAGGATCTGCCTCCTCAACTTGCAAACTGTAGGTGGCCCGTGAGGGATTGCGAGGACACTCCTTCCACCTATGCCACCCTAGACAGCCAAAGCAAAGGTTCTCTTTCTTTGCCCGCTCCAAGTCCTGTGGCGATAGCGTAGAAAAGCGCTGGCCCTCTTGGGCATTGGACATCCCATACCGCCCTTTGCCTTTTGAGGCGCCCATACCTTTACTCTTTTTCGCACTCTGAATTTGCTCTTGCGAGGATTGACCCTTCCATTTTTTGAACTTTCTTTTCCCCCAAGGCTGAAACCCTCCTGAAGTAGGTGTCTCAGACTCCTTGGCCTTTTTTCCATCTTCATAATATAGGGCCATCTGCAAAGCCCTGTGGAGGCTTGGAGCCTGCTCCTTCCTTACATAAGGCTGAAGGCTTTCACGCAAGCCCTCCACAAATTGAAACACTTGTAAAAACATTGGCACCTCCTCAGGTATCCGCATCAGCGCTTCTCTGTACGGACCCAATTCTCAGCAAACATTCATTTGAACTGATCCCAAGTTGCAGGCACCAAATTATCCTTCTCAATTTTACGCCACCAGCATTGTGCCATCTCTTGCAAGCGATATGTGGCTTCTACAATCTTCTGTTTATCATCATCAATACCACACATTTGATAAGCCTTTTTTCACTTTTGAATCCAATTCGCAACTGCATCGGTGTTGCGTACTGCAACTGCTCCTGTGTATTTTGGCGGTTTCAGATCTGTAATTGTGGGCAATTTCCGCACCTTTGATGGTTGTTCGGCTTCTTTCTCAACTGTCACAAGCTCAATGGCTACCATAGCCGTTCCACTAACCCTTTCAGGTTCCTGTGGAGATTTAGCCGACTTTAGTTGGTCAAGAATTTGTTGTAAAATCACCCTTGAGGTCTGCCTAGAAGACTCCCAAAATTTGAGGATGATCCAAGAACCGAGCGAAAAGTTACAAAGAAAAAACTCTTCACAAATGTCAAACTCCCTCTCTGATCTTCTCTTCAAACCTTGCTAATTTCCTGCACATACAAGCTTCAAATTACCTCTAACACAAGATGGAGCTGGCACGTGTCATGTTTGACCGGTCAACCTTGACATGTGTCACTCATTCACTGGACCAGTGACCTACTGAGCATATGACATGTCATTGGCTAGTCAACTCCTACTTGTGAACATGACACGTGGACATGTGTCACTCATTCACTGGACCAAGTGACCTACTGAGCATATGACATGTCATTGGCTAGTCAACTCCTACTTGTGAACATGACACGTGTCATGTTTGACCGGTCAACCTTGACATGTGTCACTCATTCACTGGACCAAGTGTCCTAGTGAGCATATGACACGTGTCACGTTGACTAGTCAACTCCTACTTTTTAGGAGGTCATCCAGTCACTCCGAATTAATGACCCAGTACCCTATACCCAAGCAACATGCAACTCTGCAGCTCAGAAACATCATTAACAGCTTTATTTACATTTTTGTTACAAGGATCACCACAGGCCGGTGACTTAGCCATTTATGTATTTACAATAAGTACATCTATAAGTAAAAATAGTAAACAACCGGGACAGGGAGTAAAAGCTGTAACACTAGTGCTAAAAGGTATGCTTTATTATGTATGCATCAACAAGAAGCAAACAATTTGGAAATAATAGTTGTCTATTTAGAGTTTGCTATTTATAGTTCTAGACATTTAGGCGTGGGACTCATCCCACTTTGTTGATGTGTGATTTAGCTATGTACATCGAGAGTTATAGGGTTCAAAAAAGAAGTTAGATAGCAGAACATGCTTGAGTAGCATAAAAACAGGCCCAAGATCGAGCAAACAGTATGCTGATCTACCATAAGGGATGTTTAGTTTGCTATTTGTGAGAGACTTTCTTAGAGTCGCAATGTGCTCTAGAACCTAGGTGTATGTATTTAAGCTGTCTCGTAGGTATTGTGGTCCGTTTACCATTATTAGGAGATTAGACAAAGTTACCTATGAATTAGAACTTCCAAATAGTAGTGAGGCCCATCCATTATTTGATGTTAGCCAATTACGAAAGGCCTTAACTAGATAGATAATATGGTAGGGAAAAATGTTCTAACGCACCCTTGGGGGCCTCAACAACTTCCACATGAACCAAAAAATATTCTTGATCATAGAGAGGCCCAAACGCACCATACTCTATTTTAGGAATATTTAGTTAAATGGAAGGATCAACCTATTGAGAATACCACCTGGGAAAGAGACAACAATCTTTGCAAGCTGTTTCCAGATTTCATCTTAGAGGACCAAGACGGTTCTTAAGGGGGAGGGAGTGTTATGAGTCTGTAATCCGAGCCGAGAACTCTAGATGATTGATAGGTGGACAAAGACCATAGTCAGGGGTGTGTTCAAATAACACACCCAACAAGGCGAGACAGTGTAAATGGGATGCGTAGGCAATGGGCCCAGTATCGGTCCAAAGCTTAGCACTAAAGCCTAACTTAAGCATAGAGCCTAACAGTGGATAAGGTCCTAAGTTAGGTACTTAGGTGTCTTGTGACACGGGCAGTGGTGTCAGTACACGTCACCGTGCTAGGTGGGACATTCTCTATAAGAGGAGAGTGCAACGGTTGGGTGGATCAGACTATGCTAGCCCTATTGTGGTTTCTAGGCATTTAACACTTAGACCTGCTCCCACGAGGTTTGAACTTTGAATCTTGATTCTTGATGTCATCTTCAAGAAGCGTTTCGTGCAAAGGTAGTCTAACATCACCATCACATTGTGTAGGTACCTTCTCTTTCGCTTGGACAATTATCGTATTGGTTTGATTCATCAAAGATAATATCACGACTAGTGTCACGCTTTATTGTCAATGGATTGAAGCATTTATGCCCCTGTAGTTGATCATCATATGCAAGAAATATATATTTGATTGATTTGGCATAAATCTTGCTTCCCTAGTAGAATTCAGGTCAAATATCGAGTATTGACCTAGATTCTAGACTATGAACTATATCTAGGTCCTCCTCCCGGTCCTTCTAGTGGGGGGTGATCTCGTAGTTTTCTACACATGCTCCTCCTCCTCCTCCTCATTATCATCATCATCCCTAGCCTCTAAGGCTTCATAAGAAAAGGACCCCTGGCTCTAATTCATGCTCTCTTCAATCTCGGTAGAGCAACTGAAGCTACTCTCTAAATGCTATAGAGCAGTGGTATCCTGAGCCCGCTGTCATGATGCAACTCGAGTTACAGGTCCTGCACATAGAGATTTGTAGCTATTAGAACGTACGCATTGCCCAAAATTGAAGATTTAGGAGGTGACGTAGATAGTAGATAGTACAATCCCGAAAGTTGATTGAAGTACAAGTCCCATCTGCTCTCCCACTTGGCCTTTATCTCTTGAATCTTCCAAATTAAAAAATGAATGTCATCAATTCAAATTGAGAAGGTTACAACTTCAAGCTTGAGACTAGATTCGTAAAATGGAAATGAAAGAAATTAGAAGGGCCGAGGGGTTATATATAGACCTGACAAAACTCAACTTGGTGCACTGATCAAGCTGCTCACCCTACCTATCCATGAACTCATAGAGAAGGCCCATGGTGGACTCCTCTCTTATCTGTGGCTACAACCCAACAACAATCGACCTCGTAAAGACAAGCAAAATGAAACGCGTCTCATGGAATATTGTAATCAACATGTTCGTTAATCACCCATTGACGGAGAGTTGAGAAGATCAACAAGAGAGCATAAGTCTAGATATTAAGGTACTTATGTCCATAGTCATGTGCCATCAATGTTTGATGAAGCAAAGGACATTGACTTTTGGAATAAGGCAATGATAGACAAGATGGTCAATCAAGCAACATGGCACTTGAGAGTTGGTAGAAAGCACATTGAGAGTTGGTAGAAAGCATTGCTCCACTTGATAAAAAGCACATTGGACATAAATGGGTGTACAGGACAAAACATCATGCAAATGGGAGCCTTGCAAAGCACAAGGTTTGCTTGGTGATCAAAGGATATGCTTAAAATAAAGGTATTGATTATAATGAAACCTTTGCACTTGTAGCAATGCCAACAACACACTGTCTTGTTATTGCTCTTGCAGCTCATTTTGGTTGGAAAACCTATCAATTCGATGTTTAATCTACTTTTCTAAATGATGTTACAAGTGATGACATCTACATGACTCACCCCGAGGGGTTTGTGGTTAAGGGTGAAGAAACATAAAGTGAACAGGCAGAAAGAGCCTAGCATGGTCGAATTGATGACTACTTTAAATCAAAGGGGTCGGTAAGAACATTGTCAGATCCTAATCTATTATGGTTTACGATTATGTGATTGCAATTGTTGTCTTATATGTGGATGATCTTTTGGTAACCTGTAACAATCAAGATATTGTTGATGCTATCAAGGCTAACTTGCTTAATCATTTTGAAATGATAAATATACGTTAAACTCAAACAAAATATGTGAATGAGCTGCTACAAACGTTCCACGTGCAAAATTGCAAAACAATTGCTACTCATATTGTGAACGTTATTTGAAAGTGCTTGTACAATTTCAACTTATAAGGCAAATTAAACTAAAAGTGTTGAAATAAAAGTTTGAATCTCTAATATTGTTTTATTACTACGGGTGTTAAATGCTTGTGTTGATACAAAAGTATTGTACATTTGTTTTTGCTACGGTTTGACATGTGTTGGGAATAGGTAAAGGACTTCCCACTATGTAATTAGGTTTATCTCTTGTATTGACCTGGTTCAACCATTCATTGTTTTGAGGTGCTTCTACTGTTATGAATTTGAGGAATGCTAGGTGATAGTTTGTAAGTAAATTCAATCCTTTGATTTTAACTTTGAGATGGTCTCTTCTAACACTTGGAAACATTCTTTGTTGGTCCTATTTTTAGCATGAGACGAGTTGTTATTAGTCGCCTAGAAAAGGGTTGATTCTCCTAAGTTACTTTAAAATGACTATGTTTCAAGAGACGAATTCAAGATGCGAGAAATAAGTGTTGCCTTTATGAGAGTTGATAAAAACCTTAAGCCAAAGTCCTAACTGGTCAATAGCAAGAGAGGTCTCCATATTCATAAGCTACCAAATGAGGAGCCCTAATGGCTAATTATACTATTCATAAGCTATCTCCCTTCAATGATATGGAAATCCATATATTAGGGCTCAAATTAAAAACCATGTACGATAGTGTTCCCGGACATGTCAAACGTAACATGAAAGTGCATGTCCATTGATAAAAAAGTTAAACATGCTAATACTGAAAACAATATAAAAATAAATGATGCCACTATAATGATATATCAGTGATGTTATTAATCGCCATCATATGGACATGCATTTCCATAACACTTCTCCATAAAAAATAAGCCCCAAATATCGTGAGCAAAAATGGGATCAGCTAGTTGGTGTTGGGGTAGAACTAGGATCATTCTAAATAGTAGCTACAAGAACATGAGCCTAATCGACAATTAATGGAGTGTTTGAAAAAACAACTTAAGTAGCTTCTACAATAGGATGACTATCCCAATAAACTATAAATTGAACCTGTCGTCGATGCTGACCATATTGAAGGCGCACTTGAAGAATAGCAACGAAGATATTGAAAGAGATCTAACTTCTTTGGACAAGAGTAGCTCGTAGCAAAGGGTCACATGAAAAACATCATAGACACAAGTCGTTGACGGTAACTTGAGACGATATTCAACTAGACGAACATGCTGAAGAATGTGAAAAGGCCCATAATAGCATAGAACAAGTTTGTAAGTAGAAACCTGGTCTTGAACAAAGTAATGTCTAGCAAAGCTTAAATAAACAATATCACCCTCCTGAAAGTCTACACGACGACGATGTTGATCTATACAAAATATTAGATCAAAATGTCAAGGCGTAACTAATAAACTTGTACATTGGAGTGCCGAATATCTACGTCAAAGATTATTCCAAATCCTTAGTATAGGACATGGACGTAACACATACCAAGAAAAATATGAAGATCATGGACATCATAAGGAATAGAGAACAACAAGATCACTTGAAGTTTATAGAGATCAAGGTGGATATGACCATGTAGAGAAATGCTAAAACAATGTCATCAAAGTAAATAATCACATATACATCTATCAAAGAATGACAAATGTGGGTCATGACATGAAAGTAGGTGGACCATTGGTAACACCAAAAGAAAGAAACTTGAACTCATACAAGCCAGAATGGGTATGGAAAGCAATCTTATATCCATCAACATGATGCATGTGAATCTAATGGTAGCTACAAACAAACATCAATTTTGGAGAGGATCTTAGATTTGTCTAAGTAATCAAACAAGTCATCCATATAAAGAATAGGAAAGTAGTTACAGATGGTGAGTTTATTTAGGGTATGATAATCAATGCAAAGTCGTTTAATACCATCTTTTTTATCAACAAAGAGGACATGGGCGTCGAAAGGACTATGATTAGAAACAATAGGACATTGTTGTATATGGTCCTAGACTTGGCGTTTAACTTAATAAACCCTATTATAGACATAGAATAAGAAGCACAAATGGAGGAGATAAATCAAGAAGCAATTCAATATGGTGAGTCACATATCTTGTGAAGGTGGTAATAAAACTAATTCATAAAAAACAAACAAAAATTCATGTCAAAGGTCAAAGATCACTTGAGGAACTGGTTCAGCTTGTGGAACTAGATCAAGCTGAAGCTCTTGAACATAGGGAAGAGCCGCACAATGAGTCAATGACCTAGTAATCCTATAAAGAGTCAATGTCAGTCAAAGTATGTGGGCTACCATCATGAGTAACAGAAATTGTTTGAGTTTGTTGTTGAAGATCCAAGATCATTGTGCCCAAAGGAGCAAACCAAATTGCGTCAACGATTGTCATTCCACTCAATTGTTTTAACTTTAAAATCTACTTGACCAATAAAATCCCCAATCTAATAAAGAAGAACATATAGTAGTTTAGTGCTTGGAAAAGTGTGAGAGCTAGCTATCTCCACACATAAAGCCTAAGGTGCAGGAACAGGCTAGACATATCTAGGTAAGGACATGAGAGCTAACACAAGAATATTTACAATCAGTATCCACCACAACAATAAACTCACGACTAGAAAAGTGTACACATAAGCGTATCTAGCAAGGACCAGGCTTGCTTGCCCATGTGGCATGAGCAAGGTAAGCAAGACACTCAACAAGGGTGGAAGGCTCTAACTAAGCAAGAGTAGTAGTAGTTTCAAAAGAGTTGAACTTCTCTAAAATGTAAATATAAGAGCAAGGGTCCTTGGTGTCATCAGTGTTATGAAAATGAATGGTGGTGGACGTTGTGGGCAAACCTCATGCAAATTGGTTCGAACACTTACAATGAAAACATAAGCGCTTACCATGCATCTCAGCAAACTTAACAAGAGGTACTCAACTACTGAATGCAAGTCGAGAAGAGGATAAACCTTGAGGACCAAAAGATCCCGAAGAGGTAGCAACAATAGTCTAGTAATAGATGGTCTACGAGGAAACTGGGAAGATTGTTCTGTGCAATTATGCTAAAGTGTAGGTACCAATGACATAGCATGTGATAAGGAAATAGGTAAAAAAGATGAGACATCGTTTTGTAGAAGCGTCTTGAGCCCACAATGAATTCAAAAATGAGTTCATCCTATTGGAGATTAGGAAAGAGAGAAAGAACCTCCATAAGCTAATAGAATATGTTCCCAAATTACTAGTATCTTGTAAACTTCAAAAAATAACATACAAGCCAATATAAATCAATCATAGTTAGAAGTAAATCACAACGAAAGGTAGTCTAGCTATGTAGAGCCTCATGAGAAGGATCTTGACGATAAAAACGCCACCAAATAATGGATCAACCATAGAGATGTAATCAAGTCTCCTAGATATGTTGCATGTCTGACTTAGGAATGAGGGAGAGATAGGTGTTAACCCGATTCTATAACTCATTCCCTTCAGAAGAGCCAAATTAAACAAAACCATGCGTGGTTTTGTGATTTGGGTGATTTTTTCCAAGATGGTGAGATAAGGCAGCTATGGTTCAATTTCCTACATTACATTTCTTTGGACATGTTCAAAATTGGCAGCAAATGGTTTCAAAAAGCAATTTAAACGCATTATATTATGATGACCTGGAAAGAACCACCACCGTAAAAACAAGGAAGAGAAATATTATTACCAAGTAGACAAACAAGTGAACAGAGTGACATTGCAAGAGCAAGAAAGAAGGAAATGAGAAAAGGACCAAGAAGAAAGTAGAAGAAAATACAATGAATCTCTCCAATTATTAATAGGTCAATAGTCTCATACAAGGTTTACTGTCCAGTCTTGTCATAATGTTTTAGGGTCGAAGAGGAAGAGAGTGATCAAGAAAAAAATAATTCTTTTAGAAGACCAAGAAGATCTCCAACATTAGGTCACCCATGTCCTTCGAACTCTTGAAGGTGATTATAACAAAGATGAGAAAACGATTCCAAAAAGCTATTTTTCATTGCTTTCAACCAATAAAAGATAATTCCATCATCGATGAAATATTTATTGAGAGAGACATCTTTTAAATTGAAAGTGAATAATCTTTTCACAAAGATCTTGTTTGTACTATTCCATGATTTCAAGAAGTTAGATGGTGGTGGCTCAGTAATCTGCATTTTCATTGCGGATTTTGTTTCTACTAAGACTTCATCTCAACAAGTGCGCAACCAGCAGTACTCCGCTATTGTTGTTTCTACCACTGATATAGCTACAATACCCAAATGGATTCTACTTCTAGTTCCTCTCTGATTGACAAGCTCGATGGAGAGAACTATCATCTCTGGAAGTTCAAGATGAAGGTCGTTCTACTAGCCAAGGAATTGTGGGACATAGTTGATGGTACTGAAATCAAGCCAGAGGTTGATGCAGCTAGCATCACCAAATGGAGGCAACGAGATGGCAAGGCTTTTGCCTTAATCACTCTGAATATCAGATTCCCAAATCAGTCATATCCGATCTGCACAGACATCCAAGGATGCTTGGGACATCTTAGCTACACTCTATGACATCAGGGATGTCAATTTCAAACTAAATCTGAGGAAGAAATTCTTCACACTCAGAATTTCTGATGCAAACACTATTTTTAGCCATCTAAACACATTCAAAAACCTCATGGAGCAAATGACTGCAACAGGATCGAACATTGAAGATTCAGATGTAGTAATGACTCTTTTATTGAGTCTCCCTGAAGCCTATGAAACGTGGGTCATGGCTATTTCGACCCAACAACAACTTACTCTATCAAGAGTCATTTCAATGCTGTTACAAGAGGAGATCAGAAAGAATGCTTCCTCCTCAAGCTCAGGATCGGATTGTCAAGCTCTATACACGACCAAAAATCAGAAGTTCAGATCCAAGAGATCTCCAAAGTCAGATTCTCTTGACAGAAAGAGCAACTTGCAATCTGGGTCAAATTCTGGCTCAGGGTCAAATTTGAATTTTCCTTCATCATTCCAGCAAAAGCAGAACTTGTTTTGCAAATACTGTAAGAGGACTAGTCATCTCATCAAGGACTACAGAACACTCAAGTACAACAATGAAAAGAAGATGCAATCCCAACAACAAGCAAATGCTGCCTCAACCCATTACTGATCCAGCATGAAGAAGAAGATGAAGCTGCCTTCTTGACCAAGGTCAAAAATCTGCAGGATATCAATTCTTGGTACTTGGACTTCGGAGCAACACAACACATGACTCACCATTGGGACTGGTTCCAAAGGCTACAACCCCTCACTCATTCTAGAGTTGTGCAACTTGGAGACAACTCATCCCACTCCATTGAAGGTGAAGAAACAGTCAGGGCTGAATTCCAGAAAGTTGATGTTAATTGTTGTCCAATGTTTTACATATTCCAAACGTTAGCAGAATCACAGATTTGGGTCGGAAGGTAGAATTTGCTAACTCATTTTTTGAGTCAGTATCGAATTTTGGAATTTCGACCCTTGGTCGGATTTTGCTGTAGCTGCCCCTTGAGGTCAAAAAATTGATCTTCCATGAAAGTGACATCTCTGCTCGTGAAGGTCTTCTGAGAGTCTAGATTGAATGTCTGATGGTTTGAGGAATAGCCAACAAAGATCGATCTGCTGCTATTTGACCCTTGGGTCGGATTTTGGATTTTTTAGCCCTGGATTGGATTTTGACAGTTCGATCCTTGGGTCAGATTTTTCTGGAGATCAGCAGTGATCTGACTGAAAACAAAACATCCAAACACTCTGATATGGTTGTGTGATGGCTTCGATCTTGTCCCTCATAAGATGTCTTGCCATTCAGGGCCTCTGAAATGGATCGATTTTGAAGGTAGGCTGTTGTAGTAATAGCTTCTACCCAGAACTTCTTTGGAAGAGATGCATGGGCCAACGTGCTCTTGGCACTCTCAATGAGTGATTGAGTCTTCCATTTAGCTACACCATTGGACTGAGGTGAGCTTGTTGTAAAATGTTGTTGTATTCCGGTTGCCTTGCAGAAGTCTTTGAATTTGTTGGAGATAAATACTCCTCCTGCATCAGAGGGTAGAGCTTTGATTCTTCTTCGGGTCGATTTTTCTGATGATGCCTTGAACTGCATGAAGAACTTCAGAATATCGGATTTGTTCTTCAAGAAATATGTTGCAGTCCTTCGAGAGAAGTCATCAATAATAGTCAGAATATAGACAGCTCCCCCTGTGAAAATAGTTTGCATAGGACCACAAATGTCTATGTGCACAAGATCTAGCAAATCTTTAGAAGAACATATTGAATCTAAAATGATTGAACTTCTAATATGCTTGCTAGATATACAGCTTTTACATGGAATATCGGATTTGCTAATGGAAGGAAAATCTTGCACTAAATTCTGTTTTGACATTTGCTTAATACAATTGGAATTTAAATGGCCTATTCTGTAATGCCAAAGCATATCAAATGATTCAAAAGTAGTTGTATATAGAGCTTCACAACTAGAAGAATTGTAGTGGCTGAGTTTGTAGAGGTTGCCAGAGTCTTCTCTCGAAAGCTAAAACTCTCTGGGACTTGTCAAAAATGGTGCAGCCTTGTGTGCTCAATGGATCGAACATCATCAAAGGATCAAAATTCAACATAGAAAATCAAATCAATCCAGACAGCCTCCATCCCTATTCATGGATGAGCCTGCTACTTTGTGCAGGAACTCAACACTATTTCAGAGGCAGAATCATCCATTGATGCTGACCAGTGCAAGGCAGAAGAGGACACCACACTTGCAGTTCTAATCGAGAATGGTTTCTATCCAACCTCGACAGACTCGAATATTCACTTCAAGTCTGTATCAGATATTTCCATTATCACTACTCATTATGTAGATGAAGTTTTATTACTCAGTGACAATCTCAAGTCAATGAAGGATCTGAAATGCATGTTAGCACTGGAGTACATTTTTTGAATTTGACCCAGCAGACTAATTTCCATCAGTCAACAGAAAATCGACCCATCAGCCAATATTCTCAAAGGCTACACAGATGCAGAGTGGACAAAAGACTGTAACACCAGAATATCGATTTCTGGATCCGTATTTCCATACAATCAAGGCCCAATATCTCACAGCCAAAAACAGTCCTCAGTAGCATTATCGTCCACAGAATCAAATTTTTCAGTTGCCTCAAATGCTACCAAGGAATCAATTTGGCTTACAAACTTGTTTGCAAATATCGAATTTCTCCAGTCACATTCAACGTCCATCTATGGTGACTTTGGTTTACTGCTGGACAGAGTCTATGGCACTTTTACGAAAGTTTACAGCAAGCCAACTCCAGAGTAGATTGGAGCTTGGATGCCATACCTAGCCTGTTATTCACCACTCATCGCTAACTCACAAATTTTGGCTTAGTATCGCAGCAAATGTAGAACTTTGTGCAATAATTTTGTTAGGGCTTTTCTGCATGATATAAACGTGCTATCTTTTTTATCCATGTTTTCGACTTCCGAGTCTACGACAACTGAAAGGGACTGTGGGGCTTGGGCTCAACTTGTTTTTCTTTTTGACCATCGTATATTGTTTGGAGTCTACGTTGCTAATATCTCTCGCTAATGTTAACTGAAGTCTCTGTAATAAGTCCTGCATACTACGTATTTAAAACGTAATGCCTTGTGCTCAAGTGTCCTTTATATTTTGAGACCACCTCCAGGAGCATAATGTCCATCCAATTTTCTCTATCCTAGGAATCTGTCGTTCTCTCTCCTCTCTCCGGTGGAATGCACGTTCTCTCTCCTGTGGAATGCACGTTCTCTTTCCTCTCTCCGGTGGAATGCACGTTCTCTCTCCTCTCTCCGGTGGAATGTGCATGTGCTATGTGGCAGTCCGTCATTGGCTGTCCACATCCACATCCACATTCCACCACAAACGTAAAAAAATTTGCAAAAAAAAAAACGGCAAAAAACCGAAAAAAATAAAAAATAAAATGAAAAATAAAATAAAAAAAACTGGTCCACGCTTACCGGTAAGTACGGCCGGCCAAAAAACGAAAAAAAAAAAAAAAAAAAAAAAAAAAAAAAAACCTTCGCACTGGCATTACGTAGGGGAAGGCCCGAAGCCCTCGGGCCTTCCTTGCTGGTCAGGGCCTGCCCTCGGACTCCCCCCCCTGTTGTAAAGCTACCTTTACAAGCTTTACTTCCGGCGCCAGCTATGTCCCCGGCGCCAGCAGCGCTCCTGCTGCTCCCGGCGCCACTGTGACCAGAATCCAGCCGGCGCCAAGTTCCTATGGCTGAAAATCTTTGATCGGTTCTAGCGGAGTTCAGAGAGCTCAGATCGATGTGCAATCACCTCACACGATCTAGGCATGATTAAAGGAAGCCTGGGGATCAATAAAATCTAGAGAGAGAAAATGACTTTCTAGAAAGAGAAAATCCTAGAGAGAGAAAAAAGTGCTTTACCAGCTTGGATAGAGTGCTTGGTATGAGGGGGGGGTGCCGAATCACACCAATACTATAGGGGAGTGCGGGTTGTGACTCAGGGCGAGCTCCAACCAAGTCTCAGCCTCCCTTGCTGGAATGTTGTCATGGCTCTCGCCTTGGCATGCTAGCACCCCGGAGACTAGGGTCGATCACACACTTGAAATGTAACCTTCTCAGATTTATCAATAAAGTGGGATTTTCCTCAAAATGACTCTAATTACCTTCTGGGTTTCAGTGTTCGGTAAAAGCGCCAGTTGTAAGGCCGCTTTCAAAATTTTTAACTTGGCACATAGCTGAGGGTCGTATCCCGGGACGCCAGCGGTATGCCGTCGGGACCATTCGGTCCGTGGCGCCAGCGGTATGTTGTCGGGACCATTTGGTCCAGGAACTGGTTGTTTCCATATCTGTCGCGGCTTGTGGTTCTGAGTGTTCCTTGCATGAACGTGAATGGGTTAAGCTCTTGGGGAACGGGCTCTAACCTGTCGGCTGAGTTGGATGGCTCGCTTGGGTGGATGTTACCTGTTTATGGCTGTCCAGTCTGGCGTGGCGCCAGGTTGGCTTCCAGCGCTCGTGACGAAGCTTTCAGTTGGTTAAGTCTGATGTAAGTCAGACCGCTTGCTTGGAATGGATGTTACTCGTTTGTAACGAAGCTTCGAGTTGGTTAAGTTTGATGTATGTCGAGCGGCTTGCTTGGAGGGAAGTCACCCACATCGGGACCCCTGATCTGGCATGGCGCCACGTTGGATCTCAATGTTGGTTTTCGGAACTTCAAGTTGGTTAAGTTTGATCGTTGTCGGCGAGTTGGCTGCTTGTATATCAAGTGGGTTTGGATGGCAAAAGTTGAAGGCTGGGAAGCTAAGTCGTGATTCCCGGCTCCCCCCCCCCCCCCCCACAAAATACTCCCTTGGAAATTGGAATCCTTCGGCAGTGCCCACCTCCTACTTCCATTGCTAAATATCTTAGTATACGTGTAACGTTTTACCCACGCCCGTTGTTTTTCTCACATTTCTGAGCTTGTCCGGTATCGACTTTTCTTCAGAATTTGAACAAGACTTGTTCCTTACAAAATTGACCGATCAAATTTGCAATCAGCTGCTTGGTTTTCCGACTTCGCCCCATCTTCGCGAGCACCGACTCCACCAACTCCTCGCTGTCACCAGTTTGTACCTGCTATGGTTCTTTCACTTACAGTCAGTGCAGGAATGGGACGCGGGGCGCGATGGTAACTGCGGAGGGAACTGCACAATCGAGACTGCGTTGCACATCAGGTCACTCACCCCGCCAGGTTGTCCGACAGGTGATCCTACCCCAGGTCACGAATCAGGATCAAATATCTCCTCGATTCCAAAATCATCAAGTCTATCGTTGTTCTGTTAGGAAAGATGATGGTTTCAACGCTGGCGTTCAAGTTAAATTATTGTTGGATGAGACCTGAATTTGCTTTTGGACTTCTTCGATTCCCCTACAAATGCGGGAAGTTGCCTCCAAATCTGTGCATTAATGAGTCACAGGCGTGCAAAATGTGGGATCTAAGATTCCTTTATCAGCTACAGGATTGCCACTACAAGCCAATCAGTTCAGTAACCACAATGCAACGCGAAAACATACGATCACCGCTTGCACAGCAAAACCAAATGAATCACCAACGCATGAGAAGATCTTAGACGCAAAAGTAAGTTTGTGCATTCGCATACTCATCTTATACAAGAGCATAAGAACCTACGTGCTACGTTATGCATCAAGAACCTACAGAGGCATGTGAGCATCACCAGGTCGTGACCGTTATAACGGTTTCTGCTGAACTACCTGCGTGTGAATTGAACTTGGGATAACATTCCCATCGCAGTTCTCACTCTACTTATGAATGATCTCATCTATCTCCATGATATATGGAAACTTACAGAACTTCTCTTTCCAAAGGGCTTTGATCACTATATCTGCAATCATTTCATCAGCTTTTGGAGAAGGACAACAACACAAGCACCAAGTGTTTGACGACGTGAAACTGGAGACTGATTCGAATGTGGCCGCCCACCACCCAATATAATGTGCTTTATCTGAAGATTTATGTAACCAAAGTATAATTAAATCCACCCACGAAAATATACATGCATCACTAGAGGTGTTTAGAGGTTCAAAAAGAGGTTAAAATGTACATGGACCCCATCTACTAAATACTGATAGCCTGTAGGCACCTGGTATGACGACTATTACCCCTTCAAAGCCTAACAAACAATGTTGAACCATTTTCGACATGTAATTATAAACTGATTTGAAAGACCATAGAAATGCAAAATCGTTAAGTGTTGTTGATAGAGTAAAACTCACAGTGACAGATAGTGGTTGTGACAGTTAAACAGACTTGGGTTGCACAATTCTTAATAAGCAACTAATTTCTGGAAAAAAAAATTTAGCATCAATAACACAATCTTTGGCGTTCTATTCTTGAGGTAAAAACCTTTCGGGACTTCAAAAGCTTGTTTTCAGACTCTGCTTTAGCTCGCATTTGCCTGCGCCTGAGAATTCCATGATACTGCTTTGCATTTACATAAAGAGTTTCTTCTTGAATCATTTCAGATAACAAGGGGATTCGAGCTTGCTGTATTCCAGGCATCTGTGGATAAATTTGAAGTTACCAGAATCTACTCATTAACAAGTTCATGCCGAAAGGAATAAAAAAACTGGTCAAAATGAACTACATTGCATACTCTTCAACAGCTTATGACTCGCCCATAAGATGACCAGCTGAAGGTATTTGTGACTTTAGGAGAGACGACTTGGACAAATGTTACTGTACAAGGACCACCAGCTTATGACTCGCCCATAAGATGACCAGCTGAAGGTATTTGTGACTTTAGGAGAGACGACTTGGACAAATGTTACTGTACAAGGACCAACAGGAAAGAGAAGCACTCTTTCCCCTGTAATCCATCATCACAATAAAACATAAAAATTCATATAAAACACATCGTAACCGAACGAATTACATCAACTATGTAGATTTATCTAGTGCGGGCCGAAGATGAACAACTTTTAGTCCTAAAATAATCTATAGCCTCTGTACAGATGTTTACTTTAGGAGGTTCCAAGCACGATTCATGTTTGAAAGATGATTAGATCATAAAGAGATACATACTCACAGACGCTCACTAATCAAAGCTTCAGACAACTAAACGTCATCAAGAGCCTTTAGACACAGACTTGCTTTAATCTCACAACCAATTTTTGACTTGGAAAATGATGAACACTGTTTCATAATATCTATAAAAATTTAAAGATCTACTAGCGAAGTTTGTTTTTGAAAATATTTTGGAGGGCACAGAAGTGCGCCCCATGCGTGAGCGCTGCCCGTGAGCACTATTTTTATTATAATAGATATACTTTTTTAGCACTACAAACAAAAAATCTGTACAAAGATGTCTCTGTAATACACTGACAAACAGTTCCATGATAAAACCTCACTATTGCTTACCATATTTTGGCCCCCGTAAGATGCAAGAGAACTTGAAATATGAGAATCTGTGTGGAAACTGTTCATTCCTACCTGCAAACACAAGAAGAGAGGATGCTATGATCTTGAAGGACTTGTCATGCAGGGTTAATCCAAAACAATCATGACAGCTAATGAGCAAATCATAGATTTGAGTATCAATACTTTTCTTCCTAGTAAGCTCGTTGTTTATGTAAATATATCTAATAAAGATCTCTCAATCCCCTCTGGATGCTAGCCCTCTGTAGCATTTTCAATTAAAGGGCTGGGTGCGATTGATACCTCGGAACAACCAAGCTCAAGATGAGTGTGAGGTAAACGGTATTCCCCAGGAGGAAAAAAATTTGGAGGAATCTGCAACCTTTGTTTATCCTCAGAGTTTGCAATATGATAACCTGCAGGTAAGCCATGGCAAACAAATATTGATGCTGTCTTTCAAACAGCATATGTCTCTGGTCATAAATTGCAGAGATTTCAAACAGGTTTACTACATGATTGACATAAACGCTTACTGAAGAGATGCCAATGAAAAGTTTCACAAAATACACCTGGCTAGAAATTCATAATAAGAGGAAGAGGTGCATTAAATGAGAGAATTTTAGTCTCAGCAGCTCCATACAACAAAATGAAGGAGATGTCCGGCATGATCATTTGAAGTTAAGAGCATAATGGAGTTATTGGTTATTTCAAAGACTGTTTGAGATAAGTCCCTCATAACCAAGGGAGGGATTTTCCTTTATCCCGAGTTACATCAACATTCATGGTGAATGGTCATTTTAGTGTATTCTAAACATCAATGTTTAGCTGGCCATCTTAGTTCATTTGATATCATCTTCCTAATAATGTCGAAGTACTAGTGAAAAGATTTCAATGGAAGACAAAATGTATGTATCATAATTAGTAGATTTTCTTCCAGAAAGAAGATTATCCAGGCAATATTCTCACTCTTAACATGTTTGCATAAGGTCCATGGTGACTGAAAGAACCATTTGACTCAAAAGCTGTTTTGTTTGATCACTGCAGCTATGTATGCATCCAATTAGTTTATTCAACAAAAGGGTAACTCAGGACCAATGGGCCAAGCAGAAATCATGGTTCTATTACACTTAACCAAGTAACTTCTCTACGCAATCTAAATCTTGACAGGAGGGTGGTCCATGTACACTGTAGTTACCAAGGTGATAAAACGGGAGGTTTAACAAAAGGGGCAAGCGCATTGACATTATTTTGTCAGAAATGGTCCTTAACTATGCTCCTGAATTCAACCTCATATGCAGTGTTTCGAGCCATTACGTGTTCATAGTCATCCCATTTATTCCTGCGTACAAGTTCATATGTCAGTTTTTGGAAGTCATTAAACTTGATTGCCCGGCAAGTCTCTTGTTTTAAATGGAGTTCTCCAGTGGTCCATGGGAAAAATAAGGGATTCCTCCCTTTCATACTAATTATGAGATGCCACCCATCTAGTACATGATGTGGCATGGTCTCTTGCACATAGGGGCAAGTTAAAGTGGTTCTTTGGAATTGGGGACCTTGCCTAGCATGTTAAATTCCCAAGAGCAACCTAAGGAAAATGGACTAATGGTATGGCAGCATTTATACAGGCCAATCGGCATCAAGGAATTACCTAGTGATACGGTTGTGCCCTATGATTGGCACACCTTTGTTATATCCGAGCACTCCATTTAACACTTAACAGCCTGGGGTGAAAGTGTCATCTCACTTGCCAAAGATTAAAAAATGGATGGCAAAAGAAAGGAAATGATCTAGAAATGACATTGCTCTTGTTTGGCTCAA
Source organism: Diphasiastrum complanatum (assembly GCA_029204225.1). NCBI lineage: Eukaryota > Viridiplantae > Streptophyta > Lycopodiopsida > Lycopodiales > Lycopodiaceae > Diphasiastrum > Diphasiastrum complanatum. Next base: position 21,729,835 of record CM055101.1, read on the forward strand.
TTGTTTCAGTACAATATGGCAGCTTCTTGGCCTGTGTCTAGAGGCTTTGTCTATAAAGTCATTACCCAAGCCATGCCCGTTATAAGCAAGGGGCCAATAGAAGCCTAGTTGAGGAGGAGATCTTCCTGCACCCTTAAGAGAATGCATTGGCTTGGTCGATCAATTCTAGCTTTGCCTCTCCTGTGGTTATGTTGTTCCTAACACTGGTATTAGAACAAACAGTGTTTCAAATGTTCAGGTCTTTCTTGGTCTTTGAGGATATTACAAACGATTTGTCAAGGATTATGCTCAGATTGTTGTTCCCATGAAAAATCTTCCTAAGGAAAAGGGAAGGGAGTTCATCTGGGCGCTAGAGGGACATGAGAGTTTTGATGCTCTCAAAACAACATTGGTTACATCACCAATACTGAAAGTCATAGACCCCTTTTGTGGTCAAACACTAAAGTCCATCTAATATTTCAGGTTAGTCAGTTACGAAGGGCTTTAACTAGATCAGACAATCTAGTAAGGGACAGTGTTCTAGTTACACCCGTGGATTCTCAACAAACTCCACATGAACCAGAAAGTATTCTTAGTTCTAGGGAGACACAAACACATCATACTCTATATCAGGAATATTTAGTCAAGTGGAAGAAGGATCAACCAGTTGAGAATGCCACTTGGGACAAAGGCAACATACTTCGTCAGCTATATTCATATTTTGTCTTAGAGGACCAAGATAGTTCCCAAGGGGGGAGGGAGTATTACGAGAATGTAATTCGACCAAGCCTAACAATACTTCTAGGTGCAACTAACCACCAGAGGGCATAGGACAGTGTGAGTCATGGCATGCATGCATACCATGTAGTGGGCATCAGTAATGCATGCATGTAGCATGAACATTTAGTTTTAGTTGCAACTACCGACAATCTACCACATGCAAACCCACACTCGGCTAGGAGGTGCATTCTATAAGAGAATGCATTGGCTTGGTGAATCAGACTAGCTTTGCCTTTCCTGTGGTTATGTTGTTCCTAACAGCAAGTGTGCATGCATGTCACCTGTCTCACATCGTCCTTGCTCAATTGTGGTTCATACCAATCCTCTCAAGTTCAGTTCATGTTACGGGCTTGTAACACATATGATACCATGGTAAATCTATTCTTGGCATCAAAGTTAGTCATGATATTGAATTTCACAACTATTCGAAATTTTGGAAAATAGAATACCAAATATATATTGTCTTTCAATTTTCATACCTATTGAGTTTTGCATGAATATTGTGTACATAGTTCCTGCACCACATGGATCCTATGCGCTATGGAGTTCAACGGATACCAATTTAGCCATTCAGAAGGTCCCACGTGCTACAATTTCCAAGACACCACCACCAAAAGCACCTATACCCAAGAAAAACCAACGAAAGCAAAGATATAATCAAGTGATTAAGTGGAACAACTTACCCAGAAAGGCCATAGCCAAAGTGGATGTTGACATTCAAAATCATGAAGTGAATGTCAAAGCTGAACGAGATATGAGGGAAAAAGAAAGTTGCTCAACCTCTAGTACCTGGGGCTTCGTACGCAAACTTTATTAGTTTTCTCGTGATTCTAGCATCAATCTAGTTGTGTTGTATGGATGATTTGGTGATCACCAAGAATGATGTGGAGCTTAGTAATGCAATGAAAGAAGAATTGTCTACTACTAATAATATGACAAAGGCCTTATGCACTACTATCTTGGAGTAGAGATCTTGAAAAAAAAAAATTAAAACAAGGGAGAGACAATATCGCATTTTAGGGTGAGCGATTGCAAACCAATATCTCCACCAATTGAAGTTGGAAAGGAGTTATTTTGTGATATTGAGAGTGCATTGATGGATGCATGCCAAGTGGTCTTGGAGCTTATACATTGTGCTCTTTGGGGACCAGTCCCATCAATTGGAGGTTCATTCTACTTTCAATCATTCACTGAGAATTATTCAAGAATAACTTGGGTTTATTTTCTAAAGAGCAAATTTGAAGCACTATTTTTCTTTGTTGAATTTAAAAACTTTGTTCAACATCAACTTAGAGAGAGAATTAAAACTCTAAAAACATATGGTGAAGGTGAATTCAAATATGACAATCTGATTTTCTTTTGCAAAGAACATGGAATTAGACATCAACTTACAACGTGGTTTGGGCAACTATCTTTGGAGTGAAGCAGTTCAAACTACACTATCACCTCATGTTGATTCGAATGATGTTTCTAATTCAATAGAATCTGCTTGCGTCAAAATCTAGACAAAGAAAATCAAAAAATGTGAACTTTACATTAATGAGTATTGTGCTTAATGATAACTTAACCCTCCTTTCAAAGAAGCATCTAAACATAAACCTTGAAGAAGGCAATGCAAGAAGAATAGGCCATCATGCATCTTGTCGCTTCCATGAGAGTTTTGTTTTTCCTCTCAGCTACACCATTGTGTTGTAATGTATACGCTGCAGTCTTCCTATTAAGGATGCCGCGGATTTTGCAGAAATCAACAAATCGATTGGAGATGTATTCTCCACCTCTGTCGATTTGTATTTGCTTGACTTTCTTCTCTGTCCACTTCTCAACCCAGCCTACAAATTCTCTTTCAATCATTCATTGAGAATTATTCAAGAATAACTTGGGTTTATTTTCTAAAGAGCAAATTTTAAGCACTATTTTTCTTTGTTGAATTTAAAAACTTTGAGAATACCACTTTGGATCTTGTGAATCTTTCTCAAGTTAAAAAATCAACTGGAAGGAGTGAATTAATGACATCAAGTATAATTTGATGGCTCTCTTGACAAACACAACATGACTTGTAGCCAAAAATTATATTCATGAAAAAAACATTAATTATGAAGAAACCTTTCCACTTGTTAAAATAAGCATCAAAATTTGATTGACATATTGCTCAAATGAATGTAAAAAGTGCATTTTCAAATGAATGTTTAGAAGATTAAGTACATATTTCTCAAACTCAAAGATCTGTTCTTAAACGCAAAGAGCATCTCGCCTATAAACTTAAAAAAGCACTTTATAAATTTAAACCATTCTCAAGAGTCTTGTACTCTCATATTGATGAATATCTCTTTAAATTTTGGTTTCTTGAGGAGTGAGTCTAACATTAATCTCTATATCACACATGAGGATGGTGAGATTCAATTTCTCATTGTTTATGTTGATGACTTGATAATTACTAGAAGGAACCATCACTTATTAAACAAGATAAGATGAAAAATTCCTCTTGAATTTTATATATTAAATTGTTTTGGTATTGAAGTTTCGCATCAACATAATGGTTTATTCCTTGGTCCAACAAAGTATGTCAACGACGCCTTTTGAAAAAGTTTAATATGCTTGATTGTAAGTTACTTACTACACCTTTCAAAGCCAATCTAAAGCTAACTAGCTTTAATGACAAAGGTGTGATAGACGAAACATTGTTCAAATGGCTAGTTGGATCTCTTAGGCTACATGACTATTGCTTGTCTTGACATTTCCTATGCACTTAGTATAATTGGTCAATTGATGTCAAGTCCAAAACAGTCACAATGTAGAGCAACCAAGAGTGCGTTTTAAGTATCTTAAAGAAACCTTTAACTCTGACTAGAGTATTTAGCTTCAACAATCTTGTTCTTCATGGATATTGTGATCATGATTGGTCAAGGAATGCAAAATTCTTACAAAGTAAATTATAACTCAACCAAATATGTTGTATCTAAAAGTCTATTGTAAAAAATTTGTTTCAGAACCTTAAGATTTCTCAAGTTGCAACAACAACCATATATTGTAATAACTAAAGTTGTATTAGAAGTTCTCATAATACAATGTTTCATGCTCGTACTGAAAACATTGGCACGCACTACTATGTGTCAAAAGGTTAACTCTAAAGAAGTAGGGTTGGTTTATTGCTCTACCAAGGAGCACGTTGATATCTTAATGAATCTTCTCAACATAAGGAGATTTGAATATTTCCAATTCTTGATATATGTTTATAAAAATAACTTATCATTCAGAGGCGGTATTGGAAATAGTTAAATGTTATGTATTGTATAGTTCATTTACTTCATGAGTGTTTGTCCTTGCAACTTTGATAATAGGCGATGGGCCTAACTATAGTCGTCGAACCCAAAAAGTGCAACATGCTCTTATGACTAGTTTTGTGTCTTCATTTTCATAGTGAGAAGAGTGGACATTCTAATGGCAATGTTGTCCTCTTCTCTATGTCTAAAAACATATTTTTTTGTGATTCATTATTGTGTTGACGTTTGCTAGCATAGGAACGTAAGGTTCCTATTGTACTGATTTTTATTCCATTACACACAACAATTGAATTTGTCAGAAAGCAGTTCTTACCATTGCTTGTAAAATTGACTCAAAGCTTTCGATAGCATAAATCAAAATCATGTATTTTCTCTATTGTGAGAGCACGATATTCTTCCTATTTTGAGAAATTTAATGAGCTATATGTTATTATTCCTCATCTAAAATGCACTTCAATCAAGCCCTTCCTCAATATGCAACAAAATTGTCCCTATTTGTCATTATCATGGAACCCCTAGATTTTGCTCTTCAATATGCTTTGAGAATGAGACACATTGAGTAGGTTCCTACCTGGGACCTGTACTAGTAATGTTTTTGCTACCAATACTACATTCTTTTCCCTCATGCCACCAATGTTCATCTTCGATTGTCAACACTAAATATATCCAAAGTTTGTTACATCATACATACATCTAAGATTTCATAGAACTTTTTTTTTTGAGAGGATGGCCTACATTTTTCTAACCAAATCTTTTTTATTACAATCTCAAATGGTTTTTTGACAAAACCCTAACTACATCCTCAACAAAACATTTGGTGGTCTAAACTTCTGAACCATAACAACAAGCCACTTTCAATCCTAGTCTAGCCACCTCTCTAACAATCAAAAACCTAATCACTCCCTTATGTGTTTTACTGCTTTGAGAGAACCTCTTTATCTAGACCTTGTTGAATAACAAGCAACAAATGATTTCAAAATCCACTACCAATCAATGTGCTAATGCAACTCCTAGAATCAAAATGGAATTCTCAATAACAAGATCTACACTAAAATTTGCATTATTCTTTAAACACATCGTGACACCTACAACAAGAAGTGGAATTGATGTTATCATCCCATTGTTTGCAAATTTGATTTTCCATAATTAACAAAATTCATATTCTTAATAACAAATCAAGATGCCTTTGTAATTATCTCATACTCGCAACAAGTGTAGGAAAAATAGTAATTATTCTTCCACAAAGAACACGATGAAAGTTTGAATAAATCAAACTAATATCAATGTTTTTAATCGGGTCTGTATCTGATCTATGTACTAATAGAACAGTATTAGCTCTGATTGAATATGCGTGCGGAAATCATATGTGGAAGTAAGAGACAACTTAAGACAATTTAGACAATAAGAAACTATTGATAATAAAAAAACGAATTTTATAACTCTAAATCTGATTCATTAATATACATCTCTTATTGTCTTATCTTGTTGTGTCTCTGATTGAGTGTGTTACAACGAGTAGTGCAAATATATTTATATTGCTACACGACAGGTCTTTTGGCCTTTTATTTACAAGACTTTTGGCCTTTTAATGCTGTAACAGTAGATATCTAACCATTGACGGTTGATATTCAAATAGACGCTCTGTTTCCAGGGTCGAATAAATTCTGTTCGCGAATTATTCGCGACAGTTTATCTCTTCGTCTTAGCTTCATGTTTCGCGGATTATTCGCGACACTTGTCTCTTCGCAATATTTTCATCTTTTGTGAATTGTTCGTGACAGATGACAATTCTTGAGCTTGAAGAAGAAATCTAGAATATTTTGCGAACTGTTCGCGACAGGTGAGCTTGAAGAATAGTCCAGAAGATTTCGCGAATCGTTCACGACAATTTCGCGACATCTGAGGTTTGAACAAGAAATAAAATATTTCGCGACAAGATTCTGTCCGCGAATCTTTCGAGCTTCAACAAGAAAGCCACGAGCTTCTACAGGTAACTGTTTCGCGAATCTTTTGAGTTGACTGCAAGACAAAGTTCGCAAATCCTTCGAGGTTGATCACGAATAAAAATGTTTCGAGTTCGCGTTCGCGTTCGTTTCTTATCCTTTGTCAAGTAAACTACGTACCCCAAACTTCTTCGCTGCTTCTCGAACGAAGCTTTACTGAGTGGCTTCGTAAAAATATCAGCTGTCATTTCCTCTGTGGGTATGAAGACTGTCTTTGGTATCTTCTTCTCAACCAAGTCCCGAATCGCATGATACTTGATAGCTATGTGCTTTGTTTTCGAGTGAAATACAGGATCTTTTGTAAGATAGATTATTGAAGTGTTATCCATTAACAAGACATAAGGTTCAGAAATAGATTCATCAAATCCTTCCAATATCTGTTTGATCCAAATCAGTTCGTTTGCCATCTTGGCTGCTACTACATATTCCGCTTCACAGGAAGATTGAGCTACTATTGTTTGCTTCTTGCTTATCCAGAGTATGGTTGCACCAGATGCTAGAGTACAACCTCCTGAAATACTTTTGCTATCATCCTTCATGGATGCCCAGCTTGCGTCACTGTAAGATTCGATGTGAAATCCAACTTCCTTCGAATAACACAGTCCATAGTCTTTCGTTTTTTGAAAATATTGTAGTACTCTCTTTGCCAACTTCCAATGCGACGATCTTGGGTTCTGATTATATTGGCTCAACCTGTATACTGCAAACGCTATATCAGGTCTGGTGTTGTTTGCTAGATATAACAATGATCCAATCAGCCTACGATAGGGTGTTTTGGCTTCCTCGAGAGTCTGCGGACAATCTGCCTTGCTCAGTATTGTTCTAGGTATCATGGGAGTACACCTTTGCATTCGAGCATGTTGAAGTCTTTAATGATCTTTTGAGTGTACTTTTGTTGGTGAAGAAACAACTTACCACCTTCAAAGTCTCTCACAATCTGCGAGCCTAGATAAATTTTAGCTTTTCCTAGGTCAGCGATCTCATATATTTTAGAAATGTCTCTTTTGACATCTGAAATTAGTGTGTCATCAACATAGACAACTAGAATGATTATTTCATTTTGGACATGCTTGATATAGACATTTGACTCAACAAATAGAGGTTTGAAGCCTAAGGAACATAGTGCTTCGTCCTTCTTTATATACCATTGTATGGCTGCTTGTTTCAGACCATCCGTATTCTGGATATTCTTGGCTTACAAAACCAAGTGGTTGGTCCATGAATAAGTCTTCTTCCAATTCTGCATGCAAGAAAGCAGTCTTCTCATCCACAATATGGATTTTTAGATCATGAGCCACTGCATACGCGAATAGCAAGCGAATTGATGTATGTTTGACTACTGGTGAGAAAGTATCAATGTAGTCGATCCCCTACTTCTATGAAAATCCTTTAGCAACTAACCTTGTTTTGTATTTGATGTTTTCTCCATCAGGACCTGTTTTGATCTTGTAGATCCACTTGCACTTGACTAGTTTTCTGCCATCAGGTATAGGTGCAAGTGTCCATACATTGTTCTTATACATGGATGACATTTCGTCCTCCATTGCCTAAAATCCAACGATCTTTATCTGGTCCATCAATAGCTTTCTCGAATGTTCGAAGTTCGTCAGAGAATCCACAAAATTCGATGGCTGTGTTAAAAACATCCTGACCGTATCTTTCTGGTGGTTTTCGTTGTCTGTGAAATCTTCTCACAGATGGTTTTGAGTTCGATTCTGCAGGTTTCAAGTTCGATTCTGATTCGAGCTTTTCTGCTAGAATTCGAACTGGTGATTCGAGTCTGTCAGGTACTTGATCTTGACCTCCCTCTGAATCTGGTAATTCTCTTTCATCTTCTACTTGTTTTACTTCTGTCGACGTTGGTAGCTCATAATATATTTTGAGAATTTCAGAGCCGACTAGATCATTGTCTGCTATGTATTTCGACTCATCAAATTTAACATCTCAAACAACTTTTATTTTGCCAGTTTCGGGTATATAGACACGATAATATGACGAATATAACTCGAATCATACCCAAAAACCTTGTTCTGTCTTTTCATTTTCTTTCTCAGTTTATCTGGTATGTGCATATACACTACACATCCGAATGTCCAAACATGTGTTAGATTTGGCTTCGACTTCCTCCATATCTCATGAGAAGTTTTATCCGGCATTCGAGATTTTAGAATACGATTCTGAAAATAATTTGATGTAACCACTGCTTCTGCCCACAACCGTTTTGGTGCTTTCGCATGAGCCATCATACACCTTGCCGCTTCCATAAGTGTACGATTTCTTCGTTCAGCTATTCCATTGTGCTGAGGTGTGTAAGATGCAATCTTTGTATGCATAATACGTCGATCAGTACAGTAAGCTTTGAATTCGTTGAAAATGTACTCACCTCCACGATCTATGCGAATCTGCTTCAACTTATTGTCTGTCTGCTTCTCAGCCCAATTCGTATACTCAACGAATTTTTCAAAAGCTTCAGATTTAGTACATATAAAGTATACTACAACAAACTTGCTGAAGTCATCAATAAACGTTTGCATCACCCAACGACAATACTCCGAATGGTCCACAAATATCTGAATGCACAATTTCAAGTACCTTAGTTGCTTTATAAACATCCTTACTGAAAGGTGTTCTAGTCATCTTGCCTTTAAGACATGATTCGCAGGTAGTTCGAATATCTCTACTTTTGATTTCGACTCCTTGAATTTTCTGACTTTTGCTGGCTTGGTACAAGGCTTCCATGTTCAGGTGACATAGCCTCTTGTGCCACTGTATACCTGTTGATTCCTGAGTTTGATTGGGTTGTTCGATTCTTGTTCGAATGTTCAAGTGATATAAATTTCCTTTTTTGTTGCCTTTAGCAACTAGGTTATCAGAATCTTCCTCGAATAGTTTACAAGAGTTCTTTGTGAAGGTTACTGACATGTCTGTATCGACTATCGTAGCTACAAATAGAAGATCTTTGTCAAGAGTAGGGACATAGAGAACTTCCTCCAGTTTCTTGTCTCCTTGATTCGTGTCTAGCCATAATACACCAATTCCATCAACCACGTGCGTAGAACCGTCTCCAAGTATAATGAATCTCGAATAGTTCGTCTTCTTGTACTCAGACAATATTTGTTTCGAGGAAACAAAATGTGAGGTGGCTCCTGAATCAAGTACTACTTCTCGAGAGAATCAGATGAACAACATAGATCAACACTAACATAAGCTGCTGAGTTTCTTGTTGCCCTGTCTTCTGCTGCTCTGGAACATTCTGCTTTGTCTTCGACATAGTTTGAATCTGAAGGTTCGCTTCGATTCTGCTCCTTTTGTTTCTAGGATTCTGATAACAGTCTACTACTGCATGACCTCGTTTACGACAATGAATGCATTCAATCTTTGGATTTAACCAGCACTTTCCTTCTGTGTGACTTGATCTTTTGCATCTGTTGCAAATCTTCTTTTAGTAAATAGAGTATTTTCGGAATCACCATTGTTATCATAGCGTTCACGAGCTTCTACTTCCTCCTTAACTCCGTCTATTGCCTTTTGAAGTGTCATAGTCGCATCTTTCGCCAATAAGGTTCTTGTTGTGTGGAATGACTTGGGTAGGGCTTGAAGAAAATAACTAAGCTATTTTTTTGTATTTTCTGCACCAGAATTCTGCAAGAAAATAAACAGATCTTTTATCTTTCGCACGAATGTGTTCAGGTCTTTGTCGTCCCACTGTAGGTAAGTGAATTGGTCTTCCAAGAACATGATTTGATTACGAGATCAAGTCTCATTCTTGGTTTGCAATTCTCCCCATAAATCCTTTGCGTTCGAAATTGATGTCAGATCTAGCATTATATTGTCATGCATTGAAGACACAATAATTGCTATAGCTTTGTCATTTTTTTAACTCCATTCCCGAAGTTCTTTGCCAGGAGTAGCTACTAGCTTCTCCTCTATTGGTTCTACCCATTGCCATAGACCTTCTCCCTTCAACAAGAGTGAAGTCTTTTAATTTCCAAATCAAACAATTTGAACCTTCTAAGTCCAAGATTGTAGTGCTCTTAGCTTAAATATTGATGATGGACGACATCTTCTAATTTTCTAAATCACTCCAGATAGCGACTTGTTGATGGATGTATGAAGAATGCTGAGAGGAGTGCGAAGATACCACTGTATCAATTCTGATTCGTTCTGATATCATTGTATCAGCTTTGAACCTGTATACTCTGATACCATTGTATCAGATTTAATTTCGTATGCTCTGATACCACTGTAGGAAAAATAGTAATTATTCTTCCACAGAGAACATGATGAAAGTTTGAATAAATCAAACTAATATCAATGTCTTCAATCGGGTCTGTATCTGATCTATGTACTAATAGAACAATATTAGTTCTGATTGAATATGCGTGCGAAAATTATATGCGAAAGTAAGAGACAACTTAAGACAATTTAGACAATAAGAAAATATTGATTAAAAAAAAACAAATTTTATAACTCTAAATCTGATTCATCAATATACATCTCTTGCTGTCTTATCTCGTTGTTGTGTCTCTGATTGAGTGGGTGTGCTACAACGAGTAGTGCACGTGTATTCATATTGCTACTAAACAGATCTTTTGACCTTTTATTTACAGGTCTTCTGGCCTTTTAATGTTATAACAGTAGATATCTAACCGTTTACGACGGTTGATATTCAAATAGACATTCTGTTTCCAGGGTCGAATAAATCATGTTCGCAAATTATTCGCAACAGTTTATCTCTTCGTCTTAGCTTTGTGTTTCGCGAATTATTCGCAACAGTTTATCTCTTTGCGACATTTTCGTCTTTCGCGAATTGTTTGTGACAGATGACAATCCTTGAGCTTGAAGAAGAAATCTAGAATATTTCGCGAACTGCTCGCGATAGGTGAGCTTGAAGAACAGTCCAAAAGATTTCACGAATTGTTCGCGACAATTTCGCGACATCTGAAGTTTGAACAAAAAACAAAATATTGCGTGACAAGATTTTGTTCGCGAATCTTTCGAGCTTCAACAAGAAAGCTACGAGCTTCTACAGGTAACTGTTTCACGAATCTTTCGAGTTGACTGCAAGACAAAGTTCGCAAATTGATCACGAATAAAAATGTTTCAAGTTCACGTTCGTTTCTTATCCTTTGTCAAGGTGTACTTTGTTAGTAAAATCAAGATCTGTCTGATCAGTTGTTCTACAACAAGTTCTTTTCTTTCTACTTTCAAAAGGAGTGCAACTTTATTGTAAGTAGATTAGGTGATAAATTTGCAAGCTTCTCAAAAAGATGGAGCTTGTAACAACCTTCGTATTCATGCCACATAGCATGCCACCACTTCTCTAGCAAAAAATTGAACGAAGCATTAATCAAAAGACAATTTCAATCTTTGAAAGATAAATTTATGAAATAAATTCTATAAGTGAGCCAAAATCTTGAATTGTCCTCCTACATTTCAACATAATTATGATTAGAAATGTTCAAATCTTGTACAATTTTTTATTTGAAAGGTACCATAAAACTTACACGCCATACGAAAGTTACTAACAAACAAGAATCTTCAATGTGATAGGAGTGCATGCTCATCTAGTTCCAAACATGCCTTGACCTTAAGCTGAAGGATCTTCCTCGTTCGACAACATTTTTTTATGCATGTGACAATGTCTTCATTTAGTAATTTTGATTGGTTAAATGAGACCTGCCAATGCTTTTATTCCATTTGCCTTTCAACGTTGCATATGGTAATTAGTCAATGATTCATTAAATTATGTGGTGAGTTGGCCGAACCTTCCTTTCCTCTATCAAAGGTTGTTAGTTCAACTCCAATTCACTGCCACAAAAATGTGGACAACAGAAGAAAAAAAAAACATGAAAAAATAAGTTACATAGTCTGCACAAATTTACTCACAAAATGGTGAACCCCTTAGAAGAGGAAACCTTTGCCTCCTTACCTTTTCGTTGCACGTTGTCGCTTTTGTGCCAACTTTGGAAATCCTACCCAATTCAACCTTCCACCTTTTGGGCTTGGATTTATACTGTAGTGGCCGATATTTGATAGCAAAAACATATTACTGCTTTGGCATTTTTCCAAAATGAATGGAGCACATGGATTGCTTGGAATTAGCTTATTTTCTTAGGTGATAAATACATAGTAATTCATGTCTCATGCTTGTATAAGCCTTCACTATTGGACCTCCTCATTTATATATTCTAATGTACATTTCATTTATAATGATTGATTGCATTGTTTTGCTTTAAGATAAGTTCTAGCATAGTTGCACCTAGAAATATTACTTGATAATTTGTACAACACGATGTTTTCTTGATTCGATTGTAGAAAGCTATTAGACTTTTCCTTCTATGATGTAGAGATTATTGATGTTTTTTAAATCTACATACATTCTAGTCGATGATCCTTATTCATGAAAGCTTGTGACATAACATTTTTTAGTTGAGTGAAATACATGAACACTTGATTAAGTTCTTAAATGACATGTTTACAATAAAACATGAGCAATCAATTATTCATTTTTTGACAAACTGACAAAAAAGTTAATAATTCTTCAATAAATTGATGATGCTAACCATAATTTAGAAGAAATATATTCATTAACTTAAAATCCTGCGATTTCACGGGTATTAAATAATCTAATATGAAACCTTAAATGGTTATTCCAAGATTTATTTTCAAGTAAGCACTTCTACTTACAACATTAGGTTTTCTATAGAAAAGGCTTATCTAGATAATAACTATGTGAAGCACTAATAATGTCAAAAAATATGATAAGGAATGCATTACATTATTGATTAGGCAATTGAAATGTTACTTCATGTATAAGATAATGAAATTAACAAGCATTTGTGTTTCTAACGATGATGATGACAAAAGATAGACCTTATCCCATATTTGTTATGTTGTCAACTACAAGAACATGAGTTTGCATTTGAATGCAATTGACAATCAGGTCTCTAATTTAGAGCATGACTTGATTTTCTCGTATAACTGAAGTACGAGAAACATGACGATATATAGAAAGAGTTTGAAGAATCAAATTCTTGACTAACAATGTGTAACATGTAGGCATCTAAAGTTGGATTTCTGCGTATTACATTCCAAGTGTACAATTTTGAAACACGCATTCAAACTGAGGACAAGTTATTTGTGCAATTAACAGAGCATGGGCCCATTTGAAATGTCCTTGAAGAACAAGATAAGATGTTAGCGAGATCTTGCTCTATAGTGGGTGCCTTGATTTGTGCTTTTAGGCAATTGATCTATGTGCTCACATTGAGATAGTCGATTGTTACTATTTGTTTAGTTTATATGTGCCATATTTTAGTGCATTTTTTCGATAAATTATCCTACTTAGGACCATGGAGAGTACTATGTACTATTTACACACCGTTGTTTTGTTTTCAGGTACATAGAAGTTTCACGAATTGCAATGCACACATGGTAGGAATTTCCATTTGTCCATATTTTTGCATTGTTTTTTGTTTTTTAACATCTTGTGATCTTCTACCAATTTTTATGATTATTGATTGTGTCTTTTCATATATTCATCTTGCCCATCCTTGTAGCAAAGCAAGCTTAGGTTTTGCAATTTTGGAGGGGAGGTGGACAATTCAAACTCAAAAGTTATAAAGGCTACGTAGACATGCATGCAACTAATCACATTGAACTAAAAATTCTCAAAAAACTAGGCATTTCCATTTAATCTTAGAATTTCTTAGATCCAATATATCAAAAATAGAAGAACACGTGATTTCTCATCCACATGAAGAAGAGGAATCAGAGCCACAATCAGACCTCAAGTTATAGAGGTTAAACATGATGAGTGAAAGTTCTCATTAGCTCTCCCCCAAAATAGGGTGACAAAAGAATTGCAAAAGAGATCTATGTGATGTTGGATCGCAATATGCAACACGATATTAGGAGATATCCAAGAACCAACAAATCAATGTCATAACAGCATGCACAAAGCCACATGTAGCACATGACATGACGGGGTAGCCGAGGTAGTGGGGGGGATTTACCAAGATAATCAAGTCATGAAGGTGAGGAGTAGGCATCATGTGCAGGTAATTGATCTTGATGCAGAGAAACAACTTGATCCACACACTAGACCTTCATTCATTCTCTTGTACAACTAGAGCCGATAGTATTGGATGAGGCTCAAATGGTAGTGGTACTTTGCAAAGATTCAAAGACAAAGACATTCATAGGTTCTAGAAAGTGGAGGTGGTTCATAAGGATCTTCCGCAATAGAGTCATCTTTGTTGGGAGTTACAAAATCGAGAGGAAGTCATAAAAGGACATTCCTACATGTAGTTAGAGATGCTTGTGAACATTACAGTGAACATGACGCATAATGACTTTGGAGCATTTTTAAAGGGATGGACGAGTACTTAATTCTATAGTTGTAACATCCAAGGACACTTCGATGTCCTTTGGCATACCAAACTTAATTGAAAACACCTTGTACATAACACAAAAGCAAGCTTTTATATGAATTTGCGTACATGAGGTTTGCTATTGTCAAACAAATTTTAAGTCCATGATTTTATCTTTTTATGCACACATACACTAAATTTAGTTTTGTATTTGTCGTTCTACCTAGTGGATGCACTTATAGAATCTTTTTCATTGAGCACTATCTTTGGAATGTATAAGGTGAAAAACAAAAGGATCCTACGACACCAATTTTTTGCAATGAACATCAAAAGATAGTGTTTCATGAGAACAAAATACTCGAAAAATACATGGATTGATCATAGGAGCTAAAGATGGCAACAATGAATGAATTGAAATCATATATTTGCTTCTCTGAACGTAGTTCAGACATGATCTCGTGAAAATTACAACAATGTATGAAATATACATGGAATTACACGATCTAATTTTCACAATAGCATCAACAAAGCATCTACACTACCCCATATACACAAAAAACATATTATTCATAAAATAGTTCACTCCTGTCACGAAACCAACATGTAAATGTGAAATCATCTCAACAAATACACAAGAGGCAACTTCTATCAATTTGGAATTGCATGAATATTGAAAAATACACATGTGAATGATTGTTATGATCAAAAGACACTATGAAAAAATGTGCATCATCTAAAAACTCCACACGCTCCTCAAAGAGCCAAAGAGCATCGCACTCTTCAAGGCAAAATCTAACTAACAATGCTTGTAATACCACTTATTCCTTTTCGGCTTCACATGCTCGCCCAACTTTTTTGTCACTTCAATGCTTTGACTGCACATACCACATACTCGTGTCTTATTTCCCCTCTTCCTTCATTGGCACGCATTTTATAGGATGTCCATGATCAAGCAGTATGACTTGATGGATGCAGTCTGAATTCCACTTACCATTTCAATTTAAAGCATCTCCAAAAACTTATGGTAAAACATCAAAATACCAAGACTTCAAAATCAAGAATGCGCTTGCAAAAGAAGCATCCACATGTCCATGTAAGATTGTATGCCACGACTTCCAAGAAACTATGACACCCTCAACATTATACGTGGTAGATGGACACATCTTATTGAAAACCTCACAACATGCCTTAATTTGATTGTAGCATTTGGCTATTTGTGGAATTGGGATTTGGCTACACACACATCTTTCAATGTGCCTAGTAACAAAATATTCCTCCATTTATAGATCTCCAAAAACTTACGGTGATAAACATCAAAATACCAAGATTTCATAATCAAGAATGAATTTACAAGAGCAGTGTCCACATGTCCAAACAACACTTTATGCCACATTTTCCAAGAAACCATGGCACCCTCAACATCGTACATGGTAGATAGATTTGTTGCTCTTGCACGGACACCACAAACAACCACAGGTCTATCAAAGGAAGGAATATGTGGCAATGGTGAGTGTAGCAATGGAGCTTCAAGGTTACACTCACAATTAGCATCTCAATTGCTTCTCACGCAAATCAATAGATGTAGGTGATATGGCTCTCCGTTGAAATGAGGTGAGAGAGGCATGTGGTCATCCTCCTCTTGGATCATAGTCTCACCTCTTATGCAATCAACCAAATATTGTTTCACTTGTAAATCTCTTAACTATCAAAGCTAGCTAGCCATCAAGTTTGTATCATAGTTGGCAGTTGATCCTCAAAGCCTCTCTATCATGTAAGAAACTTGGACAATTCTCTTTTGCACATTCTAGTCTCCAAAATGTGACTAGAACAAACACCTTATCTCCAATGTAGTCATTCATTCTTGCGTGAAAAACAAACCACACAACAAGAGTAGATTGAGATAGCTACCAATGATGTCCTTTTCGGCCTGGAAACCAATATAAATCAAAAGTAGAAGCAAATAGCAATCATTTGCAATCAACATGAAAAATGCAAGTGAAATAAGCAAGAACCTACATGGTTTTTGGTCCAAATCCTTTCCAAAAAAACCTTTAGGCCAAAATCCCCTTTTCTTGCTTAAAAGGCAATCTAGCGCACAATTGTAATCAAAATCATCAAGAATAGGGGGTAAATGGATAAAATTACAACTAAAATTGCATCTTGTTGGTTGGGCCTAAATGCTGGATGGGAGGCAATGTTTGGCCATCCATTTAGACTCCTTGACAGGGACCAATGGCAAGATGATACCTAGGCGTAGAGCAACCTCGCACTAGTTACGTGCCCTATAGCAAGCAACATGCCCAAACGATCGCCAACCAGCGAGCTGTAGGGCCCAATTCCTTACCTTACCACAAGGCCCATGCGCAATTGCATGCACTCAAGGGTGTGTTCAAAGCTAGCTAGCCCTCAAGCCCTTCTCTAGGGCACAACGCCTACATGCTTGAGGATCTAACACAAGTTTTTTGAAAATTCACATTACATGCTCGTGAAATCTTGTTAGAGATTAAATCTATTGCCCCCTAGCATTATGTAGTAAAGTGTAAGGGGGTCTACGTCAAACCAAAGTGTCCCTTTTGCCATTGTAGTGGTGTGTCATTGATTTGCTCATAGTTCATGGACACAAAAGGTTGCCAAGACTATCAATCAAGCCCGTAAAATTACACAGTAAAGTGTAAGGGGTCTAAGGCAAACCGAGGTGTCCCTTTTACAACCGTAGTAGTCAGTCATTGATTTGCTCGTACTTCATGGACATGAAAAGTTGCAAAGATTATCAATCAACTTCATTAGACGTAGCTAGAAAATTGATGAGAATATTGAAATACTTTCAAATGCATAAAGAAAAGCCATTTTTGCATGAAAGTTGGTGAACTTATAATGAAAAAGATATTCAACAATAGATCATCACACTTCAATCATTAAATCTCGTTATAATCACTACATCATAAAAACGTGTGTTTGATTCCAAAATCACCTCAAAAAAACATTTTTTTAGCTTTGAATCTAGCCTAAAATGCTTCTTAAATATGAGGAGCTGTATAACATATTTGATTATTGGAAATATAATCTTTTTTTTTTACAGCTTGAAAACTCTATTCGACCATAAAAATATCTGCATTTTGAATGTTGTAGAATTTTCTTCTAACTCTGGGATGAGCATGAGAAAGCATGCAATGATGAGTTTTGTCATGTAGTGAAGCAACATCAAACAACCCAACGAATTAAAGAAGTTCTGAATCCAAAAAAGACCCTATAAAGAATGCCACATAGAATGGCAAAAGTCAATGTAAATTATCATAATAAATATTTGTATGCCCAATGCTTATCCATTTTTGCCCACACTGTTTCCCATGGTTAGCTATTTTGTGTATAGTGTAGTCTGTGGCTCGCCAAATTACAATTTCATTAGAAACAAAATTTACTTTCAATTTTGGGGTATAGATTCAAAATTGAGTGTTTTGATTGGACCGTGTGTAAGAGAATCTTGAGAAAGAAATAAACAACATCTTTACAAATGGTCTTTTTTGGATATGGAACTCCTCTAATGAGGATCCCAAGTCAGTAAACACTACTATAACGGCTTGGAATTTCAAACCATGCAAAAGAGCATAAACAAATGTTTTAACATCTTTGAATAGCTACTGAACTACTCTACTTCTATTCCACTCTCCTTCCATCTCTCTTTTGATCGCTCTCCAAGTTTCAATGCATTAAAAGACTTGAATATTCCAAAAGTGCAACTTTTATAAAAATAAAAATAAAAATAAAAACCAAGAAAAGAGAAACCGCCTATGGCGTGTCTTCCCTTTTTTCAACCAAAAAGAAATTAAAAAGGTAACTAGGTTCTCTTAGAACTACTTCACAATGAGATGCCAAAGGAAGTTTTTTGAATTATGACTCATCACTGCCATATTTCCCTAGGATGTAATCAAATCGCATATTGTATCTAACACGCGTTTCGCTTGGAACTGTGCATTTATCTCTAACACCTCCCTCCACCCCCCTCTGCTTATTACTGGTGTTGCATTGTGTTGTAAAACTAGCACCAACAACAATGCCAACACCAGCATTACTCTCGACGCCAATGCCACTCCAACGCCATTGTTAACATAGACCAATCGACTCCAAGTTCTTATGGCCTGCCAACTTTGATCAACTCGGAGCTCTAGAGAGCTTCGTTTAGCATGTCATTACGTAGCACCATCTAGGCATGGTTAAAGAAAGAATGTGTTGGATTTCTATTATCTCTCCATCCCTAATTCTATGGCTAATCTAGATCCATTCATTTGTTGTGTATGATTACTTGTAAAGTCGCACGGTCTGAAGAAACACACAGGTTATTTAACAATATCTAGAAATACATTGGAATCACTAATAGGTGGCCGCTCGACAAGGTCGAACTATCGAAGCCAACTATCGACTATATCGATCCTATTCGATTCGACAGTCTGTCAACCCTAAGTAACATCAGCATTATCTCTCATGATCGGGCAGAATCTTCAACAGAATAAGATTCTATCAGATGGCGACTGTCAACAACTAAATGTAGTGCCTTAATCCTTCTTTTAAATACATTACTTAAGTATTCAGCTACCATGTATACATATATATTCGATAGTGCATAGCTAATTGACTAATCAAGAATCGTCCCACGACTCTATGTTATTGCGAAATGGAGTGTTCTATTCAATCTCTCTCTCTGACTTCCAGAGTATTGTTTTAGAAAGATCACGCAGCTGCAAGCATTTGAACTTGTATACTCTTTCGAACTAATAATATTTGTTCTAGTTCACAATGTTGTGTCGTGTTGCTTGCATATTCTCTATATTGTCTGAGTCGGGTCTTTCGCAGATAGATAGCTCAATTGAATCGTTATATGACTTATATTGTATGTTGATTGTATGGCTCCTTACCTGATCTGTTTTACAACTAAAAGAATTTGTGTGTCTACGGAATCGACTGTTTCGATCCTCGCGACTTTGAAGCTTGGATCAAGTAGAGC
Source organism: Diphasiastrum complanatum (assembly GCA_029204225.1). Taxonomy (NCBI): domain Eukaryota; kingdom Viridiplantae; phylum Streptophyta; class Lycopodiopsida; order Lycopodiales; family Lycopodiaceae; genus Diphasiastrum; species Diphasiastrum complanatum. The sequence goes on from CM055101.1 coordinate 21,749,252, forward strand.
TACCATCAAAATATCAAAGATAGCTCGAATCTACATAGCTCATGCACCGAGGAGTTACTTCTCATCCGATTCCCAACATGGTATTAGAGCATTTATCTAATATTAAACAGTTTGACCCAAATCAAAAGCAATCACAAAAACCAAGCCTGAATCAAAATCAGCAACTTGCTCAGAACAAGAAGATATTCTGTAAATACTGCAAAAGGACGAATCACAAGATCCAGGAGTGCCAAACAAAACCTAAAAGATAATGATGAGCAGAATGCATTCATGATGAATACCTGGCGCCATGCCAGATCGGGCGTCTCAATGTTCGTGACTTCCCTCCAAGCAAGCCGCCCGACATACATCTGATCAACAGGAGGAATGGTTCCTCCATTCCGAAGCGACACAATACATCACAAGGCGTCAAGAATGGTTCCACGACTATTCGACTTACAATACAAAGAAATTCGTTCATCTTGGAGACAACAGCTCGCATATGATCGAAGGTGAAGGTACTGTCAAACTGAATTTTCAGAATGAAAAATCCGAACTCATTCCAAAAATATTGTATGTTCCAAATCTAGCAACCAATCTATTGTCAGTCAACAAAATTTAAGACACAAGGTAGAGTTTGGATCAAATTCTTGTAACATTCTCGATAAAGGTAAGAGAGTCCTTGCACTTTGAGAAAGGCAAGGATATCTGTATCAGCTTACTCATTATTATTATGCGACTGATCGTGCTTTAAGCACCTCAGTTACGATTAATAAAGAATTGATTTGGCATTAGAGACTTGGGCACTTGAATCATGTATCTATTGTTAATATGTCTAAACATTCTTGAGTTCTTGATTTTGACTATCGCACTATCGACTCTCCAGTTTGCCAGAGTTGTAACATAGGAAAACAGACAAAAGGCCTTTTAAGTCGAATCATGAACATGTATCTAGAAATACATTAAATATAATTCATTCAGATATATGTGGCCCGATGCAAACACCATCATTGCTTGGTACTAAATTCTTTGTTACATTTATTGACAATTGTTTGAGAAGAGCTGTTGTTCATTTTATGAAGCACAAATTTGAAGCTTCCATTTCTTCGAAATCTATAAAGAGCATGTTGAGCTGCAGACAGGAAGAAAGATCAAAGCTCTCAAAACCGACAATGGCGGTGAATATATCAAATGCATCAAGGAGCATTGTTCGACAAATGGTATCGAACATCAATATTTTGCTTCCTATTCTCCTCAGTCCAATGGACTTGCAAAGAGAAAGAACAGAATCTTAGTCAAATCTGCCAAATGCATGATCACGAATGCATCATTGCCTAAAATCTTTTGGCAACATGCTGCTTTGACAGCAGCTTATGTGCAGAATCGATGTATTATTGAAGGTTTATGGAATAGCAAAACTCCTTATGAAGTTTGGATCCAAACCTTCATAAAAGCATTTGATAGTTTTCAGTTGGACTGCCTATGCTCATGTCCCAAGACGCCAGAAAGAAACTGGATAAGCAATGAGCATTTTATTAAAACTATTTTTGTTGGTTATACTTGTTCGAATGGTATGTATAGCATGTACAATTCTATTACTTACAAAGTTTTTACTAGCAGGGATGTTAAAATTACTTGAAGGTCAGTTTATCGATTTGAAGGGCAAGGACCATATTTTACCTGTCATTTCTGCTTTGAATATTGATAAATATCGAAATACAATTTTGATTCCTTCAAGTAGCCAATCTATACAATCAGAATCAGAACAAGAACAAGAAGCTGCAACTTAGGAGCAACTGACACAATCGACACAAAATCAAAGTTTGCAGCTAGAAGCACCTCCCAGAAGATCAACACAAATTCAGACTCGGCCTGTCCGATTCACTGATGAGTATGCTCACTATCTTTCACAGGAGCCAACCACAATCGAAGAAGCACTCACACAGGCAAATTCAGATCTTTGGAAGGAAGCTATGGATAAAGAATACAACTCGATGATCAAAAAACAACATATGGACTGTCACTAAGTTGCCTACAAGCAAGAAGATTATTGACTACAAATGGATCTTCAAGATCAAGTACAAAGCAGATGGCAACATCGACAGAAGAAAGGCTCAACTGGTGACAAGGGGATTCCAATATTGACTACTTCGAAACAATCAGCCCAGTGGTCAAGCACTCTTAATCAAATTGCTACTATTGTTTGACGCTACAGCCAACCTTGAGGTACATCACTTAGATGTACAAACTGCATTCCTCAATGGAGTTATTGAAGAGGACATCTATATGGTCCAGCTAGAGGATTATGTGCTCAATGGCAAAGAGGATCACGTCTATAAAACTCCACAAGGCATTGTATTGCCTGAAACAATCTTCGAGAGTCTGGTTCCATCGAATCAACTCATTCCTTATCAAACAAGAATTCGAACCAAGCTCTGCATACTGTAATGTTTATTTCAAGGCCATTCGACAATCCGTTATCATCATCACACTGTATGTGGATGATACATTGATATCTAGCAACAATATTGAACTGATAAAGGATACCAAGAGCATGATGTCTCAAGAATTCAAGATGATAGATCTAGGAGAAGCTCGTTACTATCTTGGGATCCAAATCCGCAGAGACAAAAACAAGAAGCTCCTCTACATGACTCAGCAAAGGTATATCTTTAATATGCTTTCTAAATTTGACTTCATGAAATGCAAGCTTGTACATTCTTCTATGGATCCAGGTATGAAACTATTGAAAGAGCAATGCCCTCAAACAAAAAGTGAGAAGGACGAAATGAAGGGATATCCATTCTAGTCTATTATCGGATCTCTGATGTATGCAATGATCTCTACCAGGCCCAATCTTGCATACGTTGTCAGCTCTTTGAGTCAATAAATGGCTAATCTTGCAATGATCCACTAGAAGGCTCTATTAAGAGTCATCAGATCCACTAGAAGGCTCCTATTAAGAGTCATCAGATATGTTCGAGCTATGATAGACCTCTGCATCTGCTATAGAGAGACTGATCCATACGATATTCATACACTACATGGATATACAGATGCGAATTGGGCAGGTGATGTCGACACAAGAAAACCCACTTCAAGATTTGTCTTCCTGCTCAACCGCAGTCCAATTTCTTAGAACAGCCGAAAGCACACCTCCATTGCAATGTCCTCAACAGAATTCGAGTACATTGCAGCTTCACAAGCTACCAAAGAGGCAATCTCGTTGAGAAATCTATTGTCTCTGACATTGGTCTCAGACAAAGTGCCCCGACAATTATTCAGTGTGATAATCAAAGTGCTATTGCATTATCAAAAGATCCTAGATTTCATTCTAGAAGTAACAACATTGAAATTAAATGTCACTACATCAGGAGTAGAATTCTCAACAAGGAGGTATGTCTGAAGTTTTGCAGAACACAATATATGGCAACTGACGTATTTACAAACACAAAAAAACTTTTGTGCAATCCTGAATCTGACAATCAATCAATCTTCATCATATCTTAGGCCTTCATCAAGCCTTAGCTTCACATCATATTCACCTTGACGCTTTTTATAGCTATCTTCCATCAATGATTGTTTTTTGTGATTCGACTACAAGCTTATAACAAGCAACTATCCTTCAATTCAATTGCTTTGTAAGACTTGTTCTGTGGGCCTAAAGCTCCTTTTCTTTTTCATGAGTCACTTGTCCCTCAATTTCAAGCTCTTTAATTTTTTTGTTGTGCTCTGATAGACAAAGTTGGCCATTTGGTGTGCTTGATTAACACGTCAAAGTAGTTGTAGAGTGAAAATGTTCATCACAGAGGCAAGTAGTGTGAACATATTTGTAGAAAGTGATGGAGCATCACTAAAGATTAAGAAGTGAAACAAAAAAAAAAAAAAAAAACTAGTCTTTATTTGTGGCATGCACAATTGAGGAGTAGCGAAGACAATGTCACTTAATGATTTGTAAAAATATGGACAACCGCATGCTAATAGAGATGGATTGTTTAGAGAAATAAAGGGAGCTAACTAATAGGATTCTTCAAGAATGTACCCTCCAAATGTGCCAATGAGCAACACCATTGGGTCAAGACCTCAACAACCGGATAAAGTCCTCTTTGGGACTTCAATTTTTCCTTGTGAGCTTTAGACCATACTAGCTATTTCTTTTGTAGCTCCTTGGACTTTTAAGTTGCGATCATGCCAAGCTTTACATTGATGTTCCTTAGCCACACATTGCTTGAATAGATAAAAATTTGGTCTCTTTAAGTTTTAAATTTTCACCACCGTTGCTTATAAAAATAAATATCTAGTCCTCTTCATATTTGATAATCTTTGCTTCATTAAGTCATGTTCATCTAGTCGATCCACTACAACTCTTAGACTAGGAATCAAGAACTCCACAAGCATTATTGATTCCTAAGCATACACAAATTGAGATGACCTTTATTCGATATTGGCCTTATGGGTGGTCCTATAAGCCCATTATGCTACATGAAGGTTGTGTTCAGAATTTGATTGGCTAGCTTCGATCTCCATAACTATTGCACAATTTATTTTATTTAACAACTCATCATTTTTGTTGGACTTGGATGGTATATTATTGTACTCTTTCGATGCACCACAATGAACGATGAAAGCAAGCAAGGAGTTGTCTCATTCAAGAAACGAGTAAGAACGCCAAACAATAGAGCATAGCATAGAAATGCAACGCTTCCAAAACGTGCGAGACAATATAGTGAATAAAAGACCACATGGAACACTATGTGCCAACATTAGTTAGAGAGACATACCAGGTTCGTTTGTTGCAGTATGCATTGTTGTCAGCAAATATAAGGTGTTTACTGCTTTCAAAAGTGCTGGTTAAGGGCTTTGATGAGATACCACTGAAGAGGTCGTTGATGTTATAGTATCTTCAGACAAGATTATCTGCAACAACAATTTCTTGAGTACTTCATTCCATATCGACAGTATTGTATATAATATGTGAATAAATGTTGTTATCGTCAAATCCAAGCTATCACAAAGTTGCAACATTCGATGACAGTCTATTCTGCTTCAATTTTGAAAATAATTGCCAATTCCGCTTATATGACGTGAATGTCTTGTATTGCCAACACGTTGTTTGTATGTCTGCTTCTTGCTTTGGCATGCCAGTTCTTAAGTGGCTTAAAAATTCGGTATACTGAGAAAGGTCATATTGCAGCACATGATTTAGGAACGGATAACAGAACAATCCCTCTCAAGAAAAGGCCAAATTGCACTTCATCAATTTTCTCTCCGACCAGTAGACTAGCCAATTTACAGTGAAGCTCGGTAATCATAGAGGATGAAAACCCTTCTAATGTTCTTGCACCCAATTTTCTGCTCCACAAATTCTTCCTCAAAGAAGATAAGCTGTGTGCACTTAAAACCCTAGATCTACACAAACATGTGTGCCTGCTTGGTCCCTCACACACCCTCTCTCTCTATCTTGAGGATGTACGCTTGACATCGGAAGCATTTTAGACAGGATGAGACCACTGCCATTACAATCCCCAGGCCCTAATTAAAACAATAATAAAAAGCAACATCTTTAATCGAAAGAAAATTTTGTTAGCAGTAGTACAAAAATTATACCAGTGCATAACTAGTACCTGAATGAGACTCTTGACCTGGAATAAGACTACATGAGCCACTAAACCTTACCTGACGAGGATATTTCCGAATTCTTCCACTCCCAAAAGCAGCTCCAGACATCCCATTCAGTCCTATCTCTTGCATTTCTTAACGGCTACTACTCTGCAGATCTTTCAGCTCGCCTAAAACGCGGCACTCAGATGTTTTGCCTCTTCACTCGCTAAGTAGCGGCTACAAGCCACTCCCTCTCGTATCCACGAACGATCTTCATCTCTGTCTTCCTCTCTCTCTTAGCAAGGGTCGTGAGCACTTTAGCCTCTGCCAATCAAACATATGCACCTGCTCAAATCCTCGACCAGCATCAGGCCATTCCTGGATGCCATGTGGACAATTGCCATGACAAGACACGGGTCCGTCCAACTTAATGCAATGTTACGAAAAATAGTGGCCAATATTGGTTGCCACAAATGGGGCTTGTTCAAGGTGTAATGAGACTCTTTTCACACACAAGGGGACTAAATACCGATGATGAGTCACACATATTCTTCATTTGTTCTTTCTTTTTTTTCGTCTTTTTGGCCCTGCCTTACGGGCAAGAGCACATAGTAAACACAACCAAAAATTGACGTGCTTGTGTTTTAATTAATTTCTGGAATTTGTATTGAATTTCATTTCTTTATAATTAAGTTAAATTTTGAACCTGCCACGTATTTAAAACATATTTAAATAAAGGATGAAGCTCGTTTTAGGGAGAATATGTGAAATATTAGTTTGCTAAATCTGCGTTGGCTTCTTGTCTCCTGTCCACGTGGGTTTTTGCATGTCTCATGTCTGCTGTCCGCGTGGCTTTCTGCATGGATGGCTGGGTTCTTGCTCGCATGCACGCAAAGCAGCTGCAAGGGGATCGTCAAGATCTTGTGGAACGCTTTTAGCCAGGATAGATTCTATCAGGTGATTTTCATTTTTGAAGTTATAATAGCATCTGCGTTTAGCTTTGAGAAGCAAGTGTTCTAAATAAGTTTCAGTATAAGCTTGGTTTCTTCCTGTACCAAAGCTTGATTCTCTAAAGCAGAACCCACGCATAATATAGTACAATGTTCCCACTTGATATAAAATTGTAACTGTGATTTGTTACAACGCTTCAGGAGCATAAAAGTTTGAGAGCGGCTTGAAAACTTTCAAAACTGGTTAGAGATCGTGCAACAGTTATACGTCGTGAGAACAGTAATTCTAAAGATGGTGTAGAGCTAGATATCAATCAAGAAGATGATATTGTCCCTGGCGATATTGTTATCCTGAGGACAAGAGACCTTCTTCCTGGTGATGTGCGTTTGGTTACATCAAATAATCTACTTGTAAGGTAACACAAATGTAGTATACTGGAAATGGCTATACTTGTAGTAAAAGTAGAAAAAAACTAGGACTTTGTGAGTTTCATTTATTACATTTTCTCGTATTCTATTCTCAGGGCTCAGACTCAGTGGCACCTTCTTTTGTGCTCACAAGTTTAGAATACATATAACTAATTATCTTCTGAGATATTTCATACTACGGTCACATATATATTGACAGACCATGCGATCTCACCTTAATGGTGATGAAGTAGATTAAGAGTTTGCCTAGTTATTACACGAGTTCAATTTCACCACAAAGGACCAAGACTATGGATGACATAAGTTGCATGAGCTATTTCGAGCTGATTCTCGCATAAGTCATCCTAACTACGTACTGCTTAGATAAGGTAAGTTGTTCACTACAGGTATAGATGCAGAAATGCTCCGACTGTAGACCTTAAATATGTTTATTTAATTTTGGCTAGCAATTTTCAAATTTGCTATGCAGCTACCCAGTTTTTGTTGTCCAGGATGCTAGAAGCAGTACCTAACCTAGTGGAAAGTATAATTTCGTATGGAACTTAGAAGATTTTCTCATGTTATGTCTGGAACGAGTTCGGTTCGTATGCTATGAATCTAGGTACCACAGAGCAGAAAAGTTGTGATAAGACCTACTTTAAAGTACTAGTCATTTTTTGACCACTATGCTCATGTGAGGATCCTGACTTTGAGTACACATGATTCATGAAGAACATTTCTTACGTTAGTCCACGTGAAGCTTGACTAGATGCTACGGCCTGAACCTTCGCTGCTAGGAACACAGGCAACGGTAGCAATCAATTTTAGTGTTCACCAAGCAACGGTAGCAATCAATTTTAGTGTTCACACATTCTATGCTTCATGGAGTATTCAAGCAAATAAATTCTGACACGGGTCAGCAATAGGTAGTACATGTCACTCAGATTATTTTATAGTGAAGGATAGCGTCGGTCCATGAACAACTAAGAAACTAAAAACATTTCAGAAAATAAATCGAGAATGATGGTAATATTCAAAATTCCAATGGAGCAATTGTACTTGAAAGGGCTTCATCATCTGTGACACTATGGTATTTAGCATGTCCAACATCTTTTAGAAAGCTATGCTTTGGGCCAACCCCTGGATAATCTAGCCTGAATACATTTAAAAAAAAGCCAACACATGTCAGCATTCAGACTCAATAATAGAATGAGGCTCAATAATTTGGCCATCATCATCCTGCAGCAAATAGCTCATGGCTCCTTGCAAAACACCAACTTTTCCCTTGGTCAAGGTTGCAGGCTGCATGTTTGCCGCTATCCAAACCAAAACCAGTTGTCTCCACCCCAATGAGTCTGACGTTTTCATCATAAATAAACTCAGGAAACAACCCCATGGCATTTGAACCACCGGCTCCTACACAGGCAACCAGCACATCAGGCAGTCCTCCCCATTTTGCAAGTGCTTGTTGTCTTGTTTGCTTTCCAATTATGGCTTGAAAATCTCTGACCAACATCGGATAGGGATGAGGTCCTGCCACAAAGCCAAGTATATAGTGGGTTGTCTCTACATTTGTGACCCAGTCTTTGATTGCCTCTGAAGTTGCATCCTTTAGGGTAGTTGTTCCAAAATAGTATTTCATTCAAAGATTTTCCTGTTACGCCTTATGGAACAACTTGAATGGAATTGTTGCCAGCAGATAAATGCATGCAATGGAGCTCATCAAGCCAACAAAGACCTCAAACATACATCCATTTCTTGTTTTCTGAAACCGTAATTTTTCGTTTCCAATAGTATAGCTGAGCTTCATTACATGAATGATGAACGTTCTTCCAAGAAGTAGATGCCACTACATTACAAGATATACCTTAGCTCCAAGTAGACGCATTCGGAAGACATTCAGGGCCTGTCTTTCCATATCTTGAGCTCCCATGTACACGACACATTCCAATCCAAATCTAGCACAAACAGTAGCTGTAGCCACACCATGCTGCCCTGCGCCTGTTTCAGCGAGAATGCGTTTCTTGCCAATGTACTTGGCAAGTAGTTTACATTTAATGTTCATTTGTAAATAGCATCTGGATAGTAGTACGTGTGTTGTACAGTAATGTGCTTGTGCAGGAGGCACACAATTTGTACACACGGTGGTATGGATCTTTGTACATGTATGGGAAAAACGTATATGAGGTGTCAGTACAGGTGCTTGTATACATACATGAAGAATGTTCACCGTTAATATATCACATAGCAATGCTGTCACAATACCCCCACCCATGCCATACTCTTGTACATGTGTACAAGTATTTGAAACATGTCCATAGTCCAAGTTTGCCAGTCAACAAAAATAACATTCAATATACACTATATGCAACACACTAGGTAATGGTTAAAAACAGGCAACATATAGCATCGAGTGTCATTCCTTTTATAAATCAGTTTCAGAACGTGCATGATAAGTAATATAGCTTCAACAATGGAGCTGTGGAAGAATGGTGTAGTGTGAGTGAATGTACCTACTACCCAACATGTCAAGGGCTCAAATCCCCTTGAACTCCTCTACCTAGAAGAACAGCTTCCCTGCACCTGGAAAAACGACTGCTCAGGTCACTTTTTTAGTTTCTAAAAATACATACATCATAGACTTGTTGTATGTATTGCAAAGGAGTAGGTGGTAGGATTTTAATCCTCTCCATTAGAAATAGAATATGGTAATATGGTTTTTAGATTCTAGAATACAAGACACGGGCATGTATAGAGTACAACAATAAATAACAACGGGGCAGAGCACTACTTTAAGGTATGTGGTTCATGTAGATCTCAGTCTGCGAAGTTCAAACATCATCTGCTTCTATGGATTCTTCGTTCCTGGTCAACTTTAAACTAGTTTAAACCATATTTGTACTATCGCTCGATGGTATGCCAGTTTCAACAAATTGGGACTGTTCTTTGTGAATGGCATTTTTAGACGGTTTCAAGTCATGATCGTCATGAGCCCCCAGGTCAATAACGAGATACTTTGTTGGGGCCAGATTACAAGATTCCTTCCTGACACGTGTATGTCTTGTCTCAATTTTGGCATTCCCATTACCCGCATCCATTTCATTATCAGAAAGAACAACATAACCATTCATTCCAAGACATTCCTGTTAGGTATTAGATTGTAAGATTTTCGAGATAGCTCACATCAACATTTGGAGTTTTCCCAATCACACTAGCAGCCTTTCAGCTTTTCCGAAGCCTTGCCCGGACCTTATGTATCAATTAGTACCATCTAAGAATAACATAAGCAAAGGTGTTGTATCTGTCTGTAGATATAGAGGTTTTTTTTTGCGAATGGAGAGGCGGCTATGGAATTAAATTGCAAAACTAGGAGCATTAAATAATTTGTAATGAAACTGAAATTTTTTTTTCAAGCCAACATTTCCCATGTTAAGTGTATAGAAATGTTAATAGTCATTAATATTGGCTAGTCGTTTGATATGTATTTCCTTGCAAGGGTGTCTTTTGGGATTTCTTTGGGTAGCAATATTAGATTGTAATATTTGTGATTGTGTTTCAAATAAATGAATGTGTCTAATTGAAAATTTTCTATTTTTTGTACATTGGAGATGAAAACTAGCAAGAATTTTGTATGGGTTATGGTGAGATTCGTTCAATTATTTTGGATGTGTCTAATGAGATTTAGCCTCCACATTCTTTCTGAATATGAAAAAATGATGCAAATTATATGCTTTATGCATGATTGTCGATGTATTTGAGGTTTGTAAAGCCATTCTTCTTTGGGTTATATGCTTAGTTTTATGTGTGTTCTGATGCTCGGATAAAATATATTTGCACTAGGTATAGTTACAAAATTATAGCATTCTGAAAGTGTTCTATTTCATAATTTGATTGTATTATTACGTGACTAAGTTTCTATATTAAGTGCATAGTAAGTAGATATTGTAACAATTTCATAAGAGTATTGTAATAATGCATATGTATGAAATCAAAAACATTGAACATTTCTTGATTGTCATTGCCAAGATTTTAAATATTCTCTAAATGCGTAAACTTTTGGCCATCCATAAGGTGGAAAATCCTGGTGCTGTAAGTATGATGCCATTTGTTTATGTTCCATGCTTGCTAGTTCATGCTACCGTAATCCATAGTATATTGATTTATGTTTCATGGTTACTAGTTCATGCTACACTAATTTGTAGAGTCTTAATTTATGCATGGTACGTTAATTTATAGGAACTTAATTTATGTTTTGGCATCCATCAGGTGAAAAATCCTGGTGCATGAAATATTACGTACTAATGTTGGTGGAAGACCCAACACTATTACGTAATAGAATTGCAATTGTAGGTGAATGTTAAACTGTAACTGAGCTTAGGACTTATATGATTAACATTTATAAACACTTCGTAATTAGTTTACAATGAACATACCGTTAATAAGAATATGGTGTTCGCATTCTTTACTAATATGAAGAAAAAACGAGCACGTTATATGGTTTATCCATGAGTGTCAATGTATTTAAGCTTTTTAAAGCCATTTTCTTTTTAAGTCATTTGCTTTTACATGTATTGGTAGTTAGGTGCAACAAAGTGAAACCACTTACATTTGTCAAAAAAAAGAAAAAAAACTATGTTGTATGTATCTATTTCATAATATTATTGTATTATTGTGTGCCTAGGTTTTTGTCTTGGGTTCATAATAGATAACTGAAACTTCTTTAAATCAAATAATCACAAAGCTTTGTTATTATTTTTTATTGCAGATTTGACAAAGGAGCTACAAGGCATAGCAACACACATGGAATTGCGACTACCTGATGATACCATTAAGAGCTACCATTTTCAAAATCAAAATGCTTACTTTTGGTTTATACATATAAGTAATTTTTAGCATAAATGTATTTGTACGTTGCAGAAGAATTACGTCAGCAACCAAACCTTCAGGTGATGTTTACAACAATTATAAGTAAAATACATAACGTACTCGTTTCAAAAACCCCCGGATTGGCTACCATTTATTGGAATAAATTTTATGCATGATTATGATGGCAGAGGCTACGAGTTCATCTGCAACAACAAAACGTGACCTATTTCAAGAATTGTCTACACGTACGGTAGCCCCAAAAATGTCTAAACGGGCAACAATAGATCTGTTGGCAACTAGACCTATTGATGGCGCTCATAGCTCTATCACACCGCATGAGCTGTTTGAACAATGTGTGGAGTCATGTCCACAAAATCTGGAAATCAATCCACCCGCATTTAGTTCCAATCCATTGCCTTGCATTTGACAGAGAGGAATTCGACAACTCTACGTAGATGATATCGAGTTAGGCTTATATAATATAATGTTTGAAGACCAGATTCTATCAAAATATGGCAACTTTTCACAAGATTTGCCATATCCAAAAGTGTTAAAATTTGATCTGACTGACATTCATGGTAATCATGCAATCACATTGTCAATTCCCCAAGTACATTACACACCTTTTCTTCAATTGACAATTAATGATTGTATTCGATTAACAAACTTTCATACAAAAATAAAATTCTAAACATGATTGTGGCACATTGGATTTTGTATGTGCCTACCGGCCTAAGACAATAGTTGAGAAAATTGCATCTCTGAACATTAAAACCAGTTTCTATCTTGAAATTTTCCCTCGCAAATTTTAGGACAGATTGTGTGGAACTGTTGGCTGAAGATCCACACATCCATAACTCATGCTTGGTCGCAACAGTTGTGGTCGCTATTATTGCCATTGCTGGTATGCAACTCCATCGACATTCCATCATAGTTTGTGACGGATTCGAAAAAGCTGATGAAGGTGAAATACATCAAGTACGAATAATTGCATTTATTTTGCGATGCAAGATTTTTAACACTGTCATACTTCAAAAAAAATTCACGTACGAATGAAATTGTGTGTGTTTTGTTGACTTGTATAGATTATATTCTGGCCAGATACAAATCATTCACTTGAACAGATACTTGATGCATACGAAAATGAGCAAAGAGTCATCTATAGTATTCGCAATTTAGGGCTGTGGAAAAAATCGGATCCTCTGATATTCATAGCTACGATCAAAACAATCTTCGCAGCGGTTTCTAAGGGTGAATTTTGGGACAAGTTAGAATTGGTGCACCGCGAAAAAAGAAACCTGCAAATAAACCAATAGAGGTTGGTTTCATGTACTACTAATTCATTCTGCACACATATTTTCAACATTTCTCATCGTAGCTCATGCAATTACCTGTAGCATATTTTTGACATGAAAAATTGTTGCATTCTTTGTTGTTCTGTAGGTTACAGGTCGCCTTCGTTTGAAAACAATCAATGCGCCATGGTTCGAGCATGTTTGCATTTCTTGTAAGCATGACAAATTTGCTTTTCGAAATAACATTCCGTTTTGTTACATATGTATGTGCTCAACAATATTGGAACCAGTGCCTTGTTTATCTGGTATTGTAATTGGACCCAAGGGCATCACCAACTTGAAAATCAAAGATGCATGGATTGACAAAATATTGGCACTTGGAGAGGCATTCCCAATTTCAGGACCTAGAAATTTCCCCTATATTCAAACAACCTTGGCAAAGTCCGAAATCTTTGAAATGCCCCAGAGCCTAGCACCCTTTGAACCCCAATCTCCTGGAAGAGGATTCGGGCATATCCATGAAGCTACTGTTGGTGTCGAAGATGCCAGTCAGCAACCACCCACACGGGGTAGCCCAACCACACTTCGGGTCGACACAGTTGTCAAGTCACCAAAGCAGTTCGACGCCACGGTGCCTGAAGGGTTTGAAGACGAGGATATTTTTGAAGAAAAAGAGACTTTGGCACCTATTCCACGCCTACCACGGACAGTACCATCAGGGTCTCCTGCTGCTGCCACCTCCATGACTATCGATTCTAGTGATGCTCTCGGGTTAGTTTCAAGTCTTGGGCAAGTGATCCAGTCTATGCTAGATAAAAAAAAAAAAAAATGGAGCAGAGGATCTTTGTTTTAGGCCCAGCAACAAGCTAATCGCTTGGAAACCTACATCAGCTCCCTGCAAAATGCCCTGACAACCGCACAGGATCAGGTAGATAAGGCAGTGTAAGATGCCAAGCAATAGGTGCAACTGTTGAAGGGGCAAGTACAAATGGCCGAACAAGATCGCACACGGCTTCAAGGTGAATTGGATGAGACCACCCTTGAGCGTGATGCATATCTGCAAACACAAATACTCGATCATCCGGTCACACCGACGGAGATTGCATATTTGTTCAAGAAAATGGAAACATACAAAGTGGCCCTTCAGGGATTCCAAGGCCACTTTGATAGGTTCAAAGGAGCAGCTTCAACCGAGTGGACAAAGGCAAAAGAGACCATCAATGTCTATGAAAAAGCCGCCGCTCAAGTGTTGGAAGCCGGACCACAAATCCTCGTCCCGGCCATGTCGCAATTCTCCCCTTCGCGCCAAGAAGCTATACAGATGGATACAGGGGTTGATTCGAGCATGGACCAGGGGGGAGCTCCAGATCTAGCAGATCAACCGCCAACTATACCAGCAGTGCAAGCGGGTTCATCCTCATCAAGGACAAGCCATTTATTCAGAAGGCCCATCAGCGTCGAGGACCAGATCCAGACCTTCTTAAAGTAGCATCCAAATGAATCCTCGCATGGTGGATGGGTTCTCTCCGGAATCAATTAGGAGTTACGTCGCTAGCCCTCGCCAGTTGTGGGTAGACCCTTATTATGTGCCAATGCCGCGAAGACAAAAATGGAAAGATTTGGGATTGGCTATGGATAAAGTCACCATCCATACACCCAATTGGCCAATCATCCACCAACCTTACAGCTGGAATATTTCAGTGGATTTCCATCGGGCCTTACAGGCATATCAGAGAGAGTATGTCCACTCTCAGAATCCAACGGTGCGACAATCGGCAATGTTTGTAAAAGATCTAACTCTGTTGGCATCAGTGGCAACCAAATGGGACAATTGCCTTCCTACCCTGGCATTTGATCCAAATAAGCCGATGGCCTCAGAGCAAATCAAAGATCAGTTGCTGATTGCTCGACTGTATTTTCGTGCGGCTATGATGGGAGGCTCTTGGGAATCCCGCTTCACCTCATGGACAACTTCCAAGTGGATTGCCGAGGCCCACCGTTGTTTCCTGCCGCATAATTTGGATTTCAATACTGCACGCCTTGACTTTATGGAGAAGGTGCAGTATCATTTAATTAAGATTCGATGCGAAGCCAATAAAAGTCCCCAATAACTGCATATTGCAGGTGTCGTGGGACCGCCACCAGTTTTGGTGGGGGATATTGTTGGAGGGTTTGCGGATCCCTAGGCAACCCTAAACTTAGTTAATAAGTGAGAGGGATTTGACACCTTGCGTGTGTAAGTCCAACCCAATGATCACATAGTTATTTGATTGATTAGTTAAATGTTAATAGAAGGACTTTAGGGCTTTTTGCGGGACTTTTAATGTCGTAGGGCCTAAATGTCAAGTTAGTGAATAAAGTTGGGTTTCCCTCCAATTTTGATGGTTCCCACACTTTTTTAAATTTGAATAAAAAGAGAGGCAAGACTAGACCAATAGGATTCAAAGGTCAGGGTCCTCTCTACTATAAAAAGGGACCAACTCGAGTTGCTCCTCATGTTCATTTCCTCATTTCAATAAAGCAAATTGGTTCTCTTTAGAAATGGATTGATGAATGTCATTGTTCTTCCTCTCTTTTCCTCCATTTCTCATGTTTTCTTTGGATTTTGCTAATTGCTGGATTTGATCATTATTGGGATTGCTATTTCTTATGCTTTTTGTGAGAGAGAAAGGGAGAGAGAGAAGAGTAAGTTTCTATCATTGTTGTGGATTTAGGGTTCATGGAAGCAAGGTTAATGGATGTAGTGTTAATGCTTAGCAGTAATGGATGTTAGTGTTAGATCCTCCATTCATGTTGAAATCTGAACTATACTATCGCTCTCATGGGAACGAACCTCCGCGTGACAACTAACTCCGTCTCTTTGATGCTAGATTGACTAGATCTTGGATTCAGGTTAGGCAAGGAAAGAAACCCACTACAATGTACTAGTGTAAATTGTATAGACAAATTGCCCAATGAATAAAGGCTATCCTATCTTCCATTATTTTTTGTATGAAACGTATTTGAATCTTAGAGCTTGTTACTCTAGCTTATGAAATGCTTGTGCAGGTATCAGTACCTAGAGACAAGAGATGAAAAACTGTAGATAAATGCTAATAGTTTGATGTGCAGGTTCTACAAGTAGAATCTTATGATGAGCCATTTATTTTAAATGGTATGTTATAACACCTAACTTTTTCTTTAAGGGTATGTGCAGGTACTTAAATGAGTGCCTGAAGAATGAATTAAAAAGATTCTTTAAGCTAAAGGTGGTACCAGAAGAAGGCTTTTCCAAAGTCTATAAAGAAGGCTCAATCTAGTCTATAAAGATTTGGAGAAGAAACCGAAGGACTGATCACCCTTTGTGACTCTCTCCACTATGATTGGGGATGGGCAACCCCTAGGAAAAGGGCCTAGAAATTGATGGATATTATGCAAGATAAGATGGACATATACTAACCTTCTACCATAGAATAAATGCACTTGGGTGAAATCCCAATGTTGTAACCAAGAAAATACAACTTGAAAGTGGCTAACATTAAATGTTAGGCTATCTACCTTTCATGCATGTCAATATGTAACTTACCTACTTTGCCACATGGCCAAGAGCCATGGTACACCTAAGAAAATGTGCCCTCCCAATCTCTCACTTTCTCATTTACAAGTCCATGACAACCCTCTCACACCTATACACCTCACCTCCTCACTCTACTTACCCCTTACTTCACCTAGAGTCCCCCTTACACCTCTCACACTTGTATACGACACCTCATCCACTTCCCCAAGCCTCCCCACTTCCTATAAGAAGAGGAACTCGTCCCCCTCCTTGCCCATTCATTCCCTTTTCATTCTAGCTTTCCTTTTGCTTTTGTTTCTTTGTGTGTAGGTTCTTAGAGAAGGAAGCTTGGAACTATGGCATAAGAAGGTTATGCCCAACTTGGATTGGTGGAAAGCTTTTGGAAACACCAACTTGAAACTATTCAAGATTAAGTTATGATCCAACTTGTACAATCTTTTCTGGTTCTCTTGCTTCAGCAAGATTCATAGGCTGTGTCCTAGTTGGGCCATCGTAAACATCTTTCAATTCTGGCACTTGTTCTTCGGGTTCACGATGTGCTTTGGGTAACATGATAACCATGTCATCCAGTGTATAGCATTTAAAATGTTCGGACATATCATGCTGGACTCAATCTACTTGTTCTTTGTCAAAAGGATTTGTCTTGGATCTTTGCTTAGCCTTTTTAGCAGGAATTGATTGTGGAGGTGATGACTTCTGAGAAGATGAATTCTTCTTTAAAGGTGAAGACTTTCTAGATGGTGATGTCTTGCTAGAACTTTGACTTGCAGAATCATCCTTGACTTTTCCTTTGCCTTTATCCAATAAGGGTGGCACATTCTTTGAATCAATCTTTTGAGGAGGACTTTCCCATTTTAGGACCGTCCTACAATGTTGCTTGGCTTGTTTCTTTGTCATTGAACCTGTGATCCTACCTTCCTTCAATATAACTACTTTTGGCGGTTTTATTGTTGGTTCATCAGGAATATTACGCATTCCAAATCTGGTCAGATCCATATGATTTAGAATCTGCTCATTAGTAAGTTCTGCATTGTCATCATAAGTCAAGGCATGACTCAAAGGAATGAGTTCATCTTCAATAGGATCTGGTATAGGCTTCGTTGATATCCAAGCTACATTCAGCACATTCAATGGAAAAGTGATCGGTGTATCCAAGGTTCGATCTAATAATGAAATCTCGCTCAAATCTGACTGATTATCTCGTTGACACATATATCCTGCTGTACAGTCAATGGTTGCAAGAGCTTTATTCCAGTTAACGATATCAGTTTGAGAGTCGTAATGAACTCCCAAATTTTTTACTGGTCGGTCACAAGTATGATCCGTTGTTGATAAATCATCATCATCTTTTTGAACCACTGGTTTGATAGTCCAAGTTACAAGATCAACCTTGACTACACGTTCACGATTTTCAAAAGTGATTTTTCCGGTACCCCAGTTATGAATTACTTGCGCAACTCGTAACCATGGGCATCCCAATAGGACTCGGTAGACATTTGGTGCTTCTGGAAAGTCCATTACTATGAAAGTAATGATGAACTGTACTCCGGCAATTCTGACAAGTATATCTTCAACCATTCCTCACGGACGAACTGTCTTTTGATTAGCTAGCTTAATGGCAAAAGTCGCAGGTTTTATCTTTGTAAGGCCCCATTTTGCAATAGCTTTGTGAAAATCAGGTTAACTCCCGAACTGCCATCTATCATGGCTGCTTCATTAGGAAATTGTTTATGCTGTATCGGCATGGTGATATTTTTTTGCTCACTTTTTCAAGCTGCTCCGACATGGAGTACTTCATTAGATTCTTCAAATCCGACACAAAAAAGTGGCTCTTGATGAGCTCCTGGTTCAGCTTGAGTTAACTTTTGCGCTAATACTTCTTTTGCTTTTGGCACCAACATCAGAAACTCTCCCAACAAAATATTGATCTTACTAGACAAAATATTCATGAGCAGTTCTGTTTGCGGTGCTTCCGGTTCAGTCATCTTGAAGGGTTCTTCATGATGATACAACTGAACATTCATATCTGAACGTGGATTATTCAGTGGTTGCACTGGTGAAGAATGAAGTTTGACTGTTGCTCTAGTAGTTTTAAGCTCCTCTTCCTCTTGCAAATGTTTAATCCACTACCTCATATCCTGATATCTTCTCTTTTCTACATGAAGATTTGGATAGACTCCAAATGCTGTTAGTATATCAGTTAATGGTATAGAATCAGCAGGTGCTGGATCTGCTACAGGTTCTTTTTGCTTATGTGCTCTGGTAACCGCCATCAAGGGTACACTTGGTTTATTCTACTAGTCTTTGCTTGATGGTTATCAAATTTACAGGAACTATAGTCGGTGGTGGCTTCGATCTTGCTGGACATTCCTTATAGCAATGCCCATAACCACAGTCACGACATAATGGTACAAATTTGTCTTTATTTGGACATTCTGCACTCTTTGATTTTCTCCAGATGCAAAACATCCAAGTGATGCTTTGGTCCAGTTTCTAGATGCATGTTGTTGCACGACAGCGTAAATAGCATACTGTTCTGGAGATCCACCTTCATGATCATTGCTATAATTCCATTGCTAGGCACTTTTGTAAGGTTCTGTTTCCATCAAATTGGCAGGAGGAGCGGGAAGCTTTGGTGGGGCAGGTAAGGCTAATCATTCCGGGTATCGAAGAGCAGATTGACGAGGTCTAGCTGCCAGATTTCCTCCATAATGTGGTTTTCGATATCCCATCTGGACATACCGTTGTTGAATTATCCGAGGATTGAAGTTGCAAAAAGCAGTCTCATGATCAAGTGAATTACACAAATGGCATATATTGATTTCCATTCATTTTTTCAATTAAGGACACTCATTCACTGTGTGATTTCCTATACAAATAGAACACCAGACATTTTTTCTAGTAATAAAAGTCTTTGCAAACTTCTCAGGTTCCTTGTTCGCTTGTCCATGAAAATCTTCCAATGCTTTGATCGTCTCATCAAATTGCAACTACAGCTTTTCCATCTGTTTTTGTTGATTCTTCCCGAGTTTCTCAAACTCATTGACCATCATTTCTGCAATAGCGTTGACATTCATTGATGCAATAATGGTGGATGTCGTAGTGGTTTGCCCTGCTATTAAGGCAACATACTGACATTCGGCTCATCGTTTGAATCTTCATCCTCCTCCCGAATTGCATCATCCATAGCATTTTGCCAAATTGCGTACTCATTATGGCGTTTCAGCTCATGTTTGATCCTTTTAGGTAAAGTTGACAAGAACTACATAATCATGGCATTTTCGTTAATCAACTCAGGTTCACACTCAGATCTGAGACGTTTTACCCGTTCAATGTAATCTCGAACCATTTTCGCTTTCCCATTTTAATTTTACTGAAAAGTAGGAAAGGGTATTCCGTAAACTTCTGAGGTTTGAACCGTGTGATAAGGGCTCGTTTAATAGTCTCCCAATCTATAGACTCAGTCTCATCTTGATTATAGTACCAATCTTGTGTTGCGCTTGTTAAGGCCATAGGGAAAAGCTTAAGTCTATCCTGGGAAAAAACTTCACCATAGACTTCACAAGATTCAGAATAGATCTGAAGAAATCTAACTAGATCTGTTAATCCATTGTATTTGGGTGGATCCAAATGGGTCCTCTGAGAAACCTTCTATTTATGATATTATTCTCTGTCGACCTGGTAGTAGATAGATCTGAATCACACCTATGCACAATGAATCGGACGAAGGTTCTTTTCCATTTTTTTAGGGTTTTTGGTGATTTTTTGGTATTTTTTGGTGGTTTTTCTGATGTTTCTAAAAATTTGCTGGAAAGGATTGTTCGTCCTTCAAACTGAAGGTTTTGTGATCAAAATCGAAGGTGCCTGCAACTCGGCGAACGTTTCTAGGAAGAGAGCAAAAAGTTATCAGCTCTTATGATGATTTTTGTCTTCTTTTGACCAAAATCTGACAGATTTGACTGATTTTTGTTGTTTTTTCTGATATCTCAGATCCAAATGGATTTTGAGATTGGTGATCTAAATAGCTTTCCCTGCTCCACAATCATATTAGATTTCAAACAAGCAAATCCACTCAAATCAGGCAAAATCACTCCCAAACTAACCCTAAATGCAGATTTAACACTATTTATGCCACGACAAGATGCCTAATGCAAGCTAACCATCCAACAACCATGCTGCAAATTGAAAAATTGGCATAGATCCCCGACAACGATGCCAGAATTGTAGTGGGTTTCTTTCCTTGCCTATCCTCAACCCAAGATCCAATCAATCTAGCATCAAGGAGATGACGTTAGTTGTCACGCGTAGATTTGTTCCCATGAGAGCGATAGCATATTTCAGATTTCAACATAAATGGAAGATCCAGATCTAACTCTAACATCCATTAACCCTAAGCATTAACACTAGAATCCACAATGAAGATAGCTTACCCTTTCTCTCTCTCTCTCTTTCTCCCTCATAAAAAGTATAAAAACATGCAATCCCAATAACAATCAGATCCAACATTCAGCAAACACAATAAAAGCATGAGAGATGGAGGAAAAGTGTTAGAGAGCAAGGACATTCATAAATCCATTTCACAAGATAACCAATCTGCTTTATTGAAATGAAGATATGTACATGTGTAGGAAATTCAAATTGGTCTCTTTTTGTAATAGAGAGGAGGACCCTGGCCTCTGAATCCTATTGGTCCATTTTTGCCTCCCTAATTATTCAAATTTAAAAAAGAGTGAGAACCATCCAAAATTGGATGAGAACCCAACTTTATTTACTAACTTGACATTTAGGCCCTGCGACATTAAAAGTCCCGCAAAAAGGCCTAGAGTCCTTTTATTGACTTTCTAATTAATCAAATCTCTATGTGATCATCGAGTTGGACTTATACACACAAGGTGCCAGATCCCTCTCGCTTATTAACTAGGGTTAGGGTTGCCTTGGGATCCACAAACCCTCCAACATAGGACTTCTCATAAACTACTTGTTGATGGATTAACGCCAGTCGGTGGCTTCGGTCGTAAACAATAAAAAAAATGAACATAAACTATCACTATGAGCCGTTTTGAGTAGTTATGCAAACTGTGTAAAAACAGGAAGAAATCTATAGGGATAAAAGTTGGACAAAGATTAAAATGTCGATTAGTCGATTAGTGAGAGAATAATCCAACACCCCCCCTTAATCTGAATCCATGAATGCCTTGACCTTTAAACTTAGTTCTGCACAAAACTTTTTGTGTGCATCCAACCTTAATGCTTTAGTAAAAATATCCATTGTCATATCTTGCGTTCGACAGTACTGCAATGTGACCTCTTTGTTGAGAACTTTGCTTCCGACATAGTGATACTTAAGTTCAATGTGCTTACTCATAGAATGAAATCTAGGATTGGCTGACAAGGCAATGGCACTTTGATTATCACAAAATAATAATGTCGGAGCATATTGACTCAGACTGATAACTGAAACTAAGTTTCTCAACCAAATTGCTTCCTTAGTAGCTTGTGAGGCTGCGATATACTCTGATTCTGTAGAAGATAGAGCTATCGAAGATTGCTTGTGACTGTTCCCATTGTTGAGAAAAAATGTAAATCCAGAAGTAGATTTACGAGTGTGTATATCTCCTGCCCAACTTGCATCTGTATAACCACTCAATAAATTGAGTTTTTCGTTGTCGACTGCTCCATAACAAATGCAAAAGTCCATAGTAGCTCAAAGATATCTCATGACTTTGATGAGAGCCTTCCAATGTGTTACGCTAGGGTTGGTCATATACTGACTTAGGGAGCTGACTGCAAAAGCTATGTCTGGCCTGGTACAGATCATTGCGTAAATAAGAGATCCTATTATCGAATGATAAGGATACTCATGCATCTGCTCCTTTTTTTCGATTGTTTGGGGACACGGGTCCTTCGACAATTTCAGACCTGGTTCCATTGGTGAGAGAGCTAACGTGCAATTAACAAGATTATATCTTACTAACATATTGTAGATGTATCTTTGTTGAGTAATGTAGATCAACTTTTGATTTATGTCTCTATAAGTTTGAATACGAAGGCAAAAATGAGGTTCGTCCAGATCGGTCATGTCAAATTCAGAGGATAGCATTGTCTTAACTTCTTTTATCAAATCGATATTGTTGCCGAAGAGCAATGTGTCGTCCACGTACAAAGTGATAATGATAAAATACTGATGCACTGTCTTGAAAGAAACATTCGAGTCTAAAGAGCTTGGTGTGTAGCCATGATCAATAAGGAAAGTATTGATCCTTTGAAACCATGCTCGAACAGATTGCTTCAAGTCTTAAAGTGCCTTGTGGATTTACACACATGATTGTGTTTACCTTCGATAATATAACTTTCGGGTTGCACCATGTAAATGTCTTCTTCGATATCTCCATTGTCTGTACATCCATTTGATGTATTTCCAAATCTGCTCCAGCAGCAAATGATAATAAAAGTCAAATATAAGAATGCTTGACTACTGGACTGAAGGTCTCAGTGTAATTGACGTTGTATACCTGAGAAAATCCCCTGGCGACAAGTCAAACTTTCCTTCTGTCAATGCTTTCGTATGCTTTGTACTTGACTTTAAAAATCCATTTGCAATCAACTACGTTTCTGCTAGGAGATAATTCCACAATCATCCATGTTTGGTTCTTGATAAGAGATGAATACTCTTTATCCATAGCTTCTTTCCAGAGATCGGAATCGGACTGACTGAGTGCCTCTTTGACAGTAGTCGGCTCCTAAACAAGATAGGCTGCAGACTCGTCAATATACCCGATAGGTGGTCTACTAGTTCTTGATGATCTTCTGGGGAATAGAAGAACTTGCTCACTTTCATCTTGCTGTAGTTGTTGAACTGCAACATCATCATCTTCAGATTTTTCATTGATATGTTGTTTGTCGAAAGTAGATGATCTTGGACCTTCGATAGGAATAGTCGACTGAAGAACTGGGAAGTTTAATGTGTCGGATGAAACTGAAGAGTCAGCTATATGGGCTTTGCCTTTTTCCTTGAAGTCGATAAACTGATCTTCGATGAAGATGACATCCCGGCTAACGAATATCTTCAACTCGATAGGATCGAACAACTTGTAGGCTTGATCCGAAGTAGTGTAGTTGATGAAAATACATTTGATGCTCTGAAAGTCGAGCTTCTTCCTGAGATCATGAGGAATCTATGCATAAGCAGTACATCCAAAAACTTGTAAGTTTGATAAAGAAGGCTTGGTATCTATCCAAACTCAAATGGTGTTTTGTCTGAGAGACCTTTAGTAGAATATTTGTTCTGAATATAGGTTGATGTTGAAACAGTTTCAACCCAGAAGGACTTCAAAAGTGTCGCTTGTGATAGCATGCACTTTGTCTAAGGTTTTGTTCTTCCTCCCAGCAAGACCATTTGACTGAGGCGAATAGGAGGTAATGTATTGTTGCTCAATGTCGTTGTTAAGACAGTACTCATTGAATTTGGTGGAGATGTATTCTCCTTCGTTATCGGATCTCAGTGCTTTGATTCATTTACCAGTTTGATTTTTTGCATGCTCTTTGAATGAGGGTACCAAAAATTCTACTGACATTACTGCATCCTGACCATATACAAACTGAAATTGCGTTTGATTAGTGCTTCCTTTGCAAGTTGTCCTGAATGCCCACAGAGCAGCATGTAGCTTGTGTTCCCAATCTGATTTGCTAGTTTCAACTGTTTTCGTGATCATGCTACACAATATCTTATTGGATGATTTGGCCTATCCATTACCATGAGGATAATAAGACGTGCTGAATCTATGGATCATGAAGAATTTCTCTAATAGGACCTTAATGGTTACATTGACGAAACGACTTCCACGATCGCTAACTATCTCCACCGGGCATCCAAAGCGCACATTGATATTCTCATATAGAAACTTGGCAGTTGTCCTAGCGTCAACTGTTCGTACTACCTTGGCTTTGACTCACTTGGTGAGGTAATTTGTGGCCACGATAATATATCAGGCTTGTGAACTTCTTGTGGCAGGATAAATTGGACTGATATAGTCCAATCCCCACTTCTCGAATGGCGCTTGAGCTAGAACTGGATGTAGAAGATCATAATTCAGCCTTGTCAGCCTCCTAGCTCTTTGGCACACATCGCATTTTTTCAGGTATTCATCCATGTCTTTATGAATCGTTGGACACCAGCATCCTGATTGCAGGATCTTGTGAATTGTAATGTTGGCCTCCACCCATGCCTTCATGCGAATGTGAAATGATTTGGGTGGCCTCATGTGGAAGAATACACCTTCGAAGAATACCATTTGGTCCTCTTCGATATAACTGGCTGGCTATCAGCTAATAAAGTCTAGCTTTCAAAATCAGTTTTCGTTGTTCTGCCTTGGGTAAAGACTTATCCGATTGGCCCCGCATTAGATATTCAACTATATCTACGACCCATTCTGGTATAGTATCAATAACATTGTTTTAGTAATATTGGGAGAATTTCTTGATTTTGGAACGAATTAATTTTTCTCTCTATCCTCTCTGGTACATGCTTTTGTGCTCGAACTTAAGTTCGAGCAAAGGAGCATGTGCTCGAACTTAAGTTCGAGTATAGGTCTTTGTCAAGTTTGTGTAATTGAACTTAATTTTGAGCATAGGACCTCATAAAAGAAAAGAATGGGACTTGGGATTGTCCCAAAATTACTAAAACAATGTCCAATGTAAAATAAGACAGCATCAGGTAGCTCATCATCAGGTAGGACTGCAGTTTCCTTTCCCTTGATTCGTGATACATGGTCTGTCATATAATGTTGCTTTCCCTTGCGAACTACTATCCGGAAATCAAACTCCAACAACAAAAGTAACCAATGAGTGATTCTCCCTGTATTGCAAGCTTTATTAACAAGATATAGCAAGGGTTGATGGTTTGTATAAAAAGCAAAATGTGTGGCCATCGAATAATGTTGAAACTTTTTAACCACGTAAATCATTGTCAGTGCCTCCCGCACTATTGTCGAATAATTTATCTCTGAATCAATGAGCTGACAACTTGCAAATTGAATTGGGAAATCCTTTTTGTGTTCTCCTGACTGGGTTAAGACAGCTCCCACTGCATACTTCAATGCGCTTGTATGCACATGAAATTCTATGGACCAATTGGGTGGACGTAATAATGGCGCTGAGACAAATGCATCCTTAAGCTTCTAGAAAGCCTATAGGGCTTCCTCAGTCCAATGTGGTTCCGTTGTGAGTTTGTAGATTGGTCGTGCTAACTCCACAAAGTCTAGAATGAAGAACCTGTAATAGTTAGCGTAACCTATGAAATGTAGACCTCGCGGATCGTTCCTGGTGGTGGTAGATCGACAACGATCCTTATCTTTGACAGGTCCATGGCGATCCCGTGTCTGGATACTGTGTGGCCAAGGATTAGGCCATGTGTCACCCAAAACTGACACTTTTCTAGGTTCAGGGATATCTGATACTTGCGACATTTCTTTAGCACCTTTTCTAGATTAGATAAGTGCTCTGAGTTAGGTCCATGCACGCACAAATCATCCAAGAAAATCTCCAGAAATTTCTGCAGGTACTCTTTGAATGCCGCCTGCATAACTCGTTGAAAGGTACTTGGGGCATTGCAAAGTCCAAACGACATCACCTTGTAGGCATACGTCCTCCATTCCATGGCGAATGTTGTCTTGTGAACGAAAGAGATGAGGGAATTGGTCGTTGGAGAGCCTACAAACAAGCTGGAAATGGGTGATGGAGGGTTGGAACTTGGGCGCCGAAAATAATCTGCCCAAATTTTTTTTTCTGGCCGCCAAATTTAGCGAAAGTACTTCTGCTAACTATCTGCTAAAGCTCCACCAAGGAAAATGCTCTGATGGGAGCTGGTCTTCCAAACTGTGCTGAATGTTGCTGAAGCAAAGAGATGAAAGCCCTCAGCAAAGAGAGAAAAAAAAAATTCAGCAAGAAAAATGAGCTATATTACTCTTTCCCTAAGCATGACTATGCCTATCAGAAACGAACAGAATGTTAGTAATAGAAATCATGGTCGATCCAATTACGTAGCCAAATATTAAGCAACAAAACATCAGAAGGATAATTTATCGCTAATAGCTAGACAAATTATTTGTCGCGAATGATTCGCGAAGAGCTACATTGAGCTCGACTGATAATCAGTCACAAATTAGTCGCGAAAGGCAAGACTATTAGTCACCAACAACTAGACTAACAATAATTCGCTAAGAACAGATTACCAGATTGAGCAATAAGAGAGTCAGACAGAATGTAGAAAAGCATAGCAATATTGACACAAATCTGAACGTAGAACAAGACAGAGCTGTTATCAGATTAAGTATAGCCAAATATACATGTCAACAATGTTGTTGAGCACAAGATAATAGCGGATGAAACCGCGTGCTCTACAAAGCTAATCCAATCTGTAAAAAAAGGAATGAACCTATTATTGACAATACAAAAGAATCAATGCACGAGGGCATCTACTTCGTCTATCTCTGATAAGCTTCTAATGCTATTATGCTCGTTGCTTGTTTCTCTCTCATGTATAGAATATGCAAATGGTATTCAATATATATATACAATTTTACAGGTGTGCAGATGAAGAAAGTACAGAGTGGATGTGCTGTCTGTAGGAGATCGTGGGTGGCTGCTGTCGTTGTCAAATCTGTTAGCACAGTTACATGGGATGAGCGTGAGAAGGCCGCGACGTCAGCATTTGCTAAAATGAACATGCAGATCAAAATAGGATTTAGGAGAGTAGAGGAGATAAATCCAACAATAGTAATATTTCACTCCACTTGGCAACAGGTTGGAGTTCACAAGGCATTGTTGGGGGTTTGCAATGTCGGTATTGAAAATGCCATTTGGTAAGTAAGAAGTTGGTGTTCTTACTTTTGTTGATTCTCTATTTTTCAATTGAAATTCTCTATGTTATTTACTATTGTTCCATATTTGCAGGCTCAAACCAAATGTGAGAAATTCTGGAGGTGCTCGCCTTTGTAACACAGTTGAGTATATTAGCATTGGCTATTTCTCAACTGATGAGAAAAGGTCGATGCTCCACTACAACACTGTTGGGTGCAAAAAAAAATTCAATCACTTCGACTACCCGGCAATGACAAAAATTTTAAAAAATTCAATGAATGGTTCTATGGCGCCACACCAACTTGTAAATAGATTAATTGAGATGTTTTCACACCTGGCAGACTGGGTTTTAGATCTTTTTAACGGTAGTGGCACCACCTTTCAAAATAAATTGAATGATGTTTGTCAATACCTAAGTTTGGAGTTTTATTTAAATTTTATGATGAACAATATTGTTTACGAATGTTAATTTTTTAACATGAAATTAAAAACAAGCTTTTAAATAAATATTGAAATCTTTCAAGTTGTATGTTTTTCAAAAAAAAAAAAATTGAATATTGTAGAAAAAATTTAATTGACATATTTAAGCAATTATTGTTCACCGCTTAAAATTTCCATGGATTTCATTTTTTATGATTTTTCATGATTTAAGTCCACAATTTTCTAGACTACTTATCCTAAATTTAAAACATTTTCAAAATGCAACATTCTATATATACGATGAGGTAGGTATGAGGGCCAATAATGCCCATGTAGACACATGCATGATAGTAAGGGGTCATGCAGTCCTTCAGTAATGGATTGGGACCTGCATGCATCAATAACAAATGCATGCAGCATGAATGGTGAGTGTCAGCACCAACTACCATCTACCGCATGCATGGAAACTAACATTGGGCTAGGAGGAGCATTCTATAAGAGAGTGCATTGGCTAGGTGGATAAGACTAGCTTTTGCCTTCCTCGTGGTTATGTTGTTCCTAACACATTATAAATTCAACAGTAAAATTAACTTGTGTACGATATCGAAATATATACATATTGGAGAATGGTAAAAAATGGTCGTAAAATTATAGTGAGATCTTTAGGTCAAGAGCCATAACTGAATGACCGTTGAACTGTGTAAAGCTTATAAAAAATACTTTTTCCAAGAGTAAAAGATTGTACATTACGGTTGAAAAACATTTTTATCGCCCATACATTCACTTCTTACGAGATATAATGTGCTGCCCCAAATCTTTTATGAACTTTTTTTGAGATATAAATTGTTTTTGAAAAGTTTTATTGCCTTCAAGAGTTGGTAATATCTCACATCTCACTTTCACAAATAATAATATTTGTCCAAGGCAACGCAGTGTATGGGTTGACTGAGATCTGCAAGGCGTAGGCTTGAATCCTAACTGCTGCGTAGCGACATCTTAGGAGCTTGCTCCTCACTTGGCGTTGCCCACATGGTGTTGCCAGACTGTATATGTTGTGCATAACTACTAGTTGCGTAACTCTGTATACAAAAAGATATTCTACTTTACATCTCATGTTATGGTTCTTTCCCATAAAACAACTCATCACAAACGTGAAACCATAAATTCAAAAGGACTGAAGTTCTTTGCATGATTTAAGTCCCTTCAAACAATTGAATCAAAATGACAACACTATCCTTTACATATAATTAAAAGTATTTTTGATTTGTAATAGTTTACTTTTCACAAGAGATAATTGTAATACCAAGACGACAAGAGAGAATTGTAACACCAAGGCAAGGAACGAAAAAAATCAAAGATCGGGCAATAAAAGCAGCATTCTACCGTCTAGTGCCTCCAGTGCCAGTCTAATTCTTTACAAAGCTGACATATAAAGCTATTCTAGATTCAGAACAAAACCAGTAATATACATTGCCAACTGGTGTTCGAGCAAACGAAGGCATAACTATTGGACAGATTCCATATGAGTAAAATTTATGGCCCTCTGCATTAGATCAACATCACCAGGCTTCTCAGGTATGATGGCATGCAATTTGTACTGATCAGCAGCTCAATATTAGTAAGTGACAAAAAAAATACCTGTTTGCACCAAAGCTGGTCTTAATTTTCTCTCTCTTTTCTGTCCTTTTGTGCACTTGAGCAGAGTAGAAGAACTCCAGACCCCCTCTATGGTCTCATTTTTCTTTCTCTTTTCTGTCCTTTTTGTGCACCTCACTCATCGAGCAAAGGAAGGGAAATCCTCACCAACAGGCCACTTATTGGAAGCATAATAGTCTCTTGCTTATTCATGACTGAAATAGTAAGGTTGCAATAGCAAAAGTAGCAGACAATCCTTTAGCTTTGTAAAGGAAAAAGCATATATGACATTCAATATGATCTATGATATCTGAGTGCGAGTAATTCTTGTTCATCCTAAGGGTGTTACGGCAATGACAATTGTTGGACTATTTCAGCCCCTCAACCCCACCGACATGCAAGCACACTGATGCTACAATCATGTCACCAAAGAGGCTCTTAGAACTGAAAACTTCACTGCGCGGGGACGGTAGCACGGTAGGATCTACTTGGAACGACATCTTCCGCGCTCCATTTTCTGCTTGATTTAGTCCAGATGAAGATTTCAAGGAAGGTGAGTTTGAATACTGTTGTCTGTATTAACCTTTGCTGCGAGCTCCCCATATCCCGTTCAGTGCTAAATCCAAATGGAGCTCTTCACTCTGATCGTGGCTTTGAAAACGTCCGAGATCCCCTTTCTCTAGCAAAAGGTTGTCTTGCACTTTGCTTGAAGCAGGTTTTGTACCATAGCCTGATTCACAGGGATCTACACTTGAGATTCTCAAGAACCCTGCTTGTACTTGTTGACATACAGCTACTTGCTGATTAAGTTTCACAGGTTCTGTTTCTTTTGC
Organism: Diphasiastrum complanatum; assembly: GCA_029204225.1. Classification (NCBI taxonomy): domain Eukaryota; kingdom Viridiplantae; phylum Streptophyta; class Lycopodiopsida; order Lycopodiales; family Lycopodiaceae; genus Diphasiastrum; species Diphasiastrum complanatum. The sequence continues at coordinate 21,779,652 of CM055101.1, forward strand.
AATCAAAACGTGCTCGGATGATCCTTGTGGCAATCCATGATTCCCTTTGAAATGGTTTAATCTTTGCTTGTCCTTTGTATTCAAAAACCGGCCACCACTACCTCTTACTCTCCTCAAGGCGTGCTGATGTCGAGACTCGTGTAAGTAAGGCTATAGAGCATGAAATGGAAAAAGCAATTAGCAAAAACTAAAATCAATTGCACTTTCGCATGTATTGTTATCTAAGAAGTTCGAGGGGTGGATTTATTAATGACATTCTTGTTAGTTCATAAAACAGAAAACCACTGCCACTGAAATAGGAACATTACGTCATAGCATCTGAGTGCAGTTCAAACAAAGATGAGATGCTTTGAAAAGAGGAAAAATTCTAAGCTTTGACTCTTTACACAGTTTATTCCATTTCGAAAGCAAGGGGTGAATCTTGGACGAAATCTAATTGTTGGTGATCTTAAACAAAGGTTTGATTTGTGTAGAACACACTTTTTGAACATTTTTTTATGTGTAATTGATTCCCATTGATTAGGAATGAGGGAAAATAACATGCATGTGCACCATAGATGCACGTTTCCGATCCAGAACGCCATCTGGGAATCCTGATAGTTCGTGATCCAAGATTGAACATACATCCAACAGCTGACTTCCTATTATCTATGTTTCCAACCCAAGCAAAATGTGTATCCATCTAGTTTCCATTAACAATAACCACTGTACTAAATTCCCTGTTTGGGATGTCATCATCCTTTCTAATACTTCTGCATCTTTTGAGAAAGAACCCTTTGAAAGTTGATCTCTAAATATCTTCTTTGATTGAACCTGATATGCCCTTCTTTGATACTAACTTGTATGCTCAGGCAGTAATGGAGAGATTTTGAGTTTTTTTTTTCAAAAATTCATGTAATTGCTTCTTACTTCTGTCCGTCCTTCATTGCAATGACTAAGTCATCTGCATACAGAGATATGACAATAGTTTCTACCCTTTTCATTTCACATCGATGCTTTCATTTGTAATGCTTCTTATAAAGCCTTTTTAAGAAAAATATGCATCATTCTTGGTGCAATTTGTGCAATCTTTCCTTTTCGTTATAGCTAAAATCTTTGAGGATGTTGCAAATAGATGTCTTCCGCGAAATTTCTATTTAGGAAGACTATTTTGACATCCCTTTGGTGAAGTGTCTTAGCCTTTCTCGACTACCATAGCAAGAATCAACCTTTTTGACGTCATTCTGAATACAGAAACATGTCTTTGTTAAATCACTTGACTGTCTGAATTATTCTTTAATGTATGAACCTCTTTGCATCCAATTAGGTATCTTCTGGTGGTAGATCAATTAGACTCCACATCTGATTATTTTCTTTAAGATTTTGTGGATTTTTGCCATGGTATTAATATTAGTACTATTTTTAGTAAAAAAAATTTGATATTTATATCTTAAATTATGATATTACTCTTTAAAAAGAGTATACCCGGGTTGATAACCAGGTGGTATCACCCTTGTGATACCAGCCCGGTTTATACCACTCCTATGCCTCCTTATGTTAATACCTTAATGGTATTAAATTTTCTAAAAATCTGCGATACCCTGACCCGGCTGGTATCAAAAATTTTGATACCTGCCCAACACTGGTCGAAACCTCCGTCTAGAGAGGAAGGAAGGAATCCGAGGCTGAGAATCCTGGTATTGGAGATGGTCCCTTTGACGTGTCTCTCTGTAACATAAACATCTCTCGAATCAACAACAACACACGACGTGGGTCCTCATATGACATAAGTGGTTGTAAGGGTAACTCGAGGATTTCGAAAGAGACAGCCAGCAGCAAGGAAGGGACGGGTGATTATAAGCCAGACAGCTGGATTAGTCCCCGCAGGTAGAGGGGATTCTTTGTCCCTACAGATGCAAATGGGAATCTTTGGCAATGAAGATCTAAGGTTTTTCAGATGAGCTCCTGGATGCGCTACAAAATGTGGATAAATAACTGTCAGCTACGATGAGGAGATCAACAAAACTAGGTTGAAGAAATTAAGGTTCTGGATGAGACAAATGCCCTGCTACTTATGGAAAAATGAACCCATGAGGAGGAATGCAGATTGTAGAGAGTACAACTACATGCACAACAAATAGAAGTGCCAAAAATTGAGAGACCCTGATGTAATGCGATCTTTTTGTCTTGGAAAAGAAAGGAGATCGGCCCAGAAGTAGACTTGGTTGCTTTTGTCGAATTATGATAACCTTCCTGAAAACTGTTAATTCTGTATAGCTAACTACACTTTGAAACTCTATAAAGATCATGTAGGAGGCCAAGGGAATGGAGGAATCATATGTTTCCAACATGTGGTAAAAGTGATATGATTAAGTGTTCATGGGATGTAACTTTGGATTGAAATTCAGGATGATAAGAAAGTCTGTGTGATACTTCACACCATTACACTCAGGAGTGTATACATAGGAGGGCCTGAGTTTAAAGAATCTTTTTGATGTCTAGGAAAGGATGTTTCATGATGCCTTAGCAAAGGGGAGCGTTATTAGCAGGAAACATCAATACATGCACTGCTCATCTCCAAGCAGTGATGGTAGTTGATGAAAAGGAACCCCTTTTGACTTCAAGAAATTGATGCATGCATTTAGTATGGTGTTGCGATTTTGCAGATGCAGCTTTTATGACTTTGAGAACTTACTTTCATTGTGTAATAGTTGTGAGTTATTGTTATTTTATGATACCATTATCTTCCCAATTCAAGACATTTCACTTGCTGCACATTCAGTGGAAATAATGTAATAGACCCTCTAGTAGCTAGGGAATCTATGGAAGCATTGGTGCTGGAATCTCTACGTGAATCAAATGATTGTCCTCTATGAGTCTAGTTTTTACACTGACCAATATTAGGGAAACAAATATTAGGGGCAAGGACAGGCAAGGCGGCCTCAAGGTCCATAGAAAACCCATAGAAAGTGAGCATTTGTGCTAAAAATTGTGAAGAATTGCTTGCACAATGTGTTTGGCCTGATACATTAGAAGAAAGAAGGTTCTAACAATGATTTTTTAATGAGCGGCAGAAGAGATTTTAAAAAGTTAGCTGGAGAAAGAAAAGTCTCCCTTGTAACGCATGATACAGCATGGAGTGTCTGAAAACAAGGAAGAGGTCTGTGCAGCGGGAGCAAATTGTAATTTGGACGTGGAAAAAGACTAACAGAGAACCTTAAATTAGAAGAACAGCAAACTTGTAAGAAATACTGCAAGAATTGTTACGAGTTACATGACTGAGAGAAATTCTGGTTTAAAAACAAAAACTGTTGATGGAGCAAGCTGAGATTTAGATGCGGCTAAATATGTAAAAACTTATACTTCCAAGAAGAGGTGCCAGAGACCACAAAGGTGGTAGTAATAGAGGACATCACTTTTACAGCACAGGAGATACAACAAGTGTTTTTGTACTCTTCAAATGATAAATCAACTGATTCCTGAGGCATATCAATGAAACTGATTAAACAGACAGGCACACTTTCGATCGAGCGTATCACAGAGATGTTTAATGTAGCCATTAGGCAGCATTCTGATCATTCCAATTCAAAAAAGGCCCAGCTGTGAGTTGGTAGCGAGTGAACATGATAGTTGACTTATTTGCTACAACCTTGAAGTGGAGATTGAGTACATGGGTGGAATTTAACCAAGTTAGGATCGTTACTTAAGCGGAACTTTGACAAGAACACTCAATAATTGATCACATAGTCACACTGAAACTATTGCCTGAATATGTTATTCTTATGTTATGTAAAATTCAAAAAAGGAACTGATTTTGTACTTAGAAAGAAATTATGGAAATGTTTAGAATAGTTGGAGGAACCACAAGAACTAAAAGTTGCAATCGGACAGTTATGTTATTTAGCTTCCAACGATTGCCAAGATCAGGTAGTTACCAATGTGGGAGTGTGGCTAGGATGCCCTCTATCCCCGACAAATTCGATGTCTGTTGTGGATTGAGAGACGTACTCATATCCATCTTATTTTATGTAGATGATGTGATCTTGGTCTCTCGTAGTAAGGAGTATTTGCAACACCTTGATGCACTACATTAGATAGACAGCCCTTGGAAATAATCTGGTCTTGTACATGTATTATATTCAACATGAGACATGATGCCATTAGTCGATAAAGGAAGGCAATCCTCCTCCCTAGTCAATATGTAGTGGTTCTAGTTTAAGAAATAATATCAACTAATTCTGAGATAAGTCCATCAGTTAAACAAAAAGAGTTCATTCTAGATTCCATTTTGCAGATTTAGAAAGAATAAGTGGCCTGGTCAACATTTTGAGTATGTAAGTCAAGACCAATAGCGTCAGCGTTTTTGAATGAATTAGGTCACGAGCCTAGTCAATTCATTGCTTAGTTGTAGAAAATAGTGTAGACAATAACCTACATTTCACGACAAGCCACTTAGTTGGTTCAGGATAAAGAATACTTTGTTACCTTAGAGAAACCATGAGAATAAGAGGATCGATAAGAGGTGTCCACATAAGAGCTTTATCCTCATTGTATATAAGGTTCAAATTCTGTGTGTTTGCGTCTCTCCCTTAGTTTCTGATTCCAAGAGTTTAGCTCTCTCTCTCTCTCTCTCTCTCTCTCTCTCTCTCTCTCTCTCTCTCTCTCTCTCTCTCTCTCTCCCCTTCAACATAGTCTTTATGTTCTTTGTGAGGTTGATGTGAGATGAGCTTGCCACATAGCTCCTTATTGAATCAAACCTGCTCACTAGATGTTCAATTGGTTCTAGGAGTAGTCCATTGAATCAATGAAAAAATTCTATCATAAATCTCTAGTGAGAATGAGCGACCTGGTCAAACATTTTGTGTAAGTAAGTTCAGACCAAGAGCCTTAGCTAAATTTAGGATACGAGCCTAGCTAGTTGAATGCTTAGCTTATGTGTTCCTAGGAAGAGCACCAACAATACTAGCTATTAAGTGGCAAAGTGGAACCAATAAAAGTTTTCCTTGTGTATCGTCAATGTCTTTATTGGCAATTTGTGATGGTTCTCCTTTATATATTGTGGAGGGACTAAATGGAGAATTGGTACTTGTGTACTATGTTAAAACAAAAAGTCACATTGATCCATTCATGGCTATGCATGTGAATTGCCCTAAGGTAGATAGTGCTGGCCAAGGAGGTCTTGTTGAAGTTACATTGCACATAGTTACTAGGTAAGCAATGTCATAGAGGATGAATTTAGTAGATTCTATTAGGCAACAAATAACATAAGAAATGAAAAAGATACTATTAAGTCTCTAAAAACAATGTCTAGATGATGTGCTTTATTCAGTTCCTATGGTAGATGAACTGCTTGAAGGAAAGCCTACTCCATCACAAGGCTGTCACATAGTCTTCATAAGAGCATAATAATAAAAAAGTAAAGTGCAAAGGTTAATTTCTATCCAACCAAAGGATCTACAACAATAGTAGCCGATGTGTTCCATTGTCGACAGGACTACTTCAACATTGGATCAAGTCTCATCAGTGCCAACAAGGTCATATCCAGAGAATTTAGGTCCAAATCACCAGAAAATAAGCAAGGTGAAGTGCCATCACTACCAAAGCCATGTTGTCAATGCCAGAACTATAATGAGGAAGAAGATATTCCAAGCTCACTATAAAGAGTGATACTTGTTCTATCGATTGAAAAAAAATCATGGCAAGCCAATGAACTGATCAAATTTGTATTATCAACTGGGAGACAACTCACCAGATCTTGAAGTATCACATGCACCATTCTACCAACTACAAGAGCATACGAATGGATCAACTTCAAGATCCATTTCACATGGTAACTCCTAGATGTTATGATTGGAACTTTGTATTTGCCACTACCTCCTTGTGTCCCAAATGATACACAGGCATACAATATCTCCTATGTGTGTATATATATATATATATATATATATATATATATATATATATATATATATATATATATATATATATAGAGAGAGAGAGAGAGAGAGAGAGAGAGAGCAATATGAACATATTCGAAAATTTGGCAAATTTCGTGCTCCACTATCATCACACTAATTTTCGAATTGTGGCAACATCAACTGCTCGTGCAACTTGTCTTCGCCAACACATAAGCACATTGATAAAGCCTTGGCTGATGCAATGTCATGGGGCTCACACCAATTTTGTTTGGGAAAAGATATTCAACCAATTCTGGGAGTAGCTTATTGAATAAGTGAAAAGGTTTTATTGTAAATACCATTTTCTGGCTTGAATAAGAATAAGTGATCTGATCAACATTTTGTGTGTAAAGTTTAAACTGAAAGCCTTCAAACAGTTGGCCATAGAAAATGACGTACAGAATATTCCACATTATGGGCCAAACCACTCAGTTGTCTTAAGATAGTTAACTTAGAGAAACCATGTGAATAAGATGTCCCAAGTGGCCACGTAAGGGGCTTATCCTTTGTATATAAAACCCATATTATTTGTTTTTTGTGACCTTCTCCCTCATTTCAAGATTTGAGGTTGGTGTCTCGCTCTTGCTATTTCTCTCCCTCTTCTTTTCTCTTCTACTTTCTCTCTCAATATAAATCCCTACGTACTAAACCTAATGTATGATGTGTACATGGATGTCCAACACAAGGTGCATCATGACATTCAAACAAAATTTTCTTCTTAACAACATCCAGTTCAAGTACAAATACTTTTCCCCTTCTAAACAAAAGTTCATTACGAATGGAAAAGTCTTCCACTACTCCTGTCTTTCTCATCAAACTGATCACCTTGCAAACTAGTTCCTGATTGAGAGCCCAACATAATCTTTCGCCAAATAGGTCCAAAATGAGGAGCTTGTTCATAAAGACCTCGTAACGAAGGATAGAAGTTTATAGTGAGTTTTTTGAACAAAAGTTCATTCACTTCACCAATTCGACTCAAGGCATCAGCCACCTGATTTGATGACCCTTTGATATATCCCAAATCAAAGGCGAATTCTTACATTAGCTCAGCCCATCAAGCTTTACGGCCCCTCATGTCTTTTTGGTTACAAAATTATTTCAATGGATGGTGATCTAAGCACACTATAAATTTGCTCCCATGTAAATGTGTCTCCGCGACTTTAATGCCACCGCAAAAAGCTCCTTTTCTTGCGTGGTATATCGAGTTTGTGCATCATATAATTTTTTACTCTCAAAGGCAACGGGCCTTCCCTCCTGGAGTAGAACTGCACAAATAGCAAAATCACTAGCATCCACTTTTACAAGATAAAGTTTATCAAGATCTGCTATGACTAGGATAGGTGTCAAGACAATTACATCTTTGAGCTTATTAAAACACAAATCTAATTACTCATTCCACTTAATTGGTGGGCTAGGCTTACCTTTTCGAGTTTTAACTCCTTTCAACACACCATTGAGAGGTGTGGCTATCTTCAAATAATCAAGAATGAATTTGCGGAAGAAAATCGTGAATCCAAGAAAAGATTTGAGTTTAGGCACTGTCTTAGGAATCAACCACTCAATAACTATCTTTATCTTTTCCCAATTGTGAAGAACAATAACTACCAGCAAAATGTTTGTAGTACTTCTTGAAGAAAAATCAAAGACACCAAAAGAAATCATGAAATAAAACTAATCACTGCCAAGAAAAGATGAATCAAGGATTACACTAGAGATGACTTTCAAGATCAGGGTGCAGAGAAACGAAACGTTAAAAAAAAATCTAATTGCTAGAGCAAGTATGCCCAAGAAAGTGCTCTAATACCAAGTTATGAATAAGATTCACGATATGGCATCACATTAGCTCAAACTATAATAAAAGATTATCACAAAGTAAGATCCAACTAAGATATTTGAATGAACATCAATTACAAGAGCCGTGAGATAACAAATTTGTACAAGAAGTATGACGAAGTCACTTATAATGAGCTCAACAACTGAATCATATCGTATGTTGTAATTCCGATAACTACTACTCTATTTGTACTAAGACAAAAACCCTCAAGGAACCTTCCATGAATGTCTAACTAGGGCAAACACTAACCCAAATAGAAAAGTGGAAGTCTACTTATGAGCTATCTTTTAGGAGCCCTAATTATCTTTGTTAAAAATAAAGATGTGACTTAAGTGTCCAATATGCACCATGAGTCCAAAGCTCACATAGAACTTTATATAAGTCCATAAAGTGCACAATGAAGAAATTTGTGCAAAGTTTACAAAACAAGAAAGTTAAAAGGTGCACACAGTAGGAGAATTTTTTGTAATGAGAAATGCTTTTTCAACCTTAAAATTTGAACATACATTATGAGTAAATTGAAATAGAGTGCTTAAAGTCAAATTGCCTTCACAAGGAATTCCTTTGATATATTAACAACACTCAATCATGGTCAACGATGAGTTGAGCGTCATGAACAATAAAAAATTTACAATATCCTTGGAGCTCAATGCCTCTTGAATTTCAATGCACTTCCAATTGCCAACTTTTGGTATGTCTTTCAACAATAAGAGTATGAGTTTGTTTGACTTGATTTGGACCTAATTTGAGTAGCTTACTCCCTTGCTTTCTTCTATGAAAAGAAACGTGCAATGAATGATAGTCAATGTTTATTTATAGAAAATTCATAATTGTAGTAGTGCTTCATGAACCCTAAGCAACTTTTCTATGAAACGTGAGCAGAAATAGAGAATGATGAAATTTGACTATTTTGAGCCCTTCGGAAGTCATGTACGATAGTTTGTGTAATATTTAGCCTTTACATATTCTATTTTTGAAAATTTTGAATATTGTGGGCTTTGAAATATGTGCATGCAAGCATTGACACAAATTCTGATTTAAATGGAGTTCATTTTGATCCCCAAATGATCAAAAAACAAAAAACAACGATGTTGTTTAGAGCTTTGAAATTTCCAAAAACATTCCTTTAGAAGCTTTTAACATGATTTCAAAAGTTTTCTTTTCATTTCAGATTTTAGAGCTACAAGTTTGGAGTGACAGATGCAACCTACGTAGTCACATGGGTGTAAGACGAAGACTAGAGTGGCGGATAGTAGTGTGGGCGAATTGAACAGAGGTCATGTTTTTTTTAAGCATTCTCTCTCTCTCTCTCTCTCTCTCTCTCTCTCTCTCTCTCTCTCTCTCTCTCTCTCTCTCTCTCTCTCTCTCTCTCTCTCTCTCTCTCTCTCTCTCTCTCTCTCTCTACATTTGCTATTTCGCTCGTTGGTGGTGCACTTATGGAAAATGTAGGAGTGTCTTTGGCAATGAGTAAGAATTTTTTACATCATTTGTACTACATGTTTCAGAAGCCTCAAAAGATTCTAATTTTTTTCCAAGAAGATTCTTATGTCGTGTGAGTTGGTGCAGCAAAGGGTCAAGAGAGCAAATGTTGGATTATATTGTGGTTCCTTGAGCATTATTGAGATTAGTGCGCTATCTTCTAAACTTATCTTTGTCTCGGTTTTTTGTATCTTACATTCATGTCATTATGTGTGTGCTTCTTGTCTTTTTGTGAGTAGTAAAGTTTGGAAGTTTGTCTCTATACCAATAAAGTGTTGTGACGTTCACATTGACACTATGCTTTTTTGCTTTCAAAAAACAAGTTGAGTTTAAAAGCCGAAAAAAATCTTAGAAAGAGAACCTCAAAATGAAAGTTTTAAGGGCCTAGGCTCGAGGTATATAATTCCACCATCGTTGGCCTTGCACCTTCATAACGAATTTCTCCCAACCACTAAAAGCCATAAGTTTGTTATTAAACTCAAAACTACTAACCAGTTTAGCTAGCTATTTACTAAGTAACTCCTAGATGATTCCATTTCAAACCTTTCACCTTCACATAAGCTACTAGAAATTGTAAGTTATTATTTTTTTCTTGTATATCCTCATACATTTGGCAGATTGGTGTTAAATCCTCATGCAGAAGAAAATACATCCTAACCAACTCGCCACTCATTGGAAGACTGTTTTATTTCCTTAAATGCATCATCGCAATTAATGAAACTAACATTTCTTATGCACAAATATACTCTATATATTGACTAATGGTGTCTCATAGGCTGTTGGAACTTGAGAATGTTTCCCAAAACATGCTTAAGTCTATTCATTCCATCTAGCACAAGTTAGTCAAAAAGCCAACATCTCAAGTTAAGAAGTCTAACGATCCATCACATTATCAAAGGTGTGACAAGCCACCAAGGATTTGCTTACGAGGACACCAAAGAGACAAATGAGCAGCCACCCAACCAAGTAGAAGGCAACAATCAATACACAAACTTCACTCTTGAGCCAAGGTGTGTGAATGCTCGATAAGGAGGAGACAAACAAAATCTTGAAAGACAAAAACTTGAATGAGAGGGGTGAGTTTCTAATAGCACCATTAGTGCCTAAGAAAACGCCAATAGCCCCCCATGCATGCTAAACTCATCTTTAGTTTACATTGATACATCTCATCATGCATTTGACAGTCACATACCATGTGCCACTCCACATGTCTCTATAGGAGTACCTTTGAGGCCCTCTCAAGTTATCAATAATTATCTAGCCTTGACTGGAATATCAAAACATAATTAACTAACTCAACTCTGGAGGTGTGGTTTCCATGTCTAGGATTATTCCAAACTTTCAACTCTTCCTCAAAAATCATTATCCTCATTTTGAATCTTCCACCTAATTAAATAGTGAAAGATAGTACAATTTCTCGACTATTTATCTCTAGTTCTTAGTATTTTTTCACATTCCAAAGGTATTTCAAGCGATGAATCTTTCAGTTGGATTGGGTCTTCTCCAAAATCAAGTGTGTCAGCTTCATGCAAATTCAATTTCATTATTTGACATAGAACACTGGATGAGTTGTGGTTAAACCTGAAAATCAAGTTTATAAGCTAAAGACCAATTTTTTTATTAATCCAAAATGGTCCTCAAAAGCTTGTTCTCATGCCTTAATTCTTTAGCTATAAGAACTCCTTGCAATGCCTCCAAGCTTGGTAGATCCTCCTTGATAGCATAGGATTGGACAAGATTTTGATATTCATCTCTCAAGCCACTAAGTATGACTTGGACTAGCTCACTTTGATTATTAGAATCTCCAATACAAGCAAGCTCCCTATGAATGTCTTTCACTCTCAATACATAATTAGTAGCACTCTCATCACTCTTTTGACAACTTTGGAATATTTGAGTTCGAAGAGTGAGGACCCTAGAGGTATTCTTGGCCTCGTAGATAGCTATGAGTGCATCCCAAGCTTCCTTGCCCGAGGTACAAGTGCCAATCTCTCTCAAAATCTCATTAGAGACATTCATCTTGATATAATGTAGAGCAATCCTAGCTCTCTTCTTATATTTTTGTACTTCTTGAAGGACTTGAGGCTCCTCCTCAATTCCAAACACTTAGGTAGGCTCTGATACCATGTGAAAATTCACACGTGTGGGAATGCCCTATTGTGTGATTAAGATCTTTTAAGCTTTGTTCTTACACTTTAGATCAACTATAGATTGAAATCCAAGATCTGTGTCAAATTCTAAGGCAAAGACACAAATTTACATGCATACATTCATCACCAAAGTACTTTCACACGTGTGGGAAGTCTTCATGAAAAAAAACTAAGTACAAAAAGTTGTTGCTATCAGGTAGAGAGAGAGAGAATGCAACTAATTGACCTTGTGTAGAGAGAGAGTGAAATATACACAAAATTGATCAATCTGAAATATGTCTCAAAAACTCACTTAAATTAATGAAGGAAATCAAAGTACATGTAGTATCTCAAGGTAGTCTAAGCTCAATTCCTATTGGACCCCTTTTCTAGTACCTCTCTAATCATATTGGATGAGTGATTCAACATCCCTTGATTTTGATTGGACCCATCTAGCAAATCTTTCACTTATGATTGGACCCTTGGCTCTTTGCCAACACATTGACTTTGATCACTCATCAAACCTAACTTTGACACTTGTAGACAACCTAACTAGCTTGAGGTACATCATAATTGACTTTTGGCCTAATGATGCTAAAAACATGTGTACTTGACTATTTGACCTCTAAAGCCAAAAATGGCCCCATCAACTAATGACATCAAGATGCTTGACAACAAAACTTTATGACACCCCTAAAGTCAACATAGATAACTTTTTATGTTTTTCATAGTGCCAACAAGATAATTGAATTTCTATTTTTGTTAGCGGTAATGGTAATCACGAAACCATATGTGAACTTAGAGGGCGAGTTGCAAAACTTAACATAACATACTAGACAATACTTACATATGTGCAATAGTTTTTCCCTTTGTTATGTCTCCTCTACTCATTTAGTTGGTATTGGTAAGGTCAAATAGTATCTCAAGTGACTCCCATTAACCAATGTGGGTATATGTAGTCTCATGTAATTGTTGTAAATGCACAACTCCAATCTCCTAGATTTGTATAAACTTTTAAAGCCCCTCACATGTAAATTTTAGCTCTCCCTTGTGTGCTTTATTGTTGTAAAGCAAGGCTATGTCTCTAGGTTGAAGACTTAGTTGAGGTAGATGATCTGTGACACGATGTTGCTTCTCTTTCCTCACAACTAGATGGAAAACAAATTCTTGTGATAATAGTAACCATCTAGTGATACAATCATTGGTTCATGGTCAATCTACTAAGTAACTTAGAGGCTGATTATCTGTATGGAATACAAAATTGTTGACCAAGAAGTAATGCCTAAACTTTTTATTTTTGTAGACCATGGCCAATGCTTCCCTTTTCATTGTTGTGTGATTCCTCTTCGCATCTATGAGTTGCCCACCAACAAAATAGATGGGATTACTTCTTGGCCAACAATTTTGTGTTCTACGTACTAGTTGGTGATCATAGCATCAAAGAAGTAATGCCTAAACTGCGTACTAGTTGATGATCATAGCATCAAAGCGGAGACCAAAGCATCCTTGATCCATTGGAAGCTATCTAGTGCCTCTTGCTTCCATTTGGATTCTATTGTAAGTCTATAGATGTGCTAGGCTAGGAGTGCGAAGTTTAGCATGAATCTCTAATAATAGTTAGCATGTCCCATAAAAAAGATGAGGAGATCCCATTCTTGCAACATGCATCAAAACCTTCTAAAGCTTTTCAAGGTGTGCTTTCCGATCATAATAAATGCATAGATCATCAAAAAAAATACATAAGAAGTGATGTAGCAATTTCTTGGAAGCATGTTGCATCAACCATTGAAATGTGCTAGGGGCCTTGCATGGAGCGAAATGCATTACTCGATATGCATATGTTTCCCATTGGGTTACAAAGGTTATACCCATTGAACTGTCAAAACAATAGGCATAACAATGTCTATATCCACATTCCCAATGATATGCGATAATATGCCTCTCTATTATTCAATGTGGTCATTCTAACCAAACACCAAGAGCCACACACTACCCAGCTTGTCTAAATTAACTTGTGTAAAATGGATAAATTTCAGCTTCAATGCCATCGATGTAAAACAAGGGTGCATGACGCTCATCCAAGAGGTTTCGCTAAGGTTTTTAGATGCTATGTGATGATTCATCTATGGACTAGGTGATCTTACAATTAGGTCTGGGCGGTCAAAGTTAGTTGTTGGTTCTATGGTTACAGGGCTAGTCGGTTACACCCCTCGACTTCATATTGTTGTCGGGAATATATTGGATGGTCAAACAGCTTGCACTCTAGGATCAAGCAAGCAACGAGTGGGTCTCATGATTTGTCACATTACTCAAATTACAATACTTAGACAATGGGAATAGATTTATGACTAAGCAAAGGCCATTTGTTGGTTTATGGCTTTGAGTACAATGCGGACAAGTAGCATTATCCTTCTTGGGATGTTGGGGTTCGATGGCCTACGTGCCTGATAAGTTGGCTTTAATTTATAGTCCTATCTTTGGGATTGCAACAAGGCTATCACCATTTACTTGAGACCACACATAAGGTTGAAAAGATCCAAGAAAAACACCTAAATATTTAGGCCCTAGGGACAATCAGCCAACATTCAACCAATATGTTGCGTTGACAACAATCGCCAATCTAGATATTTATGCGACATCAAACTTAGTACCTCGATGCTTCTAAATCGATCCTTCTAGAACCTGTTGAATTCGGAGGTCCATTATGGATTGAAATCTAAGCAACAGAAGTTGGATGAATTATAGAGCAAGTTAAGAGTTATGGAGCAAGGCTCAAGAATTCTAATCCATGTCAGAGAAACCAACAAGAAAGAAGGATAATGCTACTGTATGTGGAAAAAATTCACACCATCATCAAACAAGAATCAAGCAATCACTTAGTTGAACATGTGAATCTTGAAAGAAGAATTTAAATTAAGAGGAATAGAAGTATGTTATTAGCTACTCATGAAGACAATCATAAATCAACTAGTCCATATGTTACTAATAATGCCTAAAATGGAGATGAAACAAAGCGTGGAAAAGGGCAACTGGAAGTATGAGGAAACAGATTTTGCGAGTGAAACTAGTCTCATTGCTTATGACACAGCTATTTGTTTTTGTTGCATGGATCACCTATGGGTCTTGTGCTAAAAGTGAATCTTTTACCAGAACCAAATTGCTACATAGATAAATCACATTGAATTCAATTTTTTGAGAGCCTAGTTATTGGAAGATGAAGAATGGAGGTATCTCATTGTTCAGAACATGTTACCTTTACTTCTTATTTGACAGATGCTCTTTGTTTCTTCATGTATGGATGTGCGTTCATGGGGGAGCGTGAAAAATTTGACCTTCATCCATGATCAATATACTGCATAATAAGAGTATGCCAGCAACATACATAAACAACGTCAATATATGTCTATTTGACAGGCTTTAACTATATTGGAATATATTAAGGGTAATTTGTCCCTACCCCAGTTTGTTAGAGTAAAGCATTTGTATACACTTTATTAAGAACCATAAATGGAGTTTTTGTCCTGTACATTAGCAGCCCAACGTGCATCGCAATAACCATGAAGTAACAAATCAGTAAAGAAAGTATACTCTAAGCCATAATTGAACGTGTCCTTGGGATACCTAAGGAATGTGTTTTGCACTCCTCCAATGGGATCCCTGTGAGCTGGGCATAAATTGGCTAATAATGCCAACGACATACGTGATATTTGGTCGTGTAATAATTAGATAAATCAACGAACCAATCAATTGTCTGAATAGAATAGCATTAACTTGATCCTCTTTTACACTACAAGTTTACTTGACATTTATTTAGTTATGTTGATATTTGTAACGAGATTTTAGATTCATGTATAGTTCTCAATGCAACGACTATCTTGGTAGCAAAAAGTAGACTTAAGTGTGTGCGAGAAAAACAATATAAAAATAGAGGTTCAGTACATAAGCAAAAATGTGCCATATATGTTTTGGCCCAATAGAATTTGGTTAATCCATGAGCTTTCATCATACTTCTTGCACACTCAAGTAGTGTATGCTTATTTTGCTTGGCTACACCATTTCTTGCAACATATAACTTGTTTGTAAGTTGTCACCTGATTTTTTGTTTTTTAAAACATAAATCAAACTTGGTGGAATTGAATTCTCCACCCTTGTCAATTCTTAAAGCTTTTATCTTCTTTCTAGTGTGGTTCTCCACTAAGTTTTTGAAATCAACAAAGTGATCAAATGCATCTGACTTTTTCTTCAAGAAGTAAACACAAACTTTACAAGAAAAATCATCAATAAAGGATATGAAATAGAAAGCAACACCAATGTACTTCATTTGGGCAGGTCCCCATAAAGTCAATGTGTATTAGCTCCAGGATATTTTTCTTTTTCTCTCTATATGAACTAGTGACATCACGTTGACGTGATTGCTTACCTACCACACATGCCTCGCACACGTGTTGGTTTTGTAGGTTTTCTCGTCTCAAATATTTTATCTCATCCTAAGACTAACTCTGTATTTGCATTTGCATCAATTTTGGATAGTGTTTAGAGAAGTTACACAAGACACAACTGATTTCCAATGCTAGTAGTGCAACATATTTCACTTCTTAAGTTAGAACATCGCTCGTATCATCAAGGCAATACCCTTTGATCTTGTAGTATATGGGATAGTGTAAGATAGAGTGTTATTTATCCTCTCAACCTTTCCCTTGGAACATTAATACCAAATCCTAATTTTCCAAACAGACTTTTAAAAACAACCGATCTCCACCTGTGGTTTATATCAAAAACCATGAAGCTATCCCAAATCCCAACGCAATTTGAAGACTATGCAATAAGCATGTGTCCAAGTGTCCTGGTGATATCAGAATTCCACTATGCCTTTGCATGAGTCCTAGCTATTATGAGATAGGGGTATTTTTACATGCAGTAGACATGCATGGGAGGTTGGCAAGATCATCTCTGTCATGCTATCGGACTGGGAAGTGCTTCTGCCTATCGATTTTGCCTATTTCCTCGTTGCTCGGGGACTGGGTCCGTCTTGATCCAAGTTGTATCCATTTTTGGAGATGATTCTTGTACTCAATTTTTGATGATTTCATCGGTGGAATTAATAAAGGATTCTCACAATTTTGATTATTATCATCTTGTTTTAAATCTAGTTTGAGTTGTGTTGTTTCCAAATCTTTTGATGTGACTGTTGGTGAATGTTCTAGTATTGAGACAAGATTCATTACAGACATTGAAGAAGGATTATTCTACAGAGCCTGATAGTTGCATCTGTCGAATGCAAGTTTTTATTTTATCGGTCTTCTTTTCTTTTTCCAACACTCAAGATAGGACTAAACATTGTACCAATCTTCAAAGATCTCCATGAGATTATAAGATAGATGACTGGTGTATCTTGCAATTTTAGAAGATTTTAAGAATATTTGAGTGGGAAAATATTATAAATTGTCTACTAGAGATTATGGACCATTTTCATATCACTATAATTCAATTGTTAATCTACATCCATTCATTTATCCAATTGTTATAGATTTACTCGTGTTATTGCATAGTCTGTAGAAATATACAGAAATAGTTAATAGGTGATTCGACAATGACAACGACAAAGATTATCAAGTGACTATCGAAAGTTCAACAAATATTTGTCGAAGGTTAACAGAGCATTGTTTTGAAGCTAACAACTTGTTCTAACCATTGTTAGAAAAGAACTACCATGTAACCAAACTGGATAAGTGACAACGCAATATGGCTAAGTGCCAATTGCGATCTACAGCTCAATGTGGCTAAGTGCCAATTGCGACCTGCCGTCTAGTTTGGTACATATCATGGCATACATAAGAGAATCTATTATCAAATGATATGGGTACTCACGCATACGCCTATCAAATTCGAACCATACTATTGTGACAAGAATCACATTTGATTCTACTTGATTCTAATTTTGAAATCATCAGAATCTATGAGATTGATTACGTAGACAGACATAAACAGAGTAGAAGAATTGATATGCATAAGTGTTCGATAGATCAGACAAAACTATAAGAGACGAAATAAGATAACAGTTGATCAGAAAGCATACATTCATTCTGACATGATATTGAACGCAATAAAACTATAGGATTGTATTCAGTAAGTAGCACATACAAATCAGATGAATTACGGGCACAATACTATAGCCAATGCAACCACATACTCTAAACTAACTTTGAATACTGATTGTCTTAATTTGACACACTTCCACTAATAAGTGAACTGTTGCTAACAATATTTTATCAAAAACGAGTTCTACCTCCTCATCTCTGTTTTTATTGAAAAACTTATAGCTTGAGAAAATGATCAGCTAATTATACTAGTTAGGAATGCCACATGGGCTTATCCAAATGACAGTTCAGGGCAGCTATTTAGCCAGGTTGCAATTGGCACCTAGCCACATTTAGTTGTAGATTGAAATTGGTACGATGTCACTTATCCAGTTTGGTTACACGGTAGTTACTCCCTAACAATGGTTTGAGCAAGTTGTTAGCTTCAAAACAAGAGATAACATGTTTTGTTAACCTTTGACAAATATTTATCAAACCTTCAACAGTCACTCGATAATCTTTGTCATTATCGTTGTTGACTCACCTGTTAACTATTGTCGTGTATTTCTGCAGATTGTGCGATAACATGAGTAAATCTGCAGTAACTAGATAAATGAATGGATGTAGATTAACAACCGAATTAGAGTGATAAGGAAATCCAACATTGATTACTACATATACTTTCATGAACTATTTGCAATATTTGTTGCATTCTCGTGCAAGAAATCTGCAACCTTTTGAACCTTGATAGATTTTGTTTTCACTTCAATTGGAGATATAGGCTGGAAATTTTACACAAGTATAAATAAACTATATCCTAGTTTGAATAATCTTCTAACAATGATCCGAGCTAAATCCAAAGTCTTTGCAGTTGCCTTAAAAGGTATAAGTGTTGGTGTATGATGGTTGTCTGCATGGTCTACGATTGATTGCGACTGCAGCGGAGCAGTGACGGAAGCAGAACACGAGAGGCGATTACGATGTAAACGATGTCTCTACCAACAGTAAGAAGACAATGAACACTATGAACACAGTAATAACTGCGATTTCAGAAACGTGGATTGACTAGGGAACGGAATCAAAAGCTTGTTATCCTTTTGGGTTATCAGATTAGGAGTCTAAGACTGCCATAACAGTAGGATTGCAAAGCATTAGGCGTCTTGGACAGCCATGCAATCCTCTGTCTCTGATAATTGTGTTTGTGTGCAAGAGAGAGTGAGAGAGACAATTGCATTCAATCAAGAACGTAATAATTGAACAGTAGTAAAATATGTATAATAGAGAGAATCGAACACAATACAGTAGCACTGATAAGCGCGTATTCCTCCTTACAGATTCTGAAACAATGGCTACAGTTCTAGCTCTCTCTCTTTCTCTGTTATACATCAATAACTCGAAGGAGCTAGCTACTTAAGACCTTTTGGTCGTTTGATCACTCTGTGTATCTACAGATTGTTCAACTCAACAACACCTATCACTCCTTCTCTTCGCTTGGATACATATATATAGTTGTCAGAGTCTTTTGATTTATTGTAATTACAGTTTACAAGATGATTAACAGCCATTTAAACAAGATCCGCAGATCTGTTATTGGAGCATCGTGAAGGAGGAGAAGTACAGAGTAACATATATTTTGTATGCGTCGCAGTGCAAGGATGTAGGTTGTGATGGCCGTAGTCTGTCCGCAATCGTTTGAACAACCGCTGGTCGTTTGTTCAGCTGTTGATCGTTTGCTTTGTAAGTGATCGTTTGCTTCCTTCGTTGATAACCGTAAGTGATAACTTACGGAGCTAAACGATGAGATGGGTCAACAATTGTTAGTTGACTTCATAGGAACTCACAAATCGTTGTCGCTGGTCGACTTCGTTGATAACCGTAAGTAGGTTGCTTACGTTTTCAGACGGTTGAGGAGAGAAAACTCCGGTCATGGCTTCCATTGTAGGAAGGTACTTGCAGTGGTCAACGGGATTTTACGTTCCGTTGTCATTGAAGATTCCACAAGTGCTCGTAGATAGTAACCTACGGGTTTTAACGACTCCCTGTGGTTTGCAGTTTTTTGCAGTTTGTGGTTTCAGTCGTGCTTCTCCATAAACGTTAATTTAACGATTCCCTTCGGTCAGACCGTAATCTGGCGATGGCTTTGCGGTTCTGCCTGATTCGACTTTGCGTGTATTTTGCAGACTGATTCAGAGAGAGGGAATTCTTGAGAGTAGAAGGAGGGCGAAGGGATGAGTAGGAGAAGATTAAACTCCAACATTCTCCCTTAAGCTTACTGCTACGAATCTGGACTCAAATTGAGATTTAACAATTTCACTAGAGTGGAATGTTTGTCCCTTGACAATGGTTTTGTGAGAATGTCAGCCAACATATTGTCTGTGTGACAGTAACTTAGTGCAACGTCTTCGTTCTGAACCTTCTCACTGAGAAAATGAAGTTAAACCTCTATATGTTTGGTCCTTGTGTGAGTTCATCGGTTCAGCGACAGAGCTATACAACTCTGATTGTCGAACTGGAGTATAGTTGGACCAAACTGTGGGAATCTTAGATCCTGTAGTAGTCTTCTAAGCCATAAAATTTCCTTCACTGCTGACGTAGCTACGACATATTCTGATTCAGTAGAGGATAATGAAATGCATTTATGCTTCCAACTATTCCATGAAATGGGTCCTCCTGCAAGAAAGCAAATGTAGCCACAGGTGGATTTTCTGGTATCTACGTCTCCTGCCCAATCTGAATCAGAATAGGTAATCAAAGAGAGTGCAACTTCTGTATTTCCGTTGTAACTCAAGGCATAGTGCTTTGAGGCTTGAATGTACTTCAGAACTCTTGTAGAGCTTTCCAGTGTTGTAGGCCTGAATTGGACATGAATTACGACAACGTGCTTACATCATATGGTAGATCAGGTCGTGTGCAAATCATAGAGTACATGAGAGAACCTATGATAGACTGATTACTTGCACATTTCTTGTTGATCTACTTTTGTTCTGGGGCACATGTCTTTAGTTAGCTTGCATCCTGGATCCATAGGAGTGTCTATGGGCTTGCAATCCTCCATGTCGTATCTTCGAAGTACATTAATTAAGTAGGATTGTTGGCTTATGGTGATCGTTTAGCTCACGATCTCTATGAATCTCCATTCCAAGTAGGTAATGGATTGGACCTAAATCAGTCATCTCAAACTCTGATGAGATTAAGGACTTGGTTTCTTGCAACAACTGATTTGAATTGCTGATGATTAGGGAATCATGAACGTATAGTGCTATTATAACATAGCTTGGCCCCTTTGGTTTTAGATACACATTTGAATCTGCGGTGCGAAAGGTAAAGTCGTGCTGCAACAAGAAACGATTCATTCTATCATACCAGGCCCTTGGAGCTTGTTTCAGACCGTATAGTGCCTTATGCAATTTGCATAGTAGATTCTCCTTGTCTTGAGGGATGTAACCTTCTGGTTGATAGATGTAGACATCTTCTTGTATGTATCTATGTAGGAATGTCGTTTGGACATCCATTTGCTTAATATCCAGATCTTCTGCAGCAGATATAGCCAATAAAGTACGAATAGACTGATGTTTTACTACTGGACTGAAGGTCTTAGTGTAGTCTATCCCATATACTTGTTCAAAGCCTTTAACCACCAACCTAGCTTTCCATTTGGATTTTGATCCATCTGGTTTAAGCTTTAGCTTGAAGATCCACTTAGAGTCAATTGGCTTTACACCTATAGGAGAAATGACAAGACTCCAAATCTTGTTCTTCATTAGAGATTGATACTCAGCATCCATGGCAGTTTTCCATTTGTCTGCATCGGGCATTGACAGTGCTTCTGCTACGGTGGCAGATTTGTCATGACTGATGAAAGCCCGAGGGATGAAGCGGTCAGGGTGTTGTCGTTGTCACACATATCTTTGAACTACAAGTGCTTGATCAGATGATTCTCCTTGGTGAATGACTGGGATCGTAATATTTTGTGGTTCAACGATCGTGGGTCTAGGCCCATCGACGGTGAGTGGAGCCGTTGGGACGAACTCCGTTGTTTGAACAATCGTAGGTCGTAGCCTATCAATGGAAGGTGGAGCTGCTATGGCAGTCTCTTGTATTGGTTGCTTCTGTTTGAAATCGTAATACTTGTCTTCAAGGAAGACAACATCGCGACTGACTGAGATCTGGTCCATAACCACATCATAACCACGATATGCCTTGTGTGAAGTTGAATAGCCGATGAAGATGCTTTTACAGTTTACTAGGTCCAGCTTCTTCCTCAGATCAAATGGCACTTGTGCATAGTAGAGACATCCGAAAACACGCAAGTGTTTCGAACTTGGTTTGTAACCGTAGTAGGCTTCAAACGGTGCCTTGGAATCAAC
Source organism: Diphasiastrum complanatum (assembly GCA_029204225.1). NCBI lineage: Eukaryota > Viridiplantae > Streptophyta > Lycopodiopsida > Lycopodiales > Lycopodiaceae > Diphasiastrum > Diphasiastrum complanatum. The sequence goes on from CM055101.1 coordinate 21,801,474, forward strand.
CGCTTTAGTGCTAGAGTAATTTTGCAGATAGCAAGTCGTAGAGATAGCTTCTGCCCAAACGGTTTGAGGCAAATGCAAATTTATTGTCATGGATCGTGCAGCTTCCAACAGTGTGCGGTTCTTTCGCTCTGCTACTTTGTTCTATTGTGGAGTGTAGCTCGTAGTAAACTGGTGGTGCACGCCACATGAAGATAGGTAGTCCTTCATCTCATTTAACAAGAACTCTCCCCCTGAATCAGACCGTAGGATCTTGATCCTCTGACCAGTTTGATTCTCAACGTATTGCTTGAAGTCTTTGAAGCAACGAAATGCTTCTGACTTGTTCTTAATGAACATTACACTAGCAAATCGGGAGTAATCATCAATAAATGTGATAAAATACAGAGCTTGACCTAATGAAGGTATGCTCATAAGACCACACAAGTCACTGTGTATCAGTGACAAGATGGACTTCGCCCTTTTGGCTTGTCCTCTGGGAAATCTCGATCTAGGTTGTTTCCCTAGTAGACAATTTTCACGGATAGTCTAATTAGCTGTGGTGACAGCAATTATATTCATGTCCTTGACCATTTTGTTGTGATGCGTATACAAGATAGAATGCATGTTTAAATGACCTAATATTTGATGCCATAAATTTGCATCTAAACAACTCACAAAAAGTGCAACATCGTGACTCAGTATGTAAAAATTCTCTGTAAGCATAGGGGATTTCCTTTGAGTTCTCATCAAAAATAGTACATCGATTGGCAGTGAACAAAGCTCTATAGCCCTGATCTGTGATCTTGCTAATAGATAAATGGTTCTTTGTTAATTTGGGTACATAAAGTACTCCATTAAGCTTCCTATTAGGCATCTTGGACAGCCATGTGATCTGGTCTCTGATTACTGTGTTTGTGTGCAAGAGAGAGTGAGAGAGACAATTGCATTCAATCAAGAACATAATAATTGAACAGTAGCAAATTTGTATAATAGAGAAAATCGGAACACAATACAGTAGCGCTGATAAGCGCGTATTCCTACTTACAGATTCTAAAACAATGGCTACAGTTCTATCTCTCTCTCTCTCTCTCTCTCTCTCTCTCTCTCTCTCTCTCTCTCTCTCTCTCTCTCTCTCTCTCTCTCTCTCTCTCTCTCTCTCTCTCTCTCTCTCTCTCTCTCTCTCTCTCTCTCTCTCTCTCTCTCTCTCTCTCTCTCTCTCAATCACTAAATCTAAAGAGCTAGCCACTTAAGACCTTTTGGTCGTTTGATCACTCTGTGTATCTACAGATTGTTCAACTCAACAACACCTATCACTCCTTCTCTTCGCTCAGATACATATATATAGCTGTCAGAGTCTTTTGATTTATTGTAATTACAGTTTACAAGATGATTAACAACCGTTTAAACAAGATCCGTAGATCTGTTATTGGAGCGTTGTGAAGGAGGAGAAGTACAGAGTAACGTATCCTCCATATGCGTCGTAGTGCAAGGATGTAGGCCTTGATGGCCGTAGTCTGTCTGCAATCGTTTGAACAACCGCTGGTCGTTTGTTCAGCTGTTGATCGTTTGCTTTGTAAGCGATCGTTTGCTTCCTTCGTTGATAACCGTAAGTGATAACTTACGGAGCTAAACGATGAGATGGGTCAACAGTTGCTAGTTGACTTCGTAGGAACTCGCAAATAGTTGTCGTTGGTCGACTTCGTTGATAACCGTAAGTAGGTTGCTTACGTTTTCAAACGGTTGAGGAGAGTTGACTCTGGTCATGGCTTCCATCGTAGGAGATCGTAAGAAGGTTACTTGCGGTGGTCGACGGGATTTTACGTTCCGTTGTCATTGAAGATTTTACAAGTGCTCGTAGATAGTAACCTATGGGTTTTAACGACTCCCTGTGGTTTGCGGTTTCTTGCGGTTTGCGATTTGAGTCGTGCTTCTCCGTAAACGTTGATTTAACGATTCCCTTCGGTCAGACCGTAATCTGGCGATGGCTTTGCGGTTCTGCCTGATTCGACTTTGCATTTATTTTGCAGACTGATTCAGAGAGAGAGAATTCTTGAGAGTAGAAGGAGGGCGAAGGGATGAGTAGGAGAAGATTAAACTCCAATAATAAGTGTAGCGAACTTCGTTAGTATATGAATCACCACCCAGATAGAATCATTTTGTCATTGGATCTTGGGAAATCCAACTACAAAGTCCATAGATATAATTGCTCATCTCTTATTAGAGATATTGAATGGATGTAATAAAACACCAACTTCAAAGCATTCCGTTGTAGCTAATTGACATGGTTTATATTGAATCACATAATATTTAATAAATGGTTCTAGTTTTGGCCAGTAAAACTCTTTTCCTACCAAATCCAAAGTCTTGTGTATACTTGGATGATTTGCAGATGGTACATCATGACATTCTAATAGAATTTTCCTTTTCAGAGTATCATTTCCTAATAGACAAAATGTTGTCACTTCAAAATAACAATCTATTTCCAATGGTATATTGTTTTGTAATGTTTCAATTTTTTTTTATCTAATTGGACTTGTCTCAAATGTTTTTTCCTTATTCAAGTCTAAACAATCTTCTATATTTGACTAGAATGAGAATCATTTTTGTACAATCCTCTACAGAAAATATATAGATCCGTAGAAATTTGGTTGAATGAAAGTTCATATAATTTTACCTTTCTGACTAAGAGAATCCAGAACTTGAGTATAGTTGTCTTTGATATATTGTATCGCATGATCAATCTCTTGCATCAATTCAACCCATAAAGTCTTCAATCTCTAAGATTGTGTTGATTGCAAATGTATTTAAGGGACTGGTGATCAATTTACACTATAAACTTACTACCATACAAATAGCATCTTCAAATTTTACGTGCATGAACCATTGCAATTAATTTCTTCTCCTAAGTTGAATAGCACAATTGAGGTTAATAAATTTTCTATTTTGAAATGCTATCGACTTATTATTTCATATTAGAATTGTTCTTGTTGCAATATAACTTGCATCAAGTCTTACAATGAAAGGTTGATTTGAATCTGCAATCTGTAACATGGGAGTTGAGATAATTATATTTTTGAGTTTCTTAGAACATTAATCCAAATACTTATTCCATGCGACAAATGGACTAATTTTTTTGTTCTTATTGAGTTTACCCTTTGATAGGTTACTAAGAAGTGCTACAATCATAGCATAATACTCAATAAACCTACAAAGAAAAACAAGAAACGTTTAAAAAAAACTCAATTGTTTGATTGTTATCAAAGTTGGCCATTCCTTAATTACTTTGATTTTTATTTCATCGGTTTTTCTCTCTTTCATAGTTACTTTAAGGCCAAGATAAACTACTTCATGGTTAAAGAATTCACATTTGGATTATTTAGCGTAAAATAAGATGAAAATGATTAATTCTCTATAATCTAATACTGGGGAGATCTGGCATTTTTACATTTCAACTCTCTAATTCTACTCTTGAAAATAGACATATTTTACATCTATGGTTCCCACAACTTTAATTAGCAAGCTGAGTTTTTGCACAAGAGAAGATATCATGACATTATGCGTAGATACATCGTCCAATAAAACACTAATTTCTAGACTGAAACACTATTGGAGTAAAAGTAGTACTAAATGAACAATCAGACTCACAATTTACCAATTCAATTTTCAGTTTCACACCTTTGTCACCAACCATTTCAATCACTTGAGTTGATGGTCTTTCTTTGTGGGCAATAGTTCATCACAAGGCTAGGGGCTTGTTGCAAAATGTAAGAAATGTTCACCATTTTGGTCTTTTTCTTGGATATGAGCTTTTTCTTTGAATATTTTAATGCAAGTTCATCTAGCTCCTCAATGTACTTGGTTTGAGTTTGCTCTCAAACTCTCTTCTTTTATTTCTTAGGTTTGGATGTAGATGGCTTTTGTTGAGATTGCTTCCTCGATGCTACCACGATAGTATCATAGGCTTTCAAGATTTGAATCACATCATCAAGTGTGTGAAACACATTTCTCTTGGATTCATTGTGATAATAGGCTAGCAAACTTACAAATTGCTCCCATTTAGGCCTCAGGTTGAAAATCTACATTAGGAGATGTCATATTTTTCATCTATGCAATTGCATATTTGTTTGTTTATTATGATTGTTCATCTCATGAAGTGCCGCACTTAACTGTTGACATATTTAACCACATAAATTGCTTAAGTGCAGTTGATATATGACCTTATACTTCAAAAAAATTGATTAACTAAAAGTGTGACAACTAAATTTCATTAAGAATATATTATGGCCATATCACATTCCTCAAACAATTTCTAAGTTACAAACTGATCAAATAGTAATAATCTCTAACAATCTGCGAACAACTTAAGAATCAATGGATTTCCAACTTACAATCTTCGGTCCCCAAACTGACTCAGGACTTTTGGGGGTCGACCATTCGAGTCTTGTGGAGCATACTTGGTGCATCTGAGTCAGCTTAACAATAGATAGGCCAAGCCTAAACAAGGAGCACATGACTCCAAGATGCCATTGGTGCAACGAGCAAGTTTCTTTTTTGTGTTGTATTTCACACCACCACAATTACTTGTAATAGTATTTTTTATGCACATATGTACATTGTACAAAGAGCCGTGCAAGCTTTTACACGTCAACAATGCAATGAGTGGGTTTTAGACCTAGGCTAGTGTGGTTGCAATGAATTTACCCAACTCGACCCATCAACCTTGAACACCACAAGGAGGGTGTTTTCACACACACACACACCTATGGCCAAGGACCTTCTCCCTCCACCTATGTGAGGTTATTCACCTTCCTTTGAGACTTTGCTTAGTCATCAATGGGCTCATTTTCAAAAATATCTTATGGAGCTATTCGAGTCTCACACTTTCACACAACTTGTCCTATGTGATTCACCTGGGACTCTTGCCTTATTTCTTGTGGTTTCCCTTTCAAGACATGTTTCAAGTGACAAATGCTCTCTTTTTTCCAAAGTATCTCCCAGTCAAAGAAGGGCAAAGAGGCCTTTGAAGGGCGTGGGTTAAATTTGTGTTCTGATTTTGATAGCGATAATTACTGCCAACACGATAAGACGTGGCGATCATCACTCCCTCCCTCGTCGAAGTTTCCGGCACCGCTCTTAGCCTCCTGGAGCGCCAAGCGTTTATGTTTGCCAGATTGTGGCTCTCTATTATTATTTGCTACTCACTCATCCCTAAAGGCTAACGTCATTCACACATTCCCGATAAATATCTCGCTGCAAAAGTAAACACACCTTTTACACAACCGCCACAATTTAGGGTTCTCTTCCTCTGGGATCGATATGGGCTGAGCGAACGAGCTATCTGTCCATGCTTTCATGAGCCGGCCACTGCCAATCTACCACACCAGAAAGACATGGTGGGTTTCTCCTTTTTTTTGTTGTTGCAAATCGTGGGTGTAGTGGAGTCTTGTAAGGAGGTACTACCACGTTGTTGATCTCTGTACTGAAGTATCTCTCTGTATTGGTGCTGCTTACCACGAGTTCTCAATTGCTAATTTCCTGGTAGACGTAGTTCTCTGTAGAAACTTCTTACGCTCTTTGGTTTTTCTGAGAACGGGTTGTTTTCTCACATTTCTGAGCCAGGCCTGGTTTGTCCTTTTCCAAGTTTCAACTTCCATCAACTTTTGTTTGAAAGCTAAATCTTTGTCTATTAAAGTTTAGGAGCTGCTGCTGCTTACAAAACTGGCCGATCAAATGTGAAATCACCTGCCTATGCTTGGTTATTGGACTTTGCGCCAGTTCTTCGTGAGCACCGACTCCACCAATTCCTTGCTCTCACGAGTTGGTACCTGCTATGTGCCTTTCGATTACAGAACTCCATACATCTGGAGGCAACTGCGTGATGGGGAGTGCGTTTTACTTGAGGTTCCTCATCCTGCTAGGTTTTTCGCTTCCCCCAGGTCATTATTAAATATCTCCTCGATTTTAAAATCATCAAGTGTATCATTGTTTCGTTAGTAAAGATGATGGTTTCAAAGCTGGCGTTCAAGTTAGATTCTTGTTGGATGCTTCCTTAATGTGCTTTTGGACTTGATTTTTTGTCTGTTGAACTGTGCACTGCGTGCAGTTGGCTTCGTAGTTTTCATTCGCTCAGTTGCCTTCAAATTTATGCGTTAATGAGTCGGAGGCGTGCAAGAACGATCTACTGTGATTACGTTCAATGACTACTAATTGCGAGCCGCAACTATTCATGCAAGCAGCTATGGAGAAGCCGTAGCCAGATCAAAAGTCTCACTTCTGCCTTCGGCTATAGTCTGGAGTTTATTTGTTAAGCACCGCTATAATGAAGTTGATAACTGTTCGTGATTAGCCAATCTTTTCTTCATTTCTGCATAAGTCAATCAATTAAGCACCGCGAAGTTGGCTTAGTTGACAAGGCAACTTGGCAACGCTCTATTATCTGTGTTTCCTTCATTGGACTACGAGTTCCGTTAAGGGTGGGGCTCCTATCTTAGTCCCTCTTTGTGTTCTAAGTGGCTTGGGCAAGGGAGTATGTACAATGAGTTTACTCATAAAATTCTCAAGATAGAATCCAAGTGCTTTTGATATTCTTCGTGCTAAAAAATTGGATGTCATCAAAAACACAACATACTATATCATGAAACACTAGTCTTGAGAAAGTGGTTGGGGTGTTTGTCGAGTCAAAGGGCATGCCAAAGGATTCATATAGGCCAAAGGTGGTGTGGCACATTGTCTTATGTACATCTTTATGCACTAGCCTCACGTTATTAAAAATTGCTTTTGAGGTAATTATAGACATATTTGAGACTATGATAATGGTGTGGTGCACAGTTTCTTTTAGAACCAAGTGACTCTAATTGGCACCTTCTTGGAAGGCTTAAAGGCCATCATTTTTTGTGCACTAGCCCTAAGTAATTTTTCTTTCTTAGGTAGTTACAAACATGTTTGAGACTATGACGAAGGTGTAGCGCACAAATCCTCTTGGAACCCATTAACTCTAAATTTTACCCCTTCAAAATCTCTCCTTTCGGGCCATCATTTTGGTAAATGCAAAAGCAAAAGCCAAGATTTTGAATGCAAAATCAAACGGCAAGATAACACAAAAAACAAAGATCCTCAAGATTTAAGTTTGAAATTTTGATAAAATCACCTTAGAAAAAATTTGGGCATAGGAAGAACCATCAAGGGAGCTTAAAAGAGTTAATAGCTTAGAAACATGAGAGCATGGAGGAATGAAATTCAAGACATACCCCATTAGGTAGTGCACCATGCATGATAACAACCAATAATTTCTTTTCATAAATATTGTATTTTAGTTTTGCATCCTTGAATTTATGAGTTTCAAACGTGACAAGATGACCATCTTGCATAAGGACGGCATCGAGGCCTAGCCACATGCATTCATGATGACTAGGGATGACTTCTATAGGCTCGGTATGAGAAAAGATTAGGCATGGTTGTTGATGTCTTGAGATGTGGAGCGACTCCTCTATCATCTAAAATTTCTTAGAAGCTCGTTCCGACCAAAATGGGTCGGAACGTTCCTTTCCGTATGTTCCGGAACGTTCCTAGTCAGAACAAAAAAATTTTAAGTTATAAAAAAAATGCATTTTATATGATTAAATCCTTTGTTAAAAAAAGTAACACAAGAAACAAGGATCCTCAAGTTTTAAGTTTGAAATTTTGGATGAAATCACCTTAGAAAAAATTTGGGCATAGGAAACATCAAGGGAGCTTAAAAGAGTTAATAGCTTAGAAACATGAGACCATTGAGGAATGAAATTTAAGACATAAAAAATCTTTGACAAAGTTTGTATTGGAACAAGAAAGAATATATAGGAGGTGAGGCATTTGGTGGAATTGCATGTTGCACAAGCAAACAATTTGAAAATGCATTGTCAACTGCTAGAGAGGACAAATATAACAATTTGAAACAGGTGCGTACAACAACATGCACTTCTACATGTTACTTTGCTCCCCCAATCCTATATATACAAATATGTTAAATCTTTCGTGTCCTTGTTTGTTCTTTACCATTGTAGAACAAATTCAAGAAATTTTTAAATAAGGGAATATTGTTTTAGCAATAGAGCTCAATTCTAGAATACAATGGAAATAATTACTACCTGTAGCAAAAGGTAAGGATCCTATATGGATGGAAGAAATCAAGATGATGATGGGGAAACAAAGCAATGGGTAAGACTCTCAAAATATTATCGTAACTAACATCATTGGCAAAGCCATTCTTATTTTTGTAGATGCTTTGAGCTTCAAATATGTAGTAAGCTATTTTGTAGAAAGCTAAGGTTATAACTATAGAATAAAATAGTGACAATTTGTTTTTCACTATGTTATCATCAATTTCAAGATTATTCCCTTGATATCCCTCTTTAGTCACCTTACCCCTAATGGCTAGTTAAACTTAGTTAATGCAAGTAGTACAAATGCAATGGGAAAAATTTATCAAAAATACTTTATACCTCCCTTAACCTTTCACAAAGCCGTGGAAGAGAAGGCATAACAAGATGCCATATAAGAGTATGACCCCATCAAAAAATTGACATGGGAACTCATTTGATTTGCTAGAAGGCCATGAACCAATAGGTTGCATGGTCTATAAAATCAAGTTCTAGGCTAATGGAATTGCTGCCAAACATGAGGTAAGGTTGTGTTAAAAGGGTTCGTCCAACAAGAAGAGATGGACTAGGATGAGATGTTTACACTCGTGGCAAAGATGACATCTATCAAGATTGTGTTGGCCTTAGCAACGCACTTTGGATGGGACATCCAATAGATGGATGACAAGAGTGCCTTTCTCAAAGGGTAACCACAAAAGGAGGGGTACATGAAACAACCGATTGAAAAGATTTAATATGCAAGAAAAAAGCCAATTTCTCATGGACACGAGCAACAAGTCATGTAAGGAGGATGATATACCCCTTTGCAATTGAGACACTCTATTGACAATTGGTGGGTAGCCTAATCTAGCTTACCCACTACCAAGTCAAATATCTCTTATGTGGTCGGGATTGCGAGTCAATTCATGAGTAAGCCTATTGTGGCTCATTGGAAATCTACTAAACAAATCTCGAGGCATGTCAAAGTAGTAATTTAAAAGATGAAACATATTGAGGTGGATTAGCAGTTTATAAGAGACAAAGTGCACAGTGGCGAAGTCCAACTTAAGTACCACAACAACGACGACCAAACTACTAACATCTTCAATAGATCACTTGGTATAGATAATATTGAAAATCTAGGCAATTGTTAGGTGTTAGATTGAACAAAACAACCATTAAGGGGGTGTTGAATCAATGTCTACAAAAAAAAAAGACATGAGATAAGAATTTTTTTTAAGGCAAGAAGTTGAAACTTAGTATTGAGAGCAAGATATTATTATATGGAGCAAACATCAAATATGCAAGATAAAGACTAGTTCTCATGTTGTGCGTCAAGGTATGCCTTACTACCTCAAAGAGAAGAAGACAACTAGTAAGACCTCACATTGGGAACCTCTCCTCCTTGCAAAGTTCCTTACAAAATTAGTCAAGCTCGTCAAGAAAAGTTTTGGGAGCAAGTTCAAGACCTATTGTAAAGAGGCCTTGTTATACCTGGTAGTTCCTTGTTTGGCTCATCCATGTAGCTTGTCCAAAAGAAAAATGTCTTTCTATATATGCATGGACCATAGGGCGTTGAACAAGATCACCATTTTCTCTATACCACATATTGATGACATGTTCGACCACATAATGGGGTCCAGAATATTTGACAAGATCAATTTTAAAGTGGCTATCGCCAAGTGTGGGCTGTGTCAAAAAAACATCCGTAAGATGTCGTTTTGTACTACGTTTGGATTGTATGAGGTTTTGGTTGTTTTTTACCCCACGGGATTGAAATGGATTCACTCCATGGATGTGAAGATTATTTAGTTTCTTGTCCAATTATGTTATGTACTGGGGTTTGCCGTATCGCATTTTTCATGGGCTAGATCTAGGGAGTGATATAAAGTGGTCCTATAGATGGTGAGATCCGTGGCAACATGTAAAGCTATCAGGAGCATAGTGCATGGCGTTTGTGAAGACGGATGAGATGCGTTGAACATAGTATGCCAAGAAGCTTCATCTAAATCTTTACTGTTTATTGCAACTTTTGGAACAGAATGTGCTTTGTAATCAATGCATGTAATAGCTAATGCAAAGCAGTAGAGGGAATAATCAATTCTTGTGTGAATTGTACGATGGCTATTTCGATGGGTAGAATCAGTAAAATTTCCTGTATGATGTGATGCTATAAATTGATCAATGTATGAGTAGCATGAGAATTATTATTACTTACTGTTGGCGTGAGTGACTTCTCTACGTACTATATGAGCTATATAGAGGGAACTGTAGCATATAGCCAGTCATTTGATTTTTCTATTAACAAGCTTGATTTAGGTCTGTTCTATAATTAGAACCGTTTGTGCATAGAAAGAATAAAAAAATCAGAGCTAGAACATTGCTATTAGGGACTGGGTAATCAACGTTGTTTATTAGGAACTCAGTGGGCTTACGTTACGGCTGTAATCAGTGGCTACGAGGGGACAATTGCTGGCTGGGACAGCCACTGAATCCCAGGGGAAATTTGTACATAATCACCAATGACCAGGGACCTACTCCCTTAGAAAATAGAGCACTTTAAGTCTTAAACCAGTGCTACTGGGGGTGGGTAAAGTGTGCTATGCTATATGGTAAAATCAGTAAAATCTAGGGACCCAAAACGTGGTTATTAGCAGCCCAAAACAGCAGCTTTTTGCTGATAGTCTGATGGCTTTTTGTGTCTGATGTGGAGCTTCAATAACACCTGAAAATCAGAGAAATTTAGTAGATTAGTCTACTATTGAGAAGCAATTGATGCATGGATCAATCAGTGGATAAGTTATAGCTAAAACCAGGGGTTGATAGAACCTGTTCCAGCACTGGTACAGCTACAGAAAGGGTGCTAGAAGCTCAGAGGGGAGCTGTTACCCTTGATTCTTGGTTTCTAGAATGTTCAGCAAAAACTTCTAGTCAGTAAATGAGTTATTAGAACTCGTGACGGGCTGCTTTTGGACAAGTATACTGTTCAGAAGATCTGTAGCTGAGAAAGCATGAGATAATGCTTCGTTTCAATGGTGAAGGTTCTCTTTGGGGAATACCTACATGATACAAAGCAACAATGACAGCTATGGTGGAACTTTATAAATAGGATAGGAATCCAACCAGTGGCATATGGGCGTCACCACAGAGCTGTAGGGGCATGATATGGTTTACTTGTAACTCATGGTTAAACAGTGGTTGGTGGTCACCACAGAGCTGTAGGGGCATGATATGGTTTACTTGTAACTCATGGTTAAACAGTGGTTGGTGGTGCACGAAAATAAGCTTATAGCAAATTATGAGCCCAAGTTCCAGCAATTGATGCATGGGGATGTTAGGGACCCAACTCCCTTGGGTCCCAAACCCAACTTGAAACCGAACGATTATTGGGCCCGTTGACTTGACTAGTGACTCGTGGACCTGCATGGTCGCCATGTGTCATGTTCCAAGATGTGCTAGGCTTGGAGACTCCTACCTTGGAGGTATACAAGAAGAGGAGGTCTCTTAATCCATTCATTCTATCTACCTAGGAGGAGGCGGATGGAGTCCGCTTGCACAGCCAGGAGGAGTGCTAGCCTGAGGTAGGAGATGGCTGATGGCCTTGGCAGTGGTATGGGACTATTAAGAGACTATTCCTTCAGGAATGGGTTACTTTTTCGGATTGAAAAAGTTTGTGTGCCAAAAAATGATGATATTAGGGCCCAAATCCTGCGTGAATGTCATGACAACCCGTGAGCGGGGCACCCTGGCTCACAAAGAACATTTGACCTAATAAAAAGGAACTTTTATTGGCCAAATGTAGAAGGTCAAGTGGAGGCATATGTTCGCAAGTGCGGGCAATGTCAGGTTAATAAAGCTGAAAGACTTAAGGCAGCTGGCTTGTTACTTCCATTGGAAATTCTCGAAAGAAAGTTGGAAAGTATTTCCATGGATTTTGTGATTGGGCTACCTTGAACGGGGAAGCAATTGATGCTATTTGGGTTGTAGTTGACAGGTTAATTAAAATGGCGCAATTCATTCCAAGCAAGCAAATTGTGAAAGCTTCTGAACTTGCTAGACTTTTCGTGGAAAAGTTGTTCAGGTTGTTTGGTTTGCCGAATGATATTGTTAGTGATCGGGATTCTAAGTTCACTGGCAAGTTTTGGCAAGCGGTCTTTGAGAAATTGGAGACCACATTAAGTCTAGGGTAACCCGATCATCTTGAATATCGTGAGCGTTCGGTTTCTTTGATGACCGGCACTTGACTTTTTAGGGTATCGGGATTGTAACAGGGGATAAGGCCAACTTTATTGCATGGACATTTTGTGCACAACCTGGTAATACACCTATCCACATGCACATGTCACCACATGCACAGTGCATGGCTAACTCTCAACAATAAGTGCCACATTCAAGGGTGTTTAACAGGCACATGTTTATCCATGTAGGGGACATGCGGTGGTCACTAGCTTAACCACTGCACCCGATTACGCATGGTTAGGATACTCTATTTAATATACGCCCTCGGGATGGCTTGGCCTACCACACCAGACGTTTGAAATCTTTTGAAATTTTCTATGATCTTCTATGGCTCTATCGACTTAATTGCCTGTTAGTTATTATAACTAATAATATTGTTCCTACTATTCATACTCCTGCTTATAATCTAGGCTTGATCCTGCAACAAATGCAGCAGGGGATGGCTACTTTGCAAATGAAGGTCCAAAAACAGACATTGAAATAAGTCAACATGTGAGCACTAGCAATTTGTCGTTCCAGCCCGAATCTTTTTAAGGTGAGAAAAAGAACAAAAAGCTTGAAGTCGTCGTGGATTGGCTCAACCAATGGACTAGTTACTTCAATCTTCAGTCTCTTGCAGACTATTGAAGGATCGCATCTGTGCTTGTGTTCCTGAAGCAAAAGGCTTCATCCTGGTGGACAAACCAAGCCAATTATTTGGGAGGCTTTCCGTAAAGCTTTCATGATGATGGACAATCGATACAACTACTAGAAGCTGATTATGTCAAAGGGGAAATTGGAACTTGGACATTTATATCCTAGAATTTACCAATTCGCTCTCGAAGATACCTATGATGACTGAAATCTAGCATAGTCGCAACTCATTCTAGGTTTGCTTGCCAATCATCATTATTAATCCATCAGAATGTGTTCTCTTCACTCGAGGGTACAATTTGATTGCTCAAGTGTACTATTCGACTATTGTCACTTCGAGGAAGATGCCCTTAAAGACAAATTTTAGAAATGGAACTACAAATAACAAGGCTTTCACAGGCACATCAAGTGGATCCATCAAAATAAGAAGCCTAGTCGTTGAACTAGGTGAGGTGGAGAACCTATCTTTTTTTAGCAGGAGGTCAGGACATCAGGAAAGGCATGTTCCCAAAAGAAGAGGAAGCTCACTGCAATTCTACAAGTGGTGGACCTACCTAGTGTAGAAATTACAAGTTCTCAATGGGGACATGAATAGATACTGATTTGAAATTGAAAGATAGTGAATCTGGAACTGTGATTGCAAAATTATCCTGAATTAGTCAGTTTTCACATTATGAATCTTGATAGGAATGATGCTATCCTAGGATATAAGCGGTTTTTCAGTAAATGTGATACTTTATCACTTGATTGTAAAAATCACATTATGAAGTTCTTTGATGATGATAAATTAATATTTTATACAAGGAGAGGGCAATATTCCTAAATCCCCTCTTGTATACTCTATCGATGAGAAGATTTTTTTTTGGTATGAGATGTTTCATGTAGTACTACTGCATGACCTACAATGTCATGATGTTGCGAATCATTCAAGTTTTTAATAGTTTTCTTGTTTGAAATTGCTATTCATGAAAAAGCAATGAATCGTAGTGTACGCTCTTTAATTGTGACATTTGAGATTCATTTCGTGAACATTTTACTTATGGTTTACCTCCCATGAGGGCGTTAGTTCATAGGATGAGGGCTTTAGTTCATAGGATAGAGCTCTTGTTAAGTAGTCAAATGGTATTTCGGCAACTTTACTGGTCTAGCCTGAAAGAGAAAGATGAGGCAAGACAAACATAGAAGTATTTGAGGATGCGACATATTAGATCAGATAGGTCACCATGGGGTGCACTGGTCCTTTTGAAGAGTAGAAAGGATGGTAGTCTTATGATGGATGACCATGTAGATCGATTAAGGGGAGCTAAATATTTCACCAAGATTGATCTAAAGATAGTGTACCATCAAATTAGGATTCGATCAGAATACGTTCCAAAGACGAGTTTGAGAACTCGATATGCTTCATTGGCATGTTAGTAGATGATGAACATAACATGTGGATAATGCTAGATCAACTACATAAGTATGTCCGCTACTCTATGTTCATGACACATGTCTAAAGAAAGACGTCATTGTGAAAATTGATGGCACTATTAAAACTCCCCTTGAAAAAGAGGATGTGGCGGAGGTAGTCCCCGACTGTTGTGGGTGACCTTGATCTAATGGTGGAAATTGATGATGTTGCCCCTGAAGAAGATGCGGAGGAGGTATCCCCAACTATTGTGTGGTCATGTTGTGTGGCTTGTCGTGAACTTCTAGTGTCTGTAGGCCTTTGCACTGGGTGTTGTTTTTTATGTCGGTGCTAGAATGGAATGGCTATCTCATCCTCTAAAATTGACTTTGACTCCATGAATGTTCTAGATTGTCGTTTGGTAAAGGTGAAAATATTAAGCTGAGTGTCCCTCCTACTAACTGATCATCATGAAATAGGTCTCTTTGAAGGCAAAGCATCATGAAAGCTACACGTCATGGATCCTCATAGATCCCGTATCTCCAAATTACATAATTCCCCATATGTAGATGATCAATAGGAAGATAGCCTCAATTTGAAGGGGGACATGGCGGGTTGAACGAGGATAATTTGTTGCAAGGGGCTTGGACTGTATCATGCATGATAGCATAGTAACCAAGCCCATATATAGTAATCTGAAAGCGTGTGATGCTACCTCAATCTACTAAGGAGAGCCATGTGCATCAAGTCTTTGCTACATACACAACTATAGGTGCGAGTAAGGCATCAAACAATCGACAACATTTCGAATGTGTTGTCGGAAACAAAACCTCTCCAAGTTGACTAGGGAAGCATGACCTTTCCCAAGTCAGCTATTAGTTGCATGCCTCATACTAACCAGGGGTCCTGTGAATAGTACTTCCAAATATGTATATGAGGATGCTACCTCTAGTGGCTGGTTGAAGACCATAACTTTGGTCTTGTTGGTATCAACCTCCAAACCCCAAGTAGTGTAGCAAGAATACAAATTGTCCAAGTGGTGCTATAAATCCCTTTATGAGAGATCAACGCCACCAATTTTCAAACAATAGAATAGATATCAATTTGTCACAAAGTTTACAACCATGGAGAGCCATTTTCTGGTTTTATGTTTGGTTATGTTGATTTGGAATGTTTCTATTTTTGGACGATGGATCTATGGCTAATATGGCTGCTAGAATTTTCTGTTTTTGAGCCTTTTGGAAGTCTAAATCGAGCCATTATGTACGTTGAATATGAATTAGCTTGCATAAATTGGTGCCACGGTTGAAGATAAAAATGCCACAGTGTTAACTCTATTACTTCTTAGTATATTAATGTCATATTTGCTCGTAGCAATCTCCCTAACAAAACTCTTGAGAGTACGATTTCTACTTTACTTGAAAAAGAGTATACGGTGCATGAAGTTTATCAAGCTTCTATCAAAAATGATGTTGGTTCTTTTTATAAGTAGAATTACAACAATCTAAGATTGATAAGAAGAGTTTTGAGGGCAAGTTGAGAGGAAGTAAGCAAAGTGTTAAGTGCCATTATTGTGGATAGCTTGGACATTATGCTAATCACCACAACAAGAAAGTAAAATTAAAGATTAAAGTCAAACAAGAAAGCAACGATAAGGATATTAATAATGAACAGAGGAAACCAAAGGGAGGTTACTATCTTGAAGTTGATCCCTTGTGAAGTTTATGAATTTCACATATGTTGCACATTTTTCTAGTCCTAAAGGTTCTTCGGAGAATTGACATTCTTATTTGCTAGCCTAGAAGATGTAGGAAAGTCCTATGTCTTTTGTAGTGGTCCATGGTGATGTGATATTCAATCATGGAGGTCAGAGAGAGAGGACTATTCCATTTTGCAGGGCCCTTGGAGGTTGTGTCGATTGGTTACCTTTGTTGCTGTTGTTTATAGGGGGCGTGTTAGAAATGTCGTGTTCACCCCATGACTTGGTGATCTTCATAGGTATGACTTCGCACAAGCCATCAATAAGTAGCGCTCATACAATGATTACATACTCGAGCCTTAGGACTATTTTTTAATTAAGTTGGGTCCACTAGGAACAATATATCACATAGGTGGGTCCATACAACATTGGGCAATAGGTATTTGTTTAATGCCCATTGCCTTGAGCCCTTCTCTAGCTAGATGGTGGTTCAACTTTTAAAAAGCCAATAGTCATTTGGTCGCCTAGCTTAGCTTAGCTTCTCTCTCTCTCTCTCTCTCTCTCTCTCTCTCTCTCTCTCTCATATGGAAGCTTCGTTTAAAGGCACCTCACTATGCTATGGTACGGCTGAACAACAACAAACTATTGAAGGTCCTACAAAAACCACCCTTAACCTGCATTATATCATTTTAAAAAATCCCCCTCCCCCCGTTTTTATAAGCTCTACAAAGGTCTTAAGCTTAGCCATAACAAAGGGACAGGATTTGTAGCTTCCCTCTCAAGGCAATATGCCACCTTCCAGGAAGCCTCACTGCATACCACTATATATCATGTAGTTTCGACTACTTTTTCTCACAACAGTTTGTGAAGAGAGTTCATCATCTTCATCCTCATGTGAATGCGCCCTACCAAGTTGTCTTCCTTCGGTTTCTATCTTATGAGAGATTTATCCCATTTCATAGCAATGGTATCATCTTTTGTTGTTTTAAGCACTTTGGTTTATGCTTCTTTGTTACTATACGTGATATGTAGGCACATAGCTTCTTACAATGAGTAAATGTATGTTGAATGATCGTTATGGTGGCTCGCCGATCGACAATGGACCATTCATTCTAGAAATGGATCTCTATGCCTTGAAGGCAGCAATGGACCACTCTTCATCTCTTTCACTTCATAAAATGGTTTCATATGCCTTATAGGCAGCGATGGACCACTAGAAACCTTTGTTGATGCTTGAAGTATGGTACTCGTCTTTTAGACAACGATGCAAACAATAGACCATCGTTTGTATGTAGCTTGTTGGTATGCTAGACAGTGATGGAACTGTCACTAAGGAATGATGGCTGCTGTCCAACGATGGACAGTTGGCTCAATAACTTTTTTTTATGAAGATAATTTGATTCACCTTCTCATGTCCAGCGATGGACTGTAGGAAGATCACATGCATTTCTATTTTTTCATAGCAAGTTTGCTTAAAACAATGCAATTTAATGTACTGTTGTGTGGACAACGATCTACCTCTCACATTATGGTTCATAGTTTTTCTTCCACTAAACCAATTTGTCCCATCAAATTCATAGTGATTTTATAGCATTTGAACACTAAAATGTCCATTTATGTGATAATGTAGCATCTTTTGTTACTACGGCCTACCACTACATTCGTTTAGGTTTGATTTCGAACCGTACATTGCTAAGTCTCTATACAAGTATGTCATTTGGTAAACCATGCTATGATAGTTTGTCTTGTACACTTTTTGAACGTTTTTTGGCAAAAATAACATACTTTATGCAAAAAATTGATTCTTAAGGAAGAACGTTAGACGTGATGTGATAAAGACTATATGTACGGTTGTGTTCTAAAGAAAACAAATTGCTCGTGGGAATAGCATGGCATAGGAACCACGTCTACGATCTTCCAGGTTTGACTTCTTTTAGCGAATTTTGGGTTATATACAACTCACATACATCATGGACACGGTTTTGTTACATGCTCTAAATAACAAATACTCAGGATATGGTTCTTACATTCTTCTTACGTATCTAACTTTTATTGCAGCTTTTTGCTTCATTCAAACTTAAACCTGACTAATGCCTTCTAATCTTATTACAAACCAGTTTAACAACTCTTTCTCACTGTTCATGAATAGTGTATACCTTTGTCCAAAACCAGGGCTTTCAACATAACGTTCTTAGATAGCATGGATATGCATACGATACGAGCTTTTTACATAAGGAGGCCCTTTCTTGGGCATCAGTTCTAAAAAAAGGCACCAAGCCAAGCGCTCACATCTCTTCGATTATCTCAGCCACCATCTCAGAAGAGAAATCACGAGACCAAAAGGTGAACAACATTAGAATTCGTGGTATACCGGATATACAAGATGCCTTGGCTGAAGCCAAACGCTTTCTTGACACCACTGTCAGACACAAGACAGATGGGTTAGATACCGCATGGAGGACCACCAGAGATGCAACCACACTCATCATCCGCTTCACTTCCCTCGCGAGTCGCCGAGATGCTTTGCGGTGCAGAGCTAAGCTACGTGGTACCACTATTTACATGGATGGCGACCTCACGTATATCCAGGTAGAGGAGAGGCGCATGGCCTTTCAGGCAGAGACAATGTACTTCTCACCATCATGTTACTACCAGGATCACCAGACATCCTATGCAGAGACGTACTACTACACATGCTCATTCTCATAGACGACGCCGTCAAGCTCCAGTGCCTTCTCATGCTGTGGCTCACATTACATCCACCGCATAGTCTTGACATCTGGACATCGATATATATGATTATTATGTCTAGACACTCACATACGTGTCTACTTTAGTTTGTACTAGATGTTTTCTTTATTACAGTTTTGGAAACGTTTTATACGCTCCTATGGTTACCACACACTTGACATGTACTTCATTAGTCTTATATGCCTTTTGGCATGGAAAAGACATTAATAAAGCTTTCTTTCTTTCTCTCTCTCTCTCTCTCTCTCTCTCTCTCTCTCTCTCTCTCTCTCTCTCTCACATGGATGGTACTTAACCTATTTTTACCTTGCCTCTAAACACCTCTTACAGTACACAAACGAACTTTTAAATTTACAAGTTGGCCTTTTACCAATGTTCAACTTAAAAATTTAATTTTTTTTTTAAAACCTCATGAGCAACGATCACTATTTATGTACCCTAAATCTAATGGATAGGCTAGCTTGCTTCCTTCACAAGCCACATCTATATCATATGGCCCCTCCAGGGACAAGCTGTATAAAGCAACAGATGAAACCTTTGTGGATTTACCTACTTGCTTTCAATCGTTGGTTCACCAGCCATTGATCGTTGCAACGTTCACCAATCTCTAAATCACACTTTTTCATGCGTTGGTTCACCAGCGTACAATCGCACCTTTTAAAAGCAATTTTTTGATATGTAATACATCACTGATCCGCATGCCTCATAGATCTTCTGTGGCTCTACATTGGATGGGTTGGTACATATATATAATGAGGCAATCAAATCGTCTTTTTTTCGCTATTGTAGTTGCGGCAGATCAGCGCTTGCTTGTCTATGAATCGCTGATATATATTATGATTTTCCAACACTTTTTGTGTGTTATATGATAGGCCAATGTGTAACATAAATAAGCATTCCACATTGTTTTTGACAAGGATTAAAGCTTCACATATATATTGATCATCACTACTATGATAATTGCTGCCACTACTAAGTACATATATGGGTGCTTTGCTGGCTATTTTTTATAGCGGTTAAAGCTTCATATATATACATATATCTAAAATGAATCAAAGTTGTGCGGGAAGTAAATTCCCACGCCTCATTAAAATCACTAGCATGGATCGACGATTTTGGCTCAATATATCGTGCGTGATCTATCATATGTTATATAAGATCTCAAGATCTATCTGATAGAATACCTCATATTTGGGGGTTGAGATGCATGGCTTGAATACCATTCATATGATGCAACAATCACTTTCTACAATCCAATTTTACCGTTGGCATCCATTGTTGAAATTTTTCATTACTAAAAGCTTACAAATTCTATGTTTGTTGGACTTTCAGAAAAGACCATAGAAGTATTTGAAATGGTCGGTATGGACTTACATGTCCATATGATGGCCATTACAGGCATCGTTGGTATATCATTATTAATGGCATCAACTCATTTTTCATGTTATTTGAATTTATAGTGGACACTTTTTTATTACATGTGACATGCCTAAGGACATTATCTTACATGGTTCCTAATTTGGGCAATAATATTTGAATTTTCGTATTTTCCTCTAGTTAATTGAAGAGAGAGAGCTTATGATTAGTATGACTAGCCACTAAGGCTCCTTGTTACTAGCTTATGATTTTGGAGACTTCTCCTACTATTTCTAAGTTAGGGCTTTGGCTTTATATTTGTATCAATTCTCTATATTGTGTCCATTGTGGATGTTTTTCATGCTATATGTGATTTGAGTCCTTAAATTGGTACCTCAGCTCTTTCTAGGAGTTGTTTGGAGTTAGTTCAACACTGCACCTAGAACTTTCATTGTTAGTTTTATCTAGCCAACATTCATACCTTTCTATAGATTCTTTAATAGTACATTTGAAGGAGTCTTTGGAGGATAGTTAAGCGCTACATTTCCACCTTCCATCGTTGGAATTTTCCACCTTGCATTCACATTTATTCCAAATTGATCGACTTGAGGCATAGATTGTCACTCCTCTAGCTTTCACTTATACTACCATTCCTCCGCATCTTTTGAGGCCTGTCTTGCTTCATATGCTCGTGATTTTTGTAACAAAGTCCATATTTTTGTTTAATTTGGCTCTTCTAGAGGGAATGAGTTAGAGAATTGGGATATTAAGCTTAACACCTATCTCTCCCTCGTTCCTAAGTCAACATGCAATGTATTTGGCAGACTGCATTAGATCTGTATGGTCGATCTACTATTTGGTGGCGTTTTTATTGTCAAGATTCTTCTCATGAGGCTCTACATAGTTGGCTGCCTTTTGTTTTGATTTACGTCTACCTATGATTGATTCATATTGGCTTGTATGTTAGTAAGATATTTTTTGAAGTTTACAAGATGCTAGTAATTTGGAAACATATTCTATAAGCTTCTAGAGGTTTTTTCTCTTTCCTAATCTCCAGTAGGATGAACTCATTTCTGACTTCATTGTTGTCTCGCGATGCTTCTACGGTATGATGTCTCATGTAGTCACATGCTAGCTATCATTGGTACCTACACTTCGGCATGATTACATAGAATAATCTTCCTAGTTTCATCAAAGACCATCTATTACTAGACTATTGTTGGTACCTCTTTGGGTTCTTTTGGTCCTCAAGGTTTATCCTCTTCTTGACTTGCATTCTGTAGTTGAGTATTTCTTGCTACGTTTATTGAGATGCATGATAAGCGCTTATGTTTTCATTGTAAGCATTCGAACCACTTTGCATGAGGTTTGTCCACAACGTCCACTATAAACTTCTTCTCGGCTTGCATTTTGCAGTAGAGTACTTCTTGCTTAGTTTGCTGAGATGCATGATAAGCGCTTATGTTTTCATTGTAAGCGTTCGAACCACTTTGCACGAGGTTTGCCCACAACGTCCACTATGATTGATTTTCATGATACCATATTAACTTGCTTCTCGGTTTATCTCCTCCATTTGTGCTTCATATTGTATGACTATATTAGGGTTTATTAAATTAAATGCCAAGAGGCTTTGGCTTAAGATTTCTATCAACTCTCATAAAGGCAACACTTACTTCTCGCATCTCGAACATGTCTCTTGAAACGTAGTCACCCCAAAGTAACTTAGGAGGATCAACCCTTTTCTAGGCGACTAATAGCAACCCATCTCATGCTAAAAATAGGACCAACACAGAGTACTCCCAAGTAAGTGTTAGAAGAGACTATCTCAATGTTAAAATCAAAGAATTGAATTTACGTAGAAACTATCACCTAGCATTCCTCAAATTCAAAATAGAAAAAGCACCTCAAAACACTGAATGGTTGATCTGGGTCAATACAAAACATTGACCCCCACTACAAGGTTCTATCATTCGTCGAATGGTTGATATTTACCAACAACCTTCAGTACTAGTATTGTAATCAACTACATTAAGAGTATTTAGTGACTCTTACTGTCATTGATCTCCAATCCCTTCCCCTTAAGAAGATTTGTCATCCTTAGCAAATCATATTTAGACTAGATGCTCTAATCATGAGAGTTTTAACTGTATTTGGATCCTAATCTTATCTTAAGATGATCCAAATGTATGAAAAACTTACTCAATCCCTCGTGCCCATTGGTACTTAAGACAAATCGGTGTCCCATACCATCGACCTACCTTTTGGTACTAGTTAACACTCAACGATTGAATAGTCCTGTGATAACAATTACAGGCCGATGTCCCATACCATCGACTAGCCTTGTCTTTTTTTTTTTTTCTTTGGCTTTTTCCATTTGAGTGCATGCTAATTCCATCTAAAGAGGTGACATGACTCAATTCTTATCTGATTTGTTGTTAGACAATAAGCTCAAATTGTTGTAGATTTGGCTTATTGCCAAAGTACGATCTTAGACATAGCCTTGAGGATCATTTGAGTTGCCGAAGCATCAATCAAAGTATTCACCGTAACTCACAATATCCTTGGCTTGTCTTTCGAGTCATATTAAGGCTTACTCATAGGAAACTTATATAGGCAATTGGCCATAATAACATGTCTCTTTACTTTACCCACTGATCCTTATGGATTTAGGTAAAATACTGAATTTTCTCAACCTATGTACAACTCTTCGTATTAGAAACAAATGATTATATTAAAACTTTCTAGATTTTATCAAAAATCAAGAGACTCATCCTAACTTCTTTAACTTAGATAGAAATGACTAGGCTAGCAAACCATTCCAAAATTCTGTAGAATGGTTCACCTTGGAGATGCTACCCTTAAGAACTCATCTGATCTTCTTAAGTTGCCAATCCAGCACACGAATCATGATGGAAATAGTGGAACTGTTGGGAATCGGGGATTTGTGGCAAGAAGGTTTGTGCTGGAAAGTCTGTTGAGATCAATGCTAGAAAATTGCCTTGAAACTAGATGGAAGGAGAACAATTTTTATGTTTTGATTAGGTACTTAAACATGCAGAAAGTAGGTGCATGCAAGGTGGGATTAGTTCACTTTTTTTTTTCCAAAATGACGTAATAAATGCATTGGGATCCGATTTCAAGTAGGTTTGAAGACTTTAGCTTAGAATCACTAGCAAAGAAGGTGACCAAAAAATCCTCTTAGTTTTTGTTGAACTACCTACTACATTTCGCAATTTGCTAAAATTCTGGAATCTGAAAATGTGGTATAGATGTGGCGGCCTCTGCCTTTGTCTCACCCTGACCTGAGGTGGATGCATGATGCCTAGCAGCTGATCCTATTGCAACAAACGAAATCGAAAAACATTTAATCACTACAAGTGACAATGCAATTCATCATGCACATTGCAAAATTCAAATTTCAGTAACACATCAACTCACAAGTATATGATGCTCACCTGTAGTGATAGTCGTAGGAATGATCTCCTCTCTCTGAATAGCTCCTAGTCTCGCAATCATGTTCGAGAGCCTTAGAGGTGCTTGTGGGCATGGTTTGATATCATAGCCGCGCAAACAAAGGAGATGTGCTTGAACATGCACTGGACCACTTGTGTAACTCACATGGAAATAATTGCACGTCCATCGTTTTGTACCCAAGCTACTGTAGGCCGCAACAACTGTGACATAATCCCATACAAGATCTCTAATTCTCACCATGACTCCAGACTCCTGACTCCTAAGTTTTAACTCCTAACTCCTAAGCTAACTCTTAACTCTCCTAACTTATAACACTCCTCTCACCTCTATTACCTTACACTAAACTATGCTGAGTATCAGTCTCTAATGAAGAACAAGACCTAGAGTCTTGTCAATCCTCCTACAGGTGTAAAACCAATTGACTCCAAGTGGATCTTCAAGCTAAAGCTTAAACGAGATGGATCAATATCCAAATGGAAAGCTAGACTGGTGGTTAAAGGATTTGAACAAGTATATGAGATAGACTACATTAAGACCTTTAGTCCAATGGTAAAGCATCAGTCTATTCGTACCTTATTGGCTATAGCTGCTGCAGAAGATCTGGACATTCACCAAATGGACGTCCAGACGGCATTCCTACATGGATATATACAAGAAGACATATTCATTTATCAACCAGAATATTTGTCCTTCAAGGCAAGGAGCATTTGGTATGCAAATTGCATAAGGCATTATATGGTCTTAAGCAAGCTCCCAGAGCCTGGTATGAAAGAATCAATCACTTTTTGTTGCAGCACAATTTCACTTCTTGCTTCGCAGACTCTAATGTATATCTCAAGCGTAAAGGGTCAAGCTATGTTATAATAGCATTATACGTTGATAATTCCTTAATTATCAGCAATTCAAATCAGTTATTATAGGAAACCAAATCTTTGCTTTCATCAGAGTTTGAGATGACTGATTTAGGCGCAGTCCATTACCTTCTCGGTATGGAGATGAGCAGAGATCGCACGAGCAGAAGGATCACCATAATCCAACAATCTATATAATCAATGTACTTCGCAGATACGACATGGAGGATTGCAAACCCATAAATACTCCTATGGATTCAAGATGCAAGCTATCCAAAGACATGTGCCTCAGAACAAAGGCAGATCAGCAAGAAATGTGCAAGTACCCCTATAAGTCAGTCATAGGTTTTATCATGTACTCTATGATCTGCACACGACCTGATCTTGCATATGCTGTAAGCACACTGTCGCAATTCATGTCCAATCCAAGCCTACAATACTGGAAAGTCCTGCAAAGAGTTCTGAAGTACATTCAAACCTCAATACAGAAGCTACACTCTCATTGATTATCTATTCTGATTCAGATTGAGCAGGAGACGTGGATACCAGAAAATCCACATCGGTTATATTTGTTTCCTTGCAGGAGGACCCATTTCATGGAACATTCGTTGTCCTCTATGGAATCCGAATATGTTGCAGATACAACAACAATGAAGGAGAAAATTTGGCTAAGGAGGCTACTGTAGGATCTGCAATTTCCACAGATCGGTCCAACTATACTCCAGTGCGACAACCATAGTTGTATAGCTCTGTCATTGAACTGACGAACTCACACAAGGACCAAGCACATAGAGATTCAATTTCATTTTCTCAGATAGAAAGTTCAAAACGAAGATGTTGCACTAAGTTAATGTCATACAGACAGTATGTTGGCTGATATTTTGACAAAGCCATTGTCTAGAGATAAAACTTCCACTTTTGTAGATATGATAAATCTCAATTGCAGTTCAGATTCGTAGCAATTAGCTTAAGGGGGAGTGTTGAAATTTAATCTAACTCCTACTCATCCCAACATCCCTTCTTCCTTCTCTGATTTTTACTCTCTCAAATAAAACCTGCAGAAAATGAACTATTTTTCAACAGTCTGCATATATTAATTAATTATCGCTACAGTCCTGTATTTTTAGTCAGGTTTTTCCACAGGCGAAAAGCTCGACACCCGACACTGTCGCTTCCTTTTTCATTCCTGAGCAACTAAGTGTTTAGCGACATTATGTAAGTTGTTTTTGGGCCATTTAGGCACTTCCAAAAAAGCGGCACTTTTTGCAAAAAATGTGAAACTGCATTTTTACATGCAGTTTCTGACAGGCGACAATTAGAGCAAAAAGCGACACTACAATTTTACATGCAGTTTCTGACAGGCGATAAAAAGGCGAAAAACCTGACACTGCAATTTTACACGGGATACTACACAGGCGACACTTGCAGAAATACACAGTATTCCATGTACATACTGTCTACGTCTTCACGCTCCAATAACAACCGTTCTAATTAGGCAGTTAATCACCTGGTAAGCAATCTTGTAAATGTCAAGCTAAAATAATGCAAGATCTTCCAGTTGTTATAAATGTAAATGAGTGATTGAAGA
Organism: Diphasiastrum complanatum; assembly: GCA_029204225.1. NCBI lineage: Eukaryota > Viridiplantae > Streptophyta > Lycopodiopsida > Lycopodiales > Lycopodiaceae > Diphasiastrum > Diphasiastrum complanatum. The sequence goes on from CM055101.1 coordinate 21,827,545, forward strand.
TATCATAAGTCATCAAGTCATCAGACAGAGATACAACGACCAGAACGGGTATTTCAGTAGCTGACTCCTCAAAGTTGGTGATTATATATAGAGAGAGAGATATTCAAAACATTAGCAATTGTTTTGAATCTGTAAGTAGGATCATGCGCTTATCAGCGCAATTGTATTGTGATATGATGTTTGTGTTTACAACATTATTATACAGATTCGCTATTGTTTTACACTATCGCATTCTTGTTGAATGATAATAACTCTCATTCCTCTTACACAAACATTATTATAAGAGAAATGTATGGTTGTCTCTGATGCTTAAATTAATTTTACATTCTCTTCATATCAGATTATTAGTATTAGAAAGATTGCATGGCTGTCACAGACGTCTAATTGTTTCTTCTAGTTGAATAATGGCACTCATGTTGTTTTCAAACGATCCAATTTGTCCTCTTTTCAACCACAATCTCATCCTAGTCAATTTTAGGCAACGACCAAGTCTCCAGCTGCCAAGGATCTGATTTGGTTCACTGATCCAACGAACTGACAACAACAGACAGCGAACAGATAATCAGGTCTGATCCAGCTCAACAAATAGGTCCAACAACGATTAGATACCGAAGCCAACGATCTGATCTGTAGCAGCTTCCAACTCAGTATATAGACTCAAAAAGCTAGCGATCAGGTTCAGCCAATGATATGATTTTAGCGATCAACTTAACAATCAGGTTTCCAGCAAGGATCAAGTCTCAGATCAGAAAACAACCCTGCAGGCAGTAGCAAATAGGTCCGATCAGCTTGTAAATGTTCACCGACGATCTTATTTTCTTTCACGTTGTGGATTCTTTCTTCACCTTGCACCCTGATTGCAAAACAACTCCTAGTTGTAATGCTGATCTTGACTCTTGAAACCTCCTTTAGCATGCATCAAGGTTCTAAACCTCAGTGATCTGCTACTACTTGACATAGCAATTGCTTCCCATCAATCTACACATGTACATGCTTCCTTACATGTGTACCAATTACTTCCAACAGTGATTGGCAATCTGCAACAAGCTACCAATAATGTTCTGATCAGTAGCAACATGTCTCCAACAATAGACTGATCTATAACATGCAGCGATAGCACTCTAACACTAGCAATTCCTCGCCAATGTTCTGATCCAGTTCAGCAAATAGGTCCAATAACGGTCAGATATTGTAGCCAACGATCTAATCTGTAGCAGCTTCTAACTTAGTATACAGACTCAAACAGCCAACAATTAGCTCAACAATCAGGTTTCCACGTTGTACTCATAACATCGTTGTCTCCACACTTTGATGTCCTACAACAGCTTGAAATCTGAGGCAGATTTGAGAAACTCTTAAACATGTCATTTGCAAATGAGCTAGGGCGCACTACATACTTATAGACTTTGGTCTATGCCAAAAGCAAAAGCAAAAGCAAAAGCAAAAGCAATTGCCTAATTAATGTCTCCATATATGGTAAAAGCATCAACACCTATCTATAGCAAAACTTATGCTCCAAATCAAGCACTAGAATCTTGAACTTGAGTCTAGCTAAATTCTAACTTGACTTTACTAAATATAGATAAAGGCCCCTAGAATTAGCACGTAGGCATGGCCCAATAATCCTAAATAACCCTAGATGATAACATTAGGAGTAACAATGTGAACGTTAATTCTAACAAAAGATTCTGATTGGCAATTTAGACTTACATGGAGACCGCGTGTATTGCGATCGCCTTCATGGAGACTTGTCTAATTATTGTCTCCATATATGGTAAAAGCACCAACACCTATCTATAGCAAAACTTCTGCTCCAAATCAAACACTAGAATCTCGAACTTGAGTCTAACTAAATTCTAACTTGACTTTACTAAATATGGATAAAGGACCCTAGAATTAGCACGTAGGCATGGCCCAATAATCCTAATTAGCCCTAGATGATAACATTAGGAGTAACAATGTGAACGTTAATTCTAACATGAGATTCAATTTGGCAATTTAGACTCACATGGAAACTATGTTTATTGTGATCACCTTCATATAATAGTCTCATCGTGAGCAATTGATTTGAAAAAGGCTCTAATCAGACGGAGGTATTGAAGATATCCGATCTCTATTATGGCAATCTCTATTCAAGTGTAAAGTTGCGGATGTGTGGTATCTAAAGCTGACACAAATGTAGAACTCTCCATGAGTCTGCCACCTCTGATCTTTCGCTGGCATTCCACATTATCTTCCATATTTAATCTAAATCCATTCTAAGATATCATCTAAAATAAAGATATGTGATATATATAGATAAGTTGCTCAATGAGCATACTGCATCCAACAATCACTTGTTTAAACTGGAGCAACTTGGGTCTTCTCAAATAAGCATTTTTTATCCTTGTGGTCATAAGGGAGGGACGTAGAAAGAAATAAAGCTTTATTAATGTCTTTGTAATATTAGAAGGTACATAAGGCTAAACATACATCTCAAGTGTGTTAACCAATGAAAAGCATACATACATCTCCAAGACAACCTTATGAAAAACCATGTAGCCTATGTAAGCATTTCGTCCATATCTAGGTAAATTTGTTGTGTTTGTTAGAAATCAAAGTACTCACGAGATTCATTCACACAAAGAGAGAAAGACAAGGTTGCTTTAGGAACAAAATCTCCAATAGAACCGGTTGCATTCACAAAAGACAAGAATTACACCATAAAAGCTTCTCCTTTATTCATTTCCGATGAAAGCAGAGCTATGTTGCCAATCGTCTCCCAACCTATGCTACATAGAAATAACTTAAGAATGCTTGACTAAAAGTCACTCTTATCCACTCAAGCACATCTTAACCCTGACTCATCCTAAAGCCAACACATGGCCCCCCATACCACTTTGGCAAGTACTTGACACATGGGTATGCATGTAGAAGAAGTTAAAATCATCTAATTACATGTCATTCATGTATTGGACTTGACACATGGGTATGCATGCAAAAGTTGCTAAACTCGACTGGCAATGTGTCACTCATGTATTAGCCTTGACACATGGGTATGCATGCAAAACTTGCTAAAATCGTCTGAAGACATGTCATTTGTATTGATAATCGGACCAAGTTTCCCAATCAACATATGACACGTGTCATTTGATCGATCAACTCTACATTTTAGGTAGTTAGTTTATCAAACTTTAATCAAAATCTAATAAGCCTTTGCCAGTTAGAAGCTCGTCACTCTCTTTTTATTTACCAATTCACAATTGTCATCACGAGTTGACGACTTACCTATTTTTACGATTGATAATTACATTAGTACAACTTACAAGGGCTAAGGCTTCAAAAGCATGTGACAAAACCCACGATACCCTCACTATATATATACAATGAAGAGAGAGAGAGAGAGAGAGAGAGAGAGAGAGAGAGAGAGAGAGAGAGAGAGAGAGAGAGAGAGAGAGAGAGAGAGAGAGAGAGAGAGAGAGAGAGAGAGAGAGAGAGAGAAAGAAAGAAAGAAAGAAAATGTATTAATGTCTATTAAGTGCCCAAGGGCACATAAGACGGAATGAATAAGTACATGTCTCGTAGGATTACTGTCCATGTCGGACAACATAATAAAAAACACTAGTCTAAATGGAAAAGACAAAATAGAACTCGCTCGAGCTAGGAAAAGACATAGCCAATATAGAATCATAAAAGGCATAAAAAGAGCAGATACACAAGAGGTTAACCTCCAACTCTGAAGAGGGTACAGGTGCAAGAGCTTAACCGCCTGCTGTGTTGAGGAAAGTAAAAGGATAAATATCAGTCTCGAAAAAAGCGTTTGATACTCATAGCAGATGTGGGCTGTGATCGAGGAGCTCTGGTAGCTCTAGAGGCGCGCGTAGATCTGGCAAGAGGTGATGGCCGAAGACGCCCTCACCGGTATGACTGCCTCATCATCTGATAGGTCATCATGCTCTCGCTTCTGAAAGAAGCTAGTAATGATATGCTGGCTAGAATCAGTAATACTCTCCGATGGTAGCAAATAGGCTCTTAACATAAGCAACCCTCGTAGTGAAGGCCGACACATCTGGGATCCTGATACTCCAAAAATGTACTGAGGGTAATAGGGGTGTCACGATATAAACAGTGATATCGGCCACATATCTCATAGTATGTAGGGCATATAAAGATAAAATGAAACTCATCCTCAACTACACCCAATGTGCATATCTGGCATATCCGATGCTTTCTCAAAATGCCTGAATATCTGTCTGTCTCAATAGCAAGCTGATGTGAAGAGACTCGTAACTGTCCCAATCTGTATCGGAGCCCAAAAGAAAGAGGAAGAGAGAGATATAAAGGTCTAACAGGGAGTCCAAAACTGTCTCTGTGTAAGATATGTGTGCCATAGAAGGTAAGCTTGACTCTCTCATGGTCAGGACGATCCCATACTATGTGACAATATCTCCGATACAGCTGTTGTCTGATAAATGTATGAGTTGTTGAAGAGTAATGCCTATTTTACCCCTTTTTGGCTAAGCATTAGTTAAGTTGTACATAACTCATGGGGCATGTTTTAATTAAATGCATGAGACCCCCTTTTGTAAGTTATGTAAATTAGTGCAAGTGGCCCACTTGGCCAAGTAGCTCACTCCTATGGTTGACACCTAGACTTTCCATGCATGTAAAGGAGGTGCTTGCCTCACAAGGGATTTGGAGGACCCACGCCCTCCTCTCTCTCACTAGCAATTCATTTCTTCTTGAGACTTTTGAGTTTGTGATGTGCTCATGCAATTCTCCTTGTGTGTGATATTTTTCATAGCCAAGTTTTCTCAAGCTTTCATAGTTGATCTAGCATTTGAGTTAAGATACTCCATAGCTAGGTCTTGTAAATCTTCATGAGTTCCCTGTGGGAGATCCAGCATCGAGAAGCCCCATGACTGAAAGAAAGCTACCACATCACCATACCAAGAAGACCTAGCCTACTGTCCAGTTATAGTCTGAGAAGAAGCAAGTGTTGCCCTCACGTATCTGTGAGTATCCATGGTCTCAAGTCGATGTAGAAAGGTAACAATCTGAAACATAGCCTCTACCACCATGGGGAGTGAGGCGAACTCCGCTAAAAGAATCTCATGAGGAACTGACGGCTTCGCACGAATCATCCTCCCTAACATGGTGATCTGCAGACGAGTGATGTCTCGCCAAGTACTCTGAGATATCCCTGGGCACCAGACCTCCGCCGAGTGCATAGCCACAAGTGAGACTACTATAGAGAAAAGGTGGTCTCTGGTAGTAGGATTATGAATATGGTAAGTAGTACACACTCTCTCCATATGTACCAAGGCAGCATGCCCCTTACGTAGGCGATATAGAGCAGTAGAGCGAAAAGTAAGGGGCCAATGAATAATACACCTAGATAGGTGTATGATGTAACAATCTCCAGCTGTTGTGCATCATAATAAAAAGCGTCATCTCTCATATGTTGCCGATTTGTGTTAAACACCATAACTTTGGTCTTAGCAATATTCACCGTCAATCCCCACACTAAGCAAAAACCATATAGAACATCAAGATGTCGCTGTAATCCAGAGGCTGTAGAGGATATCAATGCCACGTCATCCACATACAGTAGGATAGGAATAATAACATCAGCAAGAGGACATCCATCACCCCCCTCCTCTTGATGATTCGCTCTAGATCATCAATGTACAATGCAAAAAGAGTGGGAGAGAGTGGACATCCCTGCTTGACTCCAACTGTGCTCTGGATAGAAGGCGACCAGCTGCTACCATCTCTGAAACGTGCTAAAACCCTCTCATATAAGGCGCTGATAGCCATAATGATATCCTGTGAGAAGCCAAGTGAAGATAAGCGCTGAATTAGCAGGTGCCATGGAACTGAGTCAAAGGCCTTGCGGAAATCCACAAAGCAGCAGTATACTCTCTGTCTCCGATGTCGAGCCTCCTCTATGATGCAGCGTAGGACAAATGCATGATCAATGGTAGAGTATCCGGGTCTAAAGCCAGCCTGTCCTAGAGCAAATAACTCATTTGATTCCGTTTGGGATCCAACCATAGACTGCAGAACTGAGCCATAAAGCTTCGTCGTCGTGTGACTGATCATGAGAGTGCGATAGTTATCCACGTTCATTGGATTACCAGCCTTGAGAATGGGATGGAGAAGGTTCGTTGGCTGATTTTTTTCTGAGATGGTGAGAGATGAGGCAGCTATGGTTCAATTGCATTACATTCTTTTGGACATGTTCCAAATTGGCAGCAAATGGTTTCAAAAAGTAATTTAAATGCATTATATTATGAGGATATGGAAAGAACAATGGTAAAAACAAGAAAGAAAATTACCATTACCAAGCAGACAAACAAGTGAAGAGAGCGACATTGCAAGAGCAAGAACGAAAGAAATGAGAAGAGGACCAAGAAGAAAGTAGAAGAAAATGCAAAGAATCCCTCCAAGTATTAATGGGTCAATGGTCTCATACAAGGTTTACTTTCCAATTAATGTTTTAGAGTACCAAACAAATTGTTGAAGAGGAAGGGAGTGATCAAGAAAAAAACAATTCTTTTAGAAGACCAAGAAGATCTTCGACATTAGGTCACCCAGATCATTCGAACTCTTAAAGGTGGTTATAGCAAGGAACGAGGAAACGATTCCAAAGAGCTATTTTTCATTGCTTTCAATTTGACATAAATATTGCCAAAACTTTATCTACCAATAAAACCAATAAAAGATAATTCCATCATCGATGAAATATTTATTGAGAGAGACATCTTGGAAATTGAGAGTATATAATCTTATCACAAAAATCTTGTTTGTACTATTCCATGATTTCAAGAAGTTAGATGGAGCTTTAAGGTAATAAAGCTTTAAGGTACGATTGATATCAAGGTTATTCATATCTTGCATCTACAAGAGGGATGCCATTAAGAATTAAAGTTGCGTCATGTCTTGGGAAAAAAACTTTTATTTGGGAGTTATCTCATGTGACTCACAATCATGATCATGTTCCAGTGGGGTTGGCTCATTTGGTCAGCTTGGCATCCAAAGTTTCTTTGGTCCCAAGTTCAAAACCCCCGTTTGCAATCAAGAAGTAGGTGCCTCACGGTCAAGATGGAAAAGTTTTCATACTAAACTCCGCAACAACCTCATGTGCATCATGATATGTGAATGTGCTAATGGAAGTACTATTTTTGGTATCCCATTCACTATGTTCTCCACATTTTTCAAGGCCAACATTTGATCATGTGTAACAATCAAAGCTACATCTTCAATTAAAAGTTTGATATCTTGTACTATGGAAATCGTAAAAAAGAAACAACTTTGAGTTTAACAAGTTTGATTTTTTTGCCAAAAAAAATACGATTTGAAGAGCTACTCATTCAAAGATATGAGCAACACTCTATCCCTTTTGCTTTATGGGCCATAAGTAGAATCGATGGAGCTTGCATACATATTCATAAATATGCTTTAGCAATACGTTTAGGGTAATTACGTTAATGAGAAGTAGTGTTGTTAAAGAAGATGGTATAATGGAGAGAGCACAAGCATCATACACAATAGGACAAAAGGATGCATTGGGGATTGGATGATTGTTTTGAGAAGGATGATGTCGATGAAGATGACAAGTGATCGTATTGTTGTGTTGTTCTAGCAATGCCTTTGAAGATTTGAATGTTTAATCAAGTAATATTGAACATCATCGATATCTTTATCGACCATCTTTAAAAATCATGAGGCAAAACTTCTGGAGTCCTAGTTTACTGACTGGCATATCTGCTACAACATGATTTTACAAGATTTGACATTTCCTACAATTGCCTACTCAACATTACCAGTTGATGCACAAAAGACTACCACCAAGGTAGCTCAATGTTTTAGGACAATAGTGTTATAAATAGGAGTAGTGTCATGTAAATACAATTCTCATTAATAGGATATAGCATGTAAAGCTTTTTTGGGACCAAAGCAATCCATCAACTTTAATAAATAAAAGTGGACTCCTCTTTAGATTTCTTAAAACTACTAAAAGTAGTTATCTGATAGTTAGTAACCCATAGTAAAAGTGAATCATGATCCAAAGCCCTTTGAACCAGTTCAAAATTCGAATGCTCTATTTTATAAAGCTTTTTCTTGTTGAGAAATTTGATTTTTCTTAGGAAGTTCTTTCAAACATATTGGAGAAAGAGTTTATGGAATCATCTTGCAATGCAACCATTTGAACTTCAAATTTTTCTTGAATCCATTTGAAAAATTAAGGATTTTATAGATTGTTGTAATGCGATGACTCGGTCTTCAAATTGTTATTTGAATCATTTCAAATATCTCGATTTGAATCTACTTGTCATTATATTGTGACCTAACCAATGTTAACATTTGATCAACACCCTTGCTTTTCAAAATTGGCATGTATAATTATGCATTTTGGTTTCCAAGGGGAACTTGAACCTAGGACCAAAGAAACTTTGGATGCCAAGCTAATCCACTAAGCCAACCCTGTTGGGTGACATGTATAACTGTTCGTCTTGGTTTCCAATGGGGGCCTTGAACCCGACATGTATAACTATGCATCTCGGTTTCCAAGGGGACCTTGAACCTTGGACCAAAGAAACTTTGGATGCCAAGCTAACCAATTGAACCAAACCTTGGATTTGACATGTATAATTATGAAGAAACTTTTTATAAAAGGTCTCTCGAATTTTTTTTCAAAAATTTTCTGATTTTCTTCTTAAGTGACTTTGTTTTGATGAGCATTATGGAGTATTCCTTTGATGAGCATTTGGAGAACTATGTTACACCTCAAAATGCCATCAACAAGAATACCAAGTCTAGTTTCAACACTGGAACTAACAAGTTGATAAAGCTTGGTTAAGTTTTGTACCACTCTATAAATAGCCATTGGAAGACACATTCAACTCATTTGAAATAAGGAAATTAGGGGTTTCTCCATTCTTTTTGCGGATGCCAGCCACAAAGACATTCCCACTAGGTTGCACAATGCCCTATCACATGGTTTTAAGAAGTTTTTGCTTATTGTCTAGAGATCAACAGCATTATTACCTACAAGATCAACTCCAAGCGAATCAACTTTGGAACGAGTTCTGAAGTTTAATATTACTCCAAATATATAAAGTCAAAACTTCAACAATGTCAAAAAAAATTTGAACTTCATCGACCTACTTCAAGAATCGAAAAAATTAAAACAAGTCATATGATACGAATTTTTGATTAACTTCAATGTAGTTCTTCTAGGAGCAAATATCATCAAAAAAAACTTCGAATACTCGAAATTTGACACAGTATGATGGAGGCGCAGCTTTTGAAATTGGTCAAAATTCAGAGAGGACAATTGTAAAGCGAGTTAAAGATACTACAAGATAATCAATGAATAGTCTAGCGATCAATCCACTATCATAGATTTGTTATAATCCAGCTAAATAGAAGGTCCAAATCAATGCATTAGAAGTAAATTGTTGAGGGCATACAAGTTGCGATCAATGTGGTACATTCCTAGGGCTACTTTTTCATGTTTATCAAAATAGGGCAATCAAGTCAATGCTTGAAATTCTCCTTAGATATTACAACCCATTAAAGTGGCCAAGGCCATAAATGATGTTTATTGGCTAGCTTTACAAGTGCATTGGAAGATGCATTACACATTCCACATACATTAGTGGACCAATCCAAGTGAGCCAATTTTGGAAGAACCACCAAATATATGGATAATGAAAAACTACTACTAGAACCACATCTTTTTGGAAAAGAATGGAAATGCATGAAAATGGAGCAAAAAATATTTTTTGACATATCCAACTATGGGATTGATGAGATGAAGAAAAGTTCAACGAGTTTCCACTATAGAAGAATGCTTATGAAGGCGCCGACATCGATTCAACAGGATTCAACAGGAGGAGACGGAGATTTGATAACCCTCTCACATCAATTCTATTCACGTTTTTTAATTTATTGGGCACTTCTAGAAATCTAAGAGCTACATTATAATTTGGTAGGAATTGATGGTCTAGTGATGGCTTAGGGGCCCATTTTTGACAAAAGCGCTAAGATGCAAAGACACTTTTAAGAATGTGGTAATCACAGTCCATCACAGCCCACCGTCGGGAAAGTTTACAGCAAGCCAACTCCAGGGGAGAGTGGAGCTTGGATACCATACGTAGCCTGTTATTCACCGCTAACTCATAAATTTTGGCTTAGTATAGCGGCAAATGTAGAACTTTAGCGCAATAATCTAGGGCTTTCTTCATGATATAAACGTGCTATCTTTTTTATCCATGTTTTCAATATACGAGTCTACTATGACAGCTGAAACGTACTGTGGGTTCATCTTGTTTTTCTTTTTGACCATCGTATAATGTTTGAAGTCTAGTAGGAAGCTAGTAGTAACTACTACGTTGTTAATCTCTCTCGCTAATGTCAACTGAAGTCTCTGTAATAGGTCCTGCATAATACGTCTTTAAAACAAAATACTCCCTTGGAAATTGGAATCCTTCGGCAGTGCCCACCTCCTACTTCCATTGCTAAATATCTTAGTATACGTGTAACGTTTTACCCACGCCCGTTGTTTTTCTCACATTTCTGAGCTTGTCCGGTATCGACTTTTCTTCAGAATTTGAGCAAGACTTGTTCCTTACAAAATTGACCGATCAAATTTGCAATCAGCTGCTTGGTTTTCCGACTTCGCCCCATCTTCGCGAGCACCGACTCCACCAACTCCTCGCTGTCACCAGTTTGTACCTGCTATGGTTCTTTCACTTACAGTCAGTGCAGGAATGGGACGCGGGGCGCGATTTAGTAACGCACACATCTGGACGCGGGGCGCGATGGTAACTGCGGAGGGAACTGCACAATCGAGACTGCGTTGCACATCAGGTCACTCACCCCGCCAGGTTGTCCGACAGGTGATCCTACCCCAGGTCACGAATCAGGATCAAATATCTCCTCGATTCCAAAATCATCAAGTCTATCGTTGTTCTGTTAGGAAAGATGATGGTTTCAACGCTGGCGTTCAAGTTAAATTCTTGTTGGATGAGGCCTGAATTTGCTTTTGGACTTCTTCCATTCCCCTAGATTCCTTTATCAGCTACAGGATTGCCACTACAAGTCAATCAGTTCAGTAACCACATGAATGCAACGCGAAAACAAACGATCTCCGCTTTCACAGCAAAAACAAATGAAGTAAGTTCGTTGATTCGCATAATCATCTTATACAAGAGTATTCGCTGTATCAAGAACCTCCGCTACGCGCTACGTTATGTATCAAGAACCTACAAAGGCATGTGAGCATCACCAGGTCGTGGCCGTCAGACTACATAATCGTTTCTGCTGAACTACGTGCGTGTGAATTGAACTTGGGATAACATTCTACTTATGAATGATCTCATCTATCCCCATGATATATCGAAAGTTACAGAACTTTTCTTTCCAAAGGGCTTTGATTATTATATCTGCAATCATTTCATCAGTTTTGGAGAAGGACAACATCACAAGACCGGATTGCACCAAGTGTTTGACGACGTGAAATTGGAGACCGATGCGTTTACTCTTTCTGCGGAATCCTCCATTTTTGCACAAGAACATCGCCCCTTAATTGTCTTTGTAGATTGTGGAATCATCCAGCCCCATCTTTGTTTCCTTGCTCACATTCATGATCCACAAATATTCTTTGGCAGCCCACAAATCCGCTTCATTAGACAACAAAGCCACACTTAGTGCTTCCCCAGGTAACTGCACCTTTTGCCATGATGAACACGAATCCGCGTGGACTTCCTATCATCTACGTCCCCTCCCCAGTCCCCTACCCAGTCTGAATCAGTATAACCCCTGATTTTGTCATGCTTACTATCACACACAACTCCAAAAAGCATCGTACCCTTCAAACATGGCAAGACTCTCTTAGCAGCATTCTAGTGATCCATACCTAGTGCAAGTCATTGTGTACATTAGTGAACCAATCAGACTGCTACACAGGGGCACACTTACCTCTAGGTCACGAATCGTCACCCAAGCAAGCATCGTTCTAATTGACCCAATCGGTGCAACCAGGGCAAACATTTCATCGTAATCTTGCCCCTCTATCGGCACACATCTTTTGGCTTCGAGCCTTGCCTTGTATCTACTGATTTTTCCATCAGCTTCGTACTTAACTTTATAGATCCACCTACATCCTATTGCTTTCCTCCCATTCGGCAAATTGACCACATCCCATGCTTGATTACTTCTGATAGATTCCATTGCCATTCGGTTGACTATGTGGACTCCTTGGCATCAACTTAATTCCTTGGTTCCACAACCTACTCTTCTACCACAAACAACATGTCTTTCCTTTGCCTGGAGGACCTCCTTAGTTCCATACCTTCAATGCATGTTCGTTCCTCAAGCATGATGTCAATTCCGTCTGAGGATTCTTTTTCGATCAATTCGTTGCTTTTTTGTAAGAGCAAGAATGAGTTTCTTATTCATAGCTCCCCCTTGTAGCTGGTAGAGCCCTCCCATTCTGATCCCAATCACTATAGTTTCTTCTTCCCTTCAAATAAGACACCCTCCTTCCTGAATGTCACTTCGAGACCCAGACTGCTAACTAATATCAAATTCTTGGCCACTAAATTCGAGATGTGTAGCACATTCCTGAGCAAGGCGGCTCTCTCTTTTCCAAGACACAGAGAGACACATTGTCTCCCTGCTATGTTGATCCTGACTTGGTCTTCTGCAATCCAAGACTAGCTCACAAGTGACAAAAGCGGCTCTATTGAAAGTCATGCGAGAAGTTGCCCCATAATCCAAGTACCAGGCAGGATTGCAAGGGTAGCTTGCTCCCTCAACTCAGGTACTCTCTAATGAGTATCCATAACTTGATTCTCACGTTTGAATGGTCTTGGAGTTCATCCTCTTTCAAAAACCATGAGCACGATCACCATCTCCTTCTCTTCTTCTTCGACGACATTGGCATGTGTGGCCCCTCTCATACAAAGATCTTTTGCTTTTCTTGGGCATTGTTTAACCATGTGTCGTACTTCATTATAGTAGAAACATCTTACCTCCATTCTCCTCCTCCCTACATCCTTCTAGAGACGTCCCGCACCTTCTTAGAGAAGTGAGTTGCTTGCACCTATGAGATTGTCGTGTCACTCAACGACAGACAAATCATGAGGTATGCCTTGTTGTCCTTCGCCATTATCAGCTCTACTTGTGCACGACCTTCTTCATCAAGCTCTATCACCTCATAACCTTCTACCACTCCTCAAAGATTTTGTTCCTTCAAGATAAGCTTCATCTTCCAGCTCCACAAATTGTAATTCGTTGCCTTCAATTCGAGGCTCTATGGCTCCCTCTGTTATCATTCTTCTTCGATCAACTAGGCTAAAGCAGGCAATTTCTCCTCATGAATTTTCTTGAGGATTTGGCGTAATTCGCGCAAGAACATATCAATGGTGTGATGATGAACAGGACACGGAAAAAAATTCGATCATGTGAATTCGTGTGTCTCGAATGCTTGATCAGCTACAGGATTGCCACTGCAAGCCAATCTCAATAACTAGAATGCACCGCAAAAACAAGCAATCACCATTGTCAGCATAAACAATTGAATCACCAACGCATGCAAAGATCGTAGACGCACAAATAAATGTGTTCATTCACATAATCATCTTATAAAAGAGTATTCAATGTATCAAGAACCTACGTGCTACATTGTGTATCAAGAAACAACAAAGGCATGTGACCATCACCAAGTCGTGACCGTTAGACTACATAACCATTTTGGCTAACACAAGAACAATTTACTATGACATTCAATTTGTACTGATTACAAGATGGAAGATCCCATTAAAGTTTTGCTATCATGTGCAACTATTCATATGCACATCTCAAGGAGCAGCCATAGCCAAACGAAAGGCTCACCTAAAGTGTCTTAGGCACCGCCTACAATGAAATTGATAATTGTTCATTATTAGCCAAGTTTTTCTACATTGAGTAAGTCAATCAATTAAGCACCATTGAGCTGGCTTTACTTGACAAGCTAACTTGTCAATGCTCTATTATCTTTGGATTCCTTCATTGGAATAAGATTTCTATCAAGGGCCCGTGGGGCCAGGGCTCCCATCTTAGTCCCTCTGTGTCATTTTGTTTGTGAAATCTCTCTCTCTCTCTCTCTCTCTCTCTCTCTCTCTCTCTCTCTCTCTCTCTCTCTCTCTCTCTCTCTCTCTCTCTCTCATTGTGAGTACCACGGTGATTAAGTCAAACATAATTAAAGGCTCATGCTTACTCGTTCCTTCAAAATTATCAGTACAGTACGCACCCATTTAAGGTATGTTTTGATGCGAATGTGTTAGAGTGGCTGCCCAATATAATGTGCTTTATTTGAAGATATATGTAACGCCCCACGAAAATATACATGCATCACTAGAGGTGTTCAGAGGTTCAAAAGAGGTTAAAATGTACATGGACCCTATCTCTAAAAGAGTGATAGCCTGTAGGCACCTGGTATTACGAGAATTACCCCTTTTTAAAGCCCAACAAACAATGTTGAACCAGTTTCAACATCTAATTATAAACTCATTTGAGAGACCATAGAAATGCAAAATCGTAAGTATTGTTGACAGAGAAAAGGACTTCACAATCACAGTGACAGATAGTGGTTGTGGCAGTTAAACAGATTTGGGTTGCACAACTCTTAATACACAACTAATTTCTGGAAAAACATTTAAAGCATCAATAACACAATCTTTGGCGTTCTATTCTTGAGGTAAAAACCTTTCGGGACTTCAAAAGCTTGTTTTCAGACTCTGCTTTAGCTCGCATCTGCCTGCGCCTGAGAATCCCATGATACTGCTTTGCATTAACATAAAGAGTTTCTTCTTGAATCATTTCAGAGGGCAAGGGGATTCGAGCTTGCTCTATTCCAGGTATCTGTGGATAAATTTGAAGTTAGAAGAATCTACTCATTGAAAAACAAGTTCATGTAGAAAAGCAGAAAAAACTGGTCAAAATGAACTACATTGCATACTCTTCAACAAGTTATGACTGGCCCATAAGATGACCAGCTGAAGGTATTTGTGAGTTTAGGAGAGACAACTTGGACAAATGTTACTGTACAAGGACCGCCAGGAAAGAAAAGTACACTTTCCCATGTAATCCATCATCACATAATAAAACATAAAAATTCATATAAAACACATCGTAACCAAACAAATTGCATCAGTAAATTTATCTAGTCCGGGCCAAAGATATACAACTTATTGTCCTAAAATAATCTATGCATCAGCCTCTATACAGATGTTTACTTCAGGAGGTTCCAAGCATGATTCTTGTTTGAAAGGTGATTAGATCATAAAGAGATACTCACAGCAGCTCACTAATGAAAGCTTCAGACAGCTGAACTTCATCGAGAGCCTCTAGACACAGACTTGCTTTTGATCTCACAACCAATTTTTGACTTAAATAACAAAGACTGTTTCATAGCATCTATTAGAACTTAAAGATCTATATACTTTTTTAGCACTACAAACAAAAACCTGTACAAAGATGTCTCTGTAATACACTGACAAACAGTTCCATGTGAAAACCTCACTATTGCTTACCATATTTTGACCCCCGTAAGATGCAAGAAAACTTGAAATATGAGAATCTGTGTGGAAACTGTTCATTCCTACCTGCAAACACAAGAAGAGAGGATGCTATTATCTTGAAGGTCTTGTCATGCAGGGTTGATCCAAAACAATCATGACTGCTGATGAGCAAATCGTAGATCTGAGTATCAATAGTTTTCTTCCTAGTAAGCTCATTGTTTATGTATATATATCTAATAAAGCTCTCTCAATCCCCTCTGGATGCTAGCCCTCTGTAGAATACTTAACAGTAGTCTGCATTTTCAATTGAAGGGCTGGGTGTGATTGATACCTCGGAAAGACCAAGCTCAAGATGAGTGTGAGGTAAACGGTATTCCCCAGGAGGGAGAACATTTGGAGGAATCTGCAACTTTTTTTTATCCTCAGATTTCGCAATATGATAGCCTGCAGGTAAGCCATGGCAAACAAAAAATGATGCTATCTTTCAAACAGCATATGTCTCTGGTCATAAGTTGCAGAGATTTCAAACAAGTTCACTACATGAGTGACACAAATGCTTACTGAAGAGATGCCAATGAAAAGCTTCACAAAATACACCTGGCTAGAAATTCATAATAACAGGAAGAGGTGCATTAATTGAGAGAGAGAATTCTAGTCTCAGCAGCTCCATGCAACAAAATAAAGGAAATTTCCGGCATGATCATTTGAAGTCAAGGACCTAAGCAGATGTTTTATACCTGAAACAAAGAAAAGATAAGTTCTTAATGTCAACCACAGGAAAACTAGATCGAAAGAAAGAAATAATCGAGTTATTGATTATTTCAAAGACAGTGTTCGAGATAAGTACCTCATAACCAAGGGAGGGATTTCCCTTGATCCCAGTTACATCAACATTCACGGTGAATAGTCATTTTAGTGTATTCTAAACATCAATGCTTGGCTGGCCGTCTTAGTTCATTTGATACCATCTTCCTAATAATGTTGAAGTTAGGTACTCGTGAAAAGATTTCAATAGAAGCACAAAATGTAATAATATATGTATCATAATTAGTAGATTTTCTTCCAGTAAGAAGATTGTCCAGGCAATATTCTCACTCTTAGCACGTTTGCCAGTGAGCCCCTAAGATCCATGGTGACTGAAAGAACCATTTGACTCGAAGGCTGTTTTGTTTGATGACTTGCAGCTATGTATGCTTCCAATTAGTTTAGTCAACAAAAGGGTAACTCAGGACCAATGGGCCAAGCAGAAAGCATGGTTCTATTACACTTACCAAGTAACTTCTCTAAGCAATCTAAATCTTGACAGGAGGGTGGTCCATGTACATTGTAGTTACCAAGGTGATAAAATGGGAGGTTTAACAAAAGGGGCCAAGCACAATGACATTCTTTAGTCAGACTATGCTCCTGGATTCAACCTTATATGCCGCGTTTCAAGCCATTTCTACAAGGTCAAGCTCTTCAAGCGTCTTTCTTTGGACATTGGCCACCAGTGCCTGAAACGTGTTCAAATTATCCCATTTATTCCTGCGTACAAGTTCATATGTCAGTTTTTGGATGTCTTTAAACTTGTTTGCCCGGAAAGTCTCTTTTTTTAAATGGAGTTCTCCAGTGGTCCATGGGAAAAATAAGGACTTCCTCCCTTTCATACTTACTATGAGGTGCCACCCATCTAGTACATGAGGTGGCGTGGGTCTCTTGCATATAGGGGCAAGGGCAAGTGAAAGTGGCTCTTTGGAATTGGGGACCTTGCCTAGCATGTTGAGTTCCCAAGAGCAACCCAAGGAAAATGGACTAATGGTATGGTGAGCATTTATACAGGCCAATCAGCATGCAACACTCCATTTAACACTTACCAGCCTGGTGTGAAAGAGGGGTGGTTGCATTGCCTGTCATCTCACTTGCCAAAGATTTTAGAAAAGGATGGCAAAATAAAGGGCTAGGCAAAGCGAGTCACCACTCTTGTGATCGTTTTTGGAAGCTCGCTTGAAGGTTGAAGCTGGGTTGGAAGTTCATGTGAAGGCTAAAGCTCTATACTTTGCTGCCTACCTATATTCTATCAAATAATAAATTTGGGGGCCGAGACTTCTTCTTTTTTGTAGCTTCCTCTTTCCGAACCTTATGCCAGCCTTCTCTTTGGCTACTCCAGTCTTCGACTCTCCGCATTTGAGTTTGAACTCAGCCCACTCCTTGTACTGTTTTGCCCACTACAATTTTTAACTACTAGTTGGATTACCACTACATTCAAATTTGATGAACAAAGATTTACAAGAAATGAAATTCGCTAGTATTTTTGACGTTTACAAACATTATTATATATCAATGTTATGTCTAGAATAATACCCAGCATAACAAAGGAGACATGCAATCTTCAACCCTATGGAGTCCAACCACAACGTTTTAGAGGATGTACAAAAATGTGTACAAGTGCTGCAGGACACATTAGGAGGATTTTCCCAGTTTACAACACCCTTGCTCACCAAACCAATTAAAGTTGGGTCAAGTCACATGACGTGAGCACCAAGTCACTTATGTGGCATCTTGGCATGGCTCTTAAGAATTCTTTTTCCATGAGCTATGTTGGTCATGGCTCTAAGACAAACAACTTCAGATTATTTATGCTAGGCATTGCTCTTTAATCGTATATACATCCAGGTTTGTTACAACCTTCCAGGGTAGTGTAGTACCATCTTGTTTTTTCACTAGATGCGGTTCAGCTGCCCAAGCACAAATTGAACAATTTTGCTGCTCAATCCCTTCATCAAAATTGTCTCTCTTTTTAAACATAAATCATTAATGCTTGCAGTCTATGAGTTTTGATTTATATTGTGTAATCTAATTCCTGAAAATCCGTCAGCCATTTAGCCACATGTGTAGGCAGGTATAATTTGTTGATCATCAATGTCACAGCTAGTAAAGCCACATGTAATATCACTCTTTGTTGTAGTAGTTAATACCTTGTAATAGCATGAAAACTCCTAAACATTTACTTTCTCCTGTACACTAAGTAAAAGAGTATATGGCATGGCCTAACTTTCAATGGGCTATGTCCAAATGGATTACGTTATGTTTAGTTCTCAGCAACTACAATGGAGAAAAAATGATGAAAAAAACAGGCTAGAAGTATGTTAAGAGTGGCAATGTAGATTAAAATTAATCTATTACCTTTCTTCAAACTTCAAAGCCTAGTAAAAAAAACTGCATTTTCTTCATCCTTTGTATATCAAGTCTTAAAATGTGATTCATCAAGCCTCATGACAACCTTCTATTTCTTATGTTGACAAGGACATCTTGATGTTTTTTCACTATTCATATAAGTCCGTTTATTATCATTTAAGCCTTTTGTAAAATCTATATGAATCCTAGTTTTATCATCATATGCCAAGTGAAATCAATAGGATCAATGAAATCCAAGCTTCACAATTGTTATATCACGTGTGGAATTAAAGTGTTTCATTAGGCTCTTAGCTCGCAATCATTGAATGATGTTGCGAAAAGGTTCAATATTGGAAAAAGCTTAATTTTTTGGATTGGAATGTCTCACAATGTTGTCTTGCTTGTTGTAGCAACAATGATGATCTACCCTTGTTGGCAAAAAGATGATAGTTGATATGAGTTTATTTCTAATGCAACTATTTCTTTAGACTATCTTATGTATTTCATTTGAATAATATATTGATGCATTTGCTAAGACATCCTTATGCAAGGGTTAGAACACCAAACATTATTTTTCTCTAAAGATCAATTGCAGATGGATCCACACAAGGTGGAGGTTATTTTCTATTGGGACACACCTTGCACTATTAGAGATGTGAAGTTGTTCCTTGGTTCATTGGATGGTTTTATGTTGTCAATTCATCAAGGGATATTTACATGTTGTAACACATTTGACAAATGTCAATAAAAGAGGGTCTAAGAATAGATTGCTCAAGGAAACATGGGAAGACCTTGAGCAATAAACCTTTTGCCCAGTTCAAGCGTGAGATGATTGATGCCCTTGTCTTGTAAAGAGTGAATGTAATTGCACTATTTGCTTTTGAAACAAATGCAAATAGCCTTGACCATAGGTGTTGTGTTGAGCTAGGCTATAGTTTTTTGCACAAAAAGTTTGATTGTATGCCTTTTTTTACGCCTTAAGGCATGGTGCCACTATTTATGTGATGCTAAGTTTACTATTTATACGGAAAACTATGAGTTTTTTATTTCTCATGCAACGTTGCTTACATAGTGGGACAAACTTGTATATAACTTGATCAAGTTGGATAAGGTAAAGCTTGGGGATCATGGACCACAAAAAGTATCTGAAAAGAGGAAACTTCACTTGAGAAGAATTAAGTTAGTTCCTTCAATGATATATTGCCAAAAGTCTCAAATCTTTTATTCGAAAAAGCTCATGTAGTCTTCTTTCTTGAAACATCTGCATAGCACCAATCAAAATAGGAAACTTAAGGCTCATGACCCTAGAGCTACAAACAACTCATCGAGGAGATTATACAAATTGTCGAGTATCAACCATGCTCAAAAATATCTCATTTTCCACTACCTATCGGCTATAGTCAATGACCCAAAAGCAAAATCCTTTTCATACATACTTCTAAGATTTCATGGAACTTTTTCTTTGAGAGGATGGCCTACATTTTTCTAACCAAATCTTTTTTATCACAATCTCAAATGGTTGCTTTGATAAAAGCCTAACCATGTCCTCCTCAACAAAAACATTTGGTGGTCTAAAGTTCTAAACCACAACAACAAGCCACTCTCAATCCTAGTCTAGCCACCTCCCTAACAATCAAAAACTTAATCACTCTCTCATGTGTTTTACTGCTTTGAGAGAACCTCATTATCTAGACGTTGTTGAATGACAAGCAACACAATTTCAAAATCCACTACCAACCAAGGTGCTAATGTAACCCCTAGAATCAAAATGGAATTCTCAATAACAAGATCTACACTAAAATTTGCATCAATCCTTGAAGACATCGTGACACCTTCTACAACAAGAAGTGGAACTTATATTGTTTTGAACCATTTGATTTTCCATAATTAACAAAATTCATATTCTTAATTACAAATCAAGATGCCTTTGAAATCATCTCATACTTGCAACTAGTTCTTCTCTTTCTACTTTCAAAAGGAGTGCAACTTTTTCGTAAGTAAATTAGGTGATTAATTTGCAAGCTTCTCAAAAAGAAGGAGCGTACCTTTGTATTCATGCCACAGCATGTCATCGCTGTTCTTGCACAAAATCAAACAAGGACAATTTCAATGTTTGAAAGGTAAATTCATTTATGAAATAAATTTTATAAGTGAGCCAAAATCTTGAATTGTCCTCTTAAATTTTGACATAATTATGATTAGAAAGGTTGAAATCTTATACAATTTTTCTTGAGAGGTAACCATAAAACTTACACGCCATATGAAAGTTACCAACAGACAAGAATCTTCAACCTGATAGGAGTGTATGCTCATCTAGTTCCAAACATGCTCTCGACCTTAAGCTCAAGGATTGTTTAAATGAGGCACACAAATGCTTTTATTCTATTTGCCTTTCAATGTTGCGTATGGCAATTACTCAATGATTCATTTTTCATGAAAATTTAACTAAGTGGTGAGTTGGCCCAACCTTCCTTTCGTCTATCAAAAGTTGTTAGTTCAACCCCAATTCACCACCACACAAGTGTGGACAAACAGAAAGAAGTGAAAAATTAAGTTGCATAGCTTGCACAAATTTACTCACAAAATGGTAAACCCCTTAGAAGAGAACAGTTGTCACTTTTGTGACAACTTTGGAGATCCTACCCAATTCAACCTTCCACCTTTTGGGCTTGGGTTTGTACTGTAGTGGCCGACATTTGATAACAAAAACAAATTACTGCTTTGGCATTTTTCCAAAATGAATGGGGCACATGGATTTTATTAGCTTATTTTCCTAGGTGATAAATATTTAGTAATTCATGTCTCATGCTTGTATGTCTTCACTATTGGACCTTTTTTATACACTCTAGCGTACATTTCATTTGATTGCATTTTTTTTTTAAAGTCATATTAAGATGAGTTCTAGCAAAGTTGCACCTATAAATATTAGTTGAAAATTTGTACAACACGATGTTTTATTGATTCGATTATAGAAAGCTATTAGACTTTTCCTTCTATGATGCATAGATTATTAATGTTTTTTAAATCCCCATACATTCTAGTCTATGACCCTTATTCGTGAAAACTTGTGACATGTCATTTTTTAGTTGGGTAAAATACATAAACACTTGATTAACTTCTGAAATGACTTGTAACATATTCGCTAACTTAAAATCTTGCAATTTCACGAGTATTAAATAATCAAATTTGAAACCTTAAAATGGCTATTTCAAGCCTTATTTCTAAGTAAGCACTTCTACATAATGAACATGTGAAGCATTAATAATGTCAAAAAATATGATAAGGAACGCGTTACATTATTGATTAGACAATTGAAATGTTACATCGTGTATAAGATACTGAAATAAACAAGCATTTGTGTTTGTAACATGGATGGCAATGACAAAAGATAGACCTTATTCCATATTTGTTCTACTGTCAATTTCTTGCAATCGAAAATCAAGTCTCTAATTTAGAGCACGATTTCATTTTCTTGGATAACTAAAGTATGAGAAACATGATGGTATGTAGAAAGAGTTCATAGAATCAAATTGTTGACTAAGAATGTGTAACATGTAGACATTCAAGGAAAAAAAGATTAGGCCAGAGCTTGTAGCACAGATGAGTGAAAAAAGACAAAATAAGAGAGAGAGAGAGAGAGAGAGAGAGAGAGAGAATAAAATATATCTGAATGATCCATACAAGTATATTGATGTATTTGTACCTAAGACTACATTGATATCATCAATTCGAATGATACTACGCATAACATTTTTTCATAGTGTCTTTTGATCAGAATAATCATTCACATGTGTATTTTTCAGTATTCATGCAATTCCAAATTGGTAGAAGTCGCCTCTTGTGTATTCGTTGAGAGTATTTCACATTCACATGTTGATTTCGTGACAAAAATGGATTATTTTATGAATATTATGTTTTTTGTGTATATGGGGTAGTGTAGATGCTTTCTAGATGCTTTTTTTAAAATTACATGCGATCATTGTGTATATTTCATGTTGTAATTTTCATGAGATCATGTCTGAAGTACAATCAAAAAAACAAATATATGATTTCTATGATTTCAGTTCATTCATTGTTGCCATCTTTATGCTCCTATGATCAATGCATGTATTTTTTTACTAATTTGTTCTTATGATTGTAAAAGATTGGTGTCTTAGGATCATTTTTTTTTCACCTTTTGCATTCCAAAGATAGTGCTCAATGAAAAAAATTCTATATGTGCATCCATTAGGTAGAACGACAACTATAGAACTAAATTTAGTGTACGTGTGTGCATGTTTATCATCAAAGCACATAAAATTTATTTGACAATAGCAAATCTCATGTATGCAGAACTCATATAAAAGTTCACTTTTGTGTTATGTACAAGGTGTAGTTTTTCAATTAAGTTTGGTATGCCAAAGGACATCGAAGTGTCCTTGGATGTTACAACTCTAGAATTAAGTACAAATCTCATGTATGCAAATTCATATAAAAGTTTACTTTTGTGTTATGTACAAGGTGTAGTTTTTCAATTAAGTTTGGTATGCCAAAGGACATCAAAGTGTCCTTGGTCACAAGGCATCACTCGATGGATGCAATCTTAATTTCCACTTATTATCTACCATTTCAATTTAAAACATCTCCAAAACTTTATGGTGATAAACATCAAAATACCAAGATTTGAAATTCAAGAATGCATTTACAAAAGCAGCATCCAAATGTCCAAACAACACTTTCTTCCAAAAAACCATGGCACCCTCAACATTGTACATGGTAGATAGATACATCTTATCGAAAACATCACAAGATGCCTTAATTTCATTGTAGCTTGTGGGTATTTGTGGAGTTGAGATTTGGCTACGCACACCTCCTTCAATGTGCCTAGTCGAAATATTTCTTCCTGCAACACATTCTATAGGATATCCATGATCACGCGATATCAATTGATGGAACATCCACATCTCCAAACAACACTTTATGCCACAACTTCCAAGAAACCATGGCACCCTGAACATTGTACGTGGTAGATAGACACATCTTATCGGAAACCACATGCCTTAATTTGATTCTGAGTAAAACTCAGCTCGTTTAAAAAAGAAAGAGGGGTCTATGCGTCTTTGCGTAGATTACAGAGCCCTCAATAAAGTCACAATTAAGAATAAATACCCTATGCCTCGGGCAGACGAGTTGTTTGGCCAACTCGACGGGGCTAAGTTTTTCAGCAAAATAGACCTCAAATCAGGATATCATCAAGTCCTTATAAAATCGGAAGATGTCTCGAAAACAGCTTTTAGGACTCGTCACGGTCACTATGAGTTTAAAGTGATGCCACTTGGGCTCACAAATGCTCCAGCTACCTTTATGACCTTCATGAACAGTGTCCTCAAGACCATACTTGGGTAAGTTTGTAGTCGTATTTTTAGATGACATCCTCCTCTACAGCAAAACGAGGAAGGATCATCTAAAACACCTCAGAAAGGTGTTTCGACTGCTCAGAAAGCATAAGCTCTATGCTAAACAATCCAAGTGTGAATTCTTCGTTGAAGAAGCAGCATATTTGGGTCACATTATCTCTTCAGATGGGATTAAGATGGACCCAAATAAGGTTAAAGCCATACTCAGTTGGCTAAGACCTCAGAATATTTTGGAACTTCAGACCTTTCTTGGTTTGGCGGGATATTACAGACGATTTGTCAAGGAATATGCTCAGATAGCAGTTCCCATGACAAATTTTCTTAAGGGGAAGGGAAAGGAGTTCATTTGGGAGTCCGCACAGCAAGAGAGCTTTGATGCTCTCAAAACAGCCTTAGCTACAGCACCAGTTTTAAAGGTCGTCGACCCCAATCAGCCATTTGTGGTCGAAACAGATGCTAGCGACTTTGCAGTAGGTGCTGTGCTAACTCAGGGTGGACGACCAATTGCGTTCGAGAGTAAAAAACTCGAGCCAGCTCAGACTAGGTACAGTGCCTATGAAAATGAACTCTTTTCTATAGTCCATGCCCTTAAGACTTGGAGGCATTATTTGTATGGTGCCAACTTTGAGGTCCTGATAGACCATGAGAGTCTAAGATAACTTTGCAATCAACCTGGCTGTGATGGATAACAACATATTGACCATTTGGAGATCTTAACCTAAGCTGTGTAAGTAGCTTAGGAAACAACGCTCATATCATTATAAATCCATAGTATGCTATACTCTGAGCAAAAATTTTAGAAAATGGAGCTATATCCATTTAAAATAATCTTAGATTGTGCTAGCCTATTTTGACAAGACAGATGTGTATATGTTTACCTTGAGCATAAATTCAGAATCACTTAAACATTGCAGAGAAAATTTTGTATTAACCAGACTATAGTTCAAGTACTTGAGTGAAATGGATATGGATATGGATATGCCTCATCTGAAG
Organism: Diphasiastrum complanatum; assembly: GCA_029204225.1. Classification (NCBI taxonomy): domain Eukaryota; kingdom Viridiplantae; phylum Streptophyta; class Lycopodiopsida; order Lycopodiales; family Lycopodiaceae; genus Diphasiastrum; species Diphasiastrum complanatum. The sequence continues at coordinate 21,852,641 of CM055101.1, forward strand.
GCTGGAAAGCTCGTTGGGCAGAGTTAATGCAAGAGTTTGACATGTCTATCAGATATAGACGTGGAAAATTCAATATAGTAGCAGATGCCCTTAGCAGAATGCCTATGACTGTTCGGCTGACCCGATACAGAGGTTTAGAAACAGGTGATGTACCTGGTACTAGGTTTATTATATGATCTACCGCTCTGCTAGGTGGTAAACCATGTGGCAAATCTTCAGGAAAAACATCTTTAAATTTAGACAATAAAGGTTCTAATTTACTGATTTTCTGCTGAATAGAACTTGAAATAGAAACTTCAGGAATAAACTGAAAGTCACATAAGAATACCTGATGGTCTTCGTCTCCGTTCAAAGCTCTGAACTGCAGACCATAGGACTGTTGGGAACATCATGCTCTCCATGCAACTGGATCCCTCGGCCTTTATGCTGAAAGCTGAGGGTGTTCTCCTGATAGTTTCTGTGGAGGGAAGGTCCTAAACTATAGAGCCAATCTCTCCCGAGAACAATGTCTGTACGATCCAGGTGCATTATCTGAAAGTTTATTTCATCTTGGTACTCCTGAATACCAAGATTCAAATTACTTACCATAGTTTCCCATATTTTTTTATCTTCACCCTTAGCTAATGAAACTATGTACCTATGTTGACTAGGTACATCTGGTAGTTTAAGCTTTTTAACCAGGGTGTAGTTGATGAAATTATGGGTTGCCCCATCATCAGCCATAACTCTTACTGACTGGTTACCAACGTTCCCATGCATACGTACTAGGTCATGCGGCCCAAAGCTGAAGGGTCTCGTTAGCATTGTAGAGGTCAGCTGGCAACAATGTTCATGATCTTCATGATACACTTTGATCTCAGAAGCTGCCGAGTCACTGGGGAAACATACAGTCTGAACAAGATGAACTTGTTTTTTATCTTTCTTATCTTTTTTAGTGAAAGGCTTCTTGGGACATTGTCTGACTGTGTGTCCCTTGCCCATACACACAAAGCACAAACGTTCTTGTTTGGCTTTCTCAAAATCATCTGATTTTAAGGGCTGTATGAGTGAAGGGCATTTCTGAGAAGCTTCAATTTAAAATTTATCTTGGTTCTTTCTTTTTTAAAATTTCTTTTTAAATTGAAAGTCTTTCTGAGAAAACTGCTCAGAAAGTGGCTGTTGTCTCGCCCTCTTCCTACCCACTGAATCATCATAGATTTGAGCATATCTGAGAGCTTGCTCAAGAGTAGTAGGCGAGTTTCTCTGAACCTCTACTTTATATTCATCTTTGAGGCCACGGACAAATCCCCTGATTTTCTGATAATCATCCATATTTTTAATCTTTAAAATTGCTTCTCGATACTGCGAGATATATTGGATGAGGGACTTGTCCATTATTGTTCTTTCCCAGGCTTCCCAGGCTCTATCAAGTTCATTTTCTGGTAGAAATTCTCTTAGGAAAGCTTCTTCAAAAGCTTTCCATGACCGGGGAGTCTGCCCAGTCTCCTGGAGATTTAACCACCACTTATAGGCCATAGGCCCTAAGGAAAGACTGGCCTCAATAGCTTGCAAATGGTCAGGGGTCTGTTTAAGAGCATGAATGTTCTTCCATTGGCTGAGAAAGGTTTGTAGAATGTCTGCATTTCTATCCTTCTCTTCCCCATTAAAAGTAGGAGGCTTTAAATCTTTAAAAACACTAGGGTGAGACCGTAAAGTCTCACCCGAAACTGATGGAAGTGGAGAAGGAGATAACTGTAAAATGGAGGGAAGGCTTCCTTTCGCGGAACTCAAAATCAAGCTTTTGAGTTCAGCGAACGAGTCGTCCACACTGGACTTGAAATTGGCTAATGCCAACTTCAGTTCATCCACTTCTGTTACCAACTGGAGAAACTGCTCCTTGCTAACCAGTTCGTCGAGTTCTTCGGCGAACTGTTCCTGTTCTTCCAATTCCATGGGTTCTTTCCCTTTACTATAAGCCAAGGCTTCTGTTTCAAGTTCGTCGAAGCCTCTCTCCGGGGGTTGATCAGGTCCCTGAGGAGTGGTCATCTTCGGAACTGAAAGAGAGGTACCTTAACTTCTGATGAAAAAGAGTTAGAAAGACTAATTTACAACTGTACAAGGGAAGGAAAGAAAACTTAGCTCTTTCTGAGAACTGTACTTCCACAGAGAGAATCAAGAAAAGCCCTTTCATCTCTTCTTCAACTGCTTTCAGACCTGTGATTCTGAGAAATCCGAATAGGAGGCACAAGATCTGAATTTTTTTTTTGCTATCCCCCCTCGTTGATCTAACAGCTTCTGTATTGGTACCGAAAAACCAGATTCGAAGCCCAAATCCACTTGCAAATCCTAGAATTTGTGATGGCACCCTGCTCGCTGATCTGTGACAGCCCTGAAACTTCCCAAAAATCGAATCAAATTTGGAAAGGATGCAAGAAAAATCCGGAACAAACCAGTTCCTACCCTCGCTGACTGGGAAGCAACCTAACTAGCCCAATTTCTTCTGATTTAGGGCCCAAAAAGTGTTCCAATTTCTGATTTTTCCTCAACTCTAGGAGCACTGAACCTATGCCAACCTTTCTGCTCTGGAAACGTTGAGAACTTGCTAAAATTTCACTCGAAAATCAGGATTGAAGCCTGATCTGGCAGCGCTGGACCTACACCTCTATTTTGCCTCAAATCCCAGGTAGAAAACAGAAGTTTTCACCACAATTTTCTCAATAAATATCCTACTGATTTTCCAGCGTTGGCCCTGCTTTGTAGATTTCTGAAAACTTGAAGAAGTTCTGAGCAATCTAGCTACTTTCTCCACTGCTGAAAACTAACTTCCCTAGGATGGAGATGGCTCTGATACCAGTGTAATAGATCCTAACACCACAGTAGGGCAAACACTAACTGATCCACCCAACCTATTCACACTGTCTTGCCCTGTTGGTCATGTACGCTGGACACGACCCTGACTGTGGTATCTGACCTATCTGTGTTCTCTAGGGTTCGGCACTAGTCACGAGCTCGTAACATCCACCCTCTTTCTTGATCATCATCTTGGACTTGGAAAGGTATCTTCATCCATATCTTGCTCTTGCTCACTACCATTTTATTAAAACTCTTCATTTGTTGCTCTCGCACTGGCACCAAAAACAACCACATGTCTATCAAAGGAAGAAATATGTGGCAATGGTGAGTGTAGCAATGGAGCTTCAAGGTTTCACTCACAATTAGCATATCACTTGCTTCTCAAGCAAATCAGTAGATATTGGCTCTACATTGAAATGAGATGAGAGAGGCATGTGGTCATCCTGCTCTTGGATCATAGTCTCACTTCTTATGTAGTTAACCAAATATTGTTTAGCTTGTGAATCTCTTAACTTTCAAAGCTAGCTAGCCATCAGGTTTGTATCATAGTTGGCAATTGATCCCCAAAGCCTCTCTATCATGTAAGAACTTGGATAGTTCTCTTTTGCACATTCTAGTCTCCAAAATGTGACTAGAACAACCACCTTATATCCAATGTAGTCATTTTTATTCTTGCGTGAAAACTAGACCACATAACAAGAGTAGATTGAGATAGCTACCAATGATGTCCTTTTTGGCTTGGGCACTTATCAAAAGTAGAAGCAAATAGCAATCAATTGCAATCATTTGCAATCAAAACGAGCAAAAATGCAAGTGAAATAAGTGAAAAGGGCACCTACATGGTTTTTAGTCCAAATCCTTTCTAAAAAAATCTCGAGGCCAAAAAGACAGGCCTGCCATTCGATGCAAAGAATCCAATGTAAAGCCTCACAACTTCTATCAGCTTGCATTCCGTAGTGGTCAGGTAAATTTTTGTTTGCTATGCTCATCATGGATTTTTTTTTTTGTTATGCTTGTCATACTCAGCTATGTTCTCTGTAAATTGTAAAGCATACATGCATTGTTATTCTGATCATTGATTGCAATGTTCTTCAGAGTCCTATGCTTGTCATGGACTTATTTTATTTATTTTATTTTATTTCTAATTTTGCATAATAACTTTTTTTTGTGTACTTTTCACACGTCTGAGAACTTCTCAAACAATGTGATTGATCTTCTAAGGTGTGTGTGACTGCACATAGATCTATCATTCAAAAGATACAAGCAAACTAACTTTAAAAATCTAAAGCAAGAGCACTCAATACATGCATCAACCATTCACCATTCATCATACACAATGAGAGGCAACTTATGATGAACAAAAAAAACTATATAAATGGCTTGCTCTTGGGTAGAGAGAGAATACAACATGTAGCTCTCGGGTAAAGAGAGAATATACAAAAAATTCAACAATTCGAGCTCACAACACACTCATTTCTCTTCAAAAAACTAAGTGTGGAATCAACTCATAGTAGCTCGACATCCAACATATGTGGGAACATATATCAATGATTGGACCACCCTCCTACCACCTCTTACAATGATTAAGCCACTTACATGCCACCTCTTATATTGATTGGACCATTTTGGTGCATCATTCACTATGATTGGTCCAAATTGACAAATGAGATTATGACGTGCAATGTCACTAGCCCTCTACCATCAAGCCAAGTGTAAGCAACCTACATTATCACGAGCTAATCCAAGTTTAAAGTTGGCCTAATCACTTATTTACAGGTTTAGTTTTGGGCCCTGGTTGATATATCAAACTGAGATGGGAATATCTGAGTGGAAGAATATGCAAGGGATTAATTCATCAGAATTAATCATAAGTGTTCTCTCAAGGGTTGTTGATGGACAGCTCTCCCTTGCAAAAAATGGGAAGAGAATTCAAAGGTAATTTTTATTTTATTGCTCGAAAATTGGCTCAATGAATACAAAGAAAATGTTGTATCAGGTCTTGTGCGTACAATAAGATACATCAGACTCCCGATCAAATTTTAATATGGCATCTATAGCATTTCTGCATTTTTTATCGGTTTGAAGGTAGTCCTCCATAGTATGTCTAGCTCCAAATTCTATGGGAGTGGAGTCTTTTACCTATACTTGGTTTCTTTTAGATGCAAAATTCTATTATATCTCTCTTTGTATATCTGCAAATCTAAGCACATTTTAACTTCCCCAAGTCTATGGTTTTGAATTTTTCTGCCATTTTTCCCTTTACATGTCCAATCAAGTCAAGACAGTTTTCAATCATCTAGTTGTCGACAAATATTGTCATGAACAGAAATTTGACACCCCCTTCTAATTATATATACATTATTGTTTGATTGGATTGGATGCATATCCAGGGATTTCAAAAGACTATCAATTTTCAAATACCAGGTTCTAGAAACCCGTTTCAATCCATAAATGCATTTATTTAATTTACACACACAACTTGGGTGCTCACCATCTTTGAAACCTTCAAGTTGCCTCATGAATATCTCTTCCTCCAAATCATCATGCAAAAATGTTGTCTTCATGGCAATAATGGATTTCCAGTCAATGATCTGATAAGCACTATCAATCATTCATCATAAGCAATCACCATAAGGAGGAAGAACACACAATCACTCACACTATCACACTGAATTAATGAAGAGTACAAATAAAACTTGAATGTAGAGAGAGAAAAGCTAGTAGTTGACTCTAGTCTAGCCTACAGCTACTTATAGCTGGTAACAGTTGTCAACCGTGATTCGTAAACAGTAATAAGTTTATCATTGGTTTTTAACACTCCCTCAATAATAAAATTACATTCTTCTATTCCTAATAAAGTACGAAACTTTTCAAATTTACATCTACCTAATGACTTAGTAAAAATATCTGCCACTTGATCTTCAGATTTACAAAAAACAAGATCAATGGCACCATCAAGTATTTTCTCTCGAACAAAATGATAATGTATTTCTATGTGCTTAGTTTGAGCATATAGAACTGGATGTTTGGCAAGGTGAATGCAGTTTTGGTTGTCGCAAGAGATAGTAGTCGCATCAAGGTGAATGCAGTTTTGGTTGTCGCAAGAGATAGTAGTCGCATCAACCTGTGGTTGACCTAAATCAACAAGCAATCTTCGTAACCATATCGCTTCTTGTGTACCTTTGTTGAGTGCACGATATTCAGCTTCAGCTTCCGTCGAAAGAGAAGGGTACTGTAGGTTGCTTTTTGCTGCTCCATGAAACTGCAGTTGTACCATAACTGAATGTATGACCACTGGTAGCTCTTCTGTCATCAATATTACCTGCCCAATCAGCATATGTGTAACCTACCAACATTGGTGCTTCAAGTTGATCATACTTCAAACCAAAATTCAATGTCCCTCGAATGTATCTGAGAATACGTTTAGCAGACTTCCAGTGTGTTTGACTAGGATCTTGCATAAATTGACTAACAACACCAACAACATAAGAAATATCAAGTCGTGTGTGTGTCAAATAGATCAAACTACCCACCAGCTACCTGTACAAGTAATCATCCACTTTCTCATATTCATCATATGCAGTAAGCTTCATGTTGACATTTATCAGTGTACTCAAAGGCTTACAATCCTGCATATTGAACTTATAAAGCAAATCTCGTGCATATTTGCTTTGTGTAAAAAAGACAAGATCTAGGATGCCACTAGCTCTCCTTGCTCCATTTTTGGAAAACCTCTCTCTGTGTTGTTTTCCCAAAATACAACCTTCACAAATTTTTCCTTCAAAAGAAATATCAGGCAATCGAATAACTAGATTATCTCTCTTAAAAATCTGTAAACTGTGAGCACTTATATGACCAAATCGTTGATGCCAAAGATCACTTCGACTATCAACAGTGCTTACCATGGCTTGAGCAAAAGATTTCACATTCAATTTGTAGAGTTAATTCTCGTTAACTCTAGCTCCTGTAGCAATCACTCTGTACTGATTCTTGATGTCCTTGACGAGACATTTGTCACTATCAAACTCAACCTTGAGTTGTTGATCAGCCATCATCCCAACTGATAGTAGATTGTTGGCTAAACCAGGTACATATTGCACAATGCTTATCATCTTGGAACCCGCTGGCTAGCTTCACTGGTACCATTCCAAATCCTTTCACATGTAGCAATTGGCCATGAGCTTGTCCAACATCATCGCCATTGTGGATTTCCTTGAATTCCGAAAACCGCTCCTTCCTCGAAGTCATGTGCTTAGATGCTCCACTGTCGATGTACCAAGTATCCATGGCTTCATCACTTGTCATTGGTGCCGTAATGTGAACTCTCACCTACATCATCCTCCTATTGATCATCATCAAATTGATGTTGATCACCATAATTGCCTACTTGCCATTTGCCTTTCCGCTGAACTAGCACTCACGTTCCCAATGACCAGGTTTGTTGCAATATCGGCAATTCCCAGGTTTCTTCTGTCTTGGATTGTCACGTCCTTGACCTTAACCTTGATGCCAATTGCCTCGATTTGGGCCATCATTGGATTGTTCTTGGAATTGTTGAAACGATCCACGATTTGAGTTTCAACCTCTTGATTGGTGTCTTCCACGACCAAATCTGCCACCACGTCCTCTAACTGCAAGAGCTTGATCAAATCCCCTGTTGCGATGACTCAAGTTCTCTTGACGTTGTTTTTCCTGCAAAAGCAATCCACCTAGCTCTTCATAGGTTGGAAGATTCTCCCGTGTGGCAATGCTTGTCACAAACATCTTACGTGACTCACTCAAGCTGCTCAATGTCAATTGAACGATCTCATGATCATGTACTCGCTCTCCAACGGCATGGTTGATCAAGGATCTCCTTTACCTTCAATAGATGATCAACAATGGTTGCACCATCATCCATTCGTAATGTGTGCAGCTTCGTCTTCAAGAATAGCACTCGATAGCTCAAACAATGCCTTCAACGTATCCCATACTTCTTTCGATCCTTCCGAATTCGAAATGTAGGGAATGATAGCATCTCTGACTGACAAGTTGATGACATTTTGTGCTTTCTGTTTCCTCCTGTCAAATGCCCACTGATCTTCTTCAATCACTGGCCTTGTTTCTTCACTTGTCGCGATCTCCCATAGCTCATTTTCCATCAAAATGTTCTTCAGTTTGAATTTCCAAACTGCAAAGTTGTCGGCTCCTTCCAATTTGCTTGACTCATTAAAGTTGTCATTACCACACTTAGATGAGTCTGAATCACAAAAATGACTATAAAAATGGAAAATTCACTGCAAAATTGACAAATGACGTCTCTGACCACTTTCCAATCCGAGCTATGGATAGAAAGTTATGCCAATTTGAAGAATTTGGCCTTAAAAAGGCTCAAAGATGTCCTTAAACCTGAAAAAAATGGCAATTATGACAAAACTGCCTTTTTCGAAAAATTCCTCCGTTGCACACAAATCTCCGATTTCAAAGATTTTTATATCATCGCGTAGGCAATTGCACCGGGAACACCAATGAATAGGGCCCTAAAGAGATAGGGACGGTCCTCAGCTTAAAGGTCACAAGAGTTGGGAGCCTTCAAGATGAAAATTTTTAATGAGAACCAATTTCCCTACCCTTCAGTCCTTTGTTAACCAGACTTCAACAACTTCAATTTTTAAAAATGACGTTTTAGGGCCCAACAAATGCTGGTCGTTGATCTGCATCCGTGAATGGATGATCTACATCGTCAATCCCTGTTGCTCTCAATCTGACGATCTGGAGAGATTTTGGTGCGCTAAAGCATACACTTGGAGACACTAGACACTTATGTACGTTATGTACTTAGTGGAATTGGGCACGCGAACCTGCCCACGACGTGTGTGTGTGTGTGTGTGTGTGTGTGTGTGTGTGTGTGTGTGTGTGTGTGTGTGTGTGTGTGTGTGTGTACGTGTGTGTGTGTGTGTGTGTGTGTGTGTGTGTGTGTGTGTGTGTGTGTGTACGTGTGTGTGTGTGTGTGTGTGTGTGTGTACGTGTGTGTGTTAGAGAGAGAGAAAGAGAGAGTCGAGCTATGGCATCGTTGATACTTCAGATCCAGAGCTTTAATCCTAGTGCGGCGGTTGTCCACGTCCAATTGCAAGCTAGATCGGCCTATCTCAGCGCCCATATGCAGGCTTTCACAGCTTCCAAAAACACTGTATGGAAAGAGATATCAAAGTTTTCTCTATGAAAACCCTAGTTGTTAGGAAAAACAGCATTCTTGCTCATTTCTCAAGCTATCCCTGAGATTTTTCTTGCAATTTCCACCTCCATTGAGGTCGCCCTACCTCAGGCTGAATAGAGTGATTTGCCGCACTTCAAATGATCTAAAAATGATGCAAGTAAATTTGTTGTTACTACTTCACATTCTCTCACTACAACTTAGCTGCAAAAATGCTCAAATGTTCACCAAACTGACCCCAGTCAGTTGCCAATGGTTTTCTCACTGTATTTGTCCTTGTCCTCTAAATAAACTCTTTGAAGAGTGTTCAAGCACTTCCTACCATGCTTCAATGCCTGCAATTTGCTCAAGAGACTGTTTTCATCAACACTGTAAGTTCTCTTGCTTTCACCTCCTGTGAAGGACTATCTCACCTCAGTACGGAGCCAGTGACAAGCCGAACCCAATAGTCAGGCACTCAGGATCAGAGGAGCTCTGATACCATGTCGATGATCTGATAAGCACTATCACTCATTCATCATAAGCAATCACCATCAGAAAGAGGAAGAACACACAATCACTCACACTATTACACTGAATTAATGAAGAGTACAAATAAACCCTAAATGTAGAGAGAGAAAAACTAGTAGTTGACTCTAGCCTAGCCTACATCTACTTACAGCTGGTAACAGCTGTCAACAGTAAATCGTAAACAGTAATAAGTTAATCATTGGTTTCTAACATTTCCAAGCCATGCTTAGCTACTACGGCAAGCAATAATCTGATGTTGGTTGACAAAAGGGATAAATATCTCAAAGTAATGTATTCTGTATTTCTATGAGTGCCCCTTTGCAATCAGTCTAGCCTTGTACATTTCCACAGTGCCATCGACTGTGGTCTTCCTTTTGTACACCCATTTATTATTTATCACCTTTCTCCCTTCTAGCATCTCAAAGCAACACACGGGAACTATATTGAATAATTGAAGAGTAAGTACACGTAGTGAGCACTCATTTTTGGGGGGGTACCACTGCATGGTAAAACGGTACCCCGTTACACGACAATTGTCCCAACTCTTTGAACTCGGGTGTCATTAACGTGGCAGTCGTCACTGTAGCATGCACTCTCCCCTCTAGCATCTTCAAGCAACACACAGGGACTATATTGAATAACTGAAGAGTAAGTACATGTAGTGAGCACTCATTTTTGGGGGGGTACCGCTGCATGGTAAAAAGGTACCCCGTTACACGACAATTGTCCCGACTCTCTGAACTCAGGTGCCATTAACGTGGCACTCGTCACTGTAGCATACACTGATATGTCTTAATGGAACATACAAGGTTCCTTCTAGACTACTATCATTACCTTGTGTTTTCACTATTATCATTACCTTGGGTTTTCAAATGGATGGTGCCTATACCCTTGACGTCATGTTGACTATTTTCACCCAACATCACATTTATGGATCAAATCGTCCATAATCTCCCTCCAGGAAAGTGCCGAAACAACCGTTCAATTTGACAATCCTAAAGATTTTGATAAGGCCTTTAAAACTTTTCAAACATGGGATATGGAGAATAAAAAAGAAGCATATGCCGATAGATATCCAAAGGAAGATGATTTACCACCAGGCTCGAAGTTAGACGGTCTATCTAAAAATCGGTTTCTAGAAAACTGTCGCTTTGAACCAATTGACAGTCAACACTTTTGTTGTGCTTGCAACGAGGTGGTTGTTGAAGCGTTAAGAACACGAAGATTATTACTAACTACTTTTGAGTCAGGGTTTAGATTTATCCATGCAAGAATCTGCATTTTCCGAGATCAAAGTCGCTACATTTTGGAATCTGACAGATTGAATTTTGAACCGAAAAATAAGATAAAGAAGAGCACCTTGGCAGAGATCATGGGACGTGGACGCACTCTTTGGGTCAAATGTGAACGACCAAGATATATCAAGGGCCTCAAACTCTCTCCTGAACAAAGAAAGAGAATGTGCATATTCTATCTCGGATTAAGAGGGGTACTTGGCAATGAGATAACTGGGACACTGTCAGGAAAGGTGGCACTCAAAAGCTTGTATGACAAGTTTGAGGAATACACATGAATTCTCCTACGATCTGATGAGACATTCAAAATTTTTTTGAATGTTTTACTGTGCAGCCCCTGAGTTCACAACTATGCTAGAGTTCTAACAACAAGTGAAAAATCTTTCTGACAACTAATCCCTAACTAAATGATTCGCTATTGGTAATCGACAAGGACATTTTTGTCTTGAATGAGAACGTGCAAGTGCGGAAAAGTTTTGCAATTCAGATTCTAACATACCTAAAATCTGAATTATTTATAACAAGAGAGAAATTATTTCGGCAATGAGTTCAGACCCATGCGTGTAGTACCTCCTTAAGATCATGAAAAACAACAAAATTCCTTATTATGAATGAAATTCTAAAATAGTGTCATACGTATGCCTTCCCAAACTATGCCATGGTTTTGCAAACAGATATATCATTGCACATGATCCCTTTGCATGAACATCTGAACATTCCCTACACCTCTTGTGAGATGTTCCCTCATTCTTTATCATTATTCAAAGACTCAAATCTCAAGTCCTCCAAACTCATAGATACGCTACTAAAGTGTTCAAGGGGCTAGGTTTGTCACCATAGGATTAACCAAGTAGAAAGAAGAAGCTAGCGAAATTAGAAAACGTAAATGAAGAACGCAAAACAACAGAGCATAGCATACAAGGTTGCAACTGTGCGAGACAATATAGTGAAACAAAAGACCAGATGGAACACTGTTCGCCAGCAATAGTTAGAGAAACTTACCAGGTTCGTTTGTTGCAGCATGCATTGTTGTCAGCAAATATAAGGTGTTTACTGCTTTCAAAAGTGCCGGTCAAGGGCTTTGATGAGATACCACTGAAGAGGAAGTGCTCGGTTATTTAACTCTTTGATGTTATAGTACCTTCAGACAAGATTATCTGCAGCAACAATTTCTTGAGTACTTCATTACAAATCGACAGTAATATAATATGTGAATAAATGTTGTTATCGTCAAATCCAAGCTATCACAAAGTTGCAACATTCGATGACAGTCTATTCTGCTTCGATTTTGAAAATATTTGCCAATTCCGTTTATATGACGTGAATGTCTTGTATTGCCAACACGTTGTTTTTATGTCTGCTTCTTGCTTTGGCATGTCAGTTCTTAAGTGGCTTAAAAATTCTGTGTACTTAGAAAGGTCATATTGCAGCACATAATTAGGAACGGATAACACAACAATCCCTCTCAAGAAAAGGCCAAATTGCACTTCATCAATTTTCTCTCCGTCACCAGTAGACTAGCTAATTTACAGTGAGGCTCGGTAATCGTAGAAGATGAAACCCCTTCTTATATTCTTGCACCCAATTTTCTGCTCCACATAAATTCTTCCTCAAAGAAGACAAGCTGTGAGCACTTAAAACCCTAAATTTACACAAATATGTGTGCCTGCTTGGTCCCTCACACACCCTCTCTCTCTCTCTATCTTGAGTATGTACGCTTGACATCGGAAGCATTTAGACGGGAGCCATTATAATCCCCAGGCCCTAATTAACACAATAATAAAAAGCAACACCTCCGATGGAAAGAAATTTTTGTTAGGAGTAGTACAAAAACTATAACTAGTACCGGAATGAGACTGTCGCCCTGGAATAGGACTACATGAGCCACTAAACCGTACCTGACGAGAATATTTCCTAATTCTTCCACTCCCAAAAGCAGCTCCAGACATCCCATTCAGTCCTATCTCTTTTGCATTTCCTAACGGCTACTACTCTGCAGATCTTTCAGCTCGCCTACAACGCGGCACTTAGATGGTTTGCCTCTTCACTCGCTGAGTAGCAGCTACAAGCCACTCCCCTGTCGAGAACGATCTTCATCTCTGTCTTCTTCTCTCTCTTAAGACCATGTGTGAGGAAGGGTCGTGGGATAATTACAGGCCCAGTTTAGCCCCTGCCAATCAAACATATCCACCTCCTCAAATCCTCCGCCAATAGGCCATTCCTGCATACGTGGATGCCATGTGGACAATTGCAATGACAAAGCAAAGCGGTTGTCGTAGTTGGCTATCAGTGTAAACAAAAGTTTCAAAAAACCATGCATTTACTGTAGTAGTTTATAGAACAAAAAACATGTACCATTGTTGGTATTAACAAAGTTAACCATGACTAAAACTAAAAGCATTTGTGAGTTATTAAACATATATAGATACACAACTATATCTACGTTGTCATGTTCATGTTAAAACTTCGTTTCTTCATTTAGCATTGCAATGGCATTATCAGCAGAGGTAGAGCATTCCACCATTGGCAAGTCAGGTTCTTGAAAGGGTTCCATACAAAGTTGTGAATTACTTGCATCAGTTCTAGCAATCTGAGTAAAAATAGGCGAGCAGGTATAGAACTACAACATACAATTTGAACAAAGGATTTAGAAAACCACATACGGAAAAAGCGAAATAATTGAAGTAAATAAGAAATTGCATTCTATCAAAAATACGTATATGTACTGTGTGCAAGGCATCTCCACTCCAATAAGATTGTTTTGACCATCAAGTTGATATTTTGCTTTTGTGTCAACAGCCACCATTTTCCCACGAATGGAGATTGGGTCTTTTTCATATGCTATATTTAGTTAGGTCCAATATTGTTTGGACCCATTCATCATAAATATTCACCGCCACAATTTTACCATTATCATCTTCAATTTCTGCCGTAAGCACACCCACTTTTTTCAACAATGTGATATTGTCACATGTACGGCAAAAACATGTTGTGAATGATTTTCTAGTGATCTTCTTTGATTGGCAAATCGAACAAACAAAGTCGATCGGTGGAGCATTTATATTTGTAATTTTCAATGTTCCGAATACCTACATGCATACATTTTCCAACATTTGTTTCAAGTTTATACATTCGAAGCATGTAACATAAAACAATAACACATGCAAGGAAACACATAAAAGATAAATGTAAAATTGTAACACATGAAAGTTTTTCAAGTACACCTCCATTTCAACAGCTACAGCTTGAGCAACATGGAATTCTTGGACATCCAACAAAAGCTTTTGAAATGCCAAATCATGGATTGCCGCAAAAATTGTATAAGGTTGTACAGTAAGTCAAATCAACCCATTCCTAAGTGTGCCTTGAACATTTTTTAGCATTGTGATAATTGGACGACCTTGTCGGAAAACTTTTTCTAGTTCAAAATATTGAGCACGAGTTGCTTCCCAAAATGAAACCTACCAAATCCATGTGCATGTTTTAAAAACAGCAAATCCGAACAACAAAATTTGTGGAAAATACAAAAACCTATTATAGCAACTTGAATGAGATTAACAACTAACCGTTTTGATGTCATTTGTCATTTTGCCATCTGCAACTTGTATATCGTATCTTTCCATTTGGAAGCCTTCCGCTTGGCCAAGTATGCCTATAACAGCAACCGCTATTGCAAATGTGCAGTAATTTGCCTTTTCTCGTTTGTCGATACTTTTTTTCCGCATTCGAAGGCTTTGAATCTTGTCAGTAGGCATGAAATTCGCAATGACATCAAACGGTTGGATTTGTGTCACAATAGAATTGTGTTCTATACCCAATATGTATTTGGCATCGCCAAATTGTAATCAGTTTTCAGGACAATGGCAAAGTTCTCAAAGCGTAAATACGATCCAATTTGAACTTTTGCTGCATGTTTATCTGCAACAGAATTGGGCATCATAGCTGTCACTGTCGACATGCCAACTCAATCGGTCATGTCACACCTGAGATATGTCCATGTTTGTCCTGGTTTTTTGTTCCCACGATCATAGTTGCCATACCTAGACAGAATAATCCCTTCAAAGGCACAGTTTGTCCAAATTGAGCAAACATCATTTACAGCTAAAATGTCGGTTCGAGGCCTTTTTGACATGTGTAATTCTGTTACATGGAAGGAAACATTATTATCTAAGCAATAAATAGTAGAAGCAATAAAACAGTATTAGAAAATCCATTAACTAACTTTAAGGAAGTCAAAATCAGGACTTGATTTTATTAGTCATAACAGAAAGTGACCCCAGTAGGTTATTGCAAATTAAAATATCGAAATAACAGAAAGTGATCCCAATACGTCATTGCAAATTGGAATTGTCAAGTATCAATTGGCAAATGACGAATCCCTCAAGGAAAGTATTGAATAGATTCATCATTGCGCGTGTTTGTATAATTGAATATTGATCGCAATGAATAATTGCAAGATGGAATATTGAAATAGTCAAATATCGATCAGTAGATCATGAATCCCTCAAGGACAGTATTGAATAGATGCGCGATTGCGCATATAAAATACCTGCATTTGTCAACGTAGTCTGCTCATCACTTTGGTATTCCATTTCTTCTTCAACTGTTATGGTAATGAAACTAGAACCTGCAATGATCAACCCAAAATACAAATATGGAACAAGCAAAAGTTACAAACGATCATGACAAATTTTAAACTGCCTAATACATTGAATATGAACGATACATGAAATCATAGGCGAACACTACAATAGTGCCAAAACTCAGCCAATCCTCTATGAACAAATACAAAACCACGTTAGCAATAGTTTAGTAACACGCACATGGAGCTTTATCGAACCATAATTTTCGTATAACACAAAATAAAGGCAATGGTTGTTTTAACAAACACGCATATGATGTGTTGTAATTTAGAACATCAAAATCTAGAACTGCAACAGGGCAAGAAACAGGGATGCTCAGATAACCCAAAATCCATGTACTTGTAAATGACCAAGTCTAAAATGGTAACACAGGTTACATCTCAAAAGCTACTTCTATGACATTGTAAGCCCTCAATGGATCACTACATAAACCATTTTCACATTCAAACACAGTAAATGCGTAACGTTTTGTCCATGACATATATGTAGAATCATAGTTAGTGTCTATTTCATAAGCATGTGGAAATCACTCATAAAATGGGTACAGAAACGCCTCCCCCCCCCCCCCCCTCTCTCTCTCTCTCTCTCTCTCTCTCTCTCTCTCTCTCTCTCTCTCTCTCTCTCTCTCTCTCTCTCTCTCTCTCTCTCTCTCTCTCTCTCTCTCTCTCATGTTTTGTGAAGTAAGATAGTGCATTCCAACTATTGACAGCAATCAAATCTAGGTATGCAAGATCTCGTAATTGCTATATTGATGGTCATTGTGGTCACTAGCTAAAAAGCAATATAATTGGACCTACAACTGATCCTGCAAGCAAACAGACCTCCAAGAAACGCACTCAACAAGACCCACAACCTACTTGCAAAGAACTACATCACTCAGTCGTACCCGCCCTCTCCAAACCTGCAAACACCCTCAAACCACACCTCCAACGACCTACAAACTTCCTACTCCACAAACCCAAACCTTGCACGCCATTCTCCCTGCCTGAATCCACACACACATCCTTCGCTCATAAACCTGACAGAGTCGCACTTGCCTGAGCCTCCTGCTCCTTCACTCCTTCCCTAACCGAACGCCCCTACACAATTCTCACCTCCTTCCGATCTAACCGAGTCCTCACGTTGCTCAGTCGTGCCTCCTTCCTTCTACTTCGACCGAATCATGACCTCACCTTCACTCCTGACAAAGCTCTACAATGTCATCCTCTCTTGTCCGAACCAAGCAAACATGACATGCTCCTAATCTCGACCGAATACCTGCTATCTGCACATGGTAAGTTTCAGATTTCAATAGCACCCGATATGGCACAAACACAGCTGTCCTTAGCACTGCTTTGTTCAATAATGGTGTCTCCTACAGAGCTTGTTTCCAACTACAGTGCAGTGCACTGCAGATCCTCAATGGTGCCTCCCAGGATCTCCCTCCATCCTCATCACGCCTACAAAATTCTGCCCACCAACTACGGCGCTACAAGCGAGGAATCATGCCGGTTCAGTTCAGAAGGTTAATTTCCATACCCAATTCCCAAATTCAGCAACTTCATGTTGCAGGTCTCTATCCATATACACTAGAATGTCCTGATTTTTTGAATGTGTTTCATGCAAAACTTTACAAAGTAGAACGCCAATTTCTGTAAACATTGGAAAAGCAATGAATCGCTGTGGCTATATCCTCTTGCACCAGTTCTAGTGCGCGAATCATTTAAAGACATGAACCTCGCAACACGACCTTCAAGCTCAGAAAAAGCGGAAGGGTGTTACCACAATAGACAATTGTCTGTCACTTACCTGGACCTCCTCGCAACACGATCTCTTCTGCACCACAATCTCTTCAACAGATGCGAGCGTACACATCTGTCTCAGCAACGAGATACAATTTGTGCTCTATCTCAGTGTCTCAGCAAGTTAGCAGTCTCAGCAGCAAGATACAAGTTGTGTTGTGAGCGTTATCACTTATCACCTGCAGTGGATGACTATGACGACATAATGATTCACATGACCTTCACGTGCACGTCCAATAATATCATTAATAAAAAATGTTTTGCAAAACTGGGAAATATCTTTTGTCCTCAAATTAACGTGATGCGAACACGTCATCGTGTGGTGAAACTGTCACAGTATCCCTGCTCAACAAGGGCAGGGCCAAAAACCAGTCCAGTCATCAAGGCTTAATGCAATGTTAAGATAAATATTGGCCAATATATGGTCGTCACTAATGGGCCAAAGTATTTGTTTTTATTAGTAAAGATAAAAGAATCCATTGGAATACAAAAGAGTGCACGTATAAAATATAAAGGCTATGCATAAGGCAAATTGAGATGTTGTACTGCAATTTTATAGCAAAGTAAAAACTCAACAAAGTAACTACTCAAAGTCTATTGTTTGATGCAAGTCATTGGCTTAGATAGTTGCAAGTGTAGGAAGTGCAATAAGTTGTGAAGTAATTGTGCTTACAACCACGACATGGCGACGTGTAGCAAGTGCTCAAGTGTATTGTAAAATGGTAGAAAGTCATCAAAAATAGTAGGACATAATGATAGATAGAGATGAGGCACCACATTTGTGAAGTGTCATTGTGAATCTTGCACAAGTTTAAAGAAAATCGTCGAATTTCTTATCGAGGCACTGTGAAGAAATATCAGATCACTAAGATCCAGCATGTCCCTTTGATGTTTAGTTATGAATGACAACTCCTATAACACCATTGACAATGTAGAAATCTTCCCACTCCTCATCAGTGGTATCAGAGCGTGCCTACTTATTGTCATAATCTGACATAGCCAAGAAGCCGTCAGATCCAGGAGGCCTAACATTCAGACTTCAGAAGCAATGGCCTTCAATCAGCAGCATGCAGAGCAAGATCTGCACAATTCTTGATTCTTTAGGATCTAACTCTCTAGCCTGGAAAGTTAAGACATCACTCATACTCAAGGGCAAAGGACTCTTTCCCTGGGTGGATGACACAGAAGAGATGCCTACGACATCAGACAAGGAGCTACGCGAATGGAGAGAGAAAAGCCATAGCCTTGCTATTATCTTCCATCGAAGATAGTCTCACACTTGACTTGACAACACTCTCCAAAGCTAAGGAGATGTGGGATCCATTGCTCAACAGATTTTAGACAAAATCAAAAAGTCAAATCACGATGCTGGAAGATCAGCTGACGAATCTATAGTGGGATGGGAAGGACCTGACTTCTTTCGAAAGGAAGATGAAGGATCTATTCCTATCACTACATAACTTTGGAGCAGAGAATGCAGTGTCAGCTGAGAAGCAGCTCACGTACCTGCTGAGAGCCTTACCCAGATCATTCCAAACGACAAGAACCCTGCTCGCGAAAGATCCTACCATGAATCTCGAAAAGGCGATTGTCGAGATTCGAGAGGAAGTCGAGGCCAGAGAACATCTTGATCACAAAGATGGTTCTGACCAGGCCCTCCACAGCAACAAAGAAAAATCCAAGAAGCAATTTAAGCCTAAAAGGGAGTCGAAGCAGCAAGGTGCAGACAAGAAGACTTGCGTGAGATGAAAAAGAGACGGGCATACAGTAGATACATGTTGGCTCAATCCCAAGATTGAGTGTATCCACTGCCACAAGAAAGGTCATGCAGCCGTGGATTGCGGCCAGAACCCGAGGAACAAATCAGCGCAGAACAGACATGAGAACAGCAACAAGAGCCCGAGAGCTCCAAGATGGGCAAAGAAAGAATGAACAGAAACTGTTCGACCGCCTACATCTGTGAAGACGTGTGTGCAGCATCAACATCTAACACACATGAAGTGATCCTAGATTCAAGAAGATTCATAGTTCTTGGAGATGGATCCAGACATCAAGTGAACAATATTGGTTCACTATGGCTCAACATCAACGACAAAGACAGACAGCTCGAAGACGTTCTGTTCGTGCCTACTCTGCAACAAGACTTGCTTTCTGTAGCAAGAATAGCAGATGCAGGGATGGTGTGACATTTTCTGACGAAGCATGCAACATGATTGACGCCAGTACCAGTACTCTGATCGCTCAAGGCAGAAGGAAAAGAAACCTATATCATCTGAAGGTACGCCTACCTGCTGATCAGGTGCATCAGACTCATGATGACTCGCCAGACACTCTGTGGCACAGAAGACTATGCCACAGGAACTCAATGGCACTTTATCAAGCAAGCCATCATGGAACGATAATAGAGGGTCAACATCTCGAATGCAACCAGTTTGACCATCTGTGATGCATGTTTGAAGGGCAAGATGTCACACACTCTATTCATCAAAGACTCCTACAAAACGACTAGGATTCTGGAGTTAGTGCATTCTGACATCTGCGGACCATTCAATGTGATCTCAGTAGGAGGTTCAAAGTATTATATAACCTTCATTGATGACTATAGTAAATTTGCCAGAGTGTATTTTATTTAGAACAAATCTGAAGCACTTGATAAATTCACATAATATGTGAATTGGACTGAGAGATGTACATGCAACAAAGTGAAGCAGATAAGAATAGATCGAGGTGGCAAATACATCTCGAATCGCTTCACTGACTTCTGCAATGATCGTGGCATCATTCACAAAAGGACTGCAGCCTACACACCACAACACAATAGCATTGCAGAAAGAAAGAATAGGATCCTGATGGAGGCAGCCAGATGTATGATGGCCTACTCGAAGTCTCCAAGGGTACTATGGGCTGAAGCAGTAGCTACAGCCGCATACATCCAGAACAGGACATGTAAGTCTGGTGTCCCTCACACGACACCACACGAGCTATGGTGGGGTAGAAAGCCCAACCTGTCTCACGTCAGAATTTTTGGTTGTGCAGCTTATGCACATATTCCTGATAAGCTTCGAAAGAAGCTTGATGAGAAAGCTGAGCAGAGATTTCTGGTAGGTTATGCCAACAATCCCTCATACTACCGAGTCTACATGCCAAACACGAACACTGTGAAAACAGTGAGAGATGTCAGATTTGATGAGAGCAGGACAATGGCCAATGACGATCCTATCAGCTACGAAGTTCTGGAGAGATAGTACTATGACCTGCCGCCAATGACAGAGGGAGCAGAGACGAGCATGAAAACGAAGATTTTTGAGTTGTCTCCCGTTCAAGTGACGAATCTGAAGAAGAAAGATTCGAGAGGCAGCCTACTGCTACAGTTCCTATAAACCAAGATGGTTCCGGATCGAGCAGAGCAGACAAAGACAAAGGCATTGTTGTCCCAAGAGAATCTCCTAGAAGGTCGACTAGACCACGAAGAGCGCCAGCAAGATATGTGCCAGGCAGTTCAGCTTCCACATCAGAAGAGTTCTGCGGATTCAGTGGCGAACCACATACTTTCGAGGAAGCGATTGAATGTCCAGAAAAGGACTGATGGATCCAAGCCATGAACGAAGAGATGGAGTCCATGAGGAAGAATCAGGTATTGACGTTGCAGCCATTGATTGTAATCTAAAGTTTTTTGTAGTTAAAGATGATTGTCATTTTGGTATGCGTTCAATCTTTAATTACAAGTGGTTATAGAACTTGAATCTTACTTTTCCTAAGTTGTGTTGGACATATACTCCAGTATCCTATAGAAGTTTAAGGATAGCTTCCCTATACTGTGATATATAGTAGGTTAGGGATTTTTCCATGACCAACTTCTCCCAAGCCTCCCAAGCCCTATCAAGCTCCTCAAAAGCCTTCCATGACTGGGGGCTCTGGCCGGTCTCCTGGAGCTTTAGCCACCACTTGTAGGGCATAGGACCTAAGGACAAGCTAGCTTCTAAGGCTTGTAAATGATCTGGAGTCTGTTTTAAAGCATGTATATTCTTCCATTTACTAAGAAAAGTTTGAAGAATATCGGTGTTTATGACCTTTTCTTCTCCGTTAAAGATTAGTGGTTTTAAATCTTTAAATAAACTTGGGTTTATTTTCGTATCTCCCGATGGGGTAGGAAGGCAAAGCTAGTCCGATCTACCCATCCAATGCACTCTCTTATAGAATTCCCCTCCTAGCCTAGTGTGAGTTTGCATGGGAACGGTAGGTGGGAATATGCTGAATCAAGTCACACACAATGTCTCATACACCATCGAAGACCTAGAGGCCATTGGGATTCTGGACGGGCCACAACACATTCCAGCAAACAGGGCAAGGACATCATACTACAGAAATGATAGAACTATAATTCCATTCTTTGTTCTCAATTCGCATGATTTCAAAGAGGATCAGTTCTAGTAAAAAAACTACCACTCTTATTGTGCAGTAATTAGCTTCATGTTAGAACATCACTAAATATTTTGTTTCTCTAGATAAATTGATCTTTATCAATCAATCATTAAACAAAATTAGTCATGCATGAATCCAATCACCAAAGAACATTATGGATCCTTGCAACTATCAAAGCTAGTATGTGAGCTAAGCAATAAGTTATATGATTCACCCATGCAAATCATTCCACATTATTGAAAATTTCCCCAAGAAGACTGGAAATTACGAATGAAATCACACAATTCTCAACATCTTTGATCAAATCAACTAAGTAGAAGAGCACTCTACCACCATATTTGACAAGCATGCTTTAAATCGGAATTAGTGAATCCAAAGCCAAACTTCTCTTGAGAAATCAACACTCCAATCTGGGATACAAATCCATGTGCTTTCACTTTCCAATCCGATGTAGAGCTTGTCTCCAATCCCATCCAATACTGCATATTAGCCGAGTTCTGATACCAATGTAAAGATCACTAGGGAAAACCCCTAAGATTAGGATAGTAAAACACAACATGAGACATGTATGAGCAAAAGCTCCCAACCAATACTAGATCAATCCTGGATCTAGGCCCCGAGCCATGCTTGCCTTGTGAATGCCTGAGGAGAAGAAAGCATATGGTACTTGAACCAAAGTTGTTGATGAGAGAATCCCTACCCCAATATATAGAGAGTAGATTCTTGTGCATGAATCCATGCAATCCCCATGCAGTCTAACTATAAATAGGTCATAGCTCTTCATGTAGTCCTCTTGCCTATATCTGTCACACGTACATGCACTACTCTATATGTCCAAATTAGAGTGTTAAGGTTATTAGACATGGAATTAAATCTCGATGTGACCAATAATCTCGAACACCAGCGGACCGGTCTACCATATTAGGACTACTCCATGTCCTTAGCTGAATATGGCCGTAACAACGCCCATGCATGCAATTTCACCCCTTTGCCGCATAAGCCTCAACAAGCAATCAAAAAATGTGTATGATAGCTTGTTTTAGAGGTTCAAAAACATAAAAATCATCATGTATAAGCTTTTCCAACAAAGAGAGAATTGAAGCACCAAATGTTCAAAAAATTATAGAACACTAATTTTTGAGCTTTGTTCGGCTCGTACCTAATGTGCATAGCTACTACATAGCTTCTAACCATTCTAAAAAGTGTGCATGAAAAGTTCATGGCATAGCAATCGACACTTGCGTATCAAAAACATGAATTTTTTATTATTATCAAAAAACCATGTTTTTGTAACAAAGTCCTAAAAATGCCAAGAGGCATTGGTCGATGGAAATCTCAACTTTGACTAGTCAACTAAAAATGCCGACTTAGTGGAGATGCTTAAACAATGGAAATATCGAACCGAAAAAATGTTGATCGACATTTGTAAGCATTATGATGGTACCACTTAGAATGGAACTCTTCCTCTGCCTAGTCTAAATCTTTTAAGGAATGCTCTCAATTCGGGCTTAATCAAAAAGTTGTCGATGAAAGTGAATGACAGAAGATAGAATGTAAAAACACATGGAAAAATGTCGTGAAAGTTGATATCCAACGCACTAATGGTGGAACTTAGTATGATCATAACACCTATCAAATTTCTATGTCAAATATCTAGTGCTACTTGTATAAAGTGCAATACTCTAAGTTGTTAATTCGCATGTCGAACTACCATATTTAGTATCAAGTACTTATCCTAGCAATAATCATAGTTTCCAAGTACTTGTCAAATGATGCTCTATATTTATACATGTATACAGTCAACACGATGACAATGATATGATTTGAGCATGATTAACAAGTAGAGACATTGTGAACAATGTTGAGTGTTTGCACAATAGTTTTAGTCGTCCTAGTATTGTATTATCATTTTTCAAACTAATCTGAGAAGTTCGCGCAACACCTAAATGCTTTCGATCATTGGAATACTGCAGTTTCATTATTGAATGGATTACCTTTCAAGGAGAATTTCAAAGATCTTAATGCATGAATGATGCATACTAGCTTTCTCTTATTTTCACAATGGCTTATTTTGTGGGACACCCTGGATGTGCATGTTTGCCACTTTGATTTGCTGCCAAAGCTTGGCAATGTTCAGGTTCTTTTAGACATCCTCACCCAGTGCATTGCTTAATGGCCAGATTATATTTTGCCGTTTGTTTTCTCCTCTCTAGATGTTTTGGCTTTGCTGCAAGAATTCAATAATACTTTATTAGGTGTTATGGGAATGTGATGGGTCCAAAAATCTTTGACACACCCGACAAACAGTCACCAAGAGACAAGTCTCACTTCCCACTTCTTTCTGAGGTGTTAGTCCTATCTGCACAACTTCCAATGCCCAAGTTACTTTTCTAGGAAGTTGGACCCTTGTTGTCTTTGCACCTATTTCTTGGTTTTAGCAAGGTAGTTAGCTTGTTTTTCTTGATTCAATAGCTCATGTTGAAACAAGTAATCTTCATTTTCAACCACATCTTGTGTGGCTAGAGATCTTCCATCTATGAGAGTTTATTTGCCTTTCTTCAAGAATTTGCTCAATCATTGGTAAACTCATTTTTAACAATAGCTTATGGAGCGGTTTCACTCTCACACTTTTACACAATTCCTTAGTGATTCTCCTTCCAACAATGCTCGAGCTCACGAACGAGACTTGTGGTGCCTCACCTTTATCTATCATTTTAGCCTACTATCGTCAATGATTTTCTACCACTTTACAGCACGCTCAAGCACTTGCTACACTTCGACGTGCTATGGTTGCAAGAACGATTACTTCACAACTTACTGCACTTCCTAAACTTGCAACCATCTAAGCCAATGACTTGCATCAAACAATAAATAATTTATACAGGCACTCTTTTGTATTCAAATGGGTTCGAGGGTTTTCTAACGTTTAACAAGGCCCATCAGTGACGACCATATATTGGCCAATATTTATCTTAACATTGCATTAAACCCCTGACGACTGGTCTGGATTTTTTGGTTGTCCTGTCATTCCAATTGTCCACATGGCATGGCCTATTGGCGGAGGAGTTGAGCAGGTGGATATGTTTGATTGGCAGAGACTAGAATGGGCTTGTAATTATCCCACGACCCTTCCTCAAACATGGTCTTCAGAGAGAGAAGAAGACAGAGATGAAGATCGTTCTGCTACTCAGAGAGAAGAGGCAAACCATCTGAGTGCCGCGTTTTAGGCGAGCTGAAAGATCTGCAGAGTGGTAGCCGTTAAGAAATGCAAGAGATAGGACTGAATGGGATGTCTGGAGCTGCTTTTGGGAGTGGGAGAATTAGGAAATATCCTCGTCAGGTAAGGTTTAGTGGCTCATGTAGTCTTATTCCATGGCGAGAGTCTCATTCAGGCACTAGTTATGCACTGGTATAATTTTTGTACTACTGCTAACGAAATTTTCTTTCGATAAAAGATGTTGCTTTTTATTATTGTTTTAATTAGGGTCTGGGGATTATAAGGGCAGTGGTCTCATCCTGTCGAAAATGCTTTCGATGTCAAGCGTACATCCTCAAGATAGAGAGAGAGAGAGGGTGTGTGAGGGACCAAGCAGGCACACATATTTGTGTGAATCTAGGGTTTTTTAAGTGCTCACAGCTTGTCTTCTTTGAGGAAGAATTTATGTGGAGCAGAAAATTGGGTGCAAGAATATAAGAAGGGGTTTCATTTTCTATGATTACCGAGCCTCACTGTAAAATAGCTAGTCTACTGGTGACGGAGAGAAAATTGATGAAGTGCAAGTTGGCCATTTCTTGGGAGGGATTGTTGTGCTATCCGTTCCTAAATTATGTGCTGCAATATGACCTTTCTTAGTACACAGAATTTTTAAGCCACTTAAGAACTGACATGCCAAAGCAAGAAGCAGACATACAAACAACGTGTTGGCAATACAAGACATTCACGTCATATATTATTTTCAAAATTGAAGCAGAATAGACTGTCATCGAATGTTGCAACTTTGTGATAGCTCGGATTTGACGATAACAACATTTATTCACATATTATATACAATACTGTCGATATGAATGAAGTACTCAAGAAATTGTTGCTGCAGATAACCTTGCCTGAAGGTACTATAACATCCAAGAGTTAAAAAACCGAGCACTTCCTCTTCAGCGGTATCTCATCAAAGCCCTTGACCGGCACTTTTGAAAGCAGTAAACACCTTATATTTGCTGACAACAATGCATGCTGCAACAAACGAACCTGGTATGTTTCTCTAACTGGCGAATAGTGTTCCATCTGGTCTTTTGTTTCTCTATATTGTCTCGCACAGTTGCAACCTTGTATGCTATGCTCTATTGTTTGGCCTTCTTCATTTACGTTTTCTAATTTCGCTAGCTTCTTCTTTCCACTTGATTAATGCCTTCCTTTTATTTTATGGTAACCTAGCCCCTTGAACACTTTAGTAGCGTATCTATGAGTTTGGAGGACTTGAGATTTGAGTCTTTGAATAATGATAAAGAATGAGGGAACATTTGATAAGAGGTATAGGGAATTTTAAGATGTTCATGCAAAGGGATTATGTGCAACGTTATATCTGTTTGCAAAACCATGGCATTATTTGGGAAGGCATACGCATGACACTATTTTAGAATTTCATTCATGATACGGAATTTTGTTGTTTTTCATGATCTTAACTTTTAAGGAGGTACTACACGTATGGGTCTGAACTCAATGCCGAAATAATTTTTTTCTCTCTTGTTATAAATAATTCAGATGTTAGGCATGTTAGAATCTGAATTGCAAAACTTGTCCGCACTCCGCATGTTCTCATGCAAGACAAAAATGTTGTCGATTACCTATAGCGAATCATTTAGTTAGGGATTAGCTGTCAGAAGAATTTTTCACTTTTTGTTAAGCAAGTATTAAGATTGAAAGATAGATTAAAAGATGAATTAGCAGAATCGTATTTGAAGCCCTCATGTGCAACAAGTATGGTATTGCAAATTACATATTGCATTTGGTAGGATCGCTGATCACAGATAGCTAACTACATTTGTGTTTTATTGCATTTTTGTGTATCGTAGCTCGTAGATCGCAGGTCACATTTTCCTTATACCACGTTTTCTTAGTAGAGCGATATACTAGTTTTTGTGTCTGGGCTCTGGTGTAATGCTCAGTGATATTTGTTTGTATGTTTGATCTAATTTTTGATATTCATTGTCTATTGTAAGGGTGAATAGGTTGATGCAGTGATTAGCTACTCCATAACATGAACAAATAACTCTGAGCAGAATCAATTTTGCGATTGAAGAGAATTAAATCCCTATAGTACAAGAATCTATTCTCTTTATCAAATCTTTACTAAACTTATATCAATCTTGAGGATAATCTTGATGAGGATTGTTGATATGAATTTTGAGACTCTAGTTAAGGCTCTTGCAAAAGAAAAATGAATGCATGAAGACGAAGACAACAATGAGAAGGCAATGTTCACAAAATACAAAGGCGAAGGTAAGCCAAAGCATGTCAAGCCCAAGGATCACAATGATATTGATCAAAGGAAGGACAATAGTAATGAGCAAAGGAAATTTGATAAAGATTTGTACGTTGCTTTTATTTCAACAAGTTGGGCCACTATGCAAAGGAATGTTGGAAGAAGTAGGCAAAGGATAAGGCAAATGTTGTAAAATCGGCTACTCCAAAATGTGAGGAAGATGAAGCCTACATTTCAACAATCATTGATGATGACTCATACATCACCAATGATTAGAACTCTAGCATAGTTGTGAACTCAAGGGCTATTGCCCACATAACTTGGAGGAGGGAGATTATGGACGATTTTGAGCCACGTACTAGATTCGTAAATGTGATGCTGGGTGATAATAGTCAACATGAAGTCAAGGATATAGGCACCATCCATTTGAAAACCCAAGGTAATGATAGTAGTCTAGAAGCAACCTTGTATGTTCCATTGAGACAAATCAGTGCATGCTATAGTGATGAGTGCCACAATAATGGCACCCGAGTTCAGAGAGTTGGGACAATTGTCGTGTAATGGGGTATCGTTTTACCATGCAACAATACCCCCCCCCCAAAAAAAAAAAAAGAGTGCTCGCTACATGTACTTACTCTTTAGTTATTGAATATAGTCCCCGTGTGTTGCTTGGAGTGAGTAGTACTATTTCCTTCAGCTCTTTATGGGTTATGATTGATTGATAGCTTGTCTGATCCATAAGATAAACTGCACAATTGATCTTTTTCACTTATATGAAGTGAAATGGAACTGATTCATTCCAACTTGTGTGGTTCCACGAAGGTTAATGCATCATCTAGAGCAAAATACTTTATTACCTTCATGGACAATTATAGCCACATGACATTCATCTATTTCTTGAAATCAAAGACATATACATCTAAAGCTTTCAAGGATTTCAAGGCATTTCTAGAAAAATAGACAAGCTAGAATTTGAAAATTCTCTAAACAGATAACATAGGTGAATTTGCAAGTAATGATTTCAAAGATTTTTGTAAGAAAAAAGGTATAGTTAGGCATTATACGATACCTTATACTCCGCAACATAATGGTATAGCAGAAGGTGAATGGACACCGCTAGGTGTATGATGGCACAATCAAGTCTGGCAAAAGAGTTTTGGACAAAAGCAATAGTTGCATCCGTCTATTTCAAGAATAGATCATTTACAACTATTGAAAGGAATGACCTGTCTCATCATAAAACATTTGGATGCGTTGCCTACCTGCACATACCAAAGGAAAATAGAACGAAGCTTGATGAGCAATCTTAGAGGATGTTGTTCATTGGATATTCTCATGATTCGCATGGATGACCCATTGAGCAAGAAAAGATTCGTAAATAGAGATGTGAAATTCAATGAGATGGATCTAGAAGAAATTTCTGAGGAATCCAATTCTTTTGTTGGAGCATACTTGTTAGATCACAAGCCAGGTTAGAGAGGGGGATGACATCACTAATTCACAAATTGAGAATGCTAGCTACAAAGAGCCGCACAACCAAAGTTGATGGTACTGTGGAAAGGTACAAGGCTAGACTGATTGCAAAGGGGCACTCATAGAAATACAGAATACATTATTTTGAGATGTTTTTCCCTTTTGTCAAAATGACCAGCATCATATTATTGCTTGCTTTAGTAGCTAAGCATGGCTTGGAAATCCATTAGATTGCCGTGAAGACAACATTTCTGCATGATGATTTGGAAGAAGAGATATTCACGAGGCAACTTGAAGGTTTTTAAGATGGTGAGCACCCAAGTTGGGTGCGTAAATTAAATAAATGCATTTATGGATTGAAACGAGTTTCTAGAGCCTGGTATTTGAAAATTGAAAGTCTTTTGAAATCCTTGGATATGCATCCAATCCAATCAAACAATAATGTATATATTATTAGAAGGGGTGTCGAATTTTTGTTCATGACAATATTTGCAGACAACTCCATAATGATTGAAAACTATCTTGACTTGATTGGACATGTAAAGGGGAAAATGGTAGAAAAATTCAAAATCATGGGGTTAAAATGTGCTTAGGTTTGTAGATATTCAAAGATAAATATAATAGAATTTTGCATCTAAAAGAAACCAAGTATACATTACAAGTGATAAAAGACTACAACATGGTGGAAAGCAGGGAAATGCGCAAGGTCATGGAATTCGGAGCTAGGCATACTACAGGACTGCCCACAAATCGATAAAAAAAAGTAGAAATGTTAAAGATGCCATATTGAAATTTGATTGAGAGTCTAATGTAGCTTATTATATGCACAAGACCTGATACAACATTTTCTGTTTGAGTTAATTTTTTGAGCAATCTAGAAAAATATATTGGCAAATGTCAAAACAGGTCTTATAATATTTAAAGAAGACATCTCCTACAGGCATCATATACATGAAAAAATAGATTTTGTGCTTAAGGTCTACAATGATGCGAGGGGAGCTATAAGGATGACAATAAGTCTATCACAAGTGGTTGTTTTCTGTTATCAATTGGATATGCGATAATCAAACACTTGTTGCTCAATCATCATGTGTAGCTGAATAAATAGCACCTTCAAAGGACACAAATGGAATAGTGATATTCTACTAAGCCAACAATTATGAAACTAGACAGTCAAAGTGCAATTAGTCGAACTAAGGATCCTTCCAAGACAAAACACATTCTCTGAAGTACCATCATATAAGGGATGTGATACAAAAATACGAAATAACAGTTGAGTTCATTAAATCAACTAAGATGACAACATACATATATACAAAGCCACTTGGGAAGAAACTATTTGAATATCATAAGGCAAGGCTAGGAATTGGATAAAGTTTTGAGATTCAAGAGGGGGTGTTAGAATCTGAATTGCAAAACTTGTCCCTACTCCACATGTTCTCATGCAAGGCAAAACTGTCCTTGTCGATTACTAGTAATGAATCAGTTAATTAGGGATTAGCCGTCAAAAATATTTTGCACTTGTTGTTTATCAAGGATTAAGATTCAAAGATACTAGATAGATTATAAGATAAATTAGCAGAATAGTATTTGAAGCCCTTGTGTGCAACAAGTATGGTATTGCAAATTATATATTGCAACATCGCATTTGGTAGGACTGTTGATCACTGATAGCAGACTGCCTTTTTTGTTTTTTTGCATTTTTGGTGATCATAATTTGCAGATCAAAAATAACATTTTTCTTGCATTGCATTTCCTTCTATAATAGAGCAATCTGCCAATTTTTGTTGATGCATATGAGCTTTGGTGTAATGCTCAATGACATTTGTTTGTCGCTGATTTAATTTTTGATATCCAATCTTTGTTATGAGGGTGAATAGGTCGATGCAGTATTAGCTACACTCCGTAATAATTAATAGGTGACAACGAACAAATAACTCTGAGTAGTAACCAATTTTTTTTCCGTTAGAAGTATAAGTGGTGGCCAGCACATCCAAGGAATTTTACACCCTTGGTTTTCGATCTAGGAAAATCTCGATATTGAAACAATTATTTCAATATCGAGATTGCCTTGGGATCCGCAAACCCTCTCACTTATTAACTAGGGTTGCCTTGGGATCCACAAACCCTCCAACAGTATCCCCCACCAAAACTGGTGGCGGTCCCACGACACCTGCAATATGCAGCTTTTGGGAACTTTTATTGGCTTCGCGCCGAATCTTAATTAAATGATACTGCACCTTCTCCATAAAGTCAAGGTGTGCAGTATTGAAATCCAAATTATGCGGCAGGAAACAACGGTGGGCTCCGGCAATCCACTTGGAAGCTGTCCATGAGGTGAAGCGGGATTCCCAAGAGCCTCCCATCATAGCCGCACAAAAATACAATCGAGCAATCGGCAGCTGATCTTTGATTTGCTCTGAGGCCATCAGCTTATTTGGATCGAATGCCAGGGTAGGAAGGCAATCATCCCCTTTGGTTTCCACTGACGCACAACAGAGTTAGATCTTATGCAAACATTGCCGATTGTCGCACCGTTGGATCCAGAGAGTGGACATATTCTCTTTGATATGCTTGTAAGGCCCGGTGGAAGTCCACTGAAATGTTCTAGTTGTAAGGTTGATGGATGATTGGCCAATTGGGCATATGGATGGTGATTTTATCCATAGCCAATCCCAAATCTTTCCATTTATGTCTTCGCGACATTGGCACGTAATAAGGATCTACTCGCAACTGGCGAGGGCTGGCGACGTAACTCCTAATTGATTCCAGAGTTTTCTCAAAAACTGTGATTCTCCATGCCGGCTGCTCTCCCAGTGCAGGTATTTTGTCCAATTCTTTGTCGGCCTCGATCTCGAAGGTCTTAAATTTGAGAACCCATCCACCACGCGAGGACTCATGTGGATGTTGCTTTAAGAAGGTCTGGATGTGGTCCTCGACGCTGATGGGCCTTCTGAATAAATGGCTTGTCCTTGATGAGGATGGACCCGCTTGTACTGCCTGTATGGTTGGCGGTTGATCTGCTAGATCTGGAGCTCCCCCCTTGTCCATGCTCGAATCAACCCCTGTATCCATTTGTACAGCTTCTTGGCACGAAGGGGAGAATTGCGGCATATTATTGTTCGACAAATGGGATCAAACAACTTCTCTCAGAACAGAACCTTAGTCGAATCTGCCAAATGTATGATCACTCTTGCATCATTGCCTAAATCACTTTGGCAACATGTCTTTTCTACAACAGCTTATGTGCAAAATCGATGTTCAACTAAAGGTTTATCGAATAACAAAACTTCTTATGAAGTTTGGATTGGATCCTAACCTTTATTAAAGCATTCAAAAGTTTTTGGATGCACTGCCTATGCTCATGTTCCGAAACACACCAGAAAAAAGCTGGATGAGCATTCTATAAAACAACTTTCGTCAGTTATTCTTCTTCGAATGACATGTATAGACTGTATAATCCTGTTACTTGTAAAGTGGTCACGAGTAGGGATTACATTTCTTGAAGATCAGTTTATTGACTTGGAAGGCAAGGACAAGGTTCTACATGTCGTTCTTGTCTCGAATACAAATGAATATCGAAAATATAATTTCGATTCCTTTAGGTAGCCAGCATATACAATCAGATTCAGAAAAACAACAAAAAGCTGCAACTCAGGAGCAATCGATACAACATCAGATTTTGCAGCCATAAGCACTTCCCAAAAGATCTACAGAGCTCAGCTGTCAGATTCACTGATGAGTATGCTCATTATTCACAAGAGACAACCACAGTCGAAGAAGCGCTCACACAAGCTGATTTTGATCTTTGGAAGGAAGTATGGATAAAGAATATAACTCGCTGATCAAAAACACCACATGGACTGTCACTAAGTTGCCTACAGGCAGAAAGATTATCGACTACAAATGGATCTTTAAGATCAAATATAAGACAGATGGCAGCATCGACAGAAGGAAGGCTCCACTAATGGCAAGGGGATTTTCACAGATTCCCAACATTGACTATTTTGAAACATTCAACCCACTAGTCAAACACTCCTTTATCAGATTGGTGCTATCATTTGTTGCTGCAGCCAATCTTGAGGTACATCAATTAGATGTACAAACACCATTCCTCAATGGAGTTATCGTAGAAGACATATATATTATCCAGCCAGAGGGCTATGTGCTTAATGGCAAAAAAGATCGTGTTTGCAAACTCGACAAGGCGTTGTATGCCTTGAAACATCTTGAAGAGCATGGTTTCATCAAATCAACTCATTCCTTATCGAACAAGGATTTCTATTTAGAAATAATATCGAATTGATAAAAGATGCCAAGAGGATGCTGTCTCGAGAATTGGAAATGACAGACCTAGGAGAAGCTCACTATTGTCTTGGGATCCAAACCCACAGGGATAGAAACAGGAAGCTACTCTTCAGTACTTAGCAGAGATATTTCTTTAACATGCTTTCAAAATTCGATTTCATGAATTGCAAGCTTGTACATTCTCCTATGGATCCAAGTCTTAAATTATCCAAATAGTGAGGAGAAGGACGAAATGAAGGGATATCCATTTCAGTCAATTATCGGATCTCTCATGTATGCAATATCTCCACTAGGCTTGGTCTTGCATATAATATCAGGTCTTTGAGTCAATATATGGCTGATTTTGGAATGATTCATTGGAAGGCTCTGTTAAGAGTCGTTAGATATGTTCGAGCTACTATGGACCTCTGTATATGCTATGGAGAGAATGATCCAACCGATTTTCATACACTGCATGGATATACAGATGCAAACTGGGCAGGTGATATCGACAATGTTCCAATATCTTGGAACAACCGAAAGCAAACCTCCATTGCAATGTCCTCGACAAAATCTGAGTACGTTGCAGCATCTCAGGCTACCAAAGAGGTCTGGTTGAGGAATTTGTTGTCTGACATTGTCCTTAGACAATATGCTCCAACATTTGTTCAATGTGATAATCAAAGTGCTATTGCATTGTCGATGAATCCTAGATTTCATTCTAGAAGCAAGCACATTGAAATTAAGTATCACTATTTCAGGAGCAGAATTCTCAACAAGGAGGTGTGTTTGAAATTGCAAGACTCAGTATATGGAAGCTGATATATTTACAAAAGGATTAAATTAGGAGGCACACAAGAATTTTTGTGCAATCTTCAATTTGGCAATCAAGGCCTTCAAGAATCCAGATTAAGGAGGGGTGTTGGATTACTATCATCTCTCTCCCTAATCCTATAGCTAATCTAGATCCATTCATTTGTTGTGTATAATTACTTGTACAATCGCATAGGTTGTAGCTGCAGAAATACACAAGATTGCCTAACAGTCTACAGAAATATATAGGACAAACTATCGAATCGAAGGCCAATGGTCGAAGACAATTTTCAAAGACAATTATCAAGGGCAACTATTGAAGGCAACTATCGCACTCTTCAGCTTACAAGATAGAACAAAGATCGACACTCTCACCAGCTAATGACTATCGGAATTGTCGAAGCCTATTCATTTATCAACTGTCGACCTCGATTCAATAGTGGCTATCGAATTTCTTGCCCTTTGATGTGAAGTTCGCTTTCTTAGCATCGCCATGTAGTGACAAAGACCACCTTCTTGCCTTGAGGTGTAGAAGCGATGCATCTTTGGTTGTGCCCTAGAGAACGAGTTGAGGGCTAGCTAGGCTTTGAACACACCCTTGAGTGCATGCAATTGTGCCTGGACCTTGGGTTAAGTTAGGGAATTGGGCCCTAGAGCTCGTTGGTTGGCAATCGTCTGGGCTTGTTGCTTGCTATAGGGCACGTAACTAGCGCGAGCTTGCTCTACGCCTAGGTATCATCTTGCCATTGGTCCCTATCAAGCACTCTAAATGGACGACCAAACATTGCCTCCCATCCACATGACATTTGGGCCCATCTTTTGTCCCATATGGCGACTTCTTTTACCATTTCTTGATGAATCAAACAAGATGCAATTTTACTTGTAATTTGATCCATTTACCCCCTATTCTTGATGATTTTGATTACAATGGATTAGTTTTAGTGTTTACTACATCAATTAATCGCTAGATTGCTTGCTAGCTAGCTTTGAAAGTTAAGAGATTTACTTGCAAGTTGTGGCATAAAGTGTTGTTTGGACATGTGGATGCTGGTTTTGTAAAGGCATTCTTGATTTTTAAATCTTCATATTTTGATGTTTATCGCCACAAGTATGCGGGGATGCTTTAACCTAAAATGGTAGATAATAAGTGGATTTTAGACTACATCCATCGACTGATACTGCGTGATCATGGATATCCTATAGATTGCGTTGTGTGGATGAATATTTTATTACTAGGCACATTGAAGGAGGTGTGCGTAGCCAAATCTCAACTCCACAAACACCCACAAGCTACAATGAAATTAAGGCAGGTTGTGATATTTTGGATAAGATGTGTCTATCTACTATGTACAATGTTGAGGGTGCCATGGTTTCTTGGAAGATGTGGCATAAAGTGTTGTTTGGACATGTGGATGCTAGTTTTGTAAATGCATTATTGAATTTCAAATCTTGGTATTTTGATCTTTATCACCATAATGTTTTGGAGATGTTTTAAAATAAAATGGTAGATAATAAGTGATTGCATCCATCGAGTGATACCTTGTGATCATGGATATCCTATAGAATGTATTGCATGGAGGAATCTTTTGTTACTAAGCCAATTGAAAGAGGCAGGCGTAGCTAGATCCCAACTCCACAAATGGCCACACGCTACAATCAAATTGTTGTGATGTTTCGATAAGATGCGTCTATCTACCACGTACAATGTTGAGGGTGCCGTTTCTTGGAAATTGTGGCATAAAGTGTTGTTTGGACATCTGAATGCTACTCTTGTAAATGCATTCTTGATTATTAAGTCTTGGTATTTTGATGTTTATCACCATAACTTTTTGGAGATGCTTTAAATGGAGGAATATTTTGTCACCAGGCATATTGAAAGAGGCGTGTGTAGCCAAATTCCAATTCCACAAACAACCATATGCTACAATCAAATTAAGGCATGTTTTAAGGTTTTCAATAAGATGTGTCTATCTACCACGTACAACGTTGAGGGTGCCATGGTTTCTTGGAAGTTGTGGCATACAATATTATTTGGACAGGTGGATGCTTCTTTTGTGAATGCATTCTTGATTTTTAAATATTGGTATTTTGATGTTTATCACCATAAGTTTTTGGAGATATGAAATGGTAAGTGGAATTTAGATTGCATCCATCAGGTCATATTGCTTGATCATGGACATCCTATAGAATGCATGTCAATGAAGAAAGAGGGGAAACAAGACACAAGTGAGTGGTATGTGCAACCAAGCATTGAAGTGACAATGAAGTTGGGCAAACATGGTTTGACCTTGTGAAGCTGAAAAGGACTAGTGGTATTGCAAGCATTGTTAGTTAGACTTTTTCTTTGAAGAGTGCGACGCTCTTTGGTGGAGTTTTTAGATGATGCACATTTTTTCAGTGTCTTTTGATCATAACAATCATTCACATGTGTATTTTTCAGTATTCATGCAATTTCAAATTGGTAGAGGTCACCTCTTGTGTATTCGTTGAGATGGTTTCACATTTACATGTTGATTTCGTGACAAGAATGAACTATTTTATTAATAATATGTTTTTTGTGTATATGGGTTAGCGTAGATGCTTTTTGGATGCTATTTTTAAAATTACACGAGATCATTGTGTAATTCCATGTATATTTCATACTTCGTTGTAATTTTCACGAGATTTAGTGTACGCGTGCATGTTCATCATCAAAGCACATAAAAAGATAAAATCATGGACATAAAATTTGTTTGACAATAGCAGATCTCATGTATGCAAATTTATTATGTACAAGGTGTAGTTTTTCAATTAAGTTTGGTATGCCAAAGGACATTGAGGTGTCCTTGGATGTTAGAACTCTAGAACTAAGTACTCCTCCATCCCTTTAAAAATGCTTCAAAGTCATTATGTGTCATGTTCATTGTAATGTTAAAATTCCACCTTCTAAGTTCTTGGTAGGCCATCCAAGTTTTTTGGATTTGCACTGTTGACTTTTTGGGGACCACCTTAGCATAGATAATTATGAATATGCATTAAATTGACTAGATTTTGGATCTCTAACTCACCCCTCCAAGTGTATAGCACAATTCATAATCCCCCTCTACCTTGGGGATCTATGCCAATATCCTAGAACCATTTTCTAAGCATTAGCCATGAGATAACATACCACTATAGTACATCTCACTAGAGAGATGCTTGACCTACTTTGGATAATCATCTGGGCTCATGCGTTAATCTAAACCCCAATCTTTAATACATAAATGATTCTAAGAGCTTTGCTAGATAGCTACAACCTAGGCTACTTGCAACACATTTCATTTTAGCTAAATCCCACTTAGGTGTAGTTGAGGTCATGATACCAACTTCGGTTTTATCTCAACTTTGATCAATCTTGAGTTTCGACTCCATTTGTCACCTAATATGTTTGGGCTTAATTGGACTCGGCCTAAATTCTTGATTAATCCTAATTAGTCTAGAATGTATCAAAGGCAAGATGTAGAACATCAAGCTGAATGTGATATAGATAGTAGATTGGCAACATGATGCATATAGCATAAAAGTATAGAGCCAAAAAATTGTTAGTATGTTTAGCTGGGTGTGCATAAATACATCAATCGTAGCCTACACAAGCATCTCTAACTACATGGTAGGAATGTCCTCCTTTTATGATTTGTCTAGTGTTGGATCGAGTTGTTTCTCTGCATCAAGATCAATTACCTACATGTATTATGCCTACTCTTCACCTTGACCTTCACCTTCACCTCTTGATTATCCTAGTAAATCCCCCCCACATCCCCGGCTACCTGATCATGTCATGTGCTACATGTGGCTCTCTGCATGCTCTCATGACATCTATTTGTTGGTTCTTGGATGTCTCCTAATATCATGTTGCATATTGTGATCCAACATCACATACAGATCGTTTTTTGCAATTTTTTTGTCACCCTATTTTGGGGAAGAACTAATGAGAACTTCCACTTGTCATGTTTAACCTCTATAACTTGAGGCCTCATTGTGGCTCCTTAGATATCACACATCGTCTCATCAACAACTGATTCCTCTTATTCATGTGGATGAGAAATCACAAGCATGGGCAAGATGAATATATCATAGACATAATCAATTTTCATAAAAGAATTGGTAGAAGCACACAAGATGTTAAAAAACAAAAAGCAATGCAAAAACATGGACAAATGCAAGTCCCTATGTGTGCCATTGCAATGCGTGAAACTTCTATGTACCTGAAAACGGTGTGCAAACAATACATAGTACTCTCCATGGTAGGACAATTTAGCGAAAAATGCACTAAAGTATGCCACATATAAACTAAACAAATAGTAACAATCAACTATCTCAATGTGAGCACATAGATCAATCGCCTAAAAGCACAAATCAAGGCACCCACTATTGAGTAAGATCTCGCTAACATTTTATCTTCTTCTTTAAGAACATTTCAAATGGGCCCATGCTTTGTTAATTACATATAATAGTTTGAGTGTGTATTTCAAACTTGGAATGTAATAACTTTAGAAATGCCTCCTCAAAGAATTATGCTGTGAAATATCCATATTGTTAAACAAATCAGTAGAATAAACTATATAAGCAAATATCCATTGTATTATCATGCAAGAAAGTTGATGAACATTTATGCGTATCATCAATAAGATAAGCATGTGTCCATAATGTCAATAGAACTAAATAGATACATGAATATGCTTAGTATCATTCAAATCGATGATATCAATGTAGT
The DNA here is from genome assembly GCA_029204225.1 of Diphasiastrum complanatum. Taxonomy (NCBI): domain Eukaryota; kingdom Viridiplantae; phylum Streptophyta; class Lycopodiopsida; order Lycopodiales; family Lycopodiaceae; genus Diphasiastrum; species Diphasiastrum complanatum. The sequence continues at coordinate 21,891,102 of CM055101.1, forward strand.
CTTAGGTACAAATACAGATGTCAATATATTTGGATCATTCAAACAAGCATTCAACATCCATAGTTGATCATAAACAAGGAAAACAAGAGGGCCTTTGCCAAAATGAAGTAGGAGGATGAGAAGAAGAATATCTCTCTCTCTCTCTCTCTCTCTCTCTCTCTCTCTCTCTCTCTCTCTCTCTCTCTCTCTCTCTCTCTCTCTCTCTCTCTCTCTCTCTCTCTCTCTCTCTCTCTCTCTCTCTCTCTCTCTCTCTCTCTCTCTCTCTCTCTCTCTCTCTCTCTCTCTCTCTCTCTCTCTCTCTCTCTCTCTCTCTCTCTCTCTCTCTCTCTCTCTCTCTCTCTCTCTCTCTCTCTCTCTCTCTCTCTCTCTCTCTTATTTTGTCTTTTCTAACTCATGTGTAACAAGCTCTAGTCTAATCTTTTTTTCCTTACATGTCACACATTCTTAGTCAAGAATTTGATTCTTCAAACTCTTTCTATATACTGTCACGTTTCTCATACTTCAGTTATCCAAGAAAATCAAATCATGCTCTACTCTTGAGCTTGGCACAAATGCTACATTGACCCAGTCAAACTTTTCTCGGAATTATAACCTCTCAATTGCAGTTAAATGCAAACTGACAACAGAACAAATATGAGATCAGGTCTATCTTTTGTCATCATCATCCATGTTACAAACACAAATGCTTGTTAATTTCATTATTTTATACATGAAGTAACATTTCAATTGTCTAATCAATAATGTAACGTGTTCCTTATCATATTTTTTGACATTATTAATGTTTTACATGTTCATTATGTAGATAAACCTTTTCTATAGAAAACCTTTTCACATGTTCATAAGTAGAAGTGCTTGCTTGAAAATAAAGCTTGAAATATCCGTTTTAAAGTTTCATATTTGATTATTTAATACTCGTGAAATGGCAAGATTTTAAGCTAGCGAATATGTTTCTTCTAAATTATAAATTTATTGAAAAATTATCAACCTCTTTGTTAGTTTGTAAGAAGGTGAATAATTGATTGCTTATTTTTTATTATAAACAAGTCATTTAAGAACTTAATCAAGTGTTCATGTATTTCACTCAACCAAAAAATGTCAAGTCACAAGTTTTCACGAATAAGGATCATAGACTAGAATGTATGCAGATTTAAAAAGCATTAATAGTCTCTACATCACAGAAGAAAAAGTCTAATAGCTTTCTACAATTGAATCAAGAAAAGATTGTGTTGTACAAATTTTCAGCCAATATTTCTAGGTGCAACTTTGCTACTTTTTTTAATTAAAACAAAACAATGCAATCACTAGAATGTATAAAATTGATCTGATAATGGAGACTTATACAAGCATGCGACATGAATTACCTAATATTTATCACCTAAGAAAATAAGCTATTTCCAAGCAATCCACCTGCCCCATTCATTCTGGAAAAATGCCAAAGTAGTTATTTGTTTTTGTTATCAAATGTCGGCCACTACGCTATAAACCCAAGCCCAAAAGGTGGAGGGTGAATTGGGTAGGATTTCCAAAGTTGTCACAAAAGTGACAACTTTTCAATGAAAAAGTAAGTACGCAAAGGTTTCCTCTTCCAAGGGGTTTACCATTTTGTGAGTAAATTTGTGCATGCTATGCAACTTAATTTTTCATTTCTTACTGTTGTCCACTTGTGCGGTGGTGAATTGGAGTTGAACTAACAATGAGGAAAGTAAGGTTGGGCCAAGTCGCCATTTAGTTAACTTTTCATGAAGAATGAATCATTGAGTTATTAATCACCATATGCAACATCAGAGTCGAAAATGTTTAAATTATCATTTTCTAGCTCCTCAACAATTCCTCATGTTATTGTATTGCACGCCCCAATGCTAACTATGAATATTCTTCATTGCCTTTGACATGTCAAACTTTACTCACGGTTTTGCAACCGAGCAAAGTTCAAGAGGGTCACCCAAGTACATTATTGAAAAGTCTCTCATTTTAAATAATGAAAAGAACAAAGATACTGGCAGTGATATTTCTCTCTTAGAGAATGCTAGTGGATTTGAGAACCGTGCTTTTTAACTATTGAATTTTAAACATAGATCATTTGCATATGTACAAGACAAACAAGTTACCTACTGACATGATATAGAAAAAGCCAATAATCTGCACAAAGACAAGAAGACTTACTTCAATATTTGAAATGAGAGACTTTTCAAATATTGAAGTACTTGTACTTCTGCATTGTTGGTGAATTAGGAAAGATTTAAAAAATCAATGTTAGTCGCACTCATGCTCCGATTGACCATTTGACTTCAAGTGTTTTTAAAATTTTGAAATTTAAATCTATTTTAGATTTAAAAAATAGAGACAATTATGAATTTTTGCCATTTCTTTAGAATAACCAATTATTCTTTTAATGTATTTTAATTTCCACAAGGTCAATAAAGTTGTATGTTTCTGTTTTTGTTTGTAATCCATTTTTTTTTTCTTATAATGCAGCTTCTTGTTCAATTCTTATTGATCTATTTCAATTTGACAAAGGTCAAAAAAAATGTCTTCTTTTGTTTAGTTTGTAAGGCGGTATATTGCTACTGCTCATACTTGCATGATTGGTACTTCATTTTGTTGTGGCATATAAGACACATAAGGCATCCATTCAATGCAATTACCTATCATGCCAAGTGCTCTTGGAGCTTATACATGTGCTATTTGGGGACCAGTCCCATCAATTGGAGGTTCATTCTAGTTTCATCATTCGTTGAGAATTATTTATGAAGAACTTGGGTTTATTTTCTAAAGAACAAATATGAAGCATTATATTTCTTGAATTTAAGAACTTTGTTGAACATCAACAATGAAAAATTCTTATGGTGAAGGTGAATTCAAATATGACAATCTAATTTTCTTTTGCAAAGAACACGAAATTAGACATTAACATATGATGTCTTATATGTCCCAACAAAATCAAGTTGCAGAGCACGAAAACCAAACTCTTGTTAAATTTGTTAGAAGCATGTTGAAAGTACGTGGCCTGGGCAACTATCTTTGGAGTGAAGCAGTTCAAACTACGATGTACTTTCAAACTACAATGTACCTTCAAAATTGGTCACCACCCAAAGCTTAACTAGGTATGACTCATGAAAAGGCTTAGAGTGGTCATAAGCCAGGTGATTGCTCATCTTAGGAAATGTGTTGCTTATGTCCAATGAGATGAAAGAATGACCAAGAATCACAAGGAATATTTTGTGAATATTTGATAACCTCCAAAGAGTATAAGTTGCTTGATCCAACACTAGAAAGGTCATTATTAGTCTAGATGATGAAGGAAAAAGTGTTGATTTGTCTCGAGGAGGTTGATCAAGTGATCATGTGGTGATATGTGATGGAGAAGATGGTACAATTGGTGAGTTTACTCATCCTATTGATGTTGGAAAACAATCTACTAGTCATGAGATGATTTCTACTCCACTAGCACCTCATGTTGATTTGAATGAGTTTCTTATTCAATAGAATCTGCTTATTTCAGAAATGGTCCAAAGTGATATTTACAAAGTTGTTGAAATAACTGAACAATAATCAACTAACAAATCAAGACAAAGAAAATAAAAAAATGTGACTTAACATAGTAAACTTAGCATCACATAAATTGTGACACCATGCCTTAAGGCGTTAAAAAGACATACAATCAAACTTTTCATGCAAAAAACTATAGCTCGACCACCCTAGCTCAACACAACACTTATGGTCATGCTATTTGCATTTGTTTCAAAAGCAAATAGTGCACTTAGGACAAGGGCATCAACCATCTCACGCTTGAACCGGACAAAGGTTTATTGCTCATCTTTCCGTGAGCAATCTATTCTTAGACCCTCTTTTATTGACATTTGTCAAATGTGTTACAACATATAAATATCCGTTGATGAATTGGTAGTCAACCATACAATGAACCACAACTTCACATCTCTAATAGTGCAAGGTGTGTCCCAACAAAAGTTAACCTCCACCTTGTGTGGATCCATCTGCATTTGATCTTTATAGAAAAAATGTTTGGGGTATTCTAGCTCTTGCACAAGGATGTCTTAGCAAATGCATCAATAAATCATTCAGATGATTACAAACTTTCTAGAATAACACATAAGCTAGCCAAAAAAAAATAGTTGCAGTAGAAATAAAGTCATATCAGCTATTATCTTTTCTCTCTCATTCTCTCATTTTCTTTCATTCCATTTGAGACCAAGTCCTCACTCAAGGGACTAATACAAGAAAAGATAAAAAAGAGACAAGATTGTACATGTTCTTATTCACCCTTTGACGTAGTTGCATGATAGAGGTCATCAGTTGCTTCAAAAAATTGTCCGTTCCATAGACCTTCATGATGTGGATGACATGCCATTGATTTCCTTGGTGGTGACCTTCAAAAAATTGTTTGTTCCATAGACCATCCTTCATCACTAGTGCGTTATTTCCCTAAGAATGCCTTTGACATGCTTATATAGGTCAAGAACATGAGCTTGAAATCACAAAATACATATTCAGGCCCAATTTTGTTGATTATTACTAACATAGATCTAAGATCTTTGTAAAATATGTTCCTTTTCTAAGTTGGAAATGTTTCCAAGAAATAGATGTAGTTTCAAGTTGAAAACATATACTCAAGGCTAATAGAAGTTTAAAATATATACTCAAGAGTATAGGTCCAGCGGTACCGGGTACCGCGGATCCATACTGGTACTCGCGTGGTACCATAATATAATAATATAATTTACTTTTTAATATTTTTTTTAATTTTTCTAACCTTAAAGGCAACGGAAATGCCAAAGGTGCCTTAGACTAAAGGCAACGAAAAAACCGAAAAAGCCGAAGGTGTCTTTAAAATGGTTTCTAAGGCATTCGGGTTACTTTGTCGCCTTTTTCGCCCGAAGGTGCCTTTAAAATGGTTTCCAAGGCATTCTGGTTACTTTGTCGCATTTTTCGCGAAGGGGCGAAAAAGGCGAAAAAGGTGAAGGTAGGCTTAAGGCATTCTGACCACTTGGCCACTATGTCGCTTTTCTCGCTAAGGTGCGAAAAAGGCTAAGGTGCCTAAAAAATGGTTAAGGCAAAAAAATCTTTGAACGGGAAAGATGTGAGGGATGCTCATTACTTGAACGATTTGTTTAAGGCTGAGCATAAGAAATCTAACACCCATTACTTGGTGGACCATGTTCGGTAGCACCTATCCCTCCATACGTCTTGCACTACGTGTCCTATCACAGGTATGCATCTCATTTCATCCTCCCTTACTGTGTTTCCTTGACGTTCCAGCCGTGCATGTGCTAAACTATTTCAATTCATGTACTATAGGATTGTGTTGCCTTTGTCTGTGAGCTTAATTGGAGCACATGGGCTCTCATTCACACGAGGAGAAGAAACAGACTGTCAATGAGTCAGCTAGAGCGGTTGGTGTTCTGTAGCACCAACGCACGTCTCGCCAGGAGACTGCCGACCATTACGAGCGCATTGCATGTGATAGGTTATTCTCCTATAGCATGTTGGTTGACATCTCCCTAATATGTTGGTTTCAATTCCTGATCATGTTGTTGCTCTAATATGCTCAATTTTAACCTTGCAAGGGAGGAAGCCCTTATTTTTCCCATGGACCACTGGAGAATTTTATTTAAAAAAGAGACTTGCCAGGCAATCAAGTTTAAAGACATCCAAACACCTACATATGAACTTGTACGGAGAAATAAATGGGATGACTATGAACACGTTTCAGGCACTGGTGGCCAATGTTCGGACTAAGAAAGATGCTTATGATTCATACATTTTGTGCTTCTATTGAAATCTTTTCATGAGTAGCTAACTTTAACATTATTAAGAAGATGATATCAATAATAAAAATGAACTAAGATGGCCAGCTAAGCATTAATGTTTAGAATACACTAAAATGACCATTTACCGTGAATGTTGATGTAACTTGGGATCAAGGGAAATCCCTCCCTTGGTTATAGCTTAGAGGTACTTATCTCAAACACAGTCCTTGAAATAATCAATAACGAGATTATTTCTTTCTTTCGATCTAGTTTTCCTGTGGTTGACATTAAGAACTCATCTTTTCTTTGTTTCAGGTATAAAACATCTGCTTAGGTCCTTAACTTCAAATGATCATGCCAGACATTTTCTTTATTTCGTTGCATGGGGCTGCTGAGACTATAATTCTCTCTCATTTAATGCACCTATTCCTCTTATTATGAATTTCTAGCCAAGTGTATTTTATGAAACTTTTCATTGGCTTCTCTTCAGTAAGCATTTGTGTCACTCATGTAGTGAACTTGTTTGAAATCTCTGCAATTTATGACCAGAGACATATGTTGTTTGAAAGACCGCATCAATTTTTGTTTGCCATGGCTTACCTGCAGGCTATCATATTGCGCAATCTGAGGATAAAGAAAAATTGCAGATTCCTCCAAATGTTCTCCCTCCTGGGGAATACCGTTTACGTCACACTCATCTTGAGCTTGGTCGTTCTGAGGTATGAATCACACCCAGCCCTTCAATTGAAAATGCAGACTACTGTTAAGTATTCTACAGAGGACTAGTCTCCAAAGAGAATTGAGAGAGCTTTGTTAGACATATTTACAACACACTTCTCATCCTCCTAGACATGGTCTTCTACAAGCAAGATTCTATAATCAAATTGACATTATGCTAATTTGAAGGTAGCATTTTGAGAATTCAAGGTGGGTGACTGGGTCAACAAATCTTGAAGGATTCAAAGGTAAGGCATACTGGGAAACACTACAAATTGTCTACATGTTATTGTGTCCCATATCAAATAACTAAAAGAATAGGATCTTTAGCCTAGTGGCTTGATCTCTTAGATGAAATTTCAATTCACCTAGTGTTTCATGTAACTTGACAGAAGTCATGTTTCTTGAAGGTGTTAAGCTTGATTCTGGAAGTAATCTAGACCTCATAGAGGACTTATCAAAACGATTCCTTTAGAACCCGAAAGAGTGCTAGATATCCGAGAAATGCAAGTGAGAAATCATATTATCACTAAGCGCTTGGTTCAATGGAAAAGGACATTCTGAAGATGATGACTCTTGGGAACAAGAAGCTAAAGAAAAATCCTAAGGGGGGAGAAATTGTCATGTCCCTAGTTAACCATACAATATAATAGGTTAGTTCGACACTGTATGTGGTATAGACTCGTATAGGGCCAGAAGTAAGAACTATCGCTAGATTCATGACCGCTAGCCGAATAATGATTCTAATGTCTTATAGGCCCTTCTGACTTAGAGTGAGTGAGCAGGCCTATGAACTGGTAGTTAACTAACATTGTCATGTTGATGAGTCATTGTGCACTCAGTGAGGTGGCGAGTGGAGTGCATGCAAGGATGATTTATATCTATCTCCTCTTGCCACTTTGTACAACCACTAGTGTTTGCTTTGCTTTGGAAGATCTTGCCTAATTGTGGGAGCTCCTCTTGACAATTGATTGTGAATTCCATAGCTTGGGAGAGGATTCGTAGGTCCTATTGGTTTGTGCTACTCTCTCTCCTCTATCATATTGCTTGATTCTAGTTTTTTTCTTGGAGGACGTTTAATTTACAGTGGTGTTAGAGCCTGGGCTTACATCAATCAAAAGGTGGAAACATTTTTTTCTTTTTGCATCTTTTTGGTAGTATCTCTTTGCTTTTTCTTCCTGGTGATAGAATTGACCTCCAAGTAAGTGGTTTCTCTTGTGCTTGATGTTCCTAGCCTAGGGATCAATGTTATGGAGGTTCTTCATAGCCATAACTATATTCCACTTGAAATTTAGCAATTTTTTATAAGTTTTTCAATGGTAATCACAATTTTAGTGTGAATTTCATACAATGTTACTATATGTTAATATTTTAAGGGAAGTAGTTTTGTTGTTTAATCATTAGATTGTGATTTAATGATTGCACGTTTTTTATACTTAGTACATTTTCGGCTATGATTTTGGTCTAATATAGTGATTTTCGACATTTTTGGCTAGAATTTGATAGTGAGTTGGTGTAGAGTAGGACAAAACTTTTAGTGCATGCATGAGATCGATTTGAGTCAGTAAAGGTTTGATTTCACTTTAATGCTTCTTGGTTTCCAAGAGGAGGCTCGAACCTGGGACCAAAGAAACTTTGGATGCCAAGCTAACCAGCTGAGCCAACCCAGTTGGTGATTTCACTTTAATGAGAGAAGTATCCATCAAAACTAGTTAAAAATATCGGTTTTTAGCCCAAAAAAACATGATTTTTAGGTATATCTCACTTTTTCGATAGATGGAATCGATTTCCTTGCTGCAAACTGTGCATGCTTGCTCTCTAGGATGAATTGAAGCTACTAAATAGATATGGTCAGGATTGGTATGCTATAGAAACTACATGAGAGCTTATAGCCCAATATGATTCTTGAAGCTTGAGGGACATTATGTAGGTTGAAAGGATGCACGATTTACCTCTTATTCAAGATATCATACACTTGTTTTGGTGGTGGGAGGCTTAGGCACCATTCACTTGAAATTTTTATACTTGGCACTCATTATAGAAACTTGAAATGCTTGTTTTGAGCTGACATATCATTGTTGGATTTGATTGAAGCTTCTATAGGTCTCAAATGAACCTAATTAGAGTGCTTGTGATCTCTCTTTGATGCTATGTAAAGCTTGGAAGCAGTTTTAATGATTTCTCTCCATAGAAAAAAAAACTTGCTTGGAACTCCACCAAAGTAACAAGCAACGTGATAATTAGATGCAAAACCTATTCAATCAATTGCAAACCCTTAATTCTAACAATTTGGGCTATCAACTGGACACTCGACCAAAAATTGGCCCAGTGGCAGTTCATTTATGGACTACCGGCCAATTACCAAAATGAGTGCAAACGAGATATCCTCCACATGCTGGATGACACTATCCGAGTAGCTAAGTCTACGATACAATTGATCTGGAAACCAAATTCTGAAAAGCCGAAGAATAAGAAGAAAAAATTATTTTTGATGAACTGGAAGTTGCTGTGTACCAACAAAAGAAGAAGAAAAACAAGACGCCAGTTGTGAAAGACAAGGTTCGGATTGCGGCAATTAAAGAGAACCTCTATTTTTTATGCAACAAACCCGGAAGCGTGCTAAATGGTGCCCTGATAAGAAGAATAAGACATCGAACCTCATGACGTTGGATTTACCCGCTAGAAAATTGCAAGTCGATTTATCATGAAATTGTGGTTGTGCATGAAATTTTAGTACATTATCTTTCAAGCATAATCAGGGAGTGAGACAAGATATTATGAAAAGACATAAATGTATTGTTTTATTCAGGGAGCAATCACAATTTTTTGAATTCTTGGCTAGTGTAGAAGCTTCGGATGCCCACCATGGCCAGTGATCATCGTTATGTGGTCCATGTAGCCTCGGGGTTGGACATGAAAATCTGGGATGTCAAGGTTCCTGAGTTGGAGCTTCAAATGCAAGACTATGTCGAGTGACTCGACTTTCGCGTCACGAACCTCGATCACACTGATGTCATCTCAGACTATGAATGGTTTTATAGTAAATCAGATGATGAACGACTTGTTTTGTCCTTTTTTGTGAAAAAATTGTAGTAGTGTTTCTAGATGATATATTGATCTATAGTAGAACAGTAGTATTGATGGAACCACACTTGTCGTTGGACTGGTGGTCTATTGTTCGATGGAACAAATGGACTTTGGTTGGACATTGTCCTTTATTGATGTCGGAGCTTAATGACAATTATGTCAATCTTAGTTGTTTCCTTTTTTGTCTTGTAATCTTGAAGGCTGCATGATCGTGCTTGCTTGAGAACCTTGTATTGCTTTGCCACCAAGAAATAGACTTGTCACAGGTACTCTTTGTAGTGCAGCATCTATTGATTGTAACATCACCTTTTTGAAACTCGATTTTGACAGTCCGTTCATCTTTGATGTTGTGAAATGAGTTGTCTCCCAATTGTACAACTCTAGGATGAGTCAATTGCTTAAAGTCTTGGAACCAATCGAGATGGTGAGTGATATGTTGGGTTGCTCCCGAGTCCAAATGCCAAGAATTGTCATCTTGGAGTTCTCCAGCTTTGGTCACAAAGGTAGCTTCAACTTTTTCTTGAGGATGAGTTGCTTGACTGGTAGTTGCAACATTGGCTTGTTGGTGGAACTGCTTCTTCTTTTTATTGTTGTACTTGAGTGTTTTGTAGTCCTTGATGACATGACTAGTCCTTTTGCAATATTTGCTAAATGGCTATTGTCTTGGGTGAGATGATGAAGGTTATGGATTTCATATTGGTTGCTGGTTGTTCTTCCTATCATAATGGTTTAACCTTGCAAATATCTTGGACTTGAACTTCTGATTTTTCTTGGAATATAGAGCCCGAGGATCCGACTCTGATTTGGAAGATGATCCATTTCTTCTGATCTCCTCTTGAAGTGGCATAGAGATTACTCTAGTACGAGTGAGGCGTTGTTGAGTAGAAATCACATGACCCCAATTCTCATATGCTTTTGATAGACTCGATAATAGAGTTATAATGGCATCGGTATCTTCAATGAATGATCCGGTGGCAATCATTTGCTCCATTTGAATTTTTCTCTTAAAACGATTGATGATCTACCTACTAATATTTTTTACAATTGAATGATCATTATAGATCAGTGATTGAGTACAAGAAAGTATGATTATACATCGTTACTAGTTCTACTTGATCAATCCTATGTTAGATAGCAGTCATTGTAGATAGTAATGAGAATGTATATGGTAGATAAATTGTCAATGTCATCCTCTGATCATGACGTGGGTCAGAACGATTAACAGGTCAAAACAGGTTCTGGGTCGAAATAAGTGTCGGATCGAAATAAGTGCCGGGTCAAAATAAGTGTGGAGTCGAAATACGTGTGAAGTCGAAATAAGTGCAGGGTCGAAATAGGTTCCGAGTCAATTCGATCCTTTCACCCAGGCCAGGATCGAAATCTGTTTCAATACTCAGGGGACTTCGATCTTTTGTTCATATCTTTTCGATTTGTCTTGTTTTTTTTTACTATTTACAGCTTCAGGATGCTCATTAAAAAGTGAGTTTCCACTTGAGCTTTGAAATCCAACATTTTGGGCATGAATAACTCTTTTTATAGAACCTGCTGAAGCCTATGGATCTACTTACAAGCTGTTAAAATTCATGCTTAGGACTACGCAGGGATCTACATATTGTACATAGGCTGTGCTAGCATAAATCACCTAGTCCATTTGAAATGCATGGAATCTTTCTTATATTTCCATGGTAAAATCCAAAGTGAAATTTTTATTGTGAAGTAAACAATCAAGGCTTGCTTGCCTTTAGTGAAGAATTTACTTACCTTTTTAGTATAAATTTTAAAAATCAATACATGGAATTCAAAAAATAAAGCAACACGGCCTGCCTTTGTTTGCAGAATCAAGGTAAATTCTACCTTGTAGAACAAACTTCTTTATACAAAGCCCACAACAAGAACTAAAGGCATATTATTTAGAGCTCGTTTGTCCACGAGAGTCCAAGAATTTTTAAAACAGTAGAAATTTTAAAAGCCCATTCAAACATTTAGGCCACATAAAACTCTTTTAAGTATGGCCACAGAAGAAGTTTCAACTTCTAAAAAGGGTAACCTTGCCATTGTTTGCCCTCTAGAAAGAATTTTCTCCTGACCTTCCATCATATGTTTATTGCAGATTTTCCATGGCAACGCATAAGGGCCTCGCTGTAGTTTTATTACTATTTTACGCCACCAAAATGTTTTTTAGAAAGTTCATCCCCCAACTATGTTTGACTTTCATTCAAGACTTGCTCTTCTTAACCTTACGAATCAACATTGCTCGTCTCTTAGTCGTCCCATATCATACATATGGTGGGGGGTGCAAAGTTGAGCAGGCATAATTTATTCGAACCAGAGATTTTGCACCCTAATGAAATCGTTGTAAGAGCACACAATTGAATTACACCCTACCATTTTCTCAGTATCTTACTTTTTAGGTGACCGAAGATGTAATTTCCAAGATCTTCCACACCCAGTAAAGAGCCATATATTTATGGGAAACCATTAGGACAAGTCATAAATCAATCGTAGCTTAACCAAGGTACCCAACAAATCCTTTGCAAGCATAGGAGATGGAAGTTTGACACTTATGGCTAAAATGTTCATCTGTTATGAAGTGAATCTGTTTCTAGAATTCTTCCATTGACTCCAAGATTCATAACATCATCATAAGATGAAGTCTTGACTTTATTCATTGCCCTTGGGATATTTTCTATAAGCTGTATAAAGTTCATGAAGGAAAACTGTGCAGATGCATACCAGATCTGCATCAACTGCCAATGCACTCTCCAGTTCTTCAATACTTCACGTTATCCCCTGCCGATCAAGTTTCGGAGCTTAATCCTCTGCAATCGTAATGGTAGAACGCCTAGCAAATCCTTCACATTCATTCTAGAATCTACATTTTACTTAGACCAAATAATCAGAAATGTGAAGTACATCAACAAAGCTTGTGAAGAGGGAGAGAAAATTTGGATGATATAGGGCACACAACCACCTAGTGTGTCTCAGACTTATTAGAACCCCAAGATGGTTATAGCCAATGGCAAAATAGAAGTGGTTTTTTACTAGTGAACTTGTTGGGCACAGTTGTCCAGTGATTAAGATGTTGCATAGTTCCTCAAATAGACACTGGAGGATATGCAAAATCATAAAAAAATGAACACAACAAAAAAATGATTCTCATTTTAACTGAAAATCAACAGACAATATTCATATGATTAGTATCCAAATATGCTATAAAATCAGCAGTATATATTACTTCAAATAAACATAATAACATTGTATGCACAACTTGCTATGTAGCATCCTATTCTTCTACACAACTAGGTCCAAACTTTGAATAAGCATACTGCAAGTTCTATGCCAACCCATATTAGCTATGTAGAGTCGCCATCATATACACCACACTACAGTGCCATGCAGTGACAAAGATATTAAACAATCAAGTTCATCTAGATGATATCCTGTTTTATGCCTAATACGAAAATCAGCCTTAAAAACTGTGAGTATAATGCCCATCGAGATGCAATGTACTTTGGATGCAACTGGCAACAAATTGGTCGTTGCAGCTTCGGTAGCTCATCAACAATGGTCCAGCTGCTCAATACCTATTTCGTTCACAAAACAAACAGTGCTTCGACTTGAAAACTGAAGCCCTTTTCAAACTGCATCCAAAAAAGTAGTGTTTCTTTCTAACATGCCTTATATTATGACTTGAAACACAGAAAATCCTTGATCATGCTGGTAAATTATAGTGTCCCAACAACCAAGGTATTCAGCAACATAATGTATCCTCTTATGCTCAACTTTTGATCAAACCAGTACGCTGACATGCCTTCTTCTTGAGCATTGCGTGGCATACTTCTTGTAGAAGTACTGTGTTCCTTTTGCTAAGTTTCTACGTAAGCCACTGCAACTTTCAATTTCGAAAAGCTTCAGAATGCATTTCTGACTACAACATTTGCACCAGTCATCTACATACAGAATCCATGTTCAAGCGTTCATTGAAAACTGCCATCCAGAGCAGCTTCATGATTCATGTGTCTGACCGGCATATGAAATTTAAGAAGTATCATATTTCTGTTGATCAATGCCAGGCTTTCCCAAGTAGACTAATATCAAGGAAAAATTCAACAAAAGAAAACAGTAAAGAACCAATGCAATAAGAGTGAATGAAGTTTGTTGCTATAACTGACCAAGTAAAACTATGAACTAAGAACTACCAACGCAACAAGCGACAATGAAGCTTGTGGCTGAAACTGACCAAGTAAAACAATGAACTAAAAACTTCAATAGCCAAAAGGATGACAACTTAAAAAAATGAGGATAAGCAAAGATAAACATTAACAACAAACATATCAGCTTCCAACCTAGAAAGGTGGAATGATTGCAGGAAATAGTGGCAGACAACGGACACAAAAGTAAAAATCGGGAGTTGCAAAAGGTGTAAAAAACAAAAAAAAAAAAAGGTGAAATGAAGGATAACTTCCACTAGCATGATTTGATCAAGGATTGGTTCTTGACAGTACTAAACTAACATTGTTCACCCCAGTTTCAAAATATCTGGAGATCACCATAAAGATAACCCTGAGAATGGCCTTCAACCATCTCCATGTAACTTTCTAATCCCTGGGCTGCTCCATCATTTGCAGTATTTGCGCAGAGATCCAAAGTCTGTCTACCATACTCTAGCAGTTAATAGGTCAACCCACCATTGCAATAAACCGAAGAGCAAGCATTTGCCTTTCTGCATTGACTTGACTTCCAAATTCATCAAATTTTCAGCTTTATGTGTCTGTATCCTGAAGAAGTATGCAACAACTCTGTACAAATCACAATTCTCAACGTGAAGGAATCTACTCCAACAAAGTAAAGACTCTAGTGTAGCATCCTATTCTACCATCCAGTGCACTGAGATCTCAGAATCTTGGCCTAACTTTGCAGTCCAACTTTTTAACTTCCCTAGACCTAAAAAAACTCTATTCAAAACAAGAAAACCTTTTTTTCAGAGCTACTCTCCACAAGTCCAACAAGATGAGCATTGCTAAGGTGTTCCCCCTCATGGCTGTCCAAGTATAGGAGCGTTGCCCCACAGCTTTAAACCATCCCTGCTGAGCATATTATAGGTTCTTGGAATTAATGTCGAAGATTCAAATGCTGTGCAGCTCCACCTTGCATGAATGAAGTCCATCACGTTGTTCATGTTAAGGATCATTAAGTAACAAGTTACTACATTCATCCACTTGCTAGAAAAGACCTTCAATAGAAGTCTTCAACCGTACTGAGATGCCTAATCTGTGCTGCTAACTCCAAAGGTCATCAGTAGATTACCTGCCAAACTAGTTTAAAGAAACCAGGATATGTACATCTGTACAAGATTACATGCAAATCTATTTGTCTACGAAACTTTCTTATTCAACTGCTGTCACTTCAAACCGAATCTAGGTTCAGAATCCGTCGAAGGTCTTTCGTGGCAAAAGCAGTATCCCTTTGATTGCAAAAAGATTCTGGGCCTGATGGCACCTCCGAAAAAACCGGACTTCTTCTAGGAGATGAAGGTGCAGATAATGAGCAAGAACGAAGACTTGAATTAATATTCCCATCTGAATCACCCTCAAGGGTGAAAATCTCCATTGAAAGAGCTGTTCTCAGCCGTTGATGCGGAAAATTTGGAAGAGGAAGGGAACTTGGAGGTGGTGAATTTGCATATGCTGGCCCAGCCCATTTTTCACTCGGCGAATTAGCCAAAAAGGAATGATAATTCTGACTCGGAGAGCCCAAGGCACGGCTGTGTTTAATCTTCACTGCTCTGGTAGAGTGATAACGTGGACTAGGAGTCCTAGAGCTAACATGCAATTTACTAGCAGCAGCAGAAGTACAAGAAGTCTCTTCCACACCACATTCACCAACTCGAGAATGCAATTCTTTCGCTGGAGAAAACTCGCCAACTGTTGACTGTGCGTCTTCAAGCATAACGTTGTCTATGCTGGTATGAAAACCAGTTTGATGTTTATAAAGCCGGCTATAGTTTGATGTCCCCCTCTTGAAGTCAGAATGATCAAGTGTCCATGTCAGATTAGACAAGTCCTTATATCTACTGTGAAGACAAATATTTTTTCCAAACTCTTGAATAAAATTACAGCTTTTGTTTCCATTAAAAGAAATTGCCGAAGCTTCTCTAGAGGAGACCAGCACATCTGCATCATGGCCACATGTATCCTGGTGATTTGCAGTAGGCATCTTTGTGCAGCTATCAGTTTCTTTCTTTGTAATGTCCATCTTCAACAATCTCGACAGATTACTTCCCACAGCCTCTTTTATCTGCGGCTTAGTCGTAGAACTTGCTCCCAAAGACTTCTTGAGAAAAGGGAAGTCGTGAGCAGCAGCACCCTTGCTTTCTGCTTCATTCGGGCTCACCTTATCAGTGCCTACTATCGTATCCTTTGCAAACTTGATTGAGGCCATTGATAAAACCTTATCCTTCTCTGAAACGCCTTGTCCATGTGAGCTTTGATGTGAATGGATACTTGGCCTACATTTCATGTGCTTATTCCTATCCTGCTCATATTCCCTAAGACTTTCTTTGTCAGTCTTCCCTGCATCCCCATTGTCCATTGAGTATTTTACCGCCCACTTGCATTGGATAGAGTTAGTAGGATGACTCCTACTCTTGTGTCTTTGAGATAAGGAGAATGAGGACTTCAGATCTAAGCTTCCCTTTTTCTTGTGTGTAATAACATTTTTTGACGCATAGCCAGGGTTCACTGCAACCACTCTTGCATAGTCCTTAACGACCTCAGGAGATCTCCTCACAGCCGCAAAAGAAGTAGATCTGGATAAGTCTGGTTGCACAAACTCAAATGAGCTACTGGCCGAATGAGAGATAGCAGGGAAGTAAGTATTAGGAGTAGTAAAAGGTTGAGGAAACAACAAAACCGTGGAAGCTGAACAACTTGAAGCATTGGCAGAAAGTGAAGGAAAAGTGTTAAGGATGGATTGATTTTCGGGGGCTAAACAGTAAGATGTCGAAGAGCTGATGACATCAATGGTTGCAGGGTGAGGGGCGGGAAGAATTCCAGAAGACATATTTACAAGCTGAAACTCATCCAAGATAATATTTCGTATATAGGCGTCAGGGGAATAATCTGGGAGTTTTTTTTTAGATCTAAGGGTTTTCTGACATGCAACTGGCCGGTTATATCCGGGATGATGCTGAGCTAGACGATCTTGAGCTGGAAGCACAAGAGTCTCCATCATAGTAGACACGTCAAGAAATCTTCAAAGGAACATAGTATTTCGCAAGAATGGACATAGCAACAACAGTGCAGAATGAACAGAAATGCTAAGAAAACAGTTTGAAGGAAGGAAAAGCGGCACAAGTGGACATAACGAAATTTGATGAAAAGAAAAAGACAATATCATGAGGTAGGTGAGAGTACGGATACGAGGATTAGGGATAACAAAAGATGGTGTCATGAAAGGAGATAACATAAAGACCAGAAACTATCGCATGGAGTGCGATTCATGTTTGCCTCTTTAGCAAGATACATGCTCTCTGAGAAAACGACGTAGCTCCTCGACTACAAATACAAATAATGGATACTCTGTCCATTATAGATCATACTTTTTCCCTGAGTAGGAACCTTCTATCACCGGCTATTGTAACGCTGCTCAGTTCTGCACTTTTATGTTCTTCCTTTGACACTTTCATAATATTTATCCAGTACTCAACCCAAGATTTCCTGAGAATGTAACATGCCATAAGGTAACATGCCATAAGATGGTTCCGAGTCAGCTTCTCGGCCAATGCGCCGCTGTTCTTTCTCCTACGACAGTGATGAGAGCATGGCTTGTTCTTGGAAAACACTCCTACAAAAAAACGCTTCAAGATCGAGTTGTCTTTCAATGAAGAAATACCAAATTACAAGCCAATATACACTTTCATCCTAACTTACAGCCTGCATTGCACGTTACATATGAACAAGACAAGTACAGTATTCTAATATATTAGAACTTGCATATGCCAGCTTTAAAGCTAAGAAATTACCTCGTCGACTGCATCTGATCTTATCACACTGAAGCTCCAAATCTGGCTCAACCACACAACCAAGTCTTACTTATTTGTCTCCGCAGCTTTAAAGCTAAGAAATTACCTCGTCGACTGCATCTGATCAATAGGCTTATCACACTGAAGCTCCAAATCTGGCTCAACCACACAACCAAGTCTTACTTATTTGTCTCCGCAGCATCACAGCCAAGCTATATCACAGATTTATTATTTTTTCACTGTAGCGTTGAGCCATAGCCGGAATAATAGGAAGCTATAACTATGATAAAATAGAAAACTTATGCAAATAATGATCTACTCACAGAATTAATGATTTTGCACTGTAGGTTGTCTAGCCAGCGATAGCTGGAATAGTAGGAACCTACATGAAAAGCTTACGCATAATTATGATCTAATCACAGGCTTAATAATCTTACACTATAGCTAGTATAGCAATCCATATCTGGAATAAAACGAAGCTGTCTCTGAAATATGAAAAACTCATGCACGGTCATGACCTACTCACATATTTAACAATCTCGCACTGTAGCTCGTTTAGCGATCCATGGCTGGAATAAAAGGGAGCTCTCTCTGAAAAATAAAAACCTTCTACTAAATTATTATCTACTTAGAGACTTCATAAGTTTGCACTGCAACTCGTTTAGCCACAGCTGGAATAGAAGGAAGCTATATCTGTGATATGAAAAAACCATGATTTACTTACAGATTTTATGATTTTGCACTGCAGTTACTTAGGCCATCCGTGGCTGGGACACAAGGACGCACCTATATCTGTACCACGAAAAACTTAAGCAAACTAATTATACTTCTGCGATACATCGGAGCAGGCGTGATATCATAATTTTGCAATTTTTGCACAGTATTGTTGCTGGTTCAGCCATAGCTGGGAATACGATGAACTTTGAAGCTCTTGTTTACAGTCTTCTTCTCTTCACGCTCCGCCAGATGACCACTGCTGCAGGCCCTGCCCCCCAGGCGACGGGCGGAAGCGACATGACGCCCAGTTTGCACGTCAAAATGATGTACGCCTGTCTAATGAAACTAATCCACGTTAGTTCGATTGCGCCAGCTGGAAGCACCCATTATTATTATTATATTGAAAAGGACGTAACCCAAACCAAACTAGAGTTAACTTGACCGGGAGCGCGTAACTGCGGTTAGTCTACAGTCGCACGAGGGATGGTGGTGCTGGGACCCAAGGCAAGCAAACCAAGGGCTCGGCGCTCTGCCGGCCCGACCGGCGGCCTGCCATCGCCGGTATAATTCATAATAATAATATCAATATTAATTTGAGGGCTTGATTAACCCCTATTATGAATTAAGGAGTATTACCTTGAGGATTCAAGGAGAGGTAGCTACGAGGACAACATTCATAATGAGTTGGTGAACAAGGGTTGTCAGCATGCCAACATGCAATTAAAAAGGAAGTGTTAGAATGGTAAATACGATTTGGTCATGCGAGTGTGAAAGCTACCAAAATCAGCTATTGGTCATTTGACTTGTCCTTATTTGTCATTGTACTTATCAGCCCAAAACTTGAGGCTATCCACATGTGAATGTGATTGCAAAAATCAAACAAGTAGTGGAGTAAGTCATGAAATTTGATTAAGAGTCACAAGAGGTGATGCCATAATCTAAGGACCTCTGAATTCCAAGTTTGCTTCCAACTTTGTGAGTTTTTCAATCTTCCAATTTACATTGTTTTGTGATACCAACTTTGTATTGTCTTGAAGCATTTTATATGATGGATATAATAATTGATTGAGTGTAATAATGCCTAGTTTCATGATGCAAAATTTTGAGAGTGATTTGGTCTTAAATGCTCAACTAGATCTATCTTCTTGTGTTGCATTGCCTAAAAAGCTAGAAATTGACTAGCCATTGGAAATCTCTAGCAGATTTTCCTATCCACCTTCAACCCTAGATCTAAACACTTGCAAAGCATCAAGAAATGAAGAGGATTCTTTACATGTCATGCTGAGATTCGTTCATAAGAGTTATAAACTTCTAATTAATCAAATAACTATGTGATCATCGGGTTGGACTTATACATGCAGGGTGCCTAATCCCTCTCACTTATTAACTAGGACTAGGTTTGCCTCGAAATCCACAAACCCTCCAATAGTATCCCCCACCAAAACTAGTGGCTGTCTCATGACACATCCCGAGAATCTTTATTTCGGGCTTTTATTTGCCTCATGCCATATCTTTATTAAATGGTAGGTGACTTTCTCCATTAATTCTAGGCGCTCGATGTTAAATTCTTTCTCATGCGACAGAAAGCACTTATTGGCTCCCGACAACCACTTCGAAGTTGTCCAAGTAATAAAAAAAAATTCCCCCAAGAACCTCTTAGAATAGCCGCATAGTAGTACAATCTTGCAAGTGGCAATTGATCTGAAACATGCTCAGATGCCATTGGCTTATTTTGCATCAAATGTTAATGTTGACAAAAAAATTATCCCACCTGCATGGTACGGGACACGAGACATGGCAAGTCTTTTGCAGACAAAGCTGACTGCCTAACCATCGAATCTAGAGATGTGATATATTCTTGCGTGTATGCTTGAAGTGCTCTTTGAAAATCAACTGCAATACTCCATGTGAATGGTTGTTAGATGATCGGCCAATTCAAAGTGTTAATCGTTATGCGATCCAATGGCACACCACATTCAGCCCGCTTATTTATCTATGGCATCGGGACATAGTATGGATTGACCCTTAATTGCCTCAGGCTTGCCACATAAGTCCTTATTGATTTTGGAGTTTTTTCAAACATTGTTCGGCGCCAACTAGACTATTCACCTAATGTTGGTAATTTGTCCGACTCTTTGCCATGTTCGATCTCAGAAGTTCAAAATTTTATGACTCAGCCACGTCGGGAGGATTGATGTGGATGTCACGTTAGAAATTCTTGAATACCTTCTTCGACAGTGACCGGTCTCTTGAATGCTCTCTTGGCCGAAATCCATCATGATGGTGGCCCTGCTTTCAATTGCAATTAAACTTCTTGTACGTCGTCAGCCTGCCCTTAATCAATATCCATCAAAATTTCACCTTTAGCCACTTGCCCTTGATCTGGATCAACCTATTGTGGCAAAAAGGTTGGCAATGATAAGCATCAAAATTTATGGAGAAGGACTGATCTAGTAGTGGCGAGTAATAAAAGCACAATTGCGATGGTGGCTAAGTACGTTGTCGGGCCGCGAGGGGTGAGTGTGGTGAAGCGATCTCACTGTAGACCTGTCGCCTACTTTTGATGTGCTCCCTTGGTGTGATGACTTTGTAGGTGCCCGGTTAGTATAAGGTTGGCATTGAGTCATCTTGGAACTCGTGCACCTTGCTCTCCAAGAATGATGCAACCAAGGACGAGAGAAGAGAACCTACAGCGAACTACTTTTGGTATTGGTCTTGATCACTCTCTTCAACCCTCCAAGGACCAGTCATAAGGCTAGATTGTCCCCTTCTCAAATTCAACATGGGATTCAACCACACATGGAAGATTTGAGATATGATCCTCTCCTTATGCAAGTTTCTCACCATCAAAAGTTATTTAGGAGCTGTGAAACTGTATATGGGACGCATTGCAAAATAGTTACTTTTACTATCAGAGTTTGATTTTTGAGTTGTGGTTCGGGAGGGTAAACAACATTATCTTGCCCATTATGTTTCAAGGATACAATCATCACCAATTAATACAACAGTGGATGATGAATTACCAGACGTTGCATTATTTTATGTAGAAACAGTATCTGAATGGGCAGCAGATATTGTTGAATATTCGATGATGGGTCGGGTCCAATGTGAAATTGACCACCACGTTTTTGTACGAGAACATTATTGTCCAATTGAGATTGTGAGCGATCGTGGTACCCATTTTGTTAACGAAATGACCAAGTGTTCAATGGAAGAATTTTTTTGTGATTTATTGGTTTAGCACTCCGTACTATCAGAGGGGTAATGGACAAGCAAAATCTTCAAACAAGATTATATGCAGTATCATGACCAATATAGTTGAGGCAAGCCGCTCAGATTGGGAACACAAATTACATAATGCATTATGGGCATTTTAAATAACTTATAGAGTTAGTACAAATCAAACACCTTTTTATTTGGTTTATGGTCAGGATGTTGTGATGCCATCCAATTGCAAATTGGTTGAGTTTTCACCTTTCTGATTGAATTACAAAGCATCACTATTTATAGTGGATTCTAGGTCACTTGGCCTCAAAGCCTATTGGCCAATTCCTACCTCCCTCCTTAATTGAATTTGAAATTGGGAGGAACTCACTTTTATTCACTAACTTGACTATTAGGACCTGCGACATTTCATTCCCGCAGTTTGGCCTAAAGTCCTTTTATTAACTTCTAATTAATCAGATAACTATGTGATCATTGGGTTGGACTTATACATGTAGAGTGCTAAATCCCTCCCCCTTACTAACTAGGACTAGGTTTGCCTTGAAATCCACAAACCCTCCAACAAAATTTGACTTCAATAGGTTCTTGTGCAAGCTCACCCACTTAGATTCTTGTGGAAGTTTCAACAAATCAACTCAAAGTACAATGATAAAGTCTTCTTCATCAAAAGGAACATAAGGGGCAGAGCCAAAAGGGGCAACAAAGAAATATGAAAATTCATTGAGGAAGGGTGTACATCCTCACATGAAAATAACATGAACAAATCTCAAGTATAACATTTGCATTGTGGTAAATTTCTTCATTATGCAAGTGAGTGCTCTATGAGACATACAGAGACAACAAATGGCTATGGTAATCAAAGCATTATGACTAACGATGTTAGTGATGGCCACCCCAAGTATGGTGGGGAGATGGTTTGCTTTGATGAAGACTTGCTTAGCCAAAGAGCTAACACATCTAGTTTTGTATCTTGTATTAAATTTTTTAGATCCAAGTTGGAATGATTCCTTTGGTAAGATCAAAGATGCCATGTCTGTAGCAAGCAAGAATGAGAAGGGTGTAGCAGTTTATTGGATTCATTCTCATAAAGGACATGGCCTTTTGAGTTTCCCTTTCTTTTGCATAAAAGGTAATTCTTATTACTACCATTTATCCTACAAATAAGGATGTTTATTTGTTTCCCTTTATGTCATCTTTGTTCTCTCCACAAAGAATGGCTTTTTTTGTTGTCTTGTGCAACAAGCTTTTTTGGGATGTCTTTTGTGTGGACGAGCGGCTTTTTTGGCTCCCATGTATGCTATAGTAGAAAGGGCATCCGAAGAAAGAATGCTTTTTAGCATAAAAAGCCCTCCTTTCTGCTATAAAAAAAAAGAGTTGTCTTTTGTTGCCCTTCATTTTAAGTTTTTGTCTAGTGGTGTCTAGTGGTGACTAGTTATCACCCATAGTCCTTGTGCCCAAGAAATGATAAAGTCCATGTGTGTCAATCTAAGTTAAACATTATCAAGGTATCATTTCCCAATTTCCATTATTGAGAGTGTGCTAGAATAAGTGGTAAAAAAAGAGTCATATTGTTTCCTTGATGGGTTTAGGTAGGTACAATTTGCACCTAAGGATCACAAGAATATCTTTGTCACAAGATAAGAGACATAAATGTACAAAGTGATTCCATTTAGGCTATGTAGTGACATGTTCAAGGAGTAATGCGGGATGCCATCAATCATTTTATGCTGAAAGTTGTTGTAGATGATCTTTCTGTTCATTTTAGCACACACCTAGAAAAAATTGAAAAGATTTTCGTATAATGCGACAAGTCTGGGAGCTTTCTATAACCAACGAAGTACCAAACTTAAGTGACCTAAAAAATACTGCTAGGGCATGTGGTGTTTAAACAAGTAATCACCACATATCAAGTGATAGTGAAGGTCATCACAAAATGCAATGATCGTATGCAATATGTACACATCTATGGAGAAAGTTAGCTATTATCAAGATTCGTTCTTAACTTTGCACTCCTTGACCACCCAATTCATTAGCTTACATTAGAGCTTAAGTGGGCACAAGAGACATTGAATAGCTTCAAATATGGACTGGGGAATGTACTCCAATAGCCTAGTGAACACCAAAGAGATCATCCTCCCATTTGTTTTGCTAGTAGAAAGCTCATAGATGCCAAATTGAAATGTACAACAACTAAGATAGAAATGCTAGTTGTGGTCTATAACATGAGAAAGTTTAGGCAATATCAACTAGTACTATACATGTTGGCAATAATTTTGGCTTTACAAAGTTTGATCTCACATGATGAAAAAGCAAACAAAAAGTGATATAAAACGACAAGAAGATGCGCACCGACATTGTATTATCATTAATACTTTTTCTAAAGTTTTCATTTTAGATATGTGTGGAAAAAAGCATGTAGCTCTAACAAAAAGTTGTGCATCACTAACCAACATACAATGAACAACCAACGAAAAGTGGTCAAACACTTGAAACCACAAATATAAAAAAACTTAAGCTTATAGAAATGCAATATAAAAGAAAAGAACATAAACTTTACTCAAGTTAAAGATGAGTGGTTGTGTGGTTGTACTAGGTTGTTAGATGAACAAGTGTGTGAGACTTCTAGAATGTAAGCACAATTATAGAACATCATATATTCATGAAACCCACATGCACTACACATACATGTACATGTCCATAATATTATATAAAAGAGAACAAAATTTTTGAATCTTAAGATAAATATGAGTGCTTGCACTAGCTCATTAGATGAACAAATGTGTGAGACTAAGTGTGTTGACGCATTAGAACATTAGAAAACAACATATATTCATGAAAAACACACACACACACACACATATGTACATGTACATATGCACACACACATGTGCGTACACGTACATGTATGTGTAGGTATGTATATATATGCATATACATACACATGCATGTATGTGTGTTGTGTGTCTATGTATGCATGCATGTGTGTGTATACACACACACACACATTTATAGACACATATCACACGTGTACATATACACACATGACCTCTCTCTCTCTCTCTCTCTCTCTCTCTCTCTCTCTCTCTCTCTCTCTCTCTCTCTCTCTCTCTCTCTCTCTCTCTCTCTCTCTCTCTCTCTCTCTCTCTCTCTCTCTCTCTCTCTCTCTCTCTCTCTCTCTCTCTCTCTCATACTTGCATGGAAGCTATTCATTTGATATATTGTGTGCCTCTAACTTCATCGGATCATATATTGTTGTCATATATGAGAAATTTCAATGTGCTTCTCAAGTCTTAACCATAGTGAAATGCAATGAATTGATTTTGTTGACATACTTTTAGACAACTTAACCACAATACACTATCATTTTAAAAGAATTCTTTCATCTCATTATACATCTTAGGAAGATACGTTTTCTAAATCACTAGAATCTTGGTTGGATCAACAAATAATCCTTGCTTAAAAGAAAGTTCTCTTAACAAAAATAAATTTTGAGTAGGATTTAGATCGATCCCAGACTCTCTACATCTTTTTTAACACTCTCCAATTTCAAAATATGATTTTCCTTGGTAGCATATATGTAAAATTTATCCAAAATACAATCATGAATTCATCTAAATAATCATAAAAGGATCAAATTATAGCTTTTGAGAAAGTGTAGATGCACAAGATAACCCAAATGGCATGAACTCTTGTAAACATAAGTGCTCCATCCTATACTTCTATTTTTATTTGTAGCCTTACTCATCTATCTTAACTTGATTTTAATCATTATACCCATCTAGGAAACTAAACATATATGAATTTGGCACAAAAGGGATGTGATTGCTAATTTTGAAATTATTCAACTTCTATAGTCTACATATATCTACTCTTCCACTATTTCTAGGCAGGATAACTATTAGCATGCACTATATAGTTAACAACATAGGCATCAATCTCAGCTTTGACCTTATTAGTGTATATAAAATTCGTTTGATACCTCATATGTCAAATAGGTTTCACATCAATTGTCGAGTCCATGATGTGCTTAAAAAAACTGCTTGATATCCATTAAAATCCTCATAACTTTAGGCAAATATATCTCAGTATAGTTGGCCCCACAGTTTTCACAATGCTTCTTTATATTAGGCTCTACGTATGTTCTTTTACGATGTGACCTTATCCTCCATGGTCATCAAACTATGTGGAGCCTACGTGGACTTAAATTAAGTGCTAATAGTTTGGTCCTAAATAAAGTCATTGCAATGTTTTCGGAACACATTTTGAGTTTCGTCGACGATTTTATCACACTTTTGGCACCTGTCATATTAGAGGAGGCAAGTCCGACTTTTAGCTATAATTGACCTAAAGATGATGACATCAAGACCTCACCAACCAAATGAAGTCCAATTAAATTGATATAGAAAGATAAATGATTTTCTTTAGACAACCTTTAAAATCAATAGAGAAAATTTTCAAATATTTTTCCTCAATGAGATAGTAGTCAAAGGCAATATGTTTTGCTTTTCCGAGAATGGAAGGAAATCTAGTCTCATTTTGCATATCTATGTAGCATTAATTTTTTACTTGAATACAATAGGTTTTGCACATTTCACATATGTTATAATCTACCTAAAGTATTTGAATTGTGTTTAAGCAAAATAATCAGTTGTTCAAGTAGCACAAGCTTAATTGAATTATCTATTTCAAAACGTAGACATTAAAAACTTGCTAAGTCAAGTCTAGAAACACAAAACTAGTTGATCTTGGTAGTGTAAAGTGATTTGGCCTAGAAAGTTGACTTTGGTGTGGCCCAATCACAAGACTCCTCTCTTTGTATAAGAAGGAACATTTTTGTGTGATTTGGATTCTTGATGTTATAATGCTAATATTCCTATGACAATCATCTCACATCTCCAAGATTTGTGTTCATTTGCATTTTTCTATTTGTGCATCATGATGTGATGTTTTGCTCCATTACTCATTAAAAAATTTGATGGATATTTAGGCATGTAAGAGAAGAGAGTATGAGAAGCTAATGCTTCCCACCATTTTTCAGTAATATCTTTTGTTTATGTTTGATTTTAATATAGTGGAAAATGCAAAAATTAGCATTGAATGAGGGAAATAGTTTAGTAAGTAGTGCTAAAAATTAATTAGTTTAGTAAGCAATGCTAAAATTTGACTAGTTTAATGGAAGCAGCATTAAGGGTGAAAGTAGTATTAGAATGGTTTGAGAATGTTCGTTTTGGTAGATGTTGCCTTGAATGCTTGTCTACTTTGTGTTGCTACTTTTCTTGAATGCTTAAAAAACGTAAATGATATTTGCAAGGATGCCATTTATCTGATGTTTAATGCATGGAAATGAAAGTTGAGAATGGAATAAATAATGGCAATAGTGTAAAATGTGTTGAGGGTTGTATCTAAAGTAAAAAAATAGGATAGGTGACATTTAAATTTGGAGTTTTAATCTCCTTGGAACGATCCATAATTGATATACTATGAAATGATGAACCCATGTGACCCTCCTATGCCTTGATAGACATGGATAAGTGAAGCATACAATAATATTTGGTATCGGCACTAGAGATTTACTTGCTTCTTTGAATAATTTAGCTTACTCTATCGGTTTTGCTGGTTTTGAGCCGTATTGTGAAAAGTATTGCTTGATTCATTGGAAGACTTGTGTGTCATGATTGCTTGTATTATCAATATTATGGAGACTTAACCCACATCCACTCTCTCTCTCTCTCTCTCTCTCTCTCTCTCTCTCTCTCTCTCTCTCTCTCTCTCTCTCTCTCTCTCTCTCTCTCTCTCTCTCTCTCTCTCATAAAAAACCCTAAACAACCACTTCCAATACATTAAAGAACAAACAACGTCAAAGAAGTGAGCCAAAATTCTTCATGATATGAAGGTTGTCTCTTAGGCATTGATTGTAACTACATTGTTTAGAGTTGAAACTTGCTCTCTAGACAATATTCTCTATTTACAAATGCTTTGAATGTTGTGAGATTAATGAATTTATTTATTTTTACTCATCAACTAGCATAAATTTTTGTTGACTATATCTTGAGAATCACCTATTGGATAACTTTACTCCATGTGATTTGAAATATCCATTGAATTAAGGGTGAGTCCAATTTTTTTTTACTCACCTAGCTCATTCTCTCTCTCTCTCTCTCTCTCTCTCTCTCTCTCTCTCTCTCTCTCTCTCTCTCTCTCTCTCTCTCTCTCTCTCTCTCTCTCTCTCTCTCTCTCTCAACGTAGATTTTTTATTTGATTAGGCATCTCATTGATTGAGATCTATCATATGCATTAAAGTGAGAGCTAGATTGAGATTTTGTTTGTGCCATGCCATCATTGTCGTAAAACATGGGTGATCGGCAGCGGAAGCTGGAAGCTTTGAGCGCATAGGCATATAGGATTTCAAACGTAGCAGTTAGTAGCAGAAATATTCAAGATGAATGATTCATACAAATTGCGCAAATGAACAATACATTAGTGAGACAGAAATTTGCACTCTGATTAACATCAAAACAAATGAGTACAATGCTTGAAGTGATCACTTCAGCTTGTTGTTGAGCATGATTACGCTGGCTATAGATAACTTTGATAATGATAAAACTTAAACTTAGATTGATCCGGCTTGCAGTATATACTTTCATGTGTCTTCTAAATATCTTACAAGCATTGAATGCTATTTACGCAAGTTTTTGTATTGGTAACTGCCCTTTGGATATTTTAGCTATCCAGCTATTTTTAGGGTTGATGATAAGTTGGCGACGTCGGTCTGCCACTGTTGCGAAAAACTCGAACAACTCGAAGGTGTCTTTAAATTGTTTAAGACAGGTCTAAAATGGATTTTGGTAATTGTGTCATCTTTTTCGCAAAGGTTCAAAAAATGCGAAGAAGGCAAAAAAGACGAAGGTGCCTAGATAATGGTCAAGGCACAAAAATTCCCAAAGGTAAAAATGCGAAGGTCTGAAATACATAGTCGTCCTTCGGTTTTCAGAATGCTCATTACTTGAACAATTTGTTTAGGTTGAGCATAAGAAATCTAACACTCTCCCTTAATGTGGATTCTGAAAAATCTTGATCTTTAGATTTAACATATCATTAAATCTGAGATGTTGCTCCTTTGATAGAGCCTTTGTGAAGTAATATGCTGCCATGTAGTTTGTTTTGCAGAAAACCAATGCTACTTCCTTGTTATGCACTTTCTCTCTAAGGTAATGATACTTGATTTCGATATGTTTGCTTCGAGAATGAAATCTCGGATTGAGAGATAACGCTATTGTGCTTTGATTGTCACAATAGATTGTTGCAAGAAGTGTTTGTGCAAGGTTGATGTCAACAGTTGCCTTAGCCAGATCGCCTCTTTGGTAGCATGTGTGGCAGCTATGTATTCGGCTTCCGTTGATGATAATGCAACTAAGGTCTGCTTTTGGTTGTTCCATGAGATTGGGCCTTGGTTGTATAAAAATACAAATCCAAAAGTTGATTTTCTGGTATCGACATCTTCTGCCCGATCCGCATCTGTGTAGGCTTCAAGGATGTTGGCAGTTTGGCTGCCTCTGTAGCAGATGTTGAGAGTTTTCGTTGCTTGGATGTACTTCATGACCTTTGTTAGTGCTTTTCAATGAGTTAAGCCTAGATTTGATATGAACTGGCTGAGTGTACTGATCAAATATGCAAGGTCTGGTCGCATGTAGATCATTGCATACATCAGTGAGTCCATTGATAATTTTAGTCGTCCTTTTCTGCCTCAGTTTTAGGAGACTGACCCATTGATAATTGTATTCCAGGATCGAGTGAAAAGTGACTTGGTTTGAAGTTGGCCATTCCATACTTTTTCAGCACGTTGTTGAGATATCGTTGCTGACTGATGAAAATCAATCTGTTGGGTCGAGCTCGTTGGATTTGGATTCCGAGACAGTAGTGGGCTGGACCCATGTCAGTCATCTTGAATTCTTGGGCTAACATGCATTTTGTATCCTTCATCAGATTCAGATCGTTACTGAATAAGAGTGTATCATCTACATATAGAGTGATGATAATGAAGTACTCTGATACAGACTTGAAGTAAACATTCGAGTTTGCCGAGTTTGGAATAAAATTATTCTCGATCAGAAATGCATTGATTTTTTGAAACCAGGCTCTGGGTGACTATTTCAGCCCATACAGAGCCTTGTGGATTTTGCATACAAGGTGCTTTTCATTGGCCTTGAGTTCGTATCCCTCTGATTATGACATATAGATTTCCTCTTCGATGGTTCCGTTGAGGAAAGTGGTTTGGACTTCAAGATCTATTGCGGCTGCAAAGGAGAGAAGTAAGCGGATTGAAGAATGTTTGACAGCTGGGCTGAAGGTTTCAAAATAGTCCAGATCAGGAATCTGGGAGGAGCCTTTGGCAACTAGCTTGGCCTTTAGCGATTGAGTTTTCCTTCAGCATCATACTTTGCCTTGAATATCCATTTGCATAAAATCGAATTTTGGTCCTTTGGCAGCTCCATGACTATCCATGTTTGATTTTCCATCAGAGAATCGAATTCGGTGTCCATCACTGCTTTCCACTGGTCAACATCAAAAGTAGACATTGCCTCAAAAATGGTGGTCAATTCTTGCACAAAGTAACAAGCCGGATCATCCATAAATCTGGATGGAGGTTGTCTGGACCTGTTCGACCTTCTGGGTTGCATTTCGGTCCTCTGATGTGGGTTGACTCATTGAGGTTCTGACTCATTGTTTGAGTCAGTGTCACTATTCTGTAGTTAAATCCCTGGATCAAAATTTGGGTGCTCGATCCCTGAGTCGGATTTGTCAGCAGCTTTTCCCTTGTGATCGATGAACTGGTCTTCCACAAAAATGATGTCTCTACTAGTGAATGCCTTCTCAATATCCAAATTGTAGAGCTTTTATGCCTTGTGATATGGGGAATAGTCGATGAAAATCGTTTTTCTACTTTTGTCATATGGCTTTCTTCTTAGATCTTCAGGGATCTGAGCAAGTGATGCATCCAAACACTCGAATATTTTTGAGTGATGGTTTTGATCCTGTCCACACCTCATAAGGTGTCTTGTCATTCAGGGCTTTGGTGATGGATCAATTTTTCAAATAGGTAGCTGTAGTAATAGCTTCTGTCCAGAATTTCTTTGGAAGAGAGACATGGGCTAGCATGCTCTTGGCACTTTTGATGAGTGTCCGATTCTTCCATTCAACTATACCATTGGACTGAGGTAAATAGCTAGTTGTAAATTGCTGATGTATTCCATTGGCCTTGCAGAACTCCTTGAATTTTGTGGAGATGTACTCTCTCCCTCCATCTGTGCATAGAGTTTTGATCTTCCTCTAGGTTTGGTTTTCTACAGACGCTTTGTACTGCTTGAAGAATGTGAACGCTTCAGATTTGTTCTTCATAAAGTAAGCAGCAGTCCTTCGAGAGAAGTCGTCGATGAAGATTTGGAAATAGAGAGCTCCCCTATGGAAGCAATCTGCATCGGGCCACAAATGTCATTATGTACAAGGTCAAACAAGCCTTTGGAAGTATGAACCGAGTCTAAAATAAAAGGGCTTCTTGCATGCTTGCTAATAATACAACTTTTGCATGGAGAAGTTGGCTTGATGACAAAAGGAAGATCTTGTACTAGTCTCTGAGCAGACATTTGCTGGATATTATTGAAATTGAGATGGCCAAGTCTGAAATGCCACAATATATCAATTGATTCAGAAGTGGCTATGTGAAGAGCTTGATTGTTAGAAGAGTAGCAGTGATTGAGTTTGTAAAGATATCCGCTTCTTCTTCCGAAGGCTAGAACCTTCCAAGATTTGTCAAGAATTGTGTAGCCTTCTGTATCAAATTCGACCTTTTGACCTGAATCGGTGATTCTGCTAAGTAAGAGCAGATTCTTGGTCATATTTGGAACATGGAGAACGTTGGACAACAACTTGACTTCACCTCTTTTGAATTCAACTCTGACTATTCTTTCACCTTCGATTGAATGTGATGAGTTGTCTCCAAGTTGCACAACTCGAGAGTGGGTGAATGACTTATAGCCTTTGAACCAGTCGCGATGGTGAGTCATGTGTTGGGTTGCTCCAGAATCTAGATACCAGGAATTGATATCCTATTGTTCTCCGACTTTGGTCATGAACACAGATTCATCTTCCTCTTGTTGCTGGATTGAGTGACTGGCTGTTGCACTGTGTGCTTGTTGTTTGAACTGCTTCTTCTTTTCGTTGTTGTACTTCAAAGTTAGGCAATCCTTGATTTCATGGCCAGTCCTCTTACAGTATCTGCAGAATATAATTTCTGCACTGGTTGGAACGATAAAGATATTGAATTTGATCCTGAACCAGAATTTGGTCCAGTCTGCACATTGCTCTTCTTGTCAATATAACCTGACTTTGTAGATCTCTTGGATCTAAACTTCAAATATAGAGTTTGAGGATCCGATCCTGAGCCTAAGGAGGATGCAGATCTTTTCATCCCCTCTTGTAGGAGCAACAAAATTACTCTTGATAGAGTGAGGTGCTCCTGGATAGAAATTGCCATTACCCAATTTTTGTAGGCTTCAGGTAGACTCGATAATAGAGTCATGAGTGCATCAGAATATTCTATGACTGAGCCAGTTGCAGTCATCTACTCCATAGGATTTTGAACGTGTTGAGATGACTCGAAACACTTTCTACGTCATACATTCTCAAGGTGAAGAATTTCTTCCTCAAGTGTAGCTTAGAAGTCACATCCTTGATATCGTAGAGGGTTGCTAGGATGTCTCATGCATCCTTAGCAGTCTGAGCAGCACGTATGTGGTTGATCTGAGTATTATTGGTGTTGAAGGTGATCATGGCAAATGCTTGCCATCTCTCAATCTCCATTGGTGAAGATGGTTGTATCACCTTCTAGTTTGAGCTCTGTGCAATCAACTATGTCCCACAGTTATTTGGTTAGTAGTATAACCTTCATCTTGAATTTCCAAGGATGGTAGTTATCTCCATCGAGCTTGTCAATGAGAGATGAACTAGATGATGGCTTCATTCTGGTTGAACGAGATCGTCGGTAGAACAACGATTGTTGAAATATTGTTGGCTGCACGTTTGCTAGAAAGACATCTCGATAGAAACAAGACTAATAATCCATAGTAAAAATGCAGATTACTGAAATGCCTACTCTGATATCATGTCGTAAAACATGGATGACCGGCAGCAGAAGTTGGAAGCTTTGAGCATAGGTGTGTAGGATCCGAAACGCAGCAGTTAGCAGTATAAATATTCAAGATGAATGATTCATACAAATTGCGCAAATGAACAATATAGTAGTGAGACAGAAAATTGCACTATGATTAATATCAAAACAAATGAGTACAATGCTTGAAGTGATAACTTCAGCTTGATTGTTGAGCGTGATTACGCTGGCTACAGATAACTCTGATAATAATAGACCTTAAACTTAGCTTGATTCAGCTTGCAATATATATTTACAAGTGTCTTCTAAATATCTTACAAGCATTGAATGCTATTTACGCCAGTTTGTGTATGTACAAAGTAGGTGACCACACTTTGGATATTTTAGTTGTTTAGTTGTTTTTAGGATTGATGATAAGTTTGCAAGATTCAATTTTTTGTACTTATGTCAAACCCTAAATTTGTTTGGATCTCTTATGTTTGAGGTTGTTGGACCTTTTAAGAGTGCGTTTCAAGTTTAGAAAGTGTGCTTTTCTTTCGATGTCTTCTTCAAGTCCAATATCAAGTAAAGGTGACAAAGATTCATGGTGGATTGATAGTGGATCTAGTTCACACATGACTAGTTACAAGGAACTTTTTTACTTCTTTGGTCACTTATGATAGAGCCAAGAAAGTAATTCACATGGCCAATGGTGGTAAGTGTGTGATTGAAGGTATTGGTTCAATTCCTATATGTCTTCTATTGATAGGAAAGCAAGACTTGATTGTGTTTTTTACATTCCTTCACTTTCAAAGAATTTACTAAGTGTTGGTCAAATGATAGAGAAAGGATACATGGTAAAGTTTGGTGGTGATGCTTGTTTCATTATAAAGGAAGAAATCTTGGTTGCTAGGAACAATAGACAAGGTAGAATTTTCAGCTTGATGCTTTTTTTATGGCTAAAAAGAGGGTGGAATGGAAACGGAGATTGGTCTCAACTTTCCAAAGTTCCCTTTTAGCATCAATTAAATTGGTGATCTTATGCAAAGTCTAACAAGCTTCCTTATGATAGATGTAGGTCAAGATCTAATATGCTTCTTTGAGATGTTCATCTTTGTACTAACTTGGCTAGTTATGAGGATAATGATGATTCTTCAATGGATCTTCATGGCAATTGAAGAAACCTTGTGTTTCTACATTTTCAA
This sequence comes from Diphasiastrum complanatum, assembly GCA_029204225.1. Classification (NCBI taxonomy): domain Eukaryota; kingdom Viridiplantae; phylum Streptophyta; class Lycopodiopsida; order Lycopodiales; family Lycopodiaceae; genus Diphasiastrum; species Diphasiastrum complanatum. Next base: position 21,924,987 of record CM055101.1, read on the forward strand.
AGTTTTAGTATTTTTTTTTTCCGTCTCTCCCTACAGTTCTCTCTATCGCCTATGCCGAGTAATCGAGCATCCACAAGCTAAGTCCAAGGTGACATATCGGGCATGGACGAACTATCAGACCTCAACTACTTGGGTGTGAAGTTTTTAAACTATCACGATCCATCGCCTCCATGCAACATTAACAGAGAAATAGTTAACGACCGTTTATTAAACTTTTAGCTAATCAAATCTTGTAATCTAATCCAGTATGATATATGTATTGGATAGACATGCATAATAGACAATCTTGAACGCAACACTTAGCGAGGTGCATGTCAAGGATGAAAGATAGTTCTAGCAATAGCTAGTTCAATTTGCGAGAAGAGAACACTTCTCTCACGCCGACGTGCTGATCTGAAAAACAGACAGTGCTCAAAAGAAATTTATGATGTATACTCAATTTTGATAGTATAGACAAGTTACAATCTTTCTGCTCAATGTGCAATCCCTGAATTTTGTGATGCTTGTTCAATTTTATCAGTAAATATATTTCCGCTGTCACTAGACATTATTTGTTCTTCATAAACTTATTGTCAGATTGGTAGTAGCTATCCGCTGTTCGAAGAATGATTGATCGCGGCTTGAGGCAGTAGCCTTATCCGATAGATCGGCTCCATTTGAGCTCAAATTGGAATCATCGCCTGAGCCGAAATACTCGGCTTCAACAGTTCCTACAGAGCAACCCGATTGTTCAATTTTTCTAGCAGTGGTATCAAAGCTTGGACGTAGACAATTCCCATCAGTGGTATCAGAGCCTCGTCACTAAGACTATGGCTTCCATACACAGCATCCAATCAAAGATATGCACAGTACTTAGTTAATCAAAGCAAGCAAGCATGTATGTGAGCTACGTTGTAGATTTAATATGCTTTATTTTTAGAGCTGCTATCACTCTCATTGAATCAAATTTGAAACTTCACTCAACATAAACAAAAAAAAAGTAAATGAGACATTGTTTAGACAACTTGTGGAGAGTCTCATATATGCTACTTTAACTAGGCCTAACATTTCATATGTTGTTGGTACTATAAGTCTATATGTGTCAGTTCCTAGAAAGTCACCTTGGCATGCAACAAAAAGAATTCTAAGGTATTCTAAAGGCACATTCAATTATGGGCTTAAATTATTTAAATCTTTAGATCTCATTCTACAAGAATTTTTTTAATGTTGACTGGATAAGTGATATTGAAAAGACAAAAGTGAAAGGAACTCATGTACAACCATCAAAGCCCCATAGGGTAAGCTAATATGGTAGAATATATTTAAGATCAATGTCTTGCATAATGTGATAGTCTCATTTGAACACATTGGACCGCCACCTCTATGTAGACTTGTCATTATTGAGGCTATCGAACAATACTAGCATTTTTGTCAATTATAGAGACAAGTTGTTATATTAGATAAAGGAATTAGAAATCATCATGGTTTCCATCCGAAGGTGATGAGCCAAAGATGGATGTCTCATACTTGGACACATGACAATGGGGCCCAATTTAATAGTCAAGAATGATGAGTTTGGACATGAGATGTTGCATAGCAAAGATTGGCAACAATTCTTTGGTAAAAAGTTTGTTATGTGGGACAACAATCCTCGGTTCTTATATTAATTGGTGTGATTGTCCCCTAATGTGTTGAATTGTTCTACTATTGGGAGTGATTCATCCAAATAATCGATCTTTAATCTACATCCATTCATTATCCAGTTTTGCAGTTTTATTTGTGTTTCTACACAGTCTACAAAAATACTCGGGAATCACTCAACATGTGGCTCCAACATATCAAACAACCTCTAACATATCGGATGACTTAGTCGAAGGAGTCGAACATGTCGAAGGATGACAATTATTGTTTCACCTGATATGAAGCTAAAGACTTGCCCTAACTGCTTTGCAAGTAAATTTTTGGAAACTCCTAATTGGATGGATGACAACACATTACGGCTAATTGCCAATTGCGATCTACGACCTGATTAACTTTCCTACTGGATGAGTTTTAACTGCTTTAGTATAAATAATTGATCGTTAAAGACTTCTATGGTCTCAAGAAAAAAATTTCAGAGCTCTATTAGAGTATTGTTATTAGCGCTTACTAGTGGAAGTGCACCAGACAGAGTTTTCAGTTACTCAAAGATAGTTTAGAGTACACGATTTTCATCCGCTATTGTTTTGTCCTCTCATCATCTGATTTGTACATGCTACTTACTGAATCAATCAATCTTCTTATTGCATTCAGTATCATGTCAAAATGTATGTTTCTCTATAGTTATTTGTAACTGATAAATCTCTTTATTGTTTAATCTGATCTGTTGAATACTTCAACGCTGCAATATTCTAAACATCACTTCGCAATCTAAAGTGTTTGGCTACGAAATCACTTTAGTACTAATAATTTCAAAGTTAGTTGCTAAAAGATTGAACACAACTTCCGTCATTATAGCTTTGTTCATTATAGGCGTAGTCATGCATTAGGAAAGAAGGCTCATTTCGCTGTGCTTGATAGTTCGTCCATAGCCTTCGAATTATCGAGTCGACTCATTCTTTCTTCCAACATGGTATCAGAGCTCTACTATTAGATACCCTTCATGGTATCAGAGAAATACCTATTATCAGAGCGATATCATTAGATACTTTTTATAATATCAAATTAGAGCACACTTGCTCTTAATATTCAATTTGTGGTATCAAATTTTAGTATCAGATAATTGATTTCCAAATTTTGTAGCGTCGCACGGTATTATTATTAAGTCATCGATTTATTGACAGACCAAGTTCCAGATGGATTTTTAGATTAAAGTCAGACTCATCGCAGACAAGCTAAATGGATCCAATTACTATTTGTGAAAATTTAAGATGAAGACCTTGCTAATCGCCAACGAGTTGTGGGATGTTGTCACAGGTATTGAAGTGAAGCTTGAAGACGACACAACCGACTCAAAGTGAAAATCAAAGGATGATAAAGCTTTCGTGCTTATTATTCTCAATATATCAGACACTTAGATTGGCCACATATCTGAAGCTCAAACTTCGAAAGAAGTACCGGACATCTTGAGCTCACTATATGATGTGAGGGACAAGACTTCCAAGTTTCATCTCAGAAGAAAATTCTACACACTCAAGATGTCGAATGGTGATTCACTTCAGAATCACGTTAACCAGTTTAAGAATCTCTTGCAATAGATGGTAGTTGTTGGATCAATCATCGACGATCAAAACACAATCATGACATTGCTTTTAAGCTTCGCTTCTACATATGAAAATTGGGTGATGATCATATCGACACACTCAAATTTAACTCTCACTAGAGTTATCACTATGTTGCTGCAAGAGGACAATCGAAGAAGTCAAGACACCTCTTCGACTTCATCATCTCATGCTCCATATGTCAACAAAGGCTGAAAGCGACAGAAGAAGAAAAGCTCTACGCAATCCGCATCAAATCAAAAGCCAACACAAAGCTAAGAGCAATTATCAAATCCACAATCGAAGAAGAAGATGTTCTGTAAGTATTGCAAGCTCACTAATCATGAGTTCCAAGATTGCAGGGTACTAAAAGTAAAGAATGCCAACAAGCCACCAAATCAACAAGTGAATGTAGTCGCGATATCATCTCTATCTCCCGAACTCGACATGGACGAAGAAGCGTTTATGGTCAAAGACCAAAAGGCGCGATTTGATAATTCTTGGTTTTTTAATTCTAGAGCTACTCAATATATGACCAATCATCGTGAGCATTTTTACTCCTATACGCCTTGCAGTACAAAGAAATTCGTTCATCTTGACGATAATAGTACACACATTATTGAAGGTGAAGGCACTGTAAGATTGAAGTTCCAGCATGATCAATTCAAGCTACTATCAAATGTTTTGTATGTACCTAAATTCTCTACAAATCTATTATCAGTAAGTAGAATCGCTGGTTTAGGTCATAGGATAGAGTTTGAGTCTGATCAATGCCAAATTATCGATAGGACAAAGAAGATCCTTGCACTTGACAAGAGACACAAATGCTTATATAGATTGGGGCATTGTTATTCTAACACTAACCAAGCCTTGAAAAACTTTGTTCTTGTCAATAAAGCATTACTTTGGCGTTATAGATTAGAACACTTCAATCATACATCTATGTCGAATATGTCTAGACAATCCTTAGCACTTGATCTCGACTATCTAGCCAACAAAGTCGACCTCCATGTCTATCATAGCTACATCCTTGGAAAACAGACTAGGATTCCTTTTAGGTCAAGTCATAGGCATGCAACAAAAAATGTTCTAGATGTTATTCATTTAGATATATGTGGTCCAATGCAAACTTCGTCATTGCTTGATGCAAAATATTTTATTACCTTCATTGATGAATATTCGAGAAGAACAGCTGTTTATTTTATCAAGCAAAAATCGGAGGCTTTCAAAATCTTTCGACAATTCAAAGAGCATGTAGAAATGAAAACTGGAAAAAGAATTAAAGCACTGAGATCTAACAACGGGAGAGAATACGTCTCTATCGAATTCAAGGAGTATTGCCTTAACAAAGACATTGACCACAATTTATTACCTCCTCCGGAATCCTTATGGGCTGAAGCGGTTTCCACTGCAATTTATATTCAGAACAAATGTCCGACTAAAGGTCTCTCAGACAAAACACATTATGAAGTTTGGACATGCTCCAAACCATCATTATCAAACCTACGAGTTTTTGGATGTATCGACTATGCACAAATACTACAAGATCTCAAGAAGAAGCTCGACTTCCAGAGTATCAAATCTATTTTCACTAGTTACCCTACTTCAGATAAAGCTTATAAGCTATATGATCCGATCTAGTCGAAGATATTCACTAGTTGGGATATCGTCTTCATTGAAAATCAGTTTATCGACCTCAAAGGCAAGGGCAAAACCCATATAGTCGAACTATCGGACTCTCCTGAACTATCAAACATTTATGTTCCCAAGTCGCCTATTCCTATTGAAGGTCCTAGCTCGTCCACTTCGGACAAACAACTTATCAACAATGAATCCAAAGAAGATGATGTTGCAGCTCAGCAAGTACAACATGATGAAAATAATCAACTTCGTTCATTCTCCAGAAGATCGACAAGAGAATGCAGACCACCTATAAGGTATACCGATGAGTCTGCAACTTATCTTGTTCAAGAGCCGACTATTGTTGAAGAGGCACTTAGTTAGCCCGATTCTGATCTTTGAACAGAAACTATGGATAAAGAGTAGTCATCTCTTATCAAGAACCAGACTTGGACTATTGTCGAATTGCCTGCCAACAGAAATGTAGTTGATTGCAAATGGATATTCAAAATCAAATACAAGGCAGATGGAAGCATCAATCGAACAAAACCTCGACTTGTTGCGACATGATTTTCTCAGGTACATAATGTTGACTACACTGAGACTTTTAGTCTAGTAGTTAAACATTCCTCAATCAAACTTCTATTATCATTTGTTGTTGTAGCAGATTTAGAGGTACATCAAATGGATGATAGGACTGGTTAGAGCCTTTTATAAATAGTTTTGATAACAATCCAATCTAAAATTGTTGATTGTAATAGTGAAAACAACATTAATTTGGTGCAGAAAATGGTACCTGAAGGAGTCCCAGTTTGTCCTAAGAGACTAATAGTTGCAGATTAAATTTTGAGGCCTTACAAGTTCTAAAGTATAAATTTTTAATGTTTATAAGATTATAGGCAAAGATTGACATTTTTTACCAGGTATTCTTTTTCCAATTTATGATATATGAAAAGACCATGGCTTATGTAGGGTTACTATATGCCACTTCAAACCCACTTTTGAATCATGAGTCAATGTGACATCAGTCAATACTGAAAAAGAACCAACAAATCAAGAACAATGGCAAAGGAAAAAGAATGGCAAACCAAATAGAAGAAATGAAGCAAATCAAGGGTGGACAACTTGCGAGTAATAATCTGTGAGTTTAGTTAGTTTTTTAATCACTGTATTTAAATAGCCATCTTTATAGATTTGATTAAAAAATTGTGAAGTTGATGCACCAACAACACATTTGAAATTGCAAAGTCTTACAATGAAGACAATAAAACAAGCTTTGAAGTCATATTGAATAAAAAAGTTTCACTATATTCAAACAGAGACTAACAAACAAAGGCGATTGATAAACTATCCAATATCTATTTATGCCATACCACAAGAAGGCAATGCCAACACATGAATTTTTTTTGGCATGCTTAGAATTGGCTGGTGAATGAACATATTTTCATTCACATCCAATCCCTTAACATGTAAATAACAAATTACAAATATTTACATCGTAAGAACATTTTCGAAGCCATATTCTGAGAGAAATCTAAACAAGTTCATGAAGTTGTCATGCTTCTTCAAATACGATAAGTAAAACCTATATTACAACCATCAAAACTCAATAACATACAATTCCTTGCTATCTTTAGGATATTAGTCACCTCCCGAACATGACATTGTAACGACAACTCTCTCTCCATCCTGTCTTTTGTAACTTTTGATATCGAATCGTCATCTCATCTGGCTGCATTCAAAAGTTATGTTATGCTCAAAAGTTTGTGCATGGGTGGTTCCAATTGGCATCGGTTTTGTTTGGCATAGTGTGGCATCCCCATTTGTTATGATACATCATGGTTGGGTGCACATGTTTCTAACATATATCCACCTTGATTCAATGCATCCACTTCCAATTGTTGAAGACATGTTACCCGTCGAGGACATAGCAAACACCGCTATTAGTCTGTGGTGAGACAGTGATGTTTGAATTCACTTTCAAGTGTCGGTGACATCACTAGCACAAGGCACAAACTGATTTGAGAGTCTATTTTTATGTTTTTGGGTCCCAAAAAACTTGGCACTATTGTAATCAATCTATTGCACCTTCCCTGTTGGACATACCAAACATCACTATTAGTCTATGGTGAGACAGTGATGTTTGGATTCACTTTTCAAGTGTAGGTGACATCACTAGCACAAGGCCAAAAATTGATTTGAGAGTCCACTTTGATGTTTTTGGGTCCCAAAAAACTTGGCACTATTGTAATCAATCTATTGCACCTTCCTCTCCCAATAGCCTTCATGCCTTGGCACCTGACTTGACTATCCATTCTAGGACACCTTATCAACCACCAACTATTGTTTAGTTCTCTTTCTAGTTCATTACCACATAGTTGTAAGCACTCCCTAACATAATAGAAGGTGGCCCTTGATAATTAAATGCATTGCAACCCTTAACACTTGACATAGTTTTTGTATGCAGGCTTTGCACATGTTCTATATTTGGAATGAAACATGTTGTCATTGTCATTATTCCATTGATCTATTAGTCTCTTTCATCTTAAATTTTTCATGTGGCATTTTCTCGTCAAGTCTATTTTTTCACGAAGTTATTAACACTATAAGAGAATGTAGCACCTACAATCAAAATTTTTTTATCGGTATGAACTTTGTCAAAGAGCTTTCAGAATGTTGCATCACCAACATATTGACCTGGCAAAACGGATTTTGCTTTTGTACTTCGCAAATTGCATTTGCCAAATCCCCCACAACAGCCTTGTAAATTGTCAACTTTGTCCTATAATTGTCCACCATTTGCCACGTTGTGGACCACCTCAGACAAATGTGTTGTCGGCATTGTCGATTCATCCTCATCATCTACAACAAATAACAATGTTAACCATATTTACAAAAAAAATGACAACAATCATAGACATGCCATCAAGTTTTTTTTTAAGTACATGTGGTAACCACATTTTTTTCCCATCAATAGATTCGATTTCTCCACCATGCTAGCCAACTTTCAAGTAAGCATTGCCAACTTTACATGATGAATATATTTGTTGTATAGGGCATCTACAATATCTTGTGTGACTGTGTTTTTCTATTGCAAGCACAAGGCAACATGCCCATCTCTCGATGACATGACTCGATTTAATAGAGTCCAAAACAACACTTGTGCTTGCACATCCTAAACTCCATATCACATATTGCTGTTGTTTGCATAGATCGATTCTTGCAAACACTTAAATGTTAAGAAAAATGTTAGAGGTCAACAAGAAATATTTTGGATTGTGGATAGAGATGAGCTTATACCATGTGTCATAAGCAGGGGCAATATACATGGCAATAAACATGGGCAACCAATGTTACCCAATCCTTTACCATATGTAGACATGATTGAAGTAGCACCAAGCACTGGCAAAATTGAATTAGTTGGTGCCTGCCTATAGATTTAGACTATAACTGGAATGGCAACCTAGGGATAGTTAGAACTGGAAATGTGCTATTCATGCCAGGTGGCTTGGGGTGTGGCTCGTAGTTGTACATTGATTGATTACTTTGGTTAGTTTTTGTTTGAATTGATGAAAACTTTCAATGGATCCTGTAGACTAGGAGTAGGTTATGGTGATATGTATTGCCATGGCTACCATTTCGTGGATAGACTGGCGATATTGGTGCAATGCTTCTATGATAAGGCTCAAGCATGGGTTTCTGCTTTTTGGTTGAATGGTGAGTAACATTTTTAAACTTATGATTCAATAGGAGGATCTATGCACCTACACTTACCACAACCTTACTTACACTTATGCTTTGTGCATTTGTTCAGCCACTGGGGCCCCCTCCACCTCTTCTTGTTTTCTAAAATTCTTCTTGGCAACTCGAACCTCACAGATCCTTCTTGTTTGGCTTTCTATTTCTATGGAAAATATGGGCGTTGTGTAATCATCATGTTCTTTGATGGCTTTATAGATGCTTTTTATCAATTGGTGGATCACCTCCTTGCATGGTGTGCATAGAGTCCTTATCATAGTTTTGTTTAGCTTTATCCTTGGGGGAGAGCCATGTATAGCTGAGTGTTTTTGTACTGTACATTTGTGAACATATATTAGTCTCTTACTATTTTGCCAAATAGAAGAAAAAAAAGAGGAGTTCTAACTTATTGCCAAGCTCAAAAAGAAGTTTGCTATAGGCATAGTTGCCCATTTCGAAACAGAATGCGTTCTAGAACACGTTTCGCTCCGAAACTTGACCAAAAAAGCCTGAACACTTGGCATTACGACTGAGGAAATAGTGTTTTGAAGGAGAGTGGTAAGTAGCAACGAGCCTGCTTAAAGAATTCAGAAAACAAAGACGAGATTGCAGTGCCGAATCGACTCATCAGCGAAAGACAAGTTGAAACACAAAGTAAGAGGATCACTAGACATGCAAATCATCAACCTCTTCACGATAAAGTTAACTTGTGTATGATATCGAAATATATATATATTTAAAAGCTTCATATAAAAGATATGTTTGGATGTGCTGATACAAGAGCTTCTGTTTCTTAATCTGTGTGATTTAATACTTTCTAGGACAACAGTCACAAATTACTCAATTCACAGAGAGGGTTGTAATAGCAAGTAACAAACAAATCAAAGCCCGGGCAATAACCAGAACGCATGGTAAGGTAGCATTCTGCTGTCTATTGCTGCCCATGCCAGTCTGATTTGCAAAGCTGACATTAACCTAAATAAGACTTGCCAACTATCGAAAGTGCTAGATTCAGAACAGAAACCAGTAATGTACATTGCCTACTGTTGAGCAAATGTTTGAGCAACCTACCTGTTGGACAGGCTCCATATGTTTGAGCACCTACTGTTGAGCAAATGTTTGAGCAACCTACCTGGCAGGCTCCATATGAGTAAATTCTATGGCCTTCTGCGTCAGCTCAACATCAATAGGTCATGATCATCATAGTTAGCAGGTACTTGATACAAATGTTGACATACAATTTGGTACTGACAAGCAGCTCATTAGTAGTGAGTGATGAGAAAGATACATGTCTGCACCAAAGCTGATCTCATTTTTTCTCTCTTTTTTGTCCTTGTGCACATGAGCAGAGTAGAATTCTAGACCCTCACCGAGGAGAGGAAAGGAGGTCTTCAACAACAGGCCACTTATTGCAGGCATTATAGTCTCTTGCTTATTTGAAATAGTAAGTAGCAGACAATATGCTAACCTTTAACTTTTTAGCGGAAAACGCATATATGACATTCAGTTGTATGATATCTGAGCGCTAGTAATCTTGTTCCTACTAAGGGTAGTAAGGCAACGACAGTTGTTCAACTATTTCAGCCTCTCAATCCCAAAGACACTGATGCTACAAGGGACAACTTTCATGGTCACAAAAGAGGCTGCTATAACTGAAAACTTCACAGTGTGGGGACGGTAGCACGGTAGGATCTACTTTGAACAATATCTCCCTCTGCTCCATTTTCTGCTTGATTTAGTCCAGATGAAGATTGCAAGGAACGTGAGTTAAAGTACTGCTGTCTGTAGTAATCATGGCTGCGAGCACCCAAGATCCCATTCATTGCTAAATCCAGATGGAGTTCTTCACTTCGTTCGTGGTTCTGAAAACCACCGAGATCCCCTTGCTCTAGCCGAAAGTTGTTTTGCACTTTGCTTGAAGCAGTTTTTGTACCATAGCCTGATTCACAGGGATCTATATTTGAGATTCTCAAGAACCTTTCTTGTAGTTGTTGACATACAGCTCCTTGTTCACCACATTTCACAGATTCTATTTCTTTTGCACTTAAAACTTGCTCGGATGATCCATGCGGCAATCCACGATTCTCTTTGAAATGGCTTGGACTTTGCTTGTCCTTTGTATTCAAAAACCGGCCACCACAACCTCTTGCTCTCCTCAAGGCGTGCTGATGCCGTGACTCATGTAAGTAAGGCTGCAAAGCATGGAATGGAAAAAGCAATTAGCAAAAATAAAAGACAATTGTACTTTCCAGTCAGATCTTTGCATATGCATGTATTGTCATCTAAGAAGTTCAAGGGGGAGATTTATAAATGACATTCTTGGTAGTTCAAAAAACAGAAAACCACTAAAATAGGAATATTATGTAGTAGCTTCTGAGTGCAATTTAAACAAAGATGAGATGCTTTGAAAAGAAGAAAAATTCTCACCTTTGACTCTTTACACAGTTCCTTTCATTTCATAAAAAAATACTCTCTTTTTTGCATTCTAGCCAATTATCAGCATATTATTGATACCACTTCTATGTGAGAAGATGTACAAATCTAATGTCCACTTATCATTTGAGTCATTGAATTAGATGGTGCATTGCCTACAGATTTAGACTATAACTGGAATGGCAACCTGGGGGTAGTTAGAACTGGCAATGTGCTATTCATGCCAAGTGGCTTGGGCTGTAGCTGTAGTTGTGCATTGATTGATTACTCTGATTAGTTGGTGCTTGAACTGATGAGAACTTTCAATGGATCCTGCAGACTTGGCGAGGTATCTCCTGTCTGAGTAGGGTTATGGTAATATGTATTGCCCTGGCTACCATTTCGTGGATAGACTGGTGACATTGGTGCAGTCTTTCAGGATAAGACTCAAGCATGGGTTTCTGTTTTCTTGTTGAATGGTGAGTGACATTTTTAGACTTCTGATGAATTTTGATTCAGTACGAGGATCTATGCACTTGTGCTCATGGGTGGACTTTGCGGAGCTCGAAGACTCTAGTGCCTGCAGCTGATAGATACCAAGTATTTGAAAAGACCTATGCATAAGGAAAGAGTGGAGATCTACTTCAAGTTGCACAGGAAGAAATTATGGTTTTGAAAGCAGGGGGTGAGTCTCGGCCAGCAATTTGTTTACAAGCAATTTTACCACATAGCCTGTACAAGGGAAGTGCTCCAAGTTTGTTTGATTCATTTTCCACAAACTTGAATGAAATCTAATCAAACAAATTGCTGTTGGTGACCTTGAACACAGGTTTGATTTGTGTAGCCCACACTCTCTGAACATTATTTTTAAGTCTAATTGATTCCTATCCATTAGGATTGAGTAGCCCACACTCTCTGAACATTATTCTCAAGTCTAATTGATTCTCCATTAGGATTGAGGGAAAAAAATCATGAATGTGCACATGGCACTTGTCATCTAGGCCCTATAGGTGTCCACCACCTTAGGGCCTACATACTTCATGGAAACTTCAATATAGGCCTACATTAGCAATATCACCGTGAGGTCTAGTAATTACTCTAGCACTTCAAATTTGACTTGCAGTGATTTTAATACATAACATAGCATAACACAAATAATAAATGAGATGGGATACGAATTAATGTAGAATTTACATTCTACCCCCGTATAGCTATTTTCTTCCCTACGACACCAATTATATCTCAAAACTTTTCATAAATATCTTTGTTAAGCAGCTTTGAGTCACAACTTGGTTGTTGGTTTCACAAGAAATGAGCTTGATTTTGCCATTTTTTACCTTCTTTTGGATGTGATGTAGTTGGATATCAATTTGCTTGATCTTGGCATGGAAAATTGGAATTTTATGATTTGTGTACAACTCTGATTATCACAATTTAAAGTACCACTTGGTGAATTCACATGCTTCATAACCATATTGTCTCACATGTTGGGTTCAAGGTCGCTCTATATTCTGCCTGGAACCTCTGTAGATGATATATATCCAGATCAAAGATTGAACTTTTATCCAGCAGCTGGCTTTATATTATCCATATCTCCAAGCTAAGCAACATGCGTATCGTTCTAGTTTCGATTTGCAATAGGCACTTTACTAAATTTATATTTGCAAGCACCCTTAATGTGTCTCAAAATTCTCTTTCTTGTTTACAATGTGCTCTTTACTCAAATTCACTGAGCACCCAAGAGCATATGATTTTGTGGCAGCTAAGCAAGACTCGTTGTCTAAACCAATGCTCTATCCACCTCCTATAATTCTTCTTTAGATGAAGTGTTTGCGAACTTTGCTTGTATCGATAGGAGTAGATATTGGTTTTCACTCTAGCATATTGAACTATTTTGGTTTTTTTTCATACATTTTTTGAGAAATAGAAATGCTAATTTTCTCTTTCTACACTAGAATTCCCTAGTAATAGTGCAAGAACCTTGAAATTGTTCATATATAACTCCTATGAAACTTATCCTATTTTATGACAAGATCATCCACATAGAGTACCGCTGTTACAATGTCTCTCTCATTAAGTCATGTTGGATTTGCTCTTTTCATCTTTTCCAAGTAGTTGTTGATTCGACTGTACCATGCGATTTGCGCTCTCTTTAAAACATACGAGGCCTCCATAAACCTGCATACTAGAAGCTTTTTTTTGAGTTTGACACGGTTTGTTTGGATACATTCTTCTTTTAAATAACCATAAAAAAGGTTCTCTAAACATCCATTTTCTGCAAGTTCTTAGGGGATGGACCTAACTTTGGTAATAGTTGAATAGGACCCTGTGGAATGATGACCACATGCATGCTGCACTAGCATGTGTATTGCACATGCATGCCTTGGGTGTGGATGTGCACATACTATGCTTTTGCATGGGACCTAGCTATTAAGGGGAAAGGCAATAGACATGCATGGGAGATTGGCATGATTAGTTGCATTACTTTCATGTGGATTCTATGCATGGATAGGAGGGGTGGTCTCTCTACTTTGTATAAACATTCCACTAGTGTCTATGTGAATCATGGAGAGTCCTACGGCCGTATGCTGTCAGATTGAGAAGCCCTTCTATCAATCGATTTTGCCTATCTCCTCGTTGCTCAGAGTCTAGATTTATATTGATCTAGGGTTTGGTTGGGAAAGTTTGGTCTACTTTTTTCTATCTCTTGTTCTTCGATACTCTAGTTTGGATTAGATCTTTGTGGGCATTCAGTGAATTTGGCACCATATAATTAATGCCTCCAAATTTTCAAGGTGTGAATGTACAAAATTTTTCCTCGCATAGGCAGAGTACCTAGACTAAGCAAGATCTAGCTTATTGTTTTCAAAAGCAACTAGACCACCCTTTTAATAAAGGATTGTTCCTGCTGCATGATTGCTAGCATTCGTTTCTACCACATGGTTTATTTGGAGCCGTAGAAACACAATAATTGAGATATCAAGCTCTTATTCATTTCATCAATCCAAACTAATAATGGACAGTTTTTGCTACTACACTCTTTCTTCACCCTCTTAAGAACGTTTGTTAGGGGCAATGCTATTTAAGCATAGTCCATAATGAACACGTGAAACAATCTTGTTAAACCAAGGAATGATTTCACATCATGGATCATTTGCAATCGTGGCCAATCATATACCTTACGAATTTTATCATGATCAATCTCAATATCTCAATCGGATATGACACGTCCCAGATACTTGAGTTTGGCCTAAAAGAACTCTCATTTCAACTCCTTTGCATACAAATTTTGTTGACTTAGAAGCTCTAATGCTCTTCAACAATCCGACCATAAATAATATGTCATCCAAATACAATACCACACTTTTCTAGATATAGATGAAGAATATCATTCATCATATGTTGGAATGTGGCAGGTGCATTAGTTAGTCCAAATGGTAACACGAAAAACTAATAATGGCCATATTTGGTTTGGAAACCAACTTTAGGAATGTCTTCCTTTTTTATTCTTATTGATGGTATCTTGATCTAAGGTCAATCTTGGAAAATACTTTGCTCCATTCAGATGATTAATTAGATCATCCATCCTGGTGGGTAAGGGATTAGTGTTTCCACGAACCGCAGTTCGTGGCGAAACCACGATTTTTCATAGAATCGATCGGGTCCAATTCGAATCAGAAAGAATTGGACCCATGAATAAAAAATGGTTCTTTGATTTTGAATGATTCTTTGACATTAAGGATTCTTTGTTTTGGCTTTCCAATCTAATTTGTATTCAAATGTTTAGCTAATATATTGTGTGATGGATGTTTGATGATGGATTTGACGATCCTCTCCCACCACCATCTTCACCACATATTGTTGATTACTTGGCACAATGGCCAGTCAAAATTACTGCACCAATTTTGAATTAACAAAGTTATGCGTAGAACTATCATCAACTAGAATGAACATTCACAACTTGGCATCCCATTCGAATGAGGTCATGGGGACCAACTACAACTGTATCAAAACATCAATTTTTGCAAGTAGTGTCAACATAAGAAATACTAGAGGTACTTGGCACTTTAAAAGATTTGGGTTGCACCTAGTTTTCTTATGCTATCTTAGGCAATCTTTTGAAAGATGCCCCTTCTCCATATAGGAGAAACACAAGCCACCGGTTCGTGCCTTGTCATAATCAGCACGATTCAGCTTGACGCACCTTTTTTCACCTTGGGAATTGGTGTCCATCTTGTCCTTTCCCTTATTTTTAAAAAACTTCTTATCTTTCAACTCAGCCTTGCGCACGTTGCTCTTTATGAGCCCCTAAATGGGTGAAGTCGAAGATTCAGAAAAGCAAAATGCATCTTCCAAGGTTTGTGATTGGTTGTGTCACACTTCATATTGATAATCTTTAGGAAGCCCCAATATAAAATGTAACTTTACAAGGGTGGAGTCGATTTGTGAGATGATTCGTGACAAAATTGTGAAAAATAGCCTATTTTGGCAAATCTAGCCATGTAGAACTTTGTAAATATTGTGTATAATTGGGTTCCACACATGTAAGGCCAAGATGCCACATGTTAACCCACTCCTAATGTAGGTTAGGTCAAGTCCATAGGGTTAGTCATGTCATTTTGGTAGTGATTCCTAGTTTATAGGACCTAAATCCTAGATTTAAGGTGAAAAATTGACCAACTAGCTATCTACCAAGCATGACTCTAGGAAATAGACTAGGGTTTCATTTTAGGGCAAGAAGAGTGAGTTAAGTTCCTTATTACATGCTGGAAATCCACCTAACTTCAAGAAGGAAGTCGAATTTGCTATGTATTCCAAGCTCCCATAGTGAGAAGATAGAAAATTTTTGGAGCTCATTGGCAATCTCAAGCTAGTTCACTATGTACATTGAGTTTTTTGTGATCCAAATGAAACCAAATCAATTTCTACTTGTTTCTTAGGTTGAAGGCCGTACTACAGCCTGTAGTACACACCTGTGGACTCGGATTTGGGTCTTTGATCTTGTTTATTGATTATCCATACTTGTTATGTGTCAAATTGCTAACCTAGATCAAGATTTACTGTCTAGTTTTTTGATGCATTGTTAAGCAAGCACATAATCTCTCTTGTGGATATTCTAAGATCCATTTTTGGTCCTTAAAAGTACAGTACTTTCACATGGTATTAGAGCCAAGTACAAGGGCTTTGATCTTAGATCCATTCAAATCCATTTTAGCAGTTTTGTGTGCTAAAAACTAGTCTAGTGAGGGCGAGTTTGGTGCTAAGTTTTGGTGGTAGGAATTGATCCCAAACTTCTCCAGGATCAAATTCCGTACTGTTCCCATGTGTGGGCACTTCTGAACCAGCATTAAATGCAATATATTCATTTGGTCATTGTAAATTCAATTTGTGAGTTGTTAGTATAATTTTTGGTGGAAATCCTAGGATAATCTACGAAGATCATTTGCCATTGATTAGATTTGAATTTGTTTCATGGAATCTAATTAATCTAGGCTGAGTTCAAGTCCTATTAAGGTTAAAAATAGGTCTTGAAAGTACACCAAGAAGGAAGAAAGAGATTAAGTCATTTTTTTGGTCCAAAAATAGCTAAAATTGGCAAGATTTGATTGTAAGTAGATTTCACATCATCTTATTTTCATTCCAACCTTGTGAGGGAGTGCTAGAACTGAGATTATAAGTCCATTTGTTGGATTAGAAATCTAATTTGAGTGAAACACTACAAGAAAGGGACCTTAGTGAGTTTCTAGAGACAATCAAATCCATTTCTTGGCAAGATTTGTTTGAAAGTAGAAATCAAATTCGAGTGAAACACTGCAAGTGTGAAACCTTTGTGAGTTTCAAGTCAAATCAAATCTATTTCTTGTGTGTAGAATTCACTAGTAAGATGGGATATGCTAGAGCATACCTTCTAGACTACTAGTGAGAGATTGAATTCTACAAATTATGCTATTTGGAAGGTTAGGATGGAGTCACTCTTGGTGCTCCAAGACCTCTATGAGTTCTTGATTGAAGATGAAGATGAACCTCTAGGTGCACAGGAATTAGCTAGATACAAGAAGAGATCTAGGCTTGCACTTCATTGTGTGAAGATGAATGTGAGAATGATTTGTTGAGAGAAGTATCAACATGTACTAGTGCTAAAGAGGCTTGGGAGTCTTTAAAATCAATCTATGAATCTAGTAACACTTCAAGAGTACTCATGCTTAGAAATCAGATTTTGCAAAGCATGAAGAGAACTGAAGAGAGTGCACAAGACTATGTGCTAAGAATCAAATCTCTAAATAGGGAGTTGGCTTCCATTGGAGAGAAGATTCAAGATGGAGAGCTTGTACAAGCTGTTCTTAATAGTCTAGGAGATGACTTTGCAAATTTGGTTCAAAGTTTTGCCATCCAAGACACTTTGCCATCTATTGATAAGCTCCATAGTGTGCTTGTGGCTGAAGAGTGTAGGATGCTCCATGCAAAAGCAAGGATGGGTTCCTTATCATTGCAGGATGGAGATGAGAAAGCCAATTTCTCTTTCAAGGGCAAAAAGAAGACCAATGGAAAGAAGAAGCATCCAAAGGAGGCCAAAGAAGAGGATGATGCATCAAGCTCAAAGGACAAGTCAAAGCAAAAATGCTTTTTTTGTGGAAAGAAGGGGAATTATGTATCCGAATGCTATAAGAGGCTAAGAGCAAAAGAGGAGGAGGACAAACAAGGGAACCTTGCATATGAAGAGGATGGAGATGAGGAGATCTCATCTTTGATGGCATCTACATCCACTCCAACAAGCAAAAGCAACTCAAAGGACACTTGGTGGATTGATAGTGGGGCTAGCTCCCACATGACTTTCCAAAAGGACACATTCTCAACCTTACACTCTTTCAATGGTGCTAATAAATTTGTTTCTTTAGCAAATGATCAAGAATGTAAGATAGATGGTATTGGTACCATCTCATTAAGTCTAGGATCTAGCAAAAGGATGGATCTAGACAATGTCCTTTTTGTACCATCAATTACCAAGAGCTTGCTTAGTGTTGGACAACTAACGAATGATGGTTTAGATGTTCACTTCAAGCATGGAGTTTGTTCCATCATGAAGAATGATATTTGCATAGCAAATGGTGTTAAACGAGGTAGTTTGTTTTTAAGTTGGATGCTAAAATTGCTATGGCAAAAGAGGAAATCATTCATTCAAATGTAAACTCTTTTTCTCATGTACCAAGTAGTGATGATAAGATGCATGAAACTTTCTTAGATATTTATATAAGAGATGATCCATCTAGTATCTTGTGTGAATGAAAGTGAAATCAACAACCGTGGTGTCAATGATCTTGCAAGGATTGAGGAGGAGCAACAAAGTGATGGAGATCTTGAGGATCCACCTCAAAGATCAAGTGCTCCAAGAAGATCCACAAAGGCAAGGGCCGAGCCTTCAAGGCTCACTTATCTTGGAAAAGGTAATCAAGTGGGAAGATTCTCAACCATTCACTTTCAACACTTTTCTTATTTCAATGCTTGATGAACCATTTTGCTATGAGATCTACATGAGGCAAACCGAGGTATGCTATGAAAACTACATGAGGCAAACCGAGGTATGCTATGAAAACTACATGAGGCAACTTGAGGGCTTCATCAAGAAGGAAGCTGAAGATAAGATGTGTAATGACTCATTTGAGAACAAGTTTTTATGTCTTAGTGATCTAAAAATTGTTATGAACCAATTAAGAGTAAATTGGTTGTTTGATCAAATGAGTGCTCTTAGGAAGAGCAAGAATGAGTTAACTCTTAAGCCCAAGTGGAAAAGTGGAGACAGTAGAAAATGGGAGTGGTGCCTATACCCCCTATTTTCTCACTCCTTTGGTCTCTACTAGGCGGTGAGCCCTAAGGGGGTAGCCACATACCTATGTGGCAATGCCTATGGCCTCCACCATGGCCTTAAGTCACCTGGTCACTAGCTCCTATTAGTCACATCACCCTACGTCACCCAAGCGACCTTGGGTCAAGCTTATTTCCCAATTTCATAGTCATCTCTCTGGTCATGCGACCAAATGACCCCTTGAACCTACAAGAGACGTCTATGGTTGGCTCTCAACCATAGTACAAGTCGCAACTACAACAAACACAACATGGAGATTTGTAGCGACCAAAAGTTTGAAACTCCCAAATGTGAAACGTTTGAAACTTCTAGAAATTGTGAGTTGATTTTAGGGTTTTCAAATTTTCTTTTTGTAAAATTGTAAACCAAATTTACATTAGATGCTATATAATAAAAACCATCAAATTAAAGAGCATAGGACAATGCACAATGAGAAACATTCGATGTACGTAAAAAATGTCCCAAGTTATGTAAAAGAGACCCAAAAAACTTGAACAGTTAGGAGTTTGAATATGCCTATGGAGATTTGGGTGCCCTAGTCTTCCAAAGTAGCTTGTGAAATCCCAAAGAATTTTGATAAGCAACATTAGACTACTAAGCAATTGAATCTAACTAGTAAAACCAGGATTAGCTATGAGCAAACACAAATAGCTTGCAAACAAATGATTTTTTTTACATTTTGATGATTTCATTGGCTTTAGAATGGTCCAAAACTTGTCCTTTAAATCCCACACGGTCCTTGGTGCACTGACAAGGAAGTTATAAGTGAACAAGTAGAGAAGAGGGTGATGGAAGTTGTAGCAGGTAGTAGTAGAGGCAAAAAAATTTGTAGAGAGAGAGCTATAGGTTGGCTTGGCTCAGGGCACCAACAGTCCATTGAGATCTTTGTGAGGGACATAAACGTTTTTTGAATAATAAAAATTGTGAAAAAGGAAATCCTAAAGACCCCAAAAAAAAATTGTTTTGGAGGTCTTTTTTGAGTTTGTAAATGCCACATTTCAAACGGGTTTGAAAGCTGGCACGTTTCAAACACGTCTGGTTGCTACTCTGCATGGGAGGAGGATCTTCCTCTCCTGAAGTTCAAAGTTTCATGGTTTCTTGTTTTGTTATGGTTTTAGGACTATACAACCTTGCAAATGGCTTTGAGGAGAGGGTGAAGTGGAAGGAGAGAGGAATACATCATCTTCCTTACTATACCTATAGGTAGTAGCAAAGAGGGAGGGAGGTGTACGTCTTCCTCCCCTTTTCTTCAACTTCTTCCTAGTGCTCTAGCCAAGGGATTGAGAGAATTTTGTTATGGCTAACCTGTGAGAGATATTTGACCAAATATATTGTAAAGAGTTTATATGATGAAATCAATCCATGGAATCAAGCTATTGCTCAACCCTATTGGTAGAGATAAAGCAAAACATGGGATGTGTCATCAATAATTATATCTCGTCGAGTATGGTAGTGCCCACTTAGATCCTATTATTGAAAAGTGTAAAGACAACAGAAAACTCAATTTAAAACATAACACCTTTAGGCCGTCCTCGTTCCATCATGGAATATAAAAAAGTTCTCTTCATTTTCCATCCGAAAGGATGCTGGTCTTTCCATCTTGACCCCATTGTGTGTGTAGAATATTATGATATTCTATCTAGGGGTATCTTCGCATGCTCTTTTAACATGTACTTGTTGATTATTTAAATACCTTGGCATAGTTGTACTACTAGAGCTAGGGTTGGATTTCACCTATGGTGATGGTATTGGAGCCTAGGTTTACTCTTATGTCATATTGAGTAGAGTGTAGAAAATTGATTGTCTACCTCATTCTCTCACAAGTCTTCCAAATTAGTCTCATCAAAATCAAGAGCATGTGTCCATGAATTTGAAATGGAAATTGACAAACAACAACAAAACATTTAAGAGTTTAAAAGAAGATATCATGGCGAAGAAGCTGATTAGGAAATCAACATCATCATAGAAGGGTTGCATTGTCATATTGTTGAACTTCCATTCTTTAGAAGAAGAGATGCTGCTGTCTTTAAGGAGCAGATCAAAGGCTTGGGACCTGCCCCACTACAATTAGTGGGTGCTTATCTAAGCCCTTTTAAACGGCTGTCAGTTAGTTCTAGTGGGTAGTGCACATGTGTTGTAAAGCTGACTCGGGTGCACCCAGCGTGCCCTGTAAGACTCAAAGGGGTGACACTCTCTAAGGTCCCAGAGCAAGTTAGAACGTCAAGGACTGAGCCTCCGACCTGTGGTGAGCCAGTTAAGTAGTCACAAGTCATGAGCTAGCTCTGGAGCTCGAGTCATGGCCTAGTCAGGAAAGCAAGTTGATTCGGCCGCCGAGACGGCTCCGGGACCCATGTCCGGGAGCCAGACTGATTCTGCCAGGCTTGCCAGGCTTAATCAGCAAAATAAAAACTAAGTCCTAAAAAGCGTGCTTTACCATAAAGCACTATGTTTCAAACCAGAGGGGGTGCGCCGAATCACAGCAGAACTATAGGGGGAGTCCGACAGACAGAAACTTGGGCAGCTCAACCAGCGCCAGGAATCCAGTCGCCAGGTCTCAGCTCCCTCTACTAGCACGAGCCAGGCACAATGCCCAGCACGTATTGGTGGCCCCGAGACCAGTCAGTTTATGTATGAATGTAACCTCTTCCAAATCTAATAAAGTTGATCCTTGGGGATGATTACCATTTCGGTTTCGCCTCTGGGACTGGTCCAAGTGGAAGGACCCTTACTACAACCTTTTTGCGTCGCTGGCGCCTAAGGGTCCCTGTCATCGACATGGGGCTTGCCGCTATGTCAATTGGTCAGTTTGGCGACCACTATGCCTTGGGTTTCATGTGTGGCTTGTCTTTGCCTTTGGTTACCTTTTGGGGACGGATTCTGAGTTGGCTTTCGGGTTGGTTGGGATTCCAGTTTTCTTAAGTCTGAATGGTTAAGCTTGTTACGTTTCTGAGTTGGCTTTTACGTAAGTGCATGATGGATGAATGTTAGACTTAAGCGTGTGTTGGGGGAACCACTCAAGTCCCAGCGCCCTTTGAGGCGCCGGCGCAACATGTGGTATCAGAGCCGACTAGTCGGTCAGCTACGCAAGTCTCACAGGGATGGCCACGTTTTGGGATTTGTCAGGACAACCGTTGCGCAAGGTGCTGCCCATAGTGTAAGCACGGGTGCGTCCAAGGTCGGGGTGGTCGGCAGAACGGGGGACTTGATGAGTCAAAGTGCTGCCCTCGAGGTGTAAGCACGGTCAGTTCCCGCGGTTCGGGCCTGGCGCCGTCTGCACGTAGGACAGATGAGGCAATGTGCTGCCATTAGGTTGGTGAAAGCACGGTCTGTGCCTTGTGGGGTGCGGGGTGACATATTCGAACTGTACGGGTTAACCATTGATACAGAGATGCTGCTCGAATTCGGGTGTAAAGTAGAGGTGGTTAGTTAATGGTGAAAGCACGGATGGTTGGATGGATGTTTCCCCGTGGGCTAATTCTGTGATAGATTTGTGTGGGCGCGGCTAGGCAAAGGTCCTACGTCCGGTCTCAGGGGGGGTTTGTGGCTTGAGAGGGATCCTCTGTGTTTGCTTTGGTTGGTATGTTCCGTTTGTTATGTGCTTGCTTGGACACAAATGACCTGGTTCTTACTTGGCTCTCAGGTGATGTGGGCGTGCTAAGTTTGAGGAGGGGATATTTTCATTGAAGCTGATTTAATAAAGAAGAAAAGAGAGCTATGGGGCCCGGCCGATAGAAGGGAGAATTTCAAAAATAAAAAGGATTGAGGCGATAATCTGTTGGAAGTACACCTCTTACTATAATGGAGGACCACCTTGAAGAGTTACGAGCATTGACGGACGGAGAAGAGCTGGCTCGAGAATACAGCTCTCGCATGCATCGAGATGGCACCAGGTCCAAGTCGAGAAAGAAAGAGCGTATGCACTCCACAGTGGCGCCTCTCCAAGAAGAGATGGGTGGCCCTTCTGAACCTACACCAAGAGACGAACCCTTGTCAGAGGCGCAACAAGACCTCTTTGAAGTGAAGATGCGACAATACTTATCAAGCGCAATGACGGCTATGCTTAGCGAGGTGAAGAAGGACAGAGAAACAAAAAGGAAAGAATGGCAAACATCCCTGCGAACCATGAACCTTACTCAATTTAACCTTGCTAGAGAAATGAGAGACGGGCTAACACAGCTCGAAGCCAGGTTTGAAGAGTTGAAAGCAACTAGGGGGAATGCAGTGGCGCCTCCTCCACAGATACCAAGAGAACCATGAGCGCGAAACACGGAAGGCCCAAAGAAGACTGCCAAAGTAAAAGCACCACCTACTTTCAAAGGAGAGCATGACATTCGAGTTGTGGAAGATTGGTTGTTTCACATGGACCATTACTTCCGTCTGATGAACACTCATGAGGAAGAAAGAACGGACTTGGCATTAGCATATTTTGAGGGCTACACTACAAACTGGTACCGGATGGCAGGAATGCATTTCCAGACATGGGACGCATTCAAAGCCGCGTTACGAGAGGAGTTCATACCGAAGGATTCACACATGAGATTGAGGACAAAATTATCGGGGCTCAAACAGAAAGGGCCATTGCGAGAGTACCTCAATAAATTTAGACAGAGTGTATGGGTTATTGAAGATATGTCCGAGGCGGACAAAACTCATTACCTCTTGTTTGTAATGCAGTCTGGGACCCGACGTGCAATAGACAGCTACATGCCCCATGATCTCAATTCAACTATTCGAGTGGCTGAAATGGTTTGTGATTATGAGAGCACATTGGCACCAGCTGCTCCCGCAACCTCAACAAGAGTATTTAGTGGATCCAGACCGAGTCCGAGCTTCTTTTCAAGGAGGGACTCAGCTTCAAATGGCAACCAAGCCTCGAGTAGCGTGAACAAATTCCCAACAAAAACAGGGTTTAGCAACCAAGGCAACAATGGAGGGAACATGTTCCAGAGAAGAAACAATGTTGGACCTTCAGCTAGTCACAGCAACAGCTCACCAACAGTGGGCAGTTCCATGCGCTGCTTCAACTGTCATTAGCAAGGTCACTCTTGGAGGTCATGCCCCAAACCATTGAATAAGCAAATCATGGCTGCCATTGAAGTCTGACCTGAATGCCTTACAACAGATAGGGGCACTTGTGGCGTATCGTGAACATCTTATGGCGACTCCTGCGAGAGGATCAAAGTTATTGTACCTGAAAGGCTGTATTCAAGGCAGGATCATTTACTTCATGGTAGACCTGGGGGCGTCACATAACTACTTGTCAGAAAAACTGACAGGGGAATTGGACATCCAATGTGAAGAAAATGTGACTCCTATTTGTGTGGAGACCGCGAAAGGTACAATGACCACTTGTAGATTGACAACCAACTTACCAATCTCCCTGGGAACCTGGAAGAATCTACTAACGTTCACAATTTTGAAGATGGATGCCTGCGACGCTATTTTGGGATTAAGCTGGTTTAACGAACATGTGGTGGCCTTCTTGGCAAAAGGGATTAACCTTGTGTTATTATATAATGGCAGGAGACCTTGTGTCGTCAGAGCTGTGCCAGGGGACCAACTAGAAAAGAACGACACAAATGAACATGAGCCAACCATTCCTCCCAATCTCATTCATCTCTTTAACGAAGGACAGCCAACAGTGACAGACCAGCTGACACGGGAACAAATGGAGCCAACATTGCCTACAGTCTCTACATCAAAGGTGAATTCAAGTGCCGATGCAGAGCTCAAGGAGCTCACCTTGTGTGACCAAGCGAAAGCTCACTTCTTTAACGAAGGATATCCAACAGTGACAAACTAGCTGACGCGAGGTCAAATGGAGCCAACATTGCCTGCAGCTTCTACATCAGAGGTGAATCTAAGTGCCGATGCAGAGCTCAAAGAGCTCAACTTGGGCGACCAAACGAAATATCTAGAGTCCTAGGGGACTCATCCAGACGTGCGACGAAAACGACATATCTGAGGCTTAAGGGAGCTGTAAGTACCTTTTTCTTTCATGTTAATAAAGTTAGCCGCATTTCTCATCGAGGAGTGAGCTTCAGTCTAATGTCTAAGTGCAGCAGCTTTACACAGGTTTTACGTAAGTGAACTAGATCCACACTTTTCCTGTGCTGGGTGCAAACACAATATCATTACTTCTCTTTACAGTTGGTTTCCTTTGGCCGGTGAATCAAGCCCGTGCCCTTGTATATGTGAATAAAGTCTGGCCGGTGAATTAAGCCCGTGCCATGAGTCTTAGGTTCTAGTTTGGCCCTGATGAGGACATCAGCTTTCTCAAACGAGGGGAGGATGTTGTAAAGCTGACTCGGGTGCACCCAGCGTGCCCTATAAGATTTAAAGGGGTGACACTCTCTAAGGTCCCAGAGCAAGTTAGAACGTCAAAGACTGAGCCTCCGACCTGTGGTGAGCCAGTCAAGTAGTCACAAGTCATGAGTTAGCTCTGGAGCTCGAGTCATGGCCTAGTCAGGAAAGCAAGTTGATTCGGCCGCCGGGATGGCTCCCGGGCCCCATGTCCGGGAGCCAGACTGATTCTGCCAGGCTTGCCAAGCTTAATCAGCAAAATAAAAACTAAGTCCTAAAAAGCGTGCTTTACCAGAAAGCACTATGTTTCAAACCAGAGGGGGTGCGCCGAATCACAGCAGAACTATAGGGGGAGTCCGACAGACAGAAACTTGGGCAGCTCAACCAGCGCCAGGAATCCAGTCGCCAGGTCTCAGCTCCCTCTACCAGCACGAGCCAGGCACAATGCCCAACGCGTGTTGGTAGCCCCGAGACCAGTCAGTTTATGTATGAATGTAACCTCTTCCAAATCTAATAAAGTTGATCCTTGGGGATGATTACCATTTCGGTTTCGCCTCCGGGACTGGGCCAAGTGGAAGGACCCTTACTACAACCTTTTTGCGTCGCTGGCGCCTAAGGGTCCCTGTCATCGACATGGGGCTTGCCGCTATGCCAATTGGTCAGTTTGGCGACCACTATGCCTTGGGTTTCATGTGTGGCTTGTCTTTGCCTTTGGTTACCTTTTGAGGACGGATTCTGAGTTGGCTTTCGGGTTGGTTGGGATTCCAGTTTTCTTAAGTCTGAATGGTTAAGCTTGTTACGTTTCTGAGTTGGCTTTTACGTAAGTGCATGATGGATGAATGTTAGACTTAAGCGTGTGTTGGAGAAACCGCTCAAGTCCCAGCGCCCTTTGAGGCGCCGACGCAACAACATGCCCCAACTATAATTATAAACTTAACCGGTTAGTTGAGGTCCTTGGTGCCCTACATGCCGCTACTTAACCGGTTAGTTGAGGTCCTTGGTGCCCTACCTGCCGCTACAGATAGGTGCCTCCTGACCTGCTGATCCTCATCAGAATTGGAACTTAACGATGGATCTGCAACAAAAAGTCTATTCTACTTCCTTTGTTGGATGCAATTCCACCTATCCACTCAATATTTTTCAAAGTCCCCCATCTAACTTCACTAATTTGAGAAAATTTGTCACAACAAGCACTTGAGAGCATTCCTTCGGCAGGAAGGCATGCCATGCTGTTGGAAAAGCACTTGAGAGTATTCCTTCGGCAGGAAGGCATGCCGTGTCTGTTGGCAGCAGCGATGGATCACATGGCAGGAGCGATGGATCATATTCCTTTGGCAGTAGTGATCGCAGCAATGCAGCAAGGCATGGCATTCTTTTGGTATGCAGCAGTGATGACTGCAAGGCATGCCAAGAGCAAGCAATGGTACCTGACCTATTGTACCTGATAGGCCAGGCGATGGAGGTCGAAGCTTCATATGAGAGAGATCGAGAGAGAGAGAGAGAGAGAGACAGAGAGAGAGAGAGATATGGCAACCCTGTTAAGGGTTGACAAAAAAACACATCCTCCTTTAGTGCTGACCGTTGCACGCTAACTAATCGTAGAGCCTACCTGCCCCCTCAAGGGCGCCATTCCATGTGGCCCGTTCATCCATGCGTGCAAAGCGACATTAATCAAAATGAGGGGTAGATCCACGAGTAAATAAATCAGAAAAAAGCAAACTTTTAGGGTAAATGGGTGACATGGAAAGACGCCCTGGGTAGCGCGACCAAATGTGCTAACTTCATGTGGGGCAGCCTCCTTACTTAGTGTGCTCGGCTATACTCTGAAGCTCATTACTAAGCACCGCTATACTGAAACTGATGACTGTTAATGGATAGCCGAGCTTTTCCACAATGAGTGTTTGATTCTGCATAAGTTGATAAAAATTAGGCACTAATGTGTTAGTTTGATTGACAAGGTTCTTGTGTCTATGTGATTTCTTCACTAGAATAAGATTCCTGTCAAAGGGAACTGCAGTTCTGAGTGTGCCAACGGCCTACCACATATTCTAGGCTTTACCAGGGAATCTACTTATTGAGAGGAGACTATATAATGAATTGTAAGGGCAGGCTGTCAAAAAGGTCACAAAAGGAAACAGATTCTTTACTTGAATTTATAAAGAAAAACTCGCAGATTCCATCTTAGATACTCTATCAATGTCGCTATGTCTATGTCGCTTTATATGTGAAATTCTTATATACCCCCCCCCCCCCTCCCTCCCTCTCCCTTTCTGTCTCTCTCCGTCTCTGTCTCTCTCAGGCTAGTTGTTGGAGCTCTAGCGATCTCTTAGGGTTTGTGATTTTGGCTAATTATTGGAGCTCTAGCGATGAGGGTTTGTGATTTTGAGCTAGCTTCTAGCACCTACGGCTACAGATTGCTCATTTCATATCACAATTAAATTCAAGTTATGGTGCAGAAACTTGAATCCAGCGACAGACATGAGTTCGAAGCTGCTTTTGAGCACGTCAGTATTGATGATTTCAAAGTTGTTTTTGTTGAAGTTGTGAACTGAAACTTTCTTCATCAAAATGCCAAACAATTTTCAACATCAAAGTGCCTGCTTTGTCAACTAAGATAAATCTGCTCAGCAATAGTCACCACGAGGTAACAGAAATTAGTTTATGACATTTTTAGATAACCATGGCTTTTAGAATAGGATCAAAAGAATGCAATTAAAAGAAAGATCAAGTAGAATATAAGGTTATCCTGTTCTGTAAGTGGGTATCGTTTTTTGTGTTTAATAGAATGATCAGGTTTTCTTGGAGCTCTGTTGTAGTGCTCGACTTGTCATTTTTGTTTGTGTGATCAATCAATGATACGATACATTGTTTGATCAGTTTTGAATCTTCTGGTTTCACTTCTGTTGCATGAGACAAGGAAGAGTTTGTGCTAATGAATTTGTGTGGTGTAATATATGAATTCAGAGGTTCAATCATGTGGATCAATTTTAGCAGGTGATTTGTCTCTCATTGCACCAAGAAACTATCTCTTTTCATACGGATGTTACAGCTTTTACTCCCTGTCCCGGTTGTTTACTGTTTTTACTTACAGATGTACTTCTTGTAAATACATAAATGGCTTAGTCACCGGCCTGTGGTGACATTTGTAAATGGCCAAGTCACCGGCCTGTGGTGACACTGTTAAAAGAAATGTAAATAAAATATTTACGTACTTCTCCAACGAGTGCCTCAAGAAACAGGCTGGTGAATCTAATGAGGATGGAGCACATGTTATGGAATTTTCCAATCAGGAATGTGAGGAAAAAAAGGCATAATTAGTGGAAATCACAAATGATGATGTTTCTATTGCAACTGACCAGACTTTTGTGGACTCTGGAGCTACTGTTCACATTATTTGGAGAAAGGAAATTTTGGATAAATTTCTGCCCCGTGTCACACCTAGAAAGGTGATGCTGGGCGACAACAGTCAAAACAGGCACAATTTATTCAAAGGCACAAGATGGAAACAAGATTCTTGATGGAATACTTTATGTTCCTTCTCTAAGGAAAGATCTCCTATCTGTTGCCAGAATGATAGATCTTGGAACGTCTGTCAGTTTTGAATCTGACATATTGCAGAATTCTAGATAACAGAACAAGTAAGATTGTTGCAATGGCCGCTAGGAAAGGAAATCTATATCGTGCACAGATTGCTAATAAGAACGAACCTGTGTGGGTCACCTCAAGTGATCAGGGTGATAATGAATTCTGGCACAAGAGAATGGGTCATCCAAGTATGAAGGTGTTACAACAGGTGTGCACAAAATTTGGTGACTGGTGTTTTCATAAAGAACACAAATCTAAACTTTTGTCAAGCATGTGTGCTTGGCAAGCAGCATCGTGAAGCGTTCAGTGGTGAAGGAGTCTTCCCTAACAGAGTTCTAGAGATTGTTCATTCAGATTTGTGTGGCCCCAAGAAAGTTAATTCACTAAGTATTTCAGTACTTTTATAGGTGACTTTAGGCCTATGACATTTGTCTACTTCTTGAAGTTAAAAGTCAAAAGCATTTAAAATCTTCAAAGTTTTCAAGGCATTTGCCAAGAAACAGTTAAATCAGAGACTTAAGATCCTTAGAACTGATAATGGCGGTGAATTCACCAGTAATGAATGTAAAGATTTCTGTAAAACAAAAGGTATTGTTAGACAATACACTGTTCCATACACTAGTGGCGGTGAATTCACCAGTAATGAATGTAAAGATTTCTGTAAAACAAAAGGTATTGTTAGACAATACACTGTTCCATACAGAAAGGAAAAATTGGACATTAATGGATCTGCTCGTTGCTTATTAGCCTAGTCAAGCCTTCAAAAAAGATTCTGGTCAGAAGCTGTTGCCACATCTCTATCTGTTTTCAGAATAGAACAACAACAACAACAACAGTCAAAGGCAAGACTTCTCAAGATATTTGGTCTGGTAGAAAACCAGATCTGTCTCATGTGAAGGTTTTTGGATGTGCTGCCTAAATGCACATACCTAAGGAAAAGACAACCAAGTTGGATGATAGATCTTTAAAAACTTTACTCATTGGTTACTCTCTAGAACAAGAAGGAAATCAACTTTTTGATCCTATACATAGAAAAAAAAAATTGAGCAGAGGTGTAAGATTTGATGAATAAATTCCAATAGAAATAAATGATAAATCTGATTTGGAGCTGTTAGAATATCCATATCAGATAACCAGTCAGGGTGAAGAGGGGGACAACACCATTGGACCAGAAATTGTGAATCAACAACTGGAAAAACAATTTGAGGAGGCTGCAAACAATGACCATAATTAATCTGCTGTTCCACCAGAGCAGCATCATCCAGAAGAAAGACAACGACCTATCAGAACACGAAAGCCTTTTTGGCAGGTAATAGAAAATGGTCAGATCAACATCATTTATACTGAGAACTTCTGTGGGTTCGCCAAAGATCCTATGACCTATCAAGAGGTTATGGATAGCGGTGAAATAAATAAATGGCAGCAGACAATGGAGGATGAAATCAAATCAATGCAAAAACATAAGGCCTGGTGCTTGTCAAAGATACCAAAGGAAAGAAAAGTATCTGATAGCAAGTGGGTTTTCAAAAAGGAAAACCCAGACTGATGGCATCATGGAGCACTTTAAGGCAAGGCTTGTAGCAAAAGAATTCTCAAAAATATGGAATAGATTATTTTGAAACTTTTTCCCAGTATCGGATTGTTGCTTGCTATTGCAGTCAAGTTGAACTTATTCATCAAATCAATGTTAAAATTGCATTCCTACATGGTGATCTAAACGAAAAATTTTTTATGAGACAACCTGAAGGCTTGGAGGACAACAAACATTCCAATTATGTCCGCAATCTACGGACTGAAACAGGCAGCTCATGCCTGGTATCAGAAGATAGATTGTTTCTTAAAATCTTTAGGCATATATCGTATCAAATCAGATTGCAATGTCTTTATTGTTAAAAAGAGCTGTAAATTATTATGACAATGTTTGTAGACGATTCCCTGGTGTTTCGTACTTGTCTCGGATTAATTGAGTATTTAAAAGATATTAGAAGAATTCGAGATCACTGATCTCGAAGAAGCAAAGGTGTGCCTTGGACTGCAAATGTCCAGAGATGACAGAAAAGAACCCTACACCTCACACAAGCCAAATATGCACTACTAGTAAGCAAGGATTACAAGATGGAGCAATATTGGCAAAGAGATGTGTGCTCCCATGGAAGTTGGAGCAAGGCTTACGAAAGAAGATTGTCCACAAACCAATGAAGAAAAAGCAGAGATGATGGAAACTTTAGAGAAATTTAACTAGTAGTATTATGTATTTGACGGTTTGCACAAGACCAGATCTGTCATTTGCCGTTTATCCACTCAGTCAATTCAGCAGTAATACTGGTAGAGTGCATTGGAAAATGGCAAAAACAATCCTACAATACCTGGAGAAAAAAATTGAATTTGGACATCACATATCAACAAAAAGCAGATTTTATTCGACAAGCGTATAGTGATGGTAACTGGGCAGGCTGCAAGGATGACAGTAAATCGATTACAGGTGCCATGTGGACAACCAGTCAGTTGGATATGCAAGAAACAATCAATAGCTCAGTCTTCTTGTGAATTTGAATATATAGCAGCCTCGAAGAATACATATGAAATTGTATGGTTCTTAAGGAAATCGAAGTTGAACAAAATGAAGATGGAAAGGCGAAGTGCAATAAGTCTCACAAAGATCCTGTACCCGCTTTAAATACCATCATATCAGGGACATATTGCAAAAATCAGACATGACAGTTGAATTTATCTATCCAACTGATATGATAGCAGTTATCCTGACAAAGTGGTGAGGAAAGAAGTTGTGTGAGTACCAAAGAATAATGCTGGGGATAGGATAAAGTTTGATAGTTGAAGAGGGTAATGTAGATTCCGAACTAGAAACTTTCTCCGTCAAAATGGCAAACGTTTTCAACATCAAAGTACCCACGTTATTAAATAAGACAAACCTGCTCAGCAACAGTCATTACAATGCAAGAGAAATTAGTTTAGGACATTTCTAGATACCCATTTATTTATCTGAGAATAGGATTAGAAGAACGCACTTAAAAGAAAGATCAAGTAGAATATAAGGTTATCCTGTTCTGTAAGTGGGTATCGTGTTTTGTGTTTAATAGAACAATCGGGTTTTCTTGGAGCCCTATTGTAGTGCTCTACTTGTCATTTTGTTTGTGTGCTGAATCAATGCCACGATACATTGTTTGATCAGTTTTGAATCTTCTGGTTTAACTTCTGTTGAAGTGTTGAGCAGTGAGTGAATTAAGAGTTCATGTTAATGAATTCGTGTGGTGTAATAAACGATTCAAAGGTTCAATCACATGGAGCAATCTTGGCATGCGATTTGTCTCTGATAGCACCAAGAAATTATATCTTCTCATACAGAATTACTTTCGGATCTAGAGTCTGTAATTTCTCGTTGTTGTGTTGCAAAAACCTGAGTCACGTGCAGAAACCTGACTTACACGTACCAGAAACCCAACCCACGCATGTGTCACTTTTTTTGCGTGTCAACTTTTTTTTAAAAACCCCTAAAGGTTATGTAGGAAGTCGAGGGTATGGAGGAATTGCTTGTATATGTTTCCAAGTTCCAACATGTGGTAGAAGTGGTATGGTTTATTGTTCATGGGTTGTAACTTTGGATGAAATTCAGGGTAATAAGAAAGTCTGTGCGTTGGAAGAACCTTTTTGACATCTAAAAAAGGATGTTTCATGATGCCTTAGCAAACGGGAGCATTATTAGCAGGAAACATCACTGCACGCACTGCTTATCTCCAGGCAGTGGTGCTAGTTCATGAAGGGGAATCCTTTGACTTCAAGAAGTTGATGCAACTGTGTTGCAATTTTGTTGGAATTACTAGCTGAATTAAATTATTGTCCTCTATTTCTTACACTGAAAACCATAAGGGCAACAAATATTAGGGACAAGGATAGGCAAGGTGGTTTCAAGTTCGATAGAAAGTCAACCTCCCACAATGTGTTTGGCCAGATACATTAAGAGAGAGAAGGTTCTAGCAAGGATAAATAGCTTAAAGAAAAGTTAGCTGGAGAAAGAAAAGTCTCCCTTGTAACACATGATACACCATGGAGTGTCTGAAAACAAGGAAGAGGTTCAGGCAGGCAGGAGCAAATCATAATTCAGAAGTGAAGAACGATAACCATCAATCTCATGCTCACAAGGTGATAATATTTCAAATAGACCAGTGGGCATACCATTTTTGAAAACCATGTGTACATTGATGGTCAAGTCAAAAAGCCTGGAACCAAGTCTCAAGGACACAATATCACTCAATTTGATGGCAAGATCAAAAATTCCAAGCACCATTCCTGACAACAGTTTCAACATGTGGATCATCAAGGGACTCAAAGTTGTACGTTCCTAGGAAGAGCACTTGCAATGCTAGCTACAAGTGGACAAGTGGAGCCAATAAAAGTTTTCCATGTGTATCTCGAATGTCTTTATTGGGAGGAGCCCATAATGGTTCTCTATGTTACGCAGAGGGACTGAATGGAAATTTGGTACTTGTGTACGCATCTTAGCTCCAAGGTGATTGCATTTTGCTAGCGTCGTGCAATCTTAAGAATGTGATGAAAGACATTGTAGATCAGAATGTCATTGTAGCAATGTGACGACATTCATGGGATTGTGTGTGGACCCATCTCTAGATTGTCCAATCATGTTAAAACAAAAAGTCACATTGACAAGATCCATCATGGCTATATGCATGGGAACTGCCCCAAGGAAGATCTACTCAAACTGTGGTATAAAAGAAAAATTACCGTGCCACTTGGTTTTGAAATGGGTGTTGGCCAAGGAAGTCTTGCTGAAGTTACAATCCAAATACTTACTAGCTAAGCAACATCATAGAGGATGGAGCTAGTAGAGTCTATTAGGCAACTGAAAACAGAAGAAATGTAGAAGATACCACCAAGTCTCTACAAACAATCTCTAGATGATGTGGTTTATTCAGTTCCTTTGGTAGGTGAACTGCTTGATGGGAAACCTATTCTGTCACAAGGCTACCGCATAGTCTTCAAAAGAGCAAAATAATGACAAGGAAAATGCTAAGATTTAATGTTAACCAACTAAGGGATCTACAACAATAGCAACTGATGTGTTCCATTGTAGACAAGACCTCCTAAATATTGGATCAAGCCTCATTAGTGCCAACAAGGCTAAATCCTGATAATCCAAATCCAAAATGCCAAAAAATACCACGGCCATGTTTTCAATACCAAAACTATGTAGTGCAATCCAATAAGGAATTCTCCAAGCGATACGCATCCTACCAACTAGAAGATATTCAAAGCTCATTGTAAAGAGCAATACTTGTTCTATGAATTGGAAAGTAATTTTTGCAAGCCAATGAACTAATCAAGTTTGTTTAATTAATTGGGAGACAACTCACAAGATCTGCAAGTATCACATGCACCATTCTACCAACTACAAGAGCATACGAATGGATCAATTGCAAGATTCATCTCACATGGTAACTTGTAGATGTTATCATCAAAACACCCAATGGCTAGGTACAATGACTATTATTTGCCACTACCTCTGTGGGTCCCAAATGACACATGCATACAATAGCTCCTACGTATATAAAGAACATGAATATTATTGAAAGGTTGGCAAATTTCATGCTCTAAAAAAAAAACTTCCTATGATTTTCACTGTCATCGCATTAATTTCAAAATTGTGGCAACATCAGCTGCTCATGCAACCTATCTTTGCCAACACATAATCACACTAATAAGCCTTGGTCAATGCAAGGTCATGGAGCTAACACCAATTTCATTTGAAAAGTGATATTTGACCAATAATGGGAGTAGCTCACTGAATAAGCAAAATGATTTCATCGTAAATACCACCTCGTGGCTTTAGTAAGAATAAAGCGACATGTAAGTCCTGACTGAAAGCCTTACGATAGTGGATAACTAGGCCATATATCTACCTAATTTAATGGTTGGCCATAAAAAACAATGCAAAGAATAGCCCACATTTTGGCCGAAGCTACTTAGTTGCCTTAGGATAAATAGTATTTGTGAACTTAGAGAAACCATGCGAATAAGATTTGAGGTCTCTCTCTCTCTCTCTCTCTCTCTCTCTCTCTCTCTCTCTCTCTCTCTCTCTCTCTCTCTCTCAATATTCCGACGAGAGACTAGATCTGTCAGAGGTTCAGGTGGGGTCGCCTGCTTGTATAGAGAGACTCTACATCCCAGTATTGACTTCATCCGGCATGATGAGCAAGCCCGCTACATATGGACTCGCATCGTGGGCCAGGATATTGGTCTGGATAGAGATCTGTTTATTGCAACATGTTACTTTCCGCCAGAGTCCTCGTCTTTTGCTGAGGGTATTGGATCTCCATATCAGGACCTCTCACCAGATATCATCAGATTCTCAGAGCGAGGGCATATTCTCCTCACAGGGGATTTTAATGCCCGGACATCCTCGAGGCAGACAGAGTTCTTTGACATTCTGATCAGCTACGTGTTCGTGCCCTTGACAGTGATATGCTTGGGGTTACCAGGACCTCCACGGACAGTTTGGGACCTACTACTTCATATGGTGAGCACTTATTGCAGTTTGGAGAGGCACATGAGCTAGCCATTTATAATGGCTTACCCTGCTGGCCACATTCAGACAGTTATACATGCCACCCTCACAGTGGAGGACATAGTGTCGTTGACTACCTCATGGGGTCACCATCCTTTGTACCCATAGTCTCTGACTTCCACGTTTCCCCTACCACCCTTTCTGATCACTCATTTCTCTCCGTCGATATTGGCCACCTTCCACCCACTCATTCTTCTACACTGCCCATGCTTACTCGAGCACCCATGTACACATTTGATCCCATTTACATGCCATTGCACAGGAAGTCCCTGGCTTCACTTTTACACTCCTTTCCTCATGACAGTCCAGTCGACACCCCGGCTGCATTTCTCACTACCTCTCTCCACACAGCTGCATCACTAACCCTCCCTACAAAACCCCATCCCAAAAAGACTCGACGAGCACCTCGACCGTTGCACCCCCCATGATACGATACCGAGTGCCGCTCTCTTCATCAGACGGTAACCTATTCACGTAACCATGCTCCACATCTGCTTCGATCTTCCCGACGCTCCTACCAACATGTTCTCCGCCGTAAGAAACGTTTCTATGATGATTCTGAAGGGAAACGTCTTATTGACCTTCTGTTCAGTTCTTCTTCGGGCGCTTTTTGGCGTGAGTTCATTCCTCGATCTCCACCACCCCTCCGGGAGGACCTCCGCATTTGGACTGATTATGCTGCTAGCCTGTAGACCGTCCCTACCGACTCACCTATCTCCATATCTCCACGACCATCTGAGTTCTCCTTCTTCAGATCTGACATGGTACTTGCAGCCATTAAGAAGATGAAGTCTCACAAGGCCAGAGATATTGAAGACCTTGAGTCTGAACTCCTCTCCCATGCCTCTGACTTACTCGCTCCCACCATAGCCACCCTTCTTAATCCCGCAGTTGTTTCTAGTTTCCCATCATCCTGGTGCACTAACATCATCCACCCCATCCATAAGAATGGTGACCCCATGATTCCGAGTAACTACCGCACCATCATGATTGGGCATGTCCTAGCAAAGCTATATGGTACTATACTTCAGTCTGTTGTGAGCTCAGAGGCGAAGACTAGGAGACTACATGCTATAGGTTAGGCAGGTTTTCGAGCCCATTACTCTACTGCAAATCACATCTTCACATTCCGGGCCGTGATTGAGGAGGCTAAGCACAGGAGAGAGAGGGTTTACTGTTGTTTTGTGGACTTCAGGAAAGCCTTTGATTTTGTCCCTCGCTCATTGCTCATCCAAAGACTCCGAGACCTAGGCTTCTCCACTGACATTGTTCTTGCTGTGATGGCACTTTATGAGCGTGTCCTTGGATGTTTCCGGCATAGTAGTGGCATATCCGATCACATTTGGAGCACTATTGCGGTGAAGCAGGGTTGTTCCCTCTCACCAGTCCTCTTTGGCTTATATATTCATGAGTTGGAGAGAGTCATTATACAGTGTGGTGGTGCTGGTTGCAGGCTTGGGGACATCTTGATTGCTATCCTCCTTTATGCCGATGATGTGGTATTGGTCTCACCGACTAGAGAGGGTCTACAGCGACAGTTGGATTGCTTACATGAG
The DNA here is from genome assembly GCA_029204225.1 of Diphasiastrum complanatum. Taxonomy (NCBI): domain Eukaryota; kingdom Viridiplantae; phylum Streptophyta; class Lycopodiopsida; order Lycopodiales; family Lycopodiaceae; genus Diphasiastrum; species Diphasiastrum complanatum. The sequence continues at coordinate 21,961,878 of CM055101.1, forward strand.
TTTTGCACCAGATGGGGCCTAGGGGTGAACATTGGGAAGACCAAGGTTATGGTCTTCAACACTTCTCGAGCATTCATGCAGCGACGAGAGCTTACTTTGGGTGGACAAGTCCTAGAGGTGGTCCCTTCCTACACATACCTGGGGATCCTTTTCTCAGGTCCTACTTTTAGCATGAGACAGGTTGCTACCACTCGACTAGGGAAGTGTTACAAACTTACTTAATGCAAACCTCCAGGTGCCGGTTAACCACAAGAGACCGAACGATTCACGTTCCACCCCGCCATAGGACCTGATCCGGGTCCACCCACCGTGCCCTGGCCTGTGACCGTATCAAGCTGGATCCGACCTCCATCCCAGACGGCATCCCATACCACCGCCCAGGCTCTCAGCCATCTCCTGCCTCATGCTAGCAATACATCCTGGCCGTGCACACGCTTTCCATCCACCTCCTCCTAGGTAGACAGAATGGATGGCAAATGAGTCCTCCTCCCCTTGTATACCTCCAAGGAGAGAGACTCCAAGCCATGTGCACTCCTGGATCATGACACGTGGCAACCATGCAGGTTCACGAGTCACCGGTCAAGTCTACAGGCCCAGTCATCGTCTGGTCTCAAGTCTGGGTTTGGGATTCAAGGGAGTTGGGTCCCTAACATTCCCTCTTCCTTAAAAAATTCCTTATCTAAGGAAGGAATCTTGGAATCTCAGTTTAAGGTCAAGTTCCTTCTCCCAAGTGTCATCGTCCTCGGAACTTCCTTTCCAACGAACCAAGTACTCAGTTACCTGCCGATTTCTGAGTCCACGTTGACGTACATCAACAATGGCCTGTGGTTCAGTAGGTACAAAGGATGATAGGTCCTCCAGCCGAACTAAGTCCTCTTGAGGCATTAAGTCAGCCTTTCCACCAAGTTGTTCCTTTAAACGACTAATGTGAAAAACTGGATGTACCTTAACACCTTGAGGAAGTTCCAGCTGGTACGCATTCTGATGGAGTTTCTTACTATACGGAATGGACCTGCATAACAAGGTGTTAACTTAGGACATTTTCCAGCCCTTAGTACCTTAGAATCTTTTGGAATTCTAAGATATACCCAAGCTCCCTCCTCATAGACCCTAGGTTGTCGCTTTTGATTGGCGTAAAACTGGGCTCTATCCTGAGTCGTTTTTACGTTTTCGCGAGCAACAAGCAACATTTCTTGCATATCATGCAAGAAATCTACTGCTGCTTTAACCTTAAGGCCTTTGAGGCCCACTGAAATGGGAGCCCTAGGCTGGAAACCATACATCAGAGAAAATGGACTAAAACCCGTCGCTGAGTGCTTTGCGCTATTATACGCAAACTCAATCATTGGAAGGTACCTTTCCCAATCTGACTGGCTTCTGGAAACATATGCCCGAAGCATATCTTCCATAGACTGGTTTGTCCTCTCTGTCTGACCATCCGATTTAGGATGATCTGATGACCCCAAACTTAGAGTGGTCTCTAATTTCTCAAAGACCGCTTGCCAGAATTTGCCAATGAACTTTGGATCTCGATCACTAACAATGTCATTCGGCAAACCAAACAACCTGAACAACTTTCCACGAAAAGCTGCGCAAGTTCAGAAGCTTTGACAGGTTGGTATGAACTGCGCCATTTTAGTTAACCTGTCAACTATTACCCAAATGGCATCATTTTGCTTCCCCGTCCGAGGTAGCCCAACCACAAAGTCCGTGGAAATGCTTTCCCATTTTCTTTCGGGAATTTCCAAGGGCATTGACAAACCAGCTGCCTTAAGTCTTTCAGCTTTATTAACTTGGCATTGCACACACTTGCGAACATATGCCTCCACTTGAATTTTTAAATTTGGCCAGTAAAAGTTCCTTTTTACTAAGTCAAGCGTCCTTTGAGCACCAGGGTGCCCTGCACACGGGCTGTCATGACATTCATGCAGGATTTGGGCCCTTATATCATTATTTTCTGGCACACAAACTTTTCCATTCCGGAAAAGTAACCCATTTCTAATGGAATAGTCTCTTTGTATCTTGTCCTGAGGAGAAAGCTTGGAATCCTGCATTCCAAGCTCATTACTAGATCTAGTAGAACCTGCCAAGACGTCTAGCCAAATACGCCGAAGTACCTATATGTCCTCTAAATACTGAGCAAAAACAAATATATCATGTTGCAACTACAATGGAGTGTTTATTGTATACACTCAAAAAAGCTTAACTGATTAACCTCTCCAATCCGGCTAAAGGCATCCGCGACACTATTAGAGGTACCCTTCCGGTACTCAATGTCATAATGAAATTCTTGGAGCATCTCTGACCATATGGCCTTACGACCCCTAAGGTCGACCGCATCGTTAATATACTTAACGCTTGATGATCAGTAACTATAGTAAACTGGGAGCCATACAAGTAATGTCTCCAAACTTTCAGGGCATTAATGACAGCAAAAAGTTCCTTGTCATAGGTGGAATACCGCCTTTGAGCAGGATCCAACTTCTTGCTTTCAAAAGCTACCGGTCTACCATCCTGATATAGGACTGCGCCTATAGCATAGTCACTGGCATCCGTTTCAAGTACATACGGCTTGTTAGGATCTACTATGTGTAGAATAGGCGCTGTAGTTACACAGTATTTGAGGTTCTCAAAACTTTGATTCAACTCTTCAGTCCAAGTAACTGGAGGACTGAACTTACCATTAGAGGAGTTCTAAATCCAAAAAAGACCCTTTGTAAAGATTCTTTTTATATTTATTCTTACACATGGACCAATCAAAACGCTCAAATTTGAAATCTACGTAACGTAACTTTTTGAGTCCACATTTTGATTCCACACTAAAAATGGCATAACTTTTTAGTGGTAAGTCCGAATTTAGCGGAGTTTGTCTTTTAAGTCGCCAGGTAACTCTAGCATATCTAGTGTTGATCTTTCCTTTGTTGCTAATTCTGTGTGTGAGCATTGTTGTTTTAATACGGCTGTTTTTGGCCCTCATGACCTCATTCGGATGAAGGGGGTTGTGGGTGGTCAAGCCGTAGCTATTTTATTTGACGGTGGTTCCACACACAATTTTATTAACGCTAATTTGTTGCAGAAGATAAAGGTGGAAACAAGGCAAAGTGAACCACCGATACACAGTGAAGCTAGCAACTGGAGCAGAAAGCCAAGTTTGGGACCGGATAGTCCCACGTCTACCAATAGAGATTCAAGCCTATAAGGATAAATTACACTTTCATATTATGAATCTAGATAGGGTAGATGTTATACTTGGTAAAGAGTGGTTCTATGAGAGGAACGAGTCTATGAAGAAAAACTATGTAACACACAGTTTGCCGTTCTTACATAACGGCTCACTCATAGAATTGAATGGAAATGTTGATATTTCTGCTCCGTATATGCTTTCTGCTTTGGAAACTATTAAATGTATGGATATTGTGGATTGCAGTTCTTATTTATGTTGGTTAAAAGATTTTACTTACCATGAAGAACGTAGTCTGCAATTTTACAATCTTCAAATGGAATTAATGTCTAATAACCTAAAACAAGAAAACTTGCCGGAAGGCGAAATTTTTAGGAAACTTAGACAAGAATTTAACGAGGTTTTTCCTGAACAGCTTCCTGAGGGTCTTCCCCCCTCTAGGGGTGTTGACCATGGTATTAAACTAATTCCTGGTAGTTCTCCTATGTCACTGTATCCATATAGGATGAGTACTACTGAGGAGAATGAGGTTTATAGGCAACTGCAAAATTACCTTAAGATGGGCCATGTTAGGCCTAGTAAATCTCCCTGAGGGGCACCTGTGCTCCTTGTTGATAAAAAAGACGGAGGAACTCGTCTTTGTGTGGACTTTAAAAAGTTGAATAAGTTAATGATATAAAACCGTTATCCTTTGCCGCGAATGGATGAACTGGTTGATCGATTGCATGGTGCAAAGTACTTCACCAAAATCGATTTGAGATCAGGGTATCATCAGATTCGCATAAAGACTGAGGATATTGAAAAAACTGGGTTTAGAACTAGGTACGGCCATTATGAGTTTCTGGTTTTACCATTTGGCTTGACAAATGCTCCAGCGACTTTCCAGCAGATGATGAACGATCTTCTTCGTCCATATCTGGGAAAGTTCGTAATAGTCTACTTAGATGATATTCTCATCTATAGTAAGACCTTGGAGGAGCATGAGGAGCATCTCAGGACTGTCTTAAAGTTACTTAGACAGGAGAAGCTGTTTGCCAAGGAGTCCAAATGTGTGTTCTTCCAGAAGAGGTTGTTATACCTTGGTCACATTATTTCGGACCATGGGTTGGAAATTGACCCAAATAAAGTCCGACAAGTACGTGAATGGCCTATCCCTAAAACCATCCGGGAGGTTAAGTCCTTTTTGGGCTTTACGAGGTTTTTTCATAGATTCATCTTGAACTATGCATTAATTGCATTGGGAGTTTTGATCTCCAAAAAGACCCTTTAAGAATTCGTGCAAGATGTAGTTTATATTATTAAAATATTATAACACTAATACTTTTGACTTGCCATAACTTTTTAATCATAGTTCAGAAGTATATCATCTAACATATCATTGGAAAGCCCTTGTCGAGCGCTTAGCTTTCCGTCTCTTTGGACATTCCTTCGCGACATGACTTGGTTCCATGCAATTAAAGCACAGATTGTCGCTTTTGGCTTTCATGAAGGTTTCTTGGTCCAAGGTAGATCTTTTCTTCAATTTCCCTGAACCTGAAGCCCCTTACTTTGCCTTATCTTTCGATTTCTTTGGAAAGAAAGGCCTCTTACCCTTTACGTCGGGCAAGACACCAGTCTCAGGCTTAGCCATCGTACGAGTATCATCTTAGATTCTGGCGAAGCGAACAACATCCTCGAGGGTAAGAGGCTGGTTCCTCCTGACCTCTAGCTGGTAGTCTCTTGGCAACCCCAGTATGAAATGCAACTTTACTAGCAAAGGATCTATTCTAGTTGCAAAATGAGAATAGACCTTTTGAAATTCTTGCAAATACTGATCCAGGGGCCGGTTCCCCATATGGATTGTTGCATACTGACGGTAAAATTCAAAATCATCAAGAATAGGAAGGAAGGCCGCCTTAAAAGGCCTTATAGAAATCCTCCCAATTCCTAGGAACTTCAGGCTTACCCCTTATATCTTGCCACCAGGTAAATGCTTTACCTCACAGGTACATGACGGCGAGATTGATCTTGTTGTCCTCGGATGAATCGTGCATGGAAAAGTGCGAATTCCATCGATCCAGCCATTGCAAGACCGCCTCCGGGGTTTTATCCTTCTTTTCCCCACCAAAAACTTCAGGAGTAAACAAGGGTTGATGCACCAATTGCCTTAGCTGCGTCAATTCCTTGAGATCCTGCTGATCCCGACTGTGCTTAGCTTGCATATCCACAATCTGTTGCTGTAGACTGTTAATAGCCAGCATCAAAGCATCAGGGTCTAAAACAGAGGCGGATACTGTAGCCTCATGAGCAGGGGACATAGGCTGTGTAGTAGGAGTAGGCTCCATTTTCACAGAGAGAAGAGAGGTGAATTAAGAAGAGAAGATAGAAGAGAATCAAAGCTACTCAAGGAAGGTAGATACAAGACTACTCTTGCTGTCTCTTCACAAACCAAATGGTATTGTCCATGGCTGCCAAGAGGATTAAGAGAGAGCAAGGAGAAGGATGCACCACCACCTCCACCTCATTTCTCACAAAACAGATGCATGGAAGAGGCATACCTCCCTCTTCATGCTATCCTAACAACTGCCAAGTGGCCTTGCCTTGCCACCTAGCCTCCACCTCAGCCTTCTGGCCTTCACCTAGCAATCTGCCAAGTGGCCCCGATTTCCCTGGTCAAGGATTGGAAAGAGAGCGGAATAGAAAAGCGCTGCTTGTAGACACCTGTCTGGGCCCAAACAGTGCCACGTGGTGGTTTCCGTTTCCTAGAGGAGCATCGTTGATCAGACAACGATCAAAAGTTTTCACATTTTAACTCGTTGAGAAGGGCCCATCGCAACAGATCTATACTGCAATCTGAGCGGAACAGCAGGAAGGACCGCCACCTGTCCTTTCCTGGACAGTGCCATGTGGCAGGGCTTCCATGGGCCCCCACGACTGTTTTTCCTAACTTTTTTTCGTCAAAATTTTGAAAAAACAGCGAGAAGAAGTCCCTTAGAAGATGCATAAAAAATGCATTTTAAATTCGTTTTGAAATCCGTCAGAAGCACCGAAACCTACAAGAAAAGCTCTACGGATCAATGCACCTGCTTTCAGCATGCAGTGGCTCTGATACCATATGTTACAAACTTACTTACTGCAAACCTCCAGGTGCCGGTTAACCACAAGAGACCGAACGATTCACGTTCCACCCCGCCATAGGACCTGATCCGGGTCCACCCACCGTGCCCTGGCCTGTGACCGTATCAAGCTGGATCCGACCTCCATCCCAGACGGCGTCCCATACCACCGCCCAGGCTCTCAGCCATCTCCTGCCTCATGCTAGCAATACATCCTGGCCGTGCACACGCTCTCCATCCACCTCCTCCTAGGTAGACAGAATGGATGGCAAATGAGTCCTCCTCCCCTTGTATACCTCCAAGGAGAGAGACTCCAAGCCATGTGCACTCCTGGATCATGACACGTGGCAACCATGCAGGTTCACGAGTCACCGGTCAAGTCTACAGGCCCAGTCATCGTCTGGTCTCAAGTCTGGGTTTGGGACCCAAGGGAGTTGGTTCCCTAACAGGAAGGGACATGCCTCCCTTGTTCAGCTAGAGCGATTCTGTTTCCGGAAGTCCATCCAGGATGCTCGTAGTAAGTGTCACCTTTTTTATACCATTGTCCCCCACGGCTCTATATGCGGCAGAGGCATGGTGTACAGGTCTCCCCTCTTCACACTGGGCCAGTCTTTCACGACTACAGACCACCATGCTAGCCCGGTTGATTTGAGCGAAGCCTTCTGTTCCACATGAGATTCTCCTGGCCGAGTTCGCAGTTCCACCTATACAGATCGAGGCAGCTTTCCAGCTCATTACTTATATACAGAGGATACAGGTGTTACCAGAGATAGACAGACGATACATACAGATTGCACTATCCTCCTCACAGCGCCTTTGTGATCCGGGCTACAGATTATCATGGTTCTCTCAGGCATCTCACCTCCTACTTGAGTCATTTGGTATCTCTATCATAGAGCTTCCCTCAGGCACCCATCAGTATATCAGACGATTCCTCTATCGCGCATATCTAGAGCGGACTTGGCACCACCAGTTAGGGGTTAAGCCAGCTTTCTACCGGACCCATTTCTTGGAGCTGGATGCATCAAGGACACCAGTCATTCCACACTATTTAGATTCGGGACTATCACATTGTCTCAGATTCACACTGGGACAGCTCAGGGTATCCTCTCATCAGCTAGCTATTGAGACTGGTATTCTGAGAGAGGAGCGTATTTGCCAGTTATGCTCTCTAGGTGAGGTGGAGTCTGAGGAACACTTTATCTTCAGCTGCCCTGTATACTATGAGATCAGAGGACGATATCATTGCCTGTTTCGAGACATGCCTATCACTCTACGCTCTCTCATTGCCTATGAGGACCCACGATGTGTCCCCCTGATGGTACGTGAGATGTTCATCCTACGAAGAGATTTATATGGGACACCCTAGCATTCTACCTCATAGCCATTGATCACTTCATTCTTTACTAGGCGGAGACCGCGTGACTTAGCGCATGAGGACGAGGATTATGCCGCTGATGATAGCCGCTTGCATTCCCATAGAGATAAGAGACAGTGTACTTCTCACCATCACGTTACTACCAGGATCACCAGACATCCTATGTAGAGACGTACTACTACACATGCTCATGCTCATAGACGACGCCGATAGGCTCCAGTGCCTTCTCATGTTGTGGCTCACATTACATCCTTTTACAACAGCAACAGCACAACACAGTCTTGACATCTGGACATCGATATATATGATTATTATGCACAAACACACTCACATACGTGTACTTTAGTTGTACTAGATGTTTTCTTTATTACAGTTTTGGAGACGTTTTATACGCTCCCATGGTTACCACACACTTGACATGTACTTCGTTAGTCTTATATGCCTTTTGGCATGGAAAAGACATTAATAAAGCTTTCTTTCTCTCTCTCTCTCTCTCTCTCTCTCTCTCTCTCTCTCTCTCTCTCTCTCTCTCTCTCTCTCATTATCGAGACAAAGTTCTTAATCGTCGTGGACGTCCTAAGGCAACAACATTTTCGTTCCTGAAGACATGACCGCCCTACAGTGGAAGGAACGTAAGCAACTCATTGAGGAAGCGAATTCAAAAGGGAAAAAGGTTATATTCCGTGATGGACGACATTTTTTTGTCACTCCATCCAGAACTCATCACTCAGCGCCGCCTCCTGTGTGAGAGCCTTTCATTGACGCTTGTGAGATTGGTCAAAGTTAGGTTGAGAGTTAGAGCACTGAAGAGATATTTTTCTCTTCTTAGTTAGTTTGGTTTTAGTTACGTTGTTTTGACAACATTGCGTCATCTTGGTGCCATCCATTTTGATGTACTTGTTCGTCTTATACGCCTTTTGGCATGAAAAAGACATTAATAAAGCTTCTTTTTCTTCTTCTTCTTCTTCTTCTCTCTTCTTCTTTTCATGTTTTATTGTAATCTTGTTTCTTTTAGGTGGTTGAGCTTTCACGCTCCCACCGGGCACACTTGACATGTACCTTTTTTCCAGTCCTATGTACCTTAGGGTACTCCATGGACATTAATAAAGATCTTTCTTTCTTTCTTTCTTCTCTCTCTCTCTCTCTCTCTCTCTCTCTCTCTCTCTCTCTCTCTCTCTCTCAATCATGCTATGTTGCATTTCTAAATACAAAAAGATTATTGTGATGCTTTTACGTTTTGTTTTGTAGTTTAAAACTTTCTTTTTGAAAAAATCACCTTTCATTCCATATTGTATCTATAGATTACATGCTCAAAGAGTTTGGTCAGGCCCATTGTGAGTCAAATAGGACTTTAATAATGTAATTCTCTAGAGATACATGTTATTGGAATTTTGATATTACCACAATACTTGGACACAGGCTTGTCACATAGTCATCATATTGTATTGGGATTTGGGATAGCTTCACGTTTCTTGACTTAAGCTACACATGGAGTTCAATCATTTTCATATGTCTCTTTGGAAAATTAGGATTTGTCAATTATGTTCCGTGGAAGAGGTTGAGACTAAGGAGCTCTCCGTTTTCCAATGACCCATATACTATGAGGTCAAGAGGAGATATAACTACCCATTTCAAGATCAGCAAGTTACACTACACTCGTTAATAGTACATTGGGTTAGAACTATATTGCTTGATACGAGAAATGTTATACTTTGAGAAGTGAAATTTGTTGCATTAGTAACATTGGAAACCAATTGTCACGTATCACATCCTACTTCTCTAAACCTTCCTTGAATTAATGCACAAGCGGCAGAGCTCTTGTATATATGATTTATGTGAATTATCCTAGAGTCAAAGGGCCTATTTACAAGTATCAATTGGCCTATTTATAGTGTCACAGAGTCCAAATTAGGGCTAGATGTATAAGTGTAATCATTGGCGTGTCTTTGTATCGGGTACCTACTACCCACTACCATGTTTGAAATTTCAAACTAATTTTGAAAAGCTTTTCAATCTTCTTAAATTATAAGCTATAATACTAAGCATTGAATGAAACAATGATTTGATTCAAGTTTCAAGTACTAAGAGTCTTACTATCACTTACTATGTTTCAAAATAATTTTGAAGAGCTCTTCAAATTTCAATCTTCTTAAGTTATGACTTATAACAATGAGCATTTAGCATCTGTAATTCAAGAATTAATAGTCAAGAGATAGAATGATTCTACAATCAATGTATGTCATATATAATGTGATCTAATTACTTGTTTTGAATCTTGCTTAAAAGCTAAGGCCTAATATCATTGATCAATCATCAGTGAGTTGTAATCTTGGACCTTCTATCAAGTTTTTTCAAAGAGCTTTTCTAATTTTAATCTTTTTAACTTATGATTCATAAAACTGAGCTACATTGAAGTCAATGGCCAATGAGCATCGTTGTGTCACTGAGCTACTAGCATATGTTATTTAGGACATAGCAATAAATACTTAGGAATTGGGACTCAACGAGCATGATGCAATAATCTATTGATTATAGTCTATACTGTATAGAGTTGTAATTGCAGCTTTAACACCAAAATAGCACTTGTTTGTATAACAAAATGCCAGAAACAAAAACAAGTAAAAAAACTTTCTAAAATGATTTGACCGTTATTGGCCAATTCAAATGTGATTCAAATGATCAAATCAGTTGATTGGAATAGGCTCATGAAGATCCGCTACAACACTGATACATATATATATATATATATATATATATATATATATATATATATATATATATATATATCATAGTGTCCTCTGGTACCGCTGGTATGGTACCGCCCTAGGATTCGCGGTACCAGGGCAGTACCATTTTTAATATTTTTTTTTTAATATTTTTAATATTTAATTATTGCCTTTTACCTACCAAAATAGGTTAAAAAAATGGAAAAAAAAAGGGTTCTGGGTGAAAAAAAAAGAGGGTACAGTACATGGTGCAGGGGACTAGTGCAACGGCACATGGGCACTGTGGGTGAGCAGACCATGGGGCCAATGGGATAGCAACACAGGGGGGGAGCATCACATGGGGGCAGGTGCAGAGGCACATGGAGGGATGATGGGGATCCACATGGCCGATCAGGCTATGGCGATAAATAAGCACTCACAATGCCATTGTGAGAGGCATTTTCAGAGGCTGTGAGAGAGCCAGTGATAGCCAGTGAGAGAGTTAGTGACAGGCTGTGAGAGGCTGTTTGAGAGCCAGGGTGCTGTGAGAGGCTGTGAGAGGACTAGGATGCTGTGAGGAGAAAGTCGTTCGAGATGGCAGAGCGCATACCACCGAAGCCCGAGGGCGAAGCCAGGAGAAAGCTCGAGGAAGATATCCGAAGGCACAACGAAAGACATCGGAAGCAAGAGGCAGACATTGAAGAGATGTTGCGACAAACTCGGCAGAGAAATTCGGAACCGGAGCCACCCGCCCCCGCTGTGGCCCCTGCCCCCGCTGTCGAGCTGGATTTGGATGAGCAGATTGGAATGAATTTCACACGACGACAACTCATCATGGTCAGGGAAAGGGCGGCCAGACGTCGGGCTAACCAAGAGGCAGCTTGAGCTAACCGGGAGGCAAAGCGAGAGCGACAAAACAATGCACCTGACGAGGGCGAGGAGTCGGTGGAGGATCAGTAGGAATGTTTAGAATAGATAAGGTCCAGCCGTATGTGGTGGACTGTTGCTATGTAGTTTTCGGCAGTTAAGGGTGCGGCAAATAACTAGATGGCTACTTAAAAAAAAGACGGGATATGTAATGTTATCTTGATACAACGGCTGAATTAATATATGGTTGTTTTTTGTGCAACGCGAGCCTGGTCATGTAAAATGCAATCTCTGTAATTTTTTTAAATGCAAATGTATTACATGTGTTTATGAAATGCCATTTGGGGTGTAGGGGTAATTGTTGTGCTCATGATGTAGGTGCATTTATGTGAAGCTACCATTCACTTCAATCGAAATTAGTTGAAAATAAGATTCACACACGCACATAGAATTTGACATAAAATTGAAAATACAGCATCACATGTACAGAGCGACATACGCACAATGTGCAGCAAATAAAGTACGCCAAACACTGTATATAATGTGAAAAATGATCTGAGTACAATGGTAGACCGTCTGCTAGAGAAAAACTATTGAAACTAAAATAACAGAGCCACAATCAATGCTCTGGCTCTAACTCAGACGAATGCTCTGGAGACAACTCAAGGCCCCGAGATGACTCTCGCAGCCGACATCTGTGCCTGTCTGGAACTGGCATGGGTTGTATATCCGAGGAGGAGGACTCATCACTAGCATCATCCCAATCTGCCTCCGCATCAGCCCCCAAGCAGGCCAAACCAACAACACCTGCTCCAGCTGGCTGTAATGCTGCACCTCTAGCTGTACCAGAACCCTGCGTGGTTGTCCTCTCTTCCCTCGCAGTTTCTGTGCCTTGCCTTTCTTGTTCGGTGCACCCTTGGGCCTTCTTGGTCTCTTGCGGACAAGAGGAGCTGTCAATGCCTCATCACCCCCATGCAAATCACCTGGCTGGCTAGGCTGGGCCCAAGCTGAGGCCGGCTGGGATAGGGAAGCAAAAGAGGGAACTCCCTGTGCAACTGAACGAGGAGGATGAGCTCGTGGAGTGTGTGCCCGTGGGGCTGCTGTTGGTGGAAGAACTGGCTGTGCAGGAGGCAAGTACAGCGGCGATATGTACTGAAAGGGCCGCTGCGGTGGCCGGTATTGGTACATCTTGGGTGCTGCCAAAGGGGGAGCCAGTGGAGTGGGTGCTGCCAAAGGAGGAGGATGTGAAGTGGGTGCTGCCACTGGAGGAGCTGCTGGAGGAGCCACTCTGGATGTGGACGCTGCAAGAGAAAACCTGGGCACAAATGCTGGCCTGCCATGGAGACCTGGTGCTGCAGAAGTGGACGACGATGGAGGGGCTGCAGGCCTGAATGGCATCGGTGGCACTGGAGGAGCTGTGCGATGCACATATATCCTTTGAGGAACTGGAGGAACTGTAGGCACCTCATGCGGCTGCTCTGGCTGGGACTCTATGTATGGCATGCTGGCAACAGATGAAGGAGGTGCCCTGACACTCGGCATCTGCTGAGCCTCTGAATCCAATGTGGCAATCAAGTCGTCTAGCTGGGCATCTGAATACAAATGCTCTGGGCTCTGGGCCTCATCCTGTGCACCAACCCCTGAATCATCCTGTGCATCATCCCCTGAATCAACCCGTGCCTCATCATGTGCACCCTGTAGACCCTGCATGACCTCCCAATCTGTGCAATCAAAGTCATTTGGTGCCTCCTCTGGTGTGCTATCGTAGTAACGACCATGACTCTGTACTGCACACATCCAAGCAACTGCGGGACCGGCATCTAAATCACTCTGCCCTCTATCAAGAGCCTCCTCTATCATGTCGACATACGTAGGTATGCCACTGGCCCCCCCTGTGTGCCCTGTCTGTCTCCCGGTATAACCTGTGCCACGTGCCCCACCTCTGCCACGTGATGCACCTGTGACCCCTACCCGTGGCGTGTGCCCTACACCTGTATCATATGCCTCATCTCTCTCTGATCTGGAAAACACAACCCGAATGGGCTCATCCTCATCATGCTCATCCTCTGACATTGGCTCATCTGCCTCATACAATGGAGGCTCTCTGTGCTTAAGCCCAAGCTCTCTCTCTCTCTCTCTCTAATCTCAGCAAGCTCTCTCTCTCTCTCTCTGCCATCAACTGTGTGCCCAAGTCATCTGTAGGCATGGGATGGACGTTGTCCGTAGGCAAGTCAACCTGGCGTTCCAAATCAAATATCTTTGCTGCAAGGTCAAAATTGAGCGTGTCAGGACAACAACTTGATCAAAAATTGAAATCTACATTTTAGTGAGACGTCAACCAACATGCTATGGGAAAATAGCCCATCACCTGCAATGCGCTCATAATGGTCGGCAGTCTCCTGGTGAGACGTGCGTTGGTGCTGCAGAACACCAACCGCTCTAGCTGACTCACTGACAACATGTTTCTTCTCCTCGTGTGAACGAGGGCCCATGTGCTCCAATTACACTCACACACGGAGGCAGCGCAATCCTGTGGTACGTGCAATGAAATGGTTCAGCACATGTGCACGGGTGGAATGTCAACGAAACACAGCTAGAGAGGATGAGATGAGATGCATACCTGTGAAAGGACCTGCAGTGCAAGACGTTGTATGGAGGGATAGGTGCTACCACATGGTCCACCAGGTAATGGGGAGCTGCCTCCTCTGTGAATCCTGAGCAGCCGGGAGACCGAACGTGCCGATCCCAAAACGAAATGCAGCTAGCTCCTCCATGAGTCTGATAGGATCCAAGCCAATGTGTGGACCCACCCTGTAGATGTACTCAAGCCAATCTGACTCGAGCTCCCTGTCTGATATCTATGTCGGAGAGAGGAAGAGGAGATGCAAGATGTGTGCAATGCTGTGGATACTCCTGTGAAAGTAGTTCCACCGTGTCTCCCAGATGAACCTCAGCTCCGTCATCCTGCGAAGCAAATTTTAAAAAAAACGTAACATCGACCAAAAAAACAAACTAGCAAACACCGAAAAGATAAAGAACAATTACAACACTGTACCGCTTACCTCTCTAGTTGCAAGATGGGCAGCTGCAGGAACTGTCCGATCCGGTCCATGAGCTCATACACCAGTCCAAGTGTGGACCCCTCGTTGTCAGCCATGCGGAGCACAATATAGAGTGGTCGAAGAAGTCATGACAATGTCTGTGCATCCCTCCAGAACTTGTCTCCCCTCACCGTGGAAGAAAAGTGCTCTCCATCCTCCGTGTGCTGAAACGTACTGGCACGCCGAAGATCACTGGCAACCATCTGTAGAAGCTGTGCCCTGCACCTAATCAGACGGTCAATGACCACCAGGTCGAATGCAAAGCGTGTGGGGGCTGACTTACGGAGGTCCAAATGGCTGAACACCCAAAACATGGCAAGAACACGTCTCTTCTTGGTGACAAAAGTCAATAGGAAGAGGGCCTCGCGGACGATGGCTCTAACCCAGGGCAGTGCACCTATGTCCCCCATGAGAAGGTCTATGTCGTGCGCCGCACAGGGGGTATGGACGATGTGAGGGAACTCGGCCTCTAGGAGGAAACCCATCTGAACACAGTCGAGGAAGACCCTCCAGTTTTGGGCCTCACGACCTAGTATGTATGCATGGAAAAATTGATCATCAGTTATTCAGAGTAATGGTGGATGATGGGGCAACCCATAATTTCATCAATTACATCCTTGTTACAAAACTAAAATTGCCAGAAATACCTAATCAGCATAGGTACGTGGTTTCTTGGGCTAAGGGACATGGAAACAATGGTTAGCAGCTTAGGTTTGAAAATTTAGGGTTATCTTGAAGATAACGTTAATTTTTAGATTATGCACTCATAGTGTACTAACCTAGTCCTAAGGAGAGATTGGCTCTACAACTTGGGCCCCACTCTTCAAAGAAATCACCAAAAAAATGCTCTCATCTTTGAGAAGAATGGTCAGGAGTTACAGTTGCATGGGGAGCATGGAGTTCCAAACAGCCCTATAATGTGCAGCTCAAAGCTTCTTCCACTTATGGGAGACAACCATCATGAGGTACTTCTCTATGACTTACAGTTTGTTTAAAATGATATGTTTTAAGTAATGTATATCATAAAGTTAAAGATTTAGATGTTTTGTTAATTGCATTAAATAATATTTTTCTTGTTGATTTGTCTAGCAGTTTGTCACCCAGTAGAGAAGTAGATCATGCAATTAATTTAGTACCCGGTACAACACCCATAGCCAAGCCACCTTATCAGGTTAGCCAATCAAAAAATGAGAAAATAACTAAACAATCAAGTGAATATCTAAATAAGGGCCAAATTCAACCGAGTAGTTCACCTTGGGTAGCACCTCCCTCTTAGTTAAAAAGAAAGAAGGGTCTATGCTATTCTGTGTAGACTACAGAGCTTTAAACAAAATCAAACTTAAAAATTAGCCTATGCCTCTAGTAGACCAGTTCTTTGATCAACTCGACGAGGCTAAGTATTTCAGTAAAATAGATTTAAGGTCAGGATACCACCAAGTCCGTATCAAAGTGGAAAATGTCCCAAAAATAGCATTCAGGACTCGTCACAATCATTATAAGTTTAAGGTGATGTTGTTTGGGCTTGCCAATGCTTCGATGACTTTTATGACTTGATGAACAATGTTCTTCGACCATATTTAGGTAAGTTTGTCGTAGTCTTTGTAGACGATATTTTAGTTTACAACAACACTAAAAAAGAGCTTATGGCTCACCTCAAAAAGGTTTTTTGTTTGATTATAAAGCATAAACTATACGCAAAAAAACCTAAATGTGAATTCTTTATCGAAGAAGTAGTGTATTTGGGCCATATTCTCTCAAAAGACGATTTTAAGATACACCCTAATAAGATTAAGGCCATATTTAGTTGGCCAAAATCGACTAGTATCTCGGATGTCTAGGTTTTTCTTGGTCTTTCGGGATATTAATGATGATTTGTCAAGGACTATGCTCAGGGCCAGATGCTCTAAAAACAGCTTTGGTTGCACCACCTGTACTGAAAGACGTAGACCCAAATCAGCCTTTTGTGGTTGTAACAGATGCTAGTGACTTTGCAGTAGGTGTGATGTTAAACCAAAACGGGATATTATGGATTTGGATAAGCTTAATTCATTTACCATCAACATTCTGCTAAGAGCATATGCACCTGTGTTAAATTTTCCTCGTCTATATCTACTAGATAAGTCAAATTCTTGCATTGATTTAGCCAATTGAGCCTTCTGACCCCTAAGCTCAAGTTGGTTACATAAGTATCTAAGGCATTCATGATTGGTCAAAACCTCAAATTTAGCACCATACAAATAGTGCCACCAAGTCTTAAAGACATGGATTATTGAAAAAAATTCTTTTTCATAAGCGTAGTATCTAGCATGGACTGGCTTGAGCTTTTTACTTTCAAACACAACTTCCTACGAGCTAAAACTTCACTCTCAAACAACACTAAAGCCCATCCAATATATCATGTTAGCCAACTATGAAGGGCTTTAACTAGATCAAATAATCTAGTAAAGGACAATGTTTAGTTACGCTTGTGGATTCTTAACAACTTTCACATGAACTCGAAAGCATTCTTGATTCTAGAGAGACGCAAAAATGTCACACTCTATATCAGAAATATTTAGTTAAGTGGAAGGATCAACCAGCTGGAAATATCACTTGAGAGAAGGATAGTATCCTAGGTGCAACAAACCACCATCATGTTGTTGGTATTGTAAGTTAGCACCTATTGAAGTACATTGCAAAGCAACTAAACACATATTGAGGAATGTCAACGACAATTCCAATTGTGGTTTAGTGTACGGGAGGGAGAAAAATTCACCTGAGATTCGAGATTGTGTTGATGCAGATTGGAGAGGTGACTATAATTATCGACGACGATTATCCACAGAGTATGTGTTCAGTTTGGTGATAGTTGCTTTTCTTGGTCTAGTGAAAAGCAAAATACAGTCGCTTTATTTACAATAGAAGTCGAGTATAAGGCAATGTGCAATACAACTCAAGAAGCCATTTAGTTATGACAGATCAGAGTGGCATTCTATTGGCTAAGAATTTGGTCTATTATGTTAGGACACAACATAGCGAGATCCGTTACGATTTCATTTGAGAAATGTTGCAGAAAAGGGAAATCAATGTTGTTCATTGTAGTATAGATGAGCAATTAGCCGACATATTTACAAAGCCACTTGTGAGAAAAGTTTAACAAATTTAGATCGAAGCTTTTAGTGTTTAATTTTAGCATGCTATATAAGTGTTTGAAAAGTAAGTCTACTTCTAAGGAGAGTGTTAGAACACAAGTAGACTTATTGAACTAGTGAGGACCGGTTGTATATAGTGATTGTTAGTCGACGGGACACACGGCTCTAAGCACCAACTCTAGTCATGCACGACTTAGAAAATATATAGTCTTTCGAGAGAGTGAGAAAATATAGTGTGTGTGTGCATAAGCTCTTTGGTTTTTGCAGGACTTGTATGGGGCTTCAGTTGATTCCTCCTATGCAAATCTGTGATCCTATTTAGCTAGAATTCTAACTAGATCAACAACAAAAATCTCAGCAATTTGAGTCAAATAGATCACAGAAAAACAAGGAAAAAAATCGAAAGACACTAAAAAATCTATCAATCTCCAAGAAACTCATGTTAAATTGTTATTGACCTAGGGATGTGATGCTATGATACCAAAAATTCTATGTGCCTTACTAAATATTCAATCATGATAACAAAAATTCAACTGAAAATGGTGATATGACTCATGACCTCTATGTTGATGACACAAAGGTCAAAAACATCACAATACCCACAAATCGACATGGTGAATCAATAGGAAAGTGTTGTACATTCACAAGATGAGTGATCACGTGTGGATAAGGCACACTTGAAACCTAGCATTGAAAGATCAACTATCACAAGGGAGTGGATGTCATGTAAATTCAATTTACAATGCTATGATATATTTTCATGTAAAGTTTGTTTAGACCAAAGGAATCCATTAACCTTAATAAATGAAGTTTGTCCCTCTTTATACCTCTTGAAGCTACTAACTATAGTTATTTGATATTTAGTCACCTAACAAGCCAATTAAGTTGAACAAATCATTTGGTATTACTCCATAAATAGCAACAAGAAGAGACAATTAAGATCTTTTGCCTTTTTTTGAATGAGAAATTTGAAATTTCTCCACTCGTGTATTTCTTGTGGATACAACATAAGGAGATTTTCATGCTAGGTTCATGTATTCTACCGATGACATGGTGTTACGATCTTCTTGGTTATCTTGTAGATATAAACATACATGATATCGTTTCCTTTCCTATTTCGGAGCATTATAATTTATAATGTGTTATATAACTTAGGTTTGGATTGGTAACATTTGTGGTTTTAAAACAATATATCTAGCGTCATTGTAATTCATTTGGTGTCTTTCTTTTTGCCTTTCATCATTAACTCAATTTTTATATGGTGGCAAAGGTATGAGTGAATGACATTTATGGTATTGGAGCGGTTTCAAATTTGATTTCAATTACAAGGTGCATTGTAGTGAATCCTCTGTTGGAAGAAGGAAAGGATGCTTAATAGAGAAATGGCTGCATTCTATGGATGCACTATCAGGCTCTGTTGAATTATCCTTCTCCTAATGCATGACTACGCCTATCAAATTCAAACAAAACTATCGCGACTATTGTCACGTTCAAATTCTAAGTAATCCTATCTTTGAAATTATCATAATATGTTAGACTAATTTTGTAGACAAACATAATAGAATAATTATTGACTGAGTGCGGCAGTGCGCATGAGCAAGCATACACTTAGCCGCTTCGACTAAGGTTCGATTCTTTCTCTCAGCAAATCTATTCGACTGAGGCGAATAAGAAATAATGAATTGTTGTGCAATGCCTTTATCAAGGCAATACTCCTTGAATTCAGTTGAGATATGCCATTTTTTTTGCTATTTTCAACCACCTAGAGCATATCTTGCAAAAAATTAGTTGCAACATGTACATTGCAAGAACTCAAATTTGACTCCTTGGCATAGATCTTTTGTCTTAAAATACTTATGAGAGTACAAAAATGCTCTTCATGCTCCTTGAGGGTGTAACTGTCTACAAATATCTCCAAAGAAGACTACTATAAAACTTGCAAAAAGTGGACAAATGACGTTGTTTATCATATGTTAAAAAGTTGCGGGTTCATTCGTCAGTCCAAAAGGCAGAACCAAAAGCTCAAAATGATTGTATTTTGTACAAAAACCTACTAGAGTTTTTGTTCCTACCACTAAGAAGATCTTGGTTAGTAGGGATGTTTTGTTTGATGAGGGACATATGTCAATTGTGAATGAGTGTGCTTCTAATGATCTTGGTGTCAAAGAGCTTGTTAGGCTTGAGAAGGAGTCATTTGAAGAGGATGAACCTCCGCATCCGAGAGCTTCAAGAAAGTCAACAAGAACCAAGGCTAAGTCATTAGGGCTTACTTATGTGGAAAAAGTATACAAAGGAAAGACACCAAATCATTCAGATCTTATACTTTCATGGTTTTTTTGTACATGAGCCAACTTGCTTTGAAGATACTCTTAAATCTCAAAATTGGATTGATGCAATTAGAGTAGAATATGACACTTTAATAAAAAAATCATATTTGGGATCTAGTGGATCTTCTTCAAGGGGAGAAAGCTCTTGATTGTACATGGGTTTATAGATTGAAGGACGATTGAGATGGAAGAAGGGCAAAAAGACAAAGTATGTTTTTTGAAGAAGAGTTTCTATGAACTCAAGCAAGCACCTAAAGCTTGGTACTCTAGGCTCAACACCTTTTTAATCTCAATTATGATCAATCATTGTACATCAGAGTGAGTGATAGTTTGATTATGAATCTAGTTTTGTTTGTAGATGATATCATCTTAAGTGGCAATGATATGCAAAATTCTCTTAAATTGCCATTGAAAATGGCCAAAAGGGTGTGCTTAAATATGTCTTAGGTTTTGTATAGAGGATCTAATATTGAA
The DNA here is from genome assembly GCA_029204225.1 of Diphasiastrum complanatum. NCBI lineage: Eukaryota > Viridiplantae > Streptophyta > Lycopodiopsida > Lycopodiales > Lycopodiaceae > Diphasiastrum > Diphasiastrum complanatum. The sequence continues at coordinate 21,982,137 of CM055101.1, forward strand.
TTAGGAGCCTTTTCAAATTTTTATTTTGTAGGGTATAAGTGGATCAAAAGTCCATCAATGCCTTTGCAACATTAATTTGTGTTGGGATTGTTTCTTGGCTTTCCAAAAAACAAGATACTATCTCACTCTCTTCAATAGAATTTGAATACAAGGCATTAACTTTCACAGCAAGATCCTTGATTAAAAGAACCGTTAATTGATGTATTTACAAGATGGATTAAGGCACTACTTGTTAAGACCCCCAAAAGGATTGCCTCTAAGATGAGGATAGGAGAACACAATAGGAGAGACTATGGAGCCAAACCACCCAACCAATTCTAGATCAAAACTGGATCTAGCCCCCAAGCCATGCCATGTGAAGCAAGAGGAGAAGAGAGAAACTAGTAACCTAAATCCAATATGTCGACGAGAGAATCCCCACTTCATTATATAGAGAGTAGCGTCCTGTGCATGAAACCATGCAATCTCCATGCAGGTCAACTATAAATAGATCACATCTCTTCATGCAGTCCTCCTGCCTATATCCGTCACACAAACATGCAATACTCCATATGTCTCAATTAGAGCGTCTGGGTCCTCTCAAGGTAATTAGTCACAAGCAGGCCTTGACATGGAATTAAATCACGGCGTGACCAATAATCTTGAACATTGGAGGGCCGGTCTACCATATTAGAACTATTCCAGGTCCTTAACCGAATATGGCCATAACATTCTTCCCTCCTTAAACTGCTTCTATCCTTAGAAGCTCCTCAAAACAGGAAAGAATTATAATTCCTTTAACTTTCAATATTAATCGAAAAAATCATTATCCTTAGTCTGACTTTCATATCAAACAAGTACTCAAAGACAATCTCTGCACTGGAGTACAACTCAGGTTTGAAAAGTACACTAAGCAATAAATTTTTCATCTAGGTTACATTCATCACAAGTTAGTAACATCAGCTTCATGTAAAGCATTTACATGAAACACTGGGTGAAATAACCTAACTTAGGAGATTAAAGTCAAAGAGATAATAATAATTACAGTTTGAAATTATCCACAAACTCTGATAGATAATTTCTAAGCTTTCAAGTACAAATATCCTTAGAATCCAATTCTAAGATATGATAATTCATTCAATTAAAATATCTAGGAGAATTATTAAGATATAGAATGATTAAAACTCAACTCTGAGTATCCCAGATACTCTTTTGAGTTAAATGCTCCTGTTTCTAGCACCAAATGCAAGAAAATAGCATTCATTCATATTAATGTCTCCTATGATAACTGGAGATCCAATCAAACAAAAAACTATACTCAAGCATCTGCAGACCATATACTGTAGCAGAATAGCATCCACTAGATAAATAAGATAATGTTCGTGAGATCTATAGGTTCTCAATTAAAATATTGGAGTAGAGAGATTCAAAAACACTAATATGAATTCTTACTCAAATAATAGATCAAGAATTAATCATCACCATTCCTTTGAATCCACTGACAATAATTAAGTATCTATTTATGATTCGTCAATCATAAATATTTAGATTCATATGATTCGTCAATCATAATTTTCTGGAATCCAAAACCATACTTAATCATTTACAAGATACTGGAGTATATGTCCAACATAACTCAGGAAAAGTAAGAATCATTCCAAAATCTTTCTACTAAGATAATACTGGATTTAGGAATATTCTTCAAACAAGATTCTTTAACTGAAGTGCGAGATTCAGCTCTATAAACCATTGGTAATTGAAGACCGAATGCATACCAAAATGACAATCATCTTCAACTACAAAAACTTTAGATTACAATCTAGAATCACATCTAGATACCCAAAGTCCTACTGAATATCAATTCAGATATTATTCTTAGATTCAATAATTCGTTATCCAATCGAGCTCTCTAGAATACAATCACTAATAAGCTGAGTCCCTTCCTTAACTAAGGAATACTTTATCCCAAGAATACTATATATCCAATGCACACAATTTTAACTGATGAACCAAAATGATTCACTAATCATGCGTCTTACAAACAATATAATTCAAAACCATCAGTTCCCGGTGAATCCACATCACACTGATCGTTTTACCAGTTAACTTCATTCTGGAGTAATCAACTACTCGAGTTAATTGCCAACGATTCAGAAATCTCAAATGTCTGGGTGCAGATCTCAATTATACTAGTATGACACCACATTTAGATCCTCATCCAAACCATTTATAAGTTAATCCATAAATCTCCAATCCAAAGATTTGTTAACTTTGCAAGTATCTGTCAAAACAATACTTGATCACATGTTTATGTTCACCGACTAGGTTAAGTGCACTAAATAACCCTAGTAACCAGGAACACATAGTAGATTCATACAAGATTAATCATGCACATATGTGAATAATCTCACTATGACCCAGTACATAAACACATTATTATCTAGTAGATTCCTCCAGAACCCACATATGTTACTCACATATCTCACTGAGATCTTGTAACTCAACTACAAAATAATTTCTATTTCTCATGAGTAAATAACGTATCCGGGAAAATGTCTGAGACGAATAACATTCACTCTCAGCAGTTTTTCAATCCAACTTACCTTCTAATTACATAATTTCTTCCACTCAATCAACCTCTCTCTAATCCTAGTACTCAAACTAAGATTAGGTTGATCCAATCCAGAACTCTCAGACTTATCTTCGATCAAACTTACTTATATTCCAACCAAAATGGAATTAGTAACCTTTGACCATTCATTGTACTACTTATAGATAATGATTCAACTATCAAACCTGTTCTAATTCTAGATTGTCCCCACAATCCCTAGAGAATTTCTCTTATTCAAAAAGTTCCAATTAGGTATCTTACTTATCCAAAATTACTTTCAGACCAAATCTCATTTCTATACCACAGCTGGATCTCTTCCAAAAACTATGCAACCTACAGATTTCAAATAGAATTTTATTCCACCACTTCACCCCTCCTTTTAAAGAAATTATCAATTTCAATAAAAGTTAACTGGAAAGATGATCTATGAAAATATCCAAATCCAAGAAAAGTCAGTAATAAGTGCATTCCAATAAAGGATTCACTCTATTACAACCAGGACTTCCCCTTCAAATATTTTCAACCGTAGTGACAGAACTACCATTCCTCTGAAATCCATTTATGCAACAAGAGATATTCTAGGTTTAGTAAATTAAAACACTTAAACCTTAGAATTTATCTGAATTCCAAGTCTATTCCCACAAGTAGTAATTATATGACATAACAGTCTTTCAGAAGAATAACTTCATGCTGAAAAGAATCATATAACCAGTCTGATGTCTATATTCGAGAAATTACTAAGAAGTAAAGGATTAATTAAGAAAGCGAGAAATAGATTTGAGGGCCTCTGATTTTGTAAATAATGAGATACCACATTGGGATCTAGATTAAACCTCAAAAATTTTCAAAATATCCCACATTTGATCGAATGGTTTTTTTTTTTCCCATATTGCGACTAGGTACTAAAACACACCATTGATCATCAGATCTCTACAGTCTTAGAATTTCCTTTCCAAAATTACTGATGTCCCATACCATCAGTTTTCCCATCTAGAAAATCCTTTAACCGCCTTATCTGATATTCTAGAGATTCACTGATCTTCTAGTTATCCTATAATCACTATAGGATATTATCTCTTGTTCCCAAATACTGGAGAATCCATTTATTTGGATGGTTGGCAGGCCTATCAGATGGATACCACAAATCCACACCTGATTCTGTGATTTTGACAAAAGAATTAACATGGTTCAACACTACATTATGATCCCTACAGGTTAATGATAAGCTTCAAACCCCCCCTTGGATCCAAGAGCATCAACTCTAGGGACAAGCTTCAATCAACTAACAGATCCAATGTAATCCATATCATATTCAAATTCTAAACATCACAATTGACATCCAAAACTGCGGATAACTCAATGGTTACAAAGATATAAGCTATGAATTCAACGAAATGAATTCTATCCAAGAAATTAATATCCGGTATTAAGCAATTATTTACTGGGATTTACCTAAAATCCTAATTGCGAAATACATTTTCCGATCACACTTACTACCTCTGATGTCCACTCTTCTTCCCTCCTTAGAATTTTCAATTCTTTGAAAATCTTTCAGCTAAGGTATCAGGAAGACGTAACGACATTAGTAAATGTTTAAAATTCATTACTGTAGGTAAAAAAAAAATCTGAAACAATTTCATTTATATCCTATAACTGGGTTGAATAACTGATATATCAAAAATCATCTACTAGTATGAAAAACACTACTAGTCTGATCTTTTGAATATAATTCACCATAGGATTTAACTGAAAATGAAATCAGTTTTATTTTTTTAATTCCTATCATTACGATTTTTTCAATAAAATTGGACTGTTCTCTCTTTTTACTTACTGGCTTAAGAATTACTTCGTTAAAGTTATCTGTAATTAATGGGAAATAGGATTTGGATTTGGGTACTTTCTACACTGTATTCACTCCAAATAATATTGTTGAATAAAGAATTACCTCCAAATACTATGAATTTTCCCCCATTAATTATTTAACAAGTATCTCAAAAGCTTTGGTTTGTTCAATTTTAATGATAGGAAAAAATCATCAAAACCACAATAACCAACTGATCGGTGTTCCGCCGATTTTAAAAGGAGAAAACTGAAAAAACACGATTTACTCCATTTACTGGGAGTAATCTTAGTCCAGAGTTAAATCGATAAAAAGCACAGTATCAGGGACCAAAAATTCTCACTAACTGGGTACTTGCCTGGAGAACCAAACCACAACCATTATTTTGTCAATATCGGTTTAATAAATATTAACCGATAAGTATCGTTTGACACAAAAACAACAGTATTAATGTCTCAAAATACTAGACTTACAGGTAATTGTCAAGTTGATATGGACTTTATGCATGCATATTGTCCACAAAGAAGAAAAAAAACCCAAATTCTTTCTACCTCTTGTCGGAAAACAATATCTGAAACCGAGTTTACTGCTTTGACACACATGCCCAAAGGAATCAAAATTTCTCTCACTGGAGGCTAGTAACTCAAATTTTCTGAGTTCCCAAAATCATTTTTGGAACCATTTTTGAAATTACAACCCGTCAAGCACTTAAAACATCGGTTGACTCTCATGCACATACATGCAATTCCAAAAAAAATTGCGGTCCCACAACTCTAAAATTCCCAAAACCCAAGCACAAAAGGAAAACCCCAAAAAGGCCTTTCAAAAACCTAAACATCAAAATTTTAGGTATTGCCTTATCAGCCGCCATCTCCCCAAAAAGTGAGGCAGCCCAGCCGCGACCTCCTCGCAGGTCAGGAGGCTTTTTGAACGTGGGTTTACTGGATCCTAACCCAAATCACAGCTGCAGACCAACATCCATTATCAAACCCAGCCTCTGCGCTCAGCTGCCCACAAGAATCGGGATCCCAGCTCTCAACAACATCTGATTCTCCACAATGATGAACACCGCCAGACAGGATTAGAGGGCGACGCTCAACAAGCCTCCATTTTCACCAAGTTTGTTTGCAAGACAGCATTCCACATGTACAAACGGATGTTCCAGCAACTTGCAATTTATTAAAGCAAGTTTACACATCGTTTCTACAATGCTTGCCTGACAGCGGCCTTGTCATCCACAAATAATCTACAATGCATCCACAATCCAAAGTCTAAATCTGTCACAGCTTAGAGAGTCATCAATTTACACTTTCCAATCAATGTTTTTAGTTTTCATGTTCACAGTCTGCATGCTTCACAAGAGGATTAGTCTGAACCATAAATCCTCACATGCAAACCTTAATTTCAAGATTTCCAAGCAACAATCAGCTTATGTGTCCAAGATAAATTGATTCCTTATCAATCTATCAACAAATAGTCTGCTACTAATCTGAATCAAAACTCTCCAAAACATTATGGACTCATGCAAATCACTCATCTAAGAAAAACAGATTCAAACAAGAAAGTGGATCTATTTAAGCAAATCATTCTACTTCAAAGGGAAATTTTTTCAAGGCTTCAGAAAATAAGAATGGATCTCACACTAATCCACAACATCTTTAAAGAATCAAACAAGGAGAAGAGCACTCTACCACCAAGTTTGAAAAGCATGCTTCCAACAAGAATTAACCCCAATTTCCCTTGAAAAAACAGCACTCCAACCGGGATGTGAATCCAAGTGCGTTCCAATTCCGATTTGATGTAGAACTTCTCTCCATCCCATCCAAAAAACCGCATCTTAGTCGGGCTCTGATACCAATGGTAAGACCCCCAAAAGGATTGCCTCTAAGATGAGGATAGGAGAACACAATAGGAGAGACTATGGAGCCAAACCACCCAACCAATCCTAGATCAAAACTGGATCTAGCCCCCAAGCCATGCCATGTGAAGCAAGAGGAGAAGAGAGAAACTGGTAACCTAAATCCAATATGTCGACGGGAGAACCCCCACCTCATTATATAGAGAGTAGCGTCCTGTGCATGAAACCATGCAATCTCCATGCAGGTCAACTATAAATAGATCACATCTCTTCATGCAGTTCTCCTGCCTATATCCGTCACACAGACATGCAATACTCCATATGTCTCAATTAGAGTGTCTGGGTCCTCTCAAGGTAATTAGTCACAAACAGGCCTTGACATGGAATTAAATCACGACGTGACCAATAATCTTGAACATTGGAGGGCCGGTCTACCATATTAGGACTATTCCAGGTCCTTAACCGAATATGGCCATAACACTACTTCAGTTGTTATCAGTCGCTATCTGTTTGGATCTGATTTCGTCGACAAAATACCACCGCTTCATAAATAGAGCGGTGTGTATAATTTACCACACCACACTATATGTGCACCGAAATAGGGCATTATTACTATATAACTCATGAACGACCATCAATAACTCAACTTGCATGCTCTTGGACCTTGTTGATTGTGGCCCATGAAGCTAATAACCTACGGTTCCATGAGTACAGAATCATATTTCGCCTCACCCTATTCAAGTCTGGCCAAGTAGGGTTCATTGGTTGATGATCTACCACCCCTATGTTGGCCTCCCTGACCATTAGATAAAGTCATGATGAGGAGGTCAATTACAATTGACATGGCACCAAGCCACAACATGTATGACTTACCATGCAAAAATATGATCCTCATGGTGATCTAAATATCATCTTGGAAACCATGAATGTAAAAGTGTGACGTGTATAAGTTCAACCAGGCCAAGACAACATCAAAATGAAAATCCATGTTATTGTCCTAGAAAAAGTTCAAGATAAACATGGGATGGAGCACGACCTGCCATGACTGAATCATTGTGCAATGTCAACAAGTGATTTTGTTGCATGTCAACGATTTGCTGAATTGATTGTGCATATTAGTTGAGCCTAATCTAGACTCAAGCTTGATCTCAATAATTTGGACGATTGGTTCCATGGCTTAGAGAATAACTATTCAGGGAAAAAAAATCCATTTAAAACAAGGAAAAAAATGCTTATGCTCATAAGCTTTTCACAAAAGCTTAAAGAGAAATGCTAAAAACTCTTATGCTCGCAAGCTTAAAATGCCCCTTCCCCAATTTTTATTCTTTCTAAGAAACCACGAGGGTGGCAACGTCAAAAATCCAACATTCCTCTTTTTTTTGGAAGTATAAGTTCTATTGATGTGGTCGAGTGGTTTTTTTTTGTAGCTATCAATATAATCAGACTATCAATTTATTCTACTTAAAACTAGTTGAGGCGTCACAGACTACCATGGTAGTTCTGATAAGTAGCTAATTAATTTGATATGTCAATTAGCAAGATGAATAAGGAATAGATAGAACTATAGAACAAAATATCGAAATAGCTAAAAGATGAACTTTTTTTGAACAAACTAGTATGAACTAGAATAAAGAACTATTATTAGAGATAATGTGAAATAAAGAGAGAGGTTAGCAAGCAAAATTCATATATAAAACAAGAAAAGAAAAATATTCATTAGTGAAGTTGTAGTATTACACTAATACATGTGTTGCGCGGATTTCTCATACCAGTAAGAAAACTGATAAAACAATGCTGAGAATCCAAAGATAACATGACTATGATTTCATTTGTGCATATATATATATGTGTGTGTGTGTGTGTGTGTGTGTGTGTGTGTGTGTGTGTGTGTGTGTGTGTAATATCAAACATGAGAGTTCGGGCCGGACGTGGGCTTTTTGCGTCCGGACTCGGACGTGTATTTCTTTTTGGAAAAAAAAAACAAAGAGGGTGTCTGGCCGCGTTCAGAACATGCGCGCGCGAGATATATATATATATATATATATGGTAGAGAGAGAGAGAGAGAGAGAGAGAGAGAGAGAGAGAGAGAGAGAGAGAGAGAGAGAGAGAGAGAGAGAGAGAGAGAGAGCGAGAGAGAGAGAGAGAGAAAGGTAGAAGAAGCCAATGGGAGGCTATGGGAGCCTGTGAGAGCCTCTGCGAGGGCCAGTGTGCTGTGAGAGAGGGTTGGTCGAGATGGTAGGGCGCACACCAACTGACGTGAGCATTTGCCCCCTTGGATAACGGACCTTGGACAAAGGAGGCTTTGTTAGCTAGGATAAAGGAGAAGTTCTAGAAAACTTGCCTGGTATTTGTGACTTCACAATTTTTTTGAAACTTATGTCTGGACAACATAAGGCACTTGGATTACCTGAGAAGACATGTACAAATAATGGAATGAAGTTAGAGGCCTCATTGACAGGGAGATCCGCCAGAGAGAGAGAGAGATAGCGAGAGCACGAGAGAGAGTTTTCCAGTCAAAATTACATAATGTTTGCTCTTTCATGTCTGATTTTGTGGTATCTTAGTTATGGGAGGCATGGGCAGTGGTTGGGTTTGTTGCTAAAAAATTTGCAAATTTTTTTAGGTACCTTTATCGGTTTTTTTGACAGGTGGGAGCAGGTATGTGCCAGACACCCTCTGATAATTAATTCCGGGGGGGATGAAAGTTGTTTTTATATTTCATTTTTGGGATGTGGGACCGTGAGTCCGGACTGGACGCGGACTTTTTGCGTCCGCGTCCATCCAGACCCAAACGCGTCGACCCCCGGACCCGGAATTAGATGTGTCGCTTTTTTATTTTTGCTATTTTTTTTATTTACTTTATATATATATATATATATATATATATATATATATAGTTTTTTATCATATATATATAATATGGAAAAAAAATGGGACGCGTCTCACGTCTAGTGTCCGAGATGCATAGTACGTTTCGAAACGTGTTTCGAGATTTTGGCAAGGAACGTTGCTTTTAAAACTTTTTTTTTTTCAATACTTGCAAATTTTTTCTACTTGTGATAGAACATAGTGTCGACTATGCATTTTATACTCACACATATAATAACAATAATGTATATTGAGAGGATCAAAAGAAGATTTGAAGCCTAAAAAAAATTTCAATGATTATTTCAAAAAACTTTGGGACAAAATCAACAACTATAGAAATACTACTTACAAACAAAAACATAAGACAACAACATGCACATATAACTACTGATAGTTTGGAAGACCAAGATAAAAAATTATTAATGGCAAAAATTGAAAAACTCAATGAATAAGATTGTTGTTATCTATATTCATAAAAAATCCAACACCAATAAGAGTCTTCACCTTGGATATAACAGCTCCCATCAAACTGAAGGTGAATGATCTGTCCAAGTCGAGTCTCGAAATGGTTTGACAAGAACCATTGAAAATTATTCGCCATGCTTCGGACCTGACCAAGAATCTATTGTCGATAAGTAGAATTGCACATTCTGGATTCAAGATAGAATCCGATTTTGACAAATGCATTGTCATGAACAAAGACAGACATCTTGATAGAAAAAATCAAAGATACATCTCTTTCATTGATGACCATTCAAAATGTCAATCGTTATGTTTATAAAAAAAAAAATCATGGGCTGAGTGGGAGCCTAGCAGGAAACTTCAAAGTTTGAGATGGGCTAGATCAAACAAATACAATTTCACACAAATGAATCAATGTTGCAATGATCAAGACAATATTCAACAGTTTGTAGTTCGATATTCACCTCATCAAAATGGAGTGAAAGAATCGAAACTAATAGAAAGCACCAAAAGCAAGCTTGCATATTCGAAATCTTCGAATTCATGCCAAGATAAGACTGTAACGACAACCAATTACATTCAAAATCAATGCTCTACAATAACAATTGAAGGTAAATAGAAATTGCCTTTAGTTAAACATCTTAAACTTTTTGTCGCATTGCTTTTACACATAAGCCAGCCGAATTAAGAAAGAAATTAGATTTAGTATCATTTTTCTTTCTATGGAATATGGTTCAGTAAGCAAAGGCTACAAATTGCACGATTTTGCTAATGTCAGATTCATAATTAGCAACGAGTTTATTTTTTTAGAAGATCAATTTCAAGATCCAAAAAACAAAGCAAATTCGAGAAGTTTAAGGCATTCAAAAAGCCTTCTTCAAAACAGAGCCTTCTCAAGAACTTCATAATTTCGAGAATTTAGTCGAATTTGATTCAGAAACTTCAGTTGAAATCAACACTCCAATTAGATTTGAGACAAACTCAAGTTGAAGTTGAGAATCAAGTTGAAGCTGTTTTAGATGCTCAAGCCTTAAATAGAAGTGAGCTTCAAAAAGGTCAACCAAAGTTTTGAAATCTCCTCAAAGTTTTATTGACTGTGCATTTGTAACAAAACTGGATGAACCTCAAACAATTCAAGAAACTATTTTTAATGACAATGTGATAAGTGAATCCAAGCAATGGATAATGATTTCCACTCATTGATTAAAAAAATCAACCTTGAGTTCTCACAGAGCCTTCAACAAACCAAAAAATTATTGTTTTCAAAACATGGGAAACCCTGATCTAAACAATTGACTTAAGAGTGGCATTTCAAGAAACATAAGTTATGGTTTCAAGAAACATAAGTTATAGTGTTTAGAGGGGAGTTAATTTCCCTCTATAATAGAGGGTTAGGCCGCCCATTGGAGGGGGGGATTTATGGAGAAATGCTTGCTTCGACTCTTGTGTGTTAAGACTAGTGTAGAGAGCACTCTTGTTGTGGAGCAATCTCTTGAGAGGATGACTATCTTTGGTATGTGACTTAGGTAGTGATAGGATCTTGAGAATGCTTGTGTTTGTGATGGTGAACTAGTGAATGTAAATGGTGTAGCAAGGGGGTGCTAGCTTGCATTAGCATGAATCTAGCTATGGTTGGGTGGTGAATTCTTGTGGCCACTTGTTGCCTACTTTTGAAGGATCTTTGGTTCACGAGAGGAGAGGAGGTCATTGGAAGCTTGGAGCTTGGGCAGCCATCCACAAGAGGAGCTTGAAGGCATCTACATTGCTTGGATCAAGGAGGAGCACCATTGCTTGGATCTTGGAGACACCTTGGAGCAAGGAGGATTCTTGGAGGACACTTTGAAGACCTCGAAAGGCACCATCCTTAAGTTGGGAGGTTGGCCTCTCTTCATTTGTAGAAGGATTGGTCCAAGATTTGTTAAAAATTGACTCAATACACCTACTAACATGACATATTGGGTTCGATACAGACTATAGTGTACATTGATGCACCTATTAGTGAATGACATGGAATATTCTTCATTTCAGCCTGTGAATGACATGGAATCACATCTTTTTGATAGTTTCAATTCATGATACATAGGAGAATCGATAGGTCTACATCCAACCATCCATCAATTTAATATTTTTCTAGAATACTTCATAGATATTTGTGTTGATTGAGATAAAATGATTTCTTATTTCGATCCATGAAAATTCGAATTTCAAGACAATATCGTGCCTCTCCATAATTTGTCATTTCAAATTTTGATGATAATTCTAGTTGATCTCTCTCAGAGATTTTGAACTATTGTTGAATAAAAGGACATAATCAATGTACAAAGCAATTACCATGGATGTTGAATTTTCTTGCTTGTAATAAACAATCAAATTTACACTATTTGCTTTGAATCCCTTGTCTAGAAAGGAAGTATATATATATTTTTAAACTATGATATTGGAGATTGTTTCAAACCATACATTTGTTTCAAAATTTGCACATTTGATTTTATTTGCTCTGTTTTCATAATCTATTGATTGTTTCATAAATACTTCCTCTTTGATGTAGCCATTTAGAAAAGTAGTTTGTACGTTTCATTTGGTGTGCACTCCAAGTAGAGCCCAATGACTAACAAGTGATGGTGAACTTTGGCCCAAGGCCAAATATGTGAACATGGCTCAAGGTTGAGGACCTATGTTAAAGGCCCCTTAACACCTCACACGTTTTCATACCTCCATCTAAGTTATAGGAACTCTCGGAACCCTAAACTGCTCGTTGCCATCATAGATCATAGAAACCGAACGCTCACGATCCACCCTGCCATAGGACCTAATCCAGATCCACCCTTGGTGCCCTGGCCCGTGATCTGTAACAAGCAAGATCCGACTTCCAACCCTAACAACGTCCCATACCACTGCCATGGCCTTCAGCCATCTCCTACCTCAAGATAGAACTCCTCCTAGCTGTGCACAAGCGCTCTCCATCCACCTTCTCCTAGGTAGATAGAATGAATGGATTAAGAGACCTCCTCTCCTTGTATACCTCCAAGGTAGGAGTCTCCAAGCCTAACACACATCCTGGATCACGGCACGTAGCAACCATGCAGGTCCACGAGTCATTGGTCAAGTCAAGGGGCCCAATCAATGTTCGGTTTCAAGTTGGGTTTGGGACCCAAGGGAGTAGGGTCCCTAACATTCTCTCCCCCTTAAAAGACTCCTCTTCTAAGGAAGGAAATCTGGTAATCGCAATCTAAGGTCTCGCTCCTTTTTCCAAGTGTCCTTGTCTTCAGAGCTTCCTTTCGAATGAACCAAATACTCAAAAACCTACCGGTTTCTAATCCCACGTTGACGTACATCAACAACGGCTTGTGGTTCCGAAGGTACAAAGGATATCAGGTCCTCAAGCTGAACTAGGTCCTCCTGAAGAATCAAGTCATCCTTTCCACCAAGTCATTCCTTTAAACAACTAATGTGGAAAATTGGATGAACCTTGACACCTTGGGGAAGTTCTAGTTGATAGGCATTCCGATTGAGTTTCCGTACAATACGGAAAGGCCCAGCATAGCGAGGTGATAACTTAGGACATTTTCCAGTCTTTGATAGGGCCCTATCCTGAGCCGGTTTAACATTATCGCGAGCAATTGACAACATTTCTTGCATATCATGCAGAAAATCCACTGTTGATTTAACCTTAAGGCTTTTGAGGCCAACAAAGATTGGCTCTCTAGGCTGGAAGTCAAACATCAAAGAAAATGGACTAAAACCCGTCGCTGAATGCTTTGCGCTATTATACTCAAATTCAATTATTGGAAGTTACCTTTCCCAATTCGACTATCTTCTGGAAATATATGCACGAAGTATATCTTCCATATATTGGTTTGTCCTCTCTATCTGACCATCTGATTCAAGATGATCAATAGACCCTAGACTTAATGTGGTCTCTAATTTCTCAAAGACCGCTTGCCAAAATTTGCTAGTGAACTTAGAATCCCGATCACTAACAATATTATTTGGCAAACCAAACAATCTGAACAACTTTTCCACGAAAAACTGAGCAAGTTCAAAAGCTTTGATAGTTCGATTGGTTGAAATGAATTGCGCCATTTTAGTTAACCTGTCAACTATAACCCAAATAGCATCATTTTGCTTCCCCGTCCGAGGTAGCCCAACCACAAAATCCATGGAAATACTTTCCCACTTTATTTCGGGAATTTCCAAAGGAAGTAACAAGCCAGCTGCCTGAAGTCTTTCAGCTTTATTAACCTGGCATTGCCCACACTTGCGAACGTATGCCTCCACTTGACCTTTTAGATTTGGTCAATAAAATTTCTTTTTATTAGACCAAGTGTCCTTTGTGAGCCAGGGTGCCCCGCACACGAGCTATCATGACATTCATGCAAGATTTGGGCCCTAATGTCATCATTTTCGGCACACAAACTTTTCCATTCCGAAAAAGCAACCCATTCCTTATGGAATAGTCTCTTTATATCTCGTCCTGAGGAGAAATTTTGGAATTCTGCATTCCAAGTTCGCCACTAGATCTAGAAGTACCTGCCCAGAGGTCTAGCCAAATACGACTGAAGTACTATCGGTCTTACACAAATCTCTTAAGGACAGATATAATTCAAATTGGATCTCAGAAAAGCTTAATTGATTAACCTCTCCAATCCGGCTTAAGGTATCAGTGACACTATTTGAAGTACCCTTCTGGTATTCAATGTCATAATGAAATTCTTGGAGCATTTCTGACCATCTGGCTTTATGACCCCCAAGCGGAAGGATGGCTATCCACCAATCCATAGTCTTCCAAGCTTTTACTTCTTCATGCAAGGAGAAACCACCCACCAATCCACAATGAGGCAACTAATACACAGGCTGTGTATGTGATTGCCACTTGGAATTCAAAAAGTACAGGTGGCTGCCACAAGGATGGGCCTCATATAGGCCACCCCTCCCCTGTTTTTAAAAAAATTTGCGGGCTCTAGACCATCGCAGGCTCCACCCAACTTCGCGCTTGTGAACAGCGCGCGGACCTGTCCCCTGGTCCGTACAGGTGGCGCGACACCAGCTGGCGCCCGCACGCCTGCAGCCACATTGAATTTTCTATTTTTTTTTTTTCAAAAAATTATCGAAAACCGAAATCCAGGGGTTTGGAGATTTTTTTGAAAAAAAAAATGATTCACAAAACAAAACAAGATTCCAAAGACTTATAAACATATCGTCTGCCAAGATGAATTGATCTGTACACGGATTAAGGGCTCTAATGCCATCGGTTACAATCTCGAAACCCTAAACCTCCAAGTGTCGGTCATCATAGAAACCGAACGTTCACGATCCACCCTGCCATAGGACCTAATCCAGGTCCACCCTCCATGCCCTAGCCCGTGACTTGTAACAAGCAAGATCCGACCTCCTAGTTGAAAAGATAGTTAGCAAATAACCTAGCGATCAATCCACTATCATAGCTTAGTTACAATACAATAAACACATTAAAATATTTAAGCTATTAAAAGTGGTGCATTTCTTGAGCTATTTTTTATTGTTTATCATAGTAGTAATTTAGATCATTAATGTACTATTTTTTTCGGTCTCGCGAATTGCAAGACAAATTATCTGTCGTGAATGATTCGCGAAGAGCTAGACTGTGCTCGACTGATAATTAGTCGCACTGATCCTAGTCAGTTGCCAATGGTTTCCCCACTATATTTGTCTCCTTATCCTCTGAGAAAAGAAACTTCATTTATTACAATGAAAAAAAATCTGATTATGTACTGTTGCTGTCCGTACAAAACCAGCAAGCTACTGTATTACACGTGTGGATCCAACTGCTACCTGCTGGCTTTGATCTTGGCTGGTGCTAGCCTGTGCAGCATTAAAATTAGGTGGCAGTAGAATTACCACGGGGGTGGGCTGGGCCTTCGTATTCATGACTTTCTGGTAGGCCTTGAGAGCTTGCTTGGCCTGGATGGGTCTATCAGTGAGTCATAGGAGAATTGGATGATGTGGCCCAAATAGGCTGCAAAGGTGTCTAGTGAGGTGTCACAACGCACTACTAGTGGTGCATGGGCTTTGGAGGGTATAAGTATACCCATTGGGCTCTCACTAGTGTATGCTTAATTGTGTGATTGGTAGCTACATGTTGCTATTGGAATTTTATGCTCAAGTCCAAAATCCATTCAATAATGAGCATCATGAAAAACCTGTCGAAGTCCAACTCCATCGACTTCGAAGTCATCAAAGTCACCAAGTCATCGACTCCATCGACTTTATCGACTCTAACTTCTCTCATGTATATTCGACATCGACTTACTCGACATCTCAATCTCACTCCATTCCATCACGTACTCGACATCGAAGTATCTGACGTACTCGACATCTCATTCCATTCCATCACGTACTCGACATCGAAGTATCCGACGTACTCGACATCGAAGTACCCGACTAACTCCATCAACAACCTGACTTCTTTGACTTCGACTTTTTCATCAGGGAAAAGTCGATCAAAATACTGTCATATCAGTGCCTCACTAAATTGCGCTCGACTTCACGCCCATGTACTCATTTTTTGATTTCTTATCAAGAGTACATTTTATCCCCTACTGGTTTTTTCTATTGAGCATTACTACTGTTTTATTCATCTTGATTATTGCTGGTAATTGTTGCACTTCCGATCTACAACTATCCATTGTTTTTCTTCCCCTGCCAACCTAACCATTTTCGACATGGTATCAGAGCTCATCTTTTGATAACATAACGATTTCTGACATGGTATCAGAGCAGGTGGTTCAGTAAATTGTATTTTTATTGCAGGTTATCAGTCTTGTTTCTACCAAGACGTCGTTTCAGCAAGTGCGCAGCCAACAACATTTCGATATCGTTGTTTCTACCAATGATCTCGCTCTCTACACCGGAATGGATCCATTTTCTAGTTCATCTCTGATCGACAAACTCGATAGAGATAACTACAATCTCTGAAAGTTCAAGATGAAAGTAGTTCTTCTTGCCAAAGAACTGTGGAACATCGTTGATGGCACAGAGGTCAAGCCAGAAGGTGATGCAGCCATCATCACCAAATGGAGATTGAGAGATGGCAAGGCATTTGCCATGATCACTCTCAATATCAAAGACTCTCAAATCAGCCATATACAAGCTGCTTTGACTACTAAGGATGCATGGACATCCTAGCAACTCTCTATGGAATCAGGGACATCACCTCCAAACTTCATTTGAAAAAGAAGTTCTTCACATTGAGAATGCCTGATGAAGATAGTGTTTCGAGCCATCTCAACACTTTCAAAATTCTTATGGAGCAGATGACTGCAACCGGCTCAGTCATTGAAGATTCCGATCTGTTATGACTCTATTATCGAGTCTACTTGATGCCTATGAAAATTGGATTATGGCTATTTCAACCCATGAGCAACTCACTCTACCAACAGTAATCTCGATGCTACTACAAGAGGAGATCAGAAGAACTGCAGCACATCATCAACTTCAAGGACTTCATCATTCCAACAGCAGTTCCAACAACAAGCAAATGTTGCAACAACCAGTTACTTGAGCCAGCAACAAGAGGAAGATGAAGCAGCCTTCATGACCAAGGTCGGAGAACAGCAAAATATCGATTCCTAGTATTTGGACTTGGGAGCAACTCAACACATGACTCACCATCGAGACTGGTTCCAAGACTACAAGTCATTCACCCGCTCTTGAATTGTGCAACTTGGAGACAATTCATCTCATTCTATCGAGGGTGAAGGAACAGTCAGGGTCAAATTTCAGAAAGGTGAAGTAAAGTTGTTGTCCAATGTTCTTCATGACGACACCAACAAAAAGTCGATCTTCATCGGCTACTCCCCAGATCACAAGGCATACAAGCTCTACAATCTGGACACCCAGAAAGCATTCACCAGTAGAGACTTCGTTTTTGTTGAAAATCAGTTCTTTGACCATAAGGGAAAAGCTCCATGTCAAACCCTCAGCAAGTCGAATCGCATCAGAGGATCGGAATTCAACCCAAAAGATCGAACCGATCCAGACAGCCTCCATTCCGATTTATGGATGATGTGACCTGCTACTTTGTGCAGGAACCATGTGTTGGAGAGAGAGGGAGAGAATAAATGACGAACACGAACGAAAAACGAACGAGAAGAACTCGAACAAAAAATGTTCGTGCGTAGCGGAATGAATTAAACGACTCTCTCCGAAAGCATGACTACGCCTATAAGAATGAACATAACTTCAGTGATAGGAATCACAGTCATTCTAGATTACGCAGCCAAACATTTAATGGATGAAGCGCTAGATGAATAATTTGTCGTGAATTGCAAGACAAATTATTTGTTGCGAATGATTTGCGAAGAGCTAGATTGTGCTCGACTGATAATTAGTCGCGAATTATTCGCGAAAGACAAGACTAAAAGTTGATCGTCTATTACCAGAAAGAGCAACTAGAAAGATCAGACAAAACGAAGAACAAGCATAACAATATTAACACAGATCTGAATGCAGAACAAAGAGATGTATCAGATTAAGTATATCATGTATACAAGTTAATAATGCGGTAGAGCACAATACAATAGCGGACGAAACCGTGTGCCCTACGAAGCTTATTTTGTCTGTAATGAGGAATGACACCTCTTCTCTTAGGCTCTTCTTCTTTCACTTGATCATCTGATCATCATCATCGTCTGAATGGTGTCTAGAATATGTATATATACATAATATTACAGGTGTGCAGATGTGAAAGTACAAAGTGGATGTGTTGTTTGTAGGAGATCGTGGGTGGCTGCAATCGTTGTCCAATTTGTTAGCGCAACTGCATGGAGTGAGCGTAAAAAGGGTGTGACGTCAGCCAGTGCTGAAGTGAACGTTGATGATGATGCAAAAAGTGGGTCACTCTTACGAATGGCCTTAGGATAAGATTTACAGGGTGACTTAGCTTTTAGGGCACCTTCGGCATTCGGTAGGATAGTGTCCCCTTTTCGCCTGTCACCATAACCTGTGTAAAAACACAGTGTTCACGATTCTTTCGCCCTTTATTCGTCTGTGCAAATTTGCGTGTAAATATGCAGGCTGCGTGACAACGTTAGTAGATATGTAGCAAGAA
The DNA here is from genome assembly GCA_029204225.1 of Diphasiastrum complanatum. Taxonomy (NCBI): domain Eukaryota; kingdom Viridiplantae; phylum Streptophyta; class Lycopodiopsida; order Lycopodiales; family Lycopodiaceae; genus Diphasiastrum; species Diphasiastrum complanatum. The sequence goes on from CM055101.1 coordinate 22,000,843, forward strand.
TGGAGGCAGATTAAAAATTGGGATTTAGGAGAGTAGAAGGAGTAAATCCAACACCCCTTCTTAATCTGGATCCGTGAATGCCTTGATCTTCAGACTGAGCAATGCACAAAATTTGTTGTGTGCATTAATACTGAGTGCTTTCGTAAAAATGTCTGCAACCATGTCCTGCGTTCTACAGTACGTTAAGCTTACCTCCCTGTCGAGAACCTTGTCCCTGATGTAGTGATATCTGATCTCAATGTGCTTGTTCCTAGAATGAAATCTAGGGTTGGCCGATAAGGCAATAGCACTTTGGTTATCACAAAACAAAATTGTGGGGTTGTACTGATACAGATTGATGTCTGACAGCAAATTTCTCAACCAAAACGTTTCCTTAATAGATTGAGAAGCAGCAATGTATTCTGCTTCAGTAGAAGAAAGTGCGATAGAGGTTTGCTTACGACTGTTCCATGAAATAGGACCGTCGTTGAAGAAGAATGTAAATCCAGATTGTCTGCATCTCCTCCCCAACTTGCATCAGAATAGCCACTGAGCTGATGAAGATTGTCACTGCTGACATCTCCATAGCAGATGCACTGATTCATGGTAGCTCGAATATATCTCATGACTCGAATAAGAGTCTTCCAATGGGTAATGCTAGGATTAGCCATATATTAACTGAGTGAGCTTACATCAAAAGAGATATCTAGTCTTGTACAGACCATTGCGTACATGAGAGATCCAAGCATCGATCGATACGGATATTCTCTCATCTGCTCCTCTTCTTGCTTGGTTTGGGGACATTGGTCCTTCGACAAATGCAGGCCTGGATCCAATGGTGAGTGAGCTAATTTACAATTCATCAAATTGTATCTGTTAAGAACATTGTGAAGATACCTTTGATGAGTAATGTAAATCAGTCGATTTGCTCTGTCTCTGTGGATTTGAATTCCAAGACAGAAGTGAGCCTCACCCAGATCAGTCATGTCAAATTCTGAGAACAACATCTGTTTTGCATCCTTGACCATTTTGGTATTGTTGTTGAAGAGCAACGTATCATCAACGTACAAGGTGATGATAATGAAGAATTGTTGTACTGACCTTGAATAAACATTGCAATCATCAGTGTTTGGTTTGAATCCTTGTTCAATGAGGAATGTGTTGATCCTCTGAAACCAAGCTCTAGCATACTGTTTCAAGCCGTATAGTGCTTTGTGGAGTTTACAGACATGATTTTTCATGCCTTCCAGAACGTATCCTTCGGGCTGGATCATGTAGATATCTTCTTGTATTACTCCGTTCAAATAGGCTGTTTGTACATCAAGTTGATGTACTTCGAGGTCGGCAACTACAGCATAAGACAAGAGCATTCGGATTGACGAATGTTTGACGACTGGACTAAAAGTCTCAATGTAGTCGACATTCGGGATCTGGGTGAATCCTCGTGCTACTAGTCTAGTCTTCCTTCGATCAATTGCTCCGTTGGCATTATATTTGATCTTAGAGATCCATTTGCAATCGATAGTATTGCAGCCAATAGGAGTTTCAACTAATGACCATGTCTGATTCTTGATCAGAGAGGAATACTCTCTGTCCATGGCTTCTCTCCAGAGATCAAAGTCTGGTTGGCTAAGTGCCTCTTCGACTGTCGTCGGTTCCTGCATTAAGAGATAGGTAGACTCAGGAGTATACCTTGTGGGCTGTATGCGCACTCGGCTTGATCTTCTGGGATGATTCGACTAATGAACCGCTCCTGGGACTTGTTGCTGGGTAGCAGCAACATCTTCGTCTGATTCATTGTCTCAAAGGTCGACAATAGACACGCCTGAGCCAGAAGCTCGGACTGTCGTGTCAATGGCAGGAGATGTAGGTTCTTCTTGAGCAATATCCTTGCCTTTGAGGTCGACGAACAGATCCTCGATAAATTCTGTATCCCGGCTATACAAGATTTGTTGGGTATCAAGATCGTACAGCTTGTAGGTGTCATCAGACGAAGTATATCCGATCAGGATGGTCTTGAGACCTTGGAAGTCCAATTTCTTCCTCCTTAGGGCCTTGATCGTCTTTCCAGTCTCCTTTTCTGCACGCTCCTTGAATATTCTAAAGCAGTTGAAGGCTTCTGATTTCTTCTTTGTGAAATACACCATAGTTCTTCTGGAGAATTCATCAATAAAGGTTATAAAATACTTGGCATCTTCAACGAAGGATTTTTCATCGGGCCACAAATATCTGAATTTACAACATCTAGCAATCCTCTAGCAACATGCTGATGGCTTGACTTGAATGGTTTCCTAGTCTGTCTACCAACTAGACAGTCTTGACAGACAAGTAGCTCGACTGTTTCGCGAGGATAGTCGAGATCAAGAACAATAGATTGTCTAGACATTCATTGTACAGCAGCATAATTTAAATGACCAAGTCTATAATGCCAAAGTAAACCTTTATTTGAATGAATTGAAGTACTGAGAGCCTGACTAGAGGCAGAAAAGCAATGACTTAATTTATACAAGTATCCATGGCTCTTTTCGAGTGCTAGGATCTTGTCTGTCCTATCAACTACTTTACATTGATCACATTCAAATTCTACACTGTGTCCTAGATCTGTGATTTTTCTTACAGAAAGCAGATTCGTGGATAACTTAGGTACATACAGAACTTTGGAGAGTAGCTTAGATTGATCATTTGCAAAACATAATCTTACAGTTCCTTCACCTTTAATAGCTTGTGTGCTATTGTCACCAAGGTGAATGAATTTATGGGTACTGTAAGGTGTATAGGACTCAAAAGAGCCGATTAGGCTAGTCATGTGTTGAGTGGCTCCAGAATCCAGGAACCAAGAACTGTCGCCAGATGCTCCTTGATGGTTGGTCATGAAGGCATCATGATCCGCTTCTTGAATGGGCTGTGGAACTTCTGCAGCTGCATTTGCCACTTGATTCGACTGTCTCTTGTTGTTGTTCTTCGCTTGAAGTATTCGGCAGTCTTGAATTTCGTGGTTGTTTCGTTTGCAGTATCTGCAGAACAGCTTCTTCTTTCTCTGCGGATTCGATTGTTCCTTGTGCTGAGCTGGTTTCTGGTCTGACTTTGATCGCTTCGGGCCTTTCTTCTTCTTCTGCTTTGTCGTGCTCTTGTTGGTGTACAAGGCGTGAGAATCGGCTGAGGAACTCAAGGCTTCGTTCCTTCGCGTGTCTTCCTGCAACAACATAGTAATGACTCTCGAAAGAGTCAATTCTGGATGAGTCGTGATGATCACCACCCAGTTGTCGTAAGAACTTGGCAAGCTTGTAAGCAGTTGCATCACTGCGTCTTGATCGTCTATGACAGATCCGACAGTGGCCATTTGTCTTAGCAGGTTCTTGAATTGATTAATGTGATTCTGCAGAGAATCACCATTCGTCATCTTGAGGGAATAAAATTTCTTCCTGAGATGTAGCTTGGAAGCTATATCTCGCACTTCGTATAGTGTGCTCAAGATGTCCCAGACTTCTTTCGATGTCTGAGCCTCCGATACATGGCCGATCTGGGTATCCGTGATGTTGAGGATGATCAACGCGAAAGCTTTTCCATCCTTCAACTTCCATCTGGCGATTGCCACGTCGTCCGCTTCGAGTTTTCCTTTTGCACCTATAACAACGTCGAACAATTCAAAAGCCATTAGTACAGTTTTCATCTTAAACTTCCACAGATGATAATTGGCTCCATCAAGCTTGTCCATGATAGGACTGGCTTTCCCTTGGGAGCTAGATCCGTAAGATCTAAGTTTGGTTGGGTTGGTTTGTCCACCATCCGATTCCCTTGTGTTGTTTTATTACGGCTTGCTTGGCTAGTGCATCCTTGGTAGGGGCTTTGTATCATGCAAAAGAAAGTATATCCTAACCAACTCACCACTCATTAGAAGACTATTTTATTTTTTGTAACTCATGATTACGACTAATTGAACTAGCACTTCTTCATGGACAAATACATTCATATATTGAGTAACAGTGTAGTGTCAACGCTTGGACTTGAGTAGTTTTCCTAAGACATGCTTAATCCTATTCATTCCATCCTCGTCAAAAAGAAAACATCATAAGTCAACAAGTACAATGATTCATCACATTTTGAAAGTGATACCAACCAAACCCAAAGCTAACTTGAATTCCATTACTAAGATAATAAAGACAAAGACAATTCATGTCGTGAAAATCTCAAGGCATCAACTCAATGGCATAGTGATGGTCCGTTGAACCCCCATGCGTTAACAAAGCAAAAAGGTTGACATAAAGGTCTTTCCACTTGGGCTTGTCATGGAGCCAAAACCGAAGAGGTAAACATCTCCAATGAGCATCTCTATTAGTTCAGAAAAATGTTACATTCATTATGGACTGCCACCAACACAAGCTGGGCATAGAGCCTGGCTTGTGCTGGTAAGTGAAGTTGACATTTGGCGCTAGATTCATGGCGCTGGTTGATGAGCTACAAAGTTTTTGTCAATGAACAACACCTTCTCTCTGTCCAGAAACAACACCTCCCCTTTCTCCAGAAACAATGTTGTTTAGAACTCCAATTTTTTCAGAACTTAGATTAATATGGGGGCCCTTAAGGCCTGACAAAATTAGCTTAGCTCCTAGACATGGGTCCCAAGAATTGTCTAGGCCTAGAGTCGAGCTCCAAAGCTAGTTCACGACTTATGACTACTAAACCGGCTCACACAGGTCGAAGGCTCAGTCTTGATTCCCTAAATTTGTGCTGGGACTTTAATATAAGAAGTTTGTCGATCCGAGTCTTTCAAGACATACTTGTCACACCCAAGTTAACTATACAACAAATAGGTCAAGTCTAAACAAGGAGCACATGACTCCCAGGATGCCATCGCGACATGATTCTGTTCGCGAATCTTTCGAGCTTCAACAAGAAAGCCACGAGCTTCTACAAAAAACTGTTTCGCGAATCTTTCGAGTTGACTGCAAGACAAATTTCGCGAATCTTTTCGAGTTGGTCACGAATAGAAATGTTTCGAGTTCGCGTTCGTTTCTTTCTCATCCTTTGTCAAGTAAACTGCGTGCTTTGTTGGTAGAATCAAGATCTGTTTGATCAGTTGTTCTACAGCTCCCTCTCAAAGTGGCAGTTGGATTAACCCCAATCTTCTTCACTGCTTCTCGAACAAAGCTTTAATTAGTGGCTTTGTAAAGATATCAGTTGTCATTTCCTCTGTGGGTATGAAGACTGTCTTCAGTATCTTCTTCTCGACTAAGTCCCGAATCACATGATACTTGATAGCTATGTGCTTTGTTTTCGAGTGAAATACAGGATCTTTCGTAAGATAGATTGCTGAAGTGTTATCCATTAACAAGACATAAGGTTCAGAACTAGATTCATTAAATCCTTCCAATATCTATCTAATCCAGATCAGCTCGTTTGCCATCTTGGCTGCTGCTACATATTCTGCTTCACAGGAAGATTGAGCTATTGTTGTTTGCTTCTTGCTAATCCAAAGTATGACTGCGCCAAATACTAGAGTACAACCTCCTGAAATACATTTGCTATCATCCTTCATGGATGCCTAGCTTGCGTCACTGTAAGATTCGATGTGAAATCCAACTTCCTTCGAATAACACAGTCCATAGTCTTTCGTTTCTTGGAGATATTGTAGTACTCTCTTTGCCAACTTCCAATGCAACGATCTTGGGTTCTGATTATATTGGCTCAGCCTGTATACTGCAAATGCTATCTCAGGTCTGGTGTTGTCTGCTAGATATAACAATGATCCAATCAGCCTACGATAGGATATTTTGGCCATTCATTCTTCTACTTTCGCATGAGCCATCATACACCTTGGAGCTTCCATCAGTGTGTACGATTTCTTTGTTAAGTTATCCCATTGTGCTGAGGTGTGTAAGATGCAGTCTTCATGTACATAATACCTTGATCAATACAGTAAGCTTTGAATTCGTTGGAAATGTACTCACCTCCACGATCTGTGCGAATTTGCTGAAGTCATCAATAAACGTTATGAAGTACTTTGCATCACCCAACGACAATACTCCGAATGGTCCACAAATATCTGAATGCACAATTTCAAGTACCTTAGTTGCTTTATAAACATCCTTACTGAAAGGTGTTCTAGTCATCTTGCCTTTAAGACATGATTCATAGGTAGTTCGAATATCTCTACTTTTGATTTTGACTCCTTCAATTTTCTGACTTTTGTTGGCTTGGTACAAGGCTTCCATGTTCATGTGACATAGCCTCTTGTGCCACAGTACATCTGTTGATTCCTGAGTTTGATTGACTTGTTCGATTCTTGTTCGAATGTTCAGGTGATAGAAATTTTCTTCTCTGTTGTCTTTAGCAACCAGATTATCAGAATCTTCCTCGAACAATTTACAAGAGTTCTTTGTGAAGGTTACTGACATGCCTGTATCGACTATCTTAGCAACGGATAGAAGATCTTTATCAAGAGTAGGGACATAGAGAACTTCCTCCAGTTTTTTGTCTCCCTGATTTGTGTCTAGCCATAATACACCAGTTCCATCAACCACGTGTTTAGAACCGTCTCCAAGTATAATGAATCTCGAATAGTTCGTCTTCTTGTACTCAGACAAAATTTGTTTCGAGGAAACAAAATGTGAGGTGGCTCTCGAATCAAGCACTACTTCTCAAATTGAATTAGATGAACAACATAGATCAGTACTAGCATAAACTGTTGAATTCCTTGTTGCCTTGTCTTCTGCTGCTCTAGAGCATCCTGCTTTGTCTTCGACATAGTTTGACTCTAAAAGTTCGCTTCGATTTTACTCCTTTTTGTTTCTGGGATTCTGATAACAGTCTATTGCTGCATGACCCCGTTTATGACTATGAATGCATTCAATCTTTGGATTTAGCCAACACTTTTCTTCTGTGTGACATGATCTTCTACATCTGTTGCAGATCTTCTTATCACCAGAACTCTTCTGTTGTTTTCCAAATTGTTGTTCATTAGTCTTAGACTCATTCTTCTTAGACGACTCCCTCTTAAACTTAGACTTCTTAGAAGATTTATTCTTCTAAGTAAATAGAGAATTTTCTGAATCACCATTGTCGTCATAGCATTCACGAGCTTCTACTTCCTCCTTCACTCCGTCTATTGCCTTTTGAAGTGTCATTGTCGCATCTTTTGCCAATAAGGTTCGAGTTGTGTGGAATGACCTGGGTAGGGCTCGAAGAAAATAACTAAGCTGTTTTTCCTTAGAAATTGTATTTTCTGGACCAGAATTTTGCAAGGAAATATAAACAGATCTTTAATCTTTCGCATGAATGTGTTCAGGTCTTTGTCGTCCCACTGTAGATAAGTTAATTGGTCTTTCAAGAACATGATCTGATTACGAGATCGAGTCTCATTCTTGGTTTGCAATTCTTCCCATAAATCCTTTGCGTTTGAAATTGTTGTAAGATCTAGTATTATATTGTCATGCACTGAAGATGCAATAATTGCTATAGCTTTGTCATTTTCTAAACTCCATTCTCGAATTTCTTTGCCAAGAGTAGTTTCTGACTTATCCTCAATTGGTTCTATCCATTGCCATAAACCTTCGCCCTTCAACAAGAGTGAAGTCTTTAATCTCCAAATCAAGTAGTTTGAATCTTCTGGATCCAAGATTGTAGTGATCTTAGCTTGAATATTGGTGATCAATGACATCTTTTAATTCTGAATAACCTCCAGATAGCGGCTTACTGTTGATGTATGAAGAATGCTGAGAGGGATGCGAAGATACCACTGTATCAACTTTAATTTCGTAAGATCTGATACCACTATAGAAAAACTAGTAATTATTCTTCCACAGAAAACACGATGCAAGTTTGAATAGATCAAACTAATATCAGTGTCTTCAATCGCGATTTTATCTGATCTATGTACTAATAGAACAATATTAGTTCTGAGTGAATATGCGTGCGGAAATTATATGCGGAAGTAAGAGACAACTTAAGACAATTTAGACAATAAGAAACTATTGATCAAAAACGAATTTTTATAACTCTGAATCTGATTCATCAATGTACATCTCTTGCTGTCTTATCTCGTTGTTGTGCCTCTGATTGAGTGTGTGTGTTACAACGAGTAGTGCACATGTATTTATATTGCTACAAAACAGGTCTTTTGGCCTTTTATTTATAGGTCTTTTGGCCTTTCAATGCTTTTCAATGCTGTAACAATAGATATCTAACCGTTTACGACGGTTGATATTCAAATAGACGCTCTGTTTCCAGGGTCGAATAAATTTTGTTCGCGAATTATTCGCGACAGTCCATGTCTTCGTTTCAGTTTCGTGTTTCGCGAATTGTTCGCGACACTTGTCTCTTCATGACATTTTCGTCCTTCGCGAATTGTTCACGACAGATGACAATTCTTGAGCTTGAAGAAGAAATCTAGAATATTTCGCGAACTGTTCGAGATAGTTTCGCGACAGGTGAGCTTGAATATTTCGCGAACTGTTCGAGATAGTTTCGCGACAGGTGAGCTTGAAGAACAGTCCAGAAGATTTCGCGAATTGTTCGCGACAATTTCGCGACATCTTAGGCTTGAACAAGAAACATAATATCTCGCAACAAGATTCTGTTTGCGAATCTTTTGAGCTTCAACAAGAAAGCAACGAGCTTCTACAAGAAACTGTTTTGCGAATCTTTCGAGTTGACTGCAAGACAAATTTTGCAAATCTTTTCGAGTTGGTCACGAATAGATGTATCAGTTGTTCTACAACACCTACATTGATTTTTCCAAGCCTACACACTTACCCAACTCAACTTGCTAGCCTTGAGCACGACAAGGTTTTCAATAAACCCAAAATACTAACTAGGTTAGTTTCCTATCTACTAATAAACCATTTCTAATTTTTACACGTTTATTCGACTCTGGCAGCTAAGAAAGTAAGAGTTGACAACTCCATTACAATTTCTCCCCACATAGACAGGCCCTTAAGGAACACTCGTGCGTGCGAGAGCTTTGGGCTCAATCCAATCAAGGTTTGACATGTGGTGAATAATTATTGACTAAAAATCCACTAAATTTAGAATTATTGAGTAGGTTAGTTGGTTGTCTCCTAAGGTTGGTTTCACATGGAAGAGTCTAGGACCATTTCAAAATTTGCACTCACCCCTCAATTTGAAAGCCCAGGTCCTTTCATTTGGAGAGCAATTTATTGTTTAAATTCAAATTAGATAAAAAATTTATGTGTTTTATTGGAGGGGAGAGTAAGGGCCCACCACTTGCTCCCCAATACTCCAAGAGGCCCAAGGTACTCCCTTGATATGGGCAACTCTTAACCCTTGTAAAATGGGGAGAAGGCTTGTGGGAGTGACTCCGCCAATCAAAGTAAAGGATTTGGGCCTTTCGGACTTGCCCCCCAATCCATGTGAACTACCTTTTCATCATGGCATCAAATAAAAAAATAGTTAACAAAAATCTAGTACATCATGGCTCAAAAGAAAAGAAGTGTTGACAAAAATCTAGTCAGCTCCCCCACCCTTGTTGATCATTCAACTTTTAAGGGCATACTTTAAATTGACATTTGGTAACAAAATTTCGCATTCAAAGAAAGGCCAAAAGGCCGTTGCAGGAAGCTTGCATATTATAAGCCCAGTTTAATTTATGTTTTACGATTTTGATCGCAAATCGACACGATATTACTTACTGCCAACACGATATATAGTGGGGAGAATCGCTCAAGCCCTCCATCGTCGAAGTTTACAGCCTCCCTCTACAGCCCCGCTCTACACCTGTTCTTCTGTTTGCCAGGTTTTGGCTCATCCCTAACCCTCTCTCTGACTCACATTCAGGATAGATATTTCGCTACAAAAGTAGACACCCCTTTTACAACAATCTAGGGTTCTCTTCTTCTTCTGGGATCCATATGGGCAGAACCAAACGAGCTCTCTTTGTTTTCATGAGCCCAATCTACCACAGCTGAAAGGCATGGTGGGTTTCTCCTGTTTTTGTCGTCGTTGATCTCTATACCTCTCGCTACTGAAGTTTCTCCATGTATAGGTCCCTGCATTATGCAAGTTCTCAATTTGCCAGCATCCTGGCATACGTTGTCGCTCGTAGAAGCTTCTTCCTTCGTTTTTTGTGAGAACGGGTTGTTTTCTCACGGTTCTCAGCCCGGCCTGCTTTCCCCTTTTCCAACTTTCAACTTCCATCAATTTTTCTTTAGAAGTCAGTGTCTGTTCATGTACAGTCGCTCCTGCTGCTTACAAAATTGGCCGTTCTGAAATGAGCTGCTTATGCTTTGTTATTGGACTTTTCGCCAGTTCTTCGTGAGTATCGACTCCAACTCCTCGCTGTCACGATTTTGTACCTGCTATGTGTCTTTCAATTACAGAGGGGGCGGGAATGGGTAGCGGGACTCGATCTGTAACACAATACATCTGAAGGCAACCGCGCGATGGAGACCGCGTTCTACTTAAGGTCCCTCATCCCGCCAGGTTTTCCTACAGGTGATGTCATTGGTAATTATCTCTTCGATTCCAAAATCGCCAAGTCTATTTTTGCTTTGTTAGTAAACATGATGGTTTCAAAGCTGGCGTCCAAGTTAGATTCTTGCCTTACTGTGCTTTTGGACTTAGTTCTTTGTCTGTTGAACTGTGCACTGCGTGCAGTTGGCTTCGTAGTTTTCATTCGCGCAGTTGCTTCCAAATCCATGCATTAATGAGTCGCAGGCGTGCAAAGCCAACAAACTGTGACTAGGTTCAATGACTCATAATTGCGAACCGGAAGATCTCATTAAAGTTTTGCTGTTATTTGCAACTATTCATACGCACAGCCTAAGGAGCACTCAGCAGCCGTAGCCAGATCAAAGGCTCACTTAAAGTGCCTTCAGCTTTACTCTGAAGTTTCTTATTAAGCACCGCTATTATAAAATTGATTAGTGTTCGTGCTTAGCTAAGCTTTTCTTCATTGAGTCAATCAATTAAGCACCACCGAGTTGGCTTAGTTGACACCGCATGTGTTTCCTTCATTGGAATATGAGTTCCTTTAAGGGCGGGGCTCTTATCTTAGCTCCTCTATATGATTTTCATAACTAACTCTCTCTCTCTCTCTCTCTCTCTCTCTCAAGTACTTAAATTAGGAAGAAAATCGATTCCTTTTCTTTAATATAATTGATCTCATATGCAAGAACACTCATTTTCTTCTATCAAGTTTGTTTTTTATGAATGTATGTTCTAGTAAGATCTCACGATGAAAATTTGTTTCCTTCTCACATATGCATCAAGATCAAAACTAGAAACAATCAATTTGGGCATGTCATGATGCTTAAAGATATTTTGAATGAAAAATTGGCCCCCTTGTGGAGTTTGAACATACCTCCTTACATGGACACGCTTAGCTTAGGCGTATTTTAGTTTTGCATTCTTGAGTTTATGAGTTTCAAACAAGGCACGATGACCATCTTGCGCAAGGACCACATTAATGCCTAGGCCACATGCATCCACAGTGACCAGGGGTGACTTCTTTAGGTTTAGTGTAATAAGAATCGGCATGGTTGATGTAATTTTTTTGAGATGTGGAATGACTCCTCTACCTTCTAACTCCAATACAAGAGCACACCCTTCTTGGTCAACTTGTGAAGAAGAGAAGCTATTAGAAAAAACCACAACACAAGACGTTGATAATAGGAGAGATGAAATGATGTGGGCTAGGAAAGTGGCTTGGGCAAGGGAGTATTCACTCTTTTTGGGGTTTATGTACAATTAATTTTCTTTAAAAAGTCTCAACATAGCATCCAAGTGCTTTTGATGTTCTTTGTTGTGGTTAAAGAATCAGATGTCATCAAGAATACAACATATAATATTATGAGGATTAAAAAAGTGTTCCACTAGTCTTGAGAAAATGGTGGGCGTGTTTGTTAGGTCAAAAAGTGTGACAAAGAATTCATATAGGCCAAAGGTTGTGTGAAACGTTGTCTTATGTACATCTTCATGCACTAGCCTCACTTTATGAAAAATTGCTTTTGAGATAGTTATAAACATGTTTGAGACTATGACCAAGGTGTAGGGCACAAATCCTCTTGGAACCTTTAGTGGCTCTAATTAGTACCTTCTCGAAAGGTTCCTCCTAAGGCCATCATTCTTCATGCACTAGCCTCATTTCACGAAAAAATGTTTTGATGTTTGATACTTTGACCAAGGTGTAGGGAACAAACCCAATAACTCTAATTATTACCTTCTTGGGAGGTTCCTCTTAAGGCCATCATTCTAGAAAATGCAAACTACAAAGGCAAGATAACATAGGAAACAAAGACCCTCAAGATCCGAGTTTGGAACTATGATAAAATCACCTCAAAAAATTTGGGCATTGGAAGAACCATCAAGGGAGCTTTAAAGTGTTAATAACCATAGAAACATGAGAGGACTGAGGACTAAAACTCAAGAGACAAAAAACTCTTGACAAAGTTTGTATTTGGAAATAGAAAGAATACAGGGCGGTGAGAGATCAAATGGAATTGCATGTTGCACAAGCAAAGGATTTGAAAATGCAGTATCAGCTGCTAGAGAGAAAAAACATAATTGAGTGAACTGAAATGAAAATAGGTGCGTACAACAACATGCACTTCTACATGTTACTTTGCTCCTCCAATCCCTTATATAAAAAATGCTAATAATCTTTCATGAACGTCATTGTTTGTTCCTTCATGTTGTAAAACAAATTCAAGAATTTTCTCAAAGGGAATATTCTTAGAACAAGATGCAAATAATCATCACTTACAGCAAAGGGTAGGGATCTTTTATGGGTGGAGGAAATGGAGACCATGATGACGAAGCAAAGCAATGGGTAAGACTCTCAAAGGATTACTTTGAATTACATCATTGGCGAAGGGTAAGAATCTCAAAAGATTACTTTTTATAACCTTATCCCTAATGGCTAGTTAATCCAGTTGTACAATTGCAATGGAGATAATTCATCAAAAATACTTTGTATCCCCCTTTTGCAACCTAACTAAAAGTTTACCGCAAATGGCCAAGTAGCTCAAGCTCATGACGATGCACCATACATGTGTACTTGAGGAGCTTTCCCATAGTGGGTTAAGTGGCTCTCTCTCTCTCTAACAATATAGGAGCCAACAAAAGTAGTTGAAATAAAGACTTCTGGAAAGGCATATAGTGTCAACAAGCCTAGTGTGGCTCTATTGAAAGTGGTTTGGTTGTTTGGCCTACACGCATGTACGTAAAGCATCCAAGTAGAAAGTTGGACTCGAAGTCAACTAGATGCATATTTCGAGGTCATAGTGAGAGAAAGCCTATATCCTCGATAATCTTAAAGGCAAGATGAAGATCCCTCGTTGAGAGGTGGTCATTGATGAAGATCATTTACCTCTTGTTGAACAATGTGAAAAGTAAGGCACTAGCGAGTGCTTCTCCTCATTGATTCTAGAGAGGAGGTTGTTAGTCAAGAACATTGCAAGTCACTTGAGCAAGAGCAAGCAACTTCTAGTGACTCAAGCAACTAACACATTGGGACACTTGGTCTCCATCATCCTCACCAACCAAGAAGTTGTCAATGTGGTACCATAGGACAATCAAGGAGGGGAAAATTCTAAAATAAAACAAGGTCTCAATGATTGTCGCATGAGAGGCAAGAAACTCACTTTTGCACTTACCATTGTAGATTCTCATGAGCCATGCACCTTTCAAAAAGCTATGAAAGAAGGTATGGCAAGATGCCACACAAGAGGAGTATGAATTTATTTACAATAAGACATTCTCTTATTGCCAGAAGGCAAGGAACTAATAGTTTGCATGTAGTTGTATAAAAGCAAGTTCCAAAGTAATGGAACTATAGCCACACATGAGGCAAGGTTGGTGGCTTAAAGGGTTGTCTAGAAAGAAGATCTGACCAATGATGAGATGTTTACTCTTGTGGCAAGGATGACATCTATCAAGATCATGTTGGCCTTAGAGGAACGTATTTTGAAAAAGACATCCAGTAGATGTCGAGTGTCTTTCTCAATGGATAATTACAGGAGGAGGTTTACATGAAACATGGATTGAAAATATTACGCATCTCTTCTATGGTTGATGCATTGCAACTTAACATAAAAGGGCATTTTCTTTCAACTAAAGGCTCGTTCCACTTGGAGAAATTATTTGCAACGAAACCAAAGAAGTTCAATGAGGGTTTAGATCCAAACCTATCTATACATATTGAACTTTGTTCTAGCACCCCTATATCAAATAAAACAAATATGCCTGAATATCAATCAAATAAGATTCAGTCTACTAATTGGGAGTACGTTGTTACACCATAAGTACCTAGTCTTTGTCACCAAAATAATGGAACAAGTTTTTTGTTTTGACCCCATGTACCAAGAAGGATCAGTTTCCTTAAACCACTATGACAATTATCTTGCTATTGACCTACTAGATGCTTTGTTACCCCAAAAAGAACTTAGAAGAAGACAAGGTGAAGTAAGACCGCACCTTGGAAACCTTAAAGCTCCTTATAGAACAAGTCAGGCTCATCAAGAAGAGGTTTGGAAGCAAATTCAAGACCTATTGGAAAGAGGCCTCGCTAGTTTCTAGTTTGGCTCACCCATGTAGCTTGTCCAAAAGAAAAATGTTCTTTCCGTATATGCATCGACCACAGGGCCTTGAATGAGATCACCATTTTTTCTATACCACCTATTGATGACATGTTCGACCACATAATGGGATCTAGAATATTTGGCAAGATGGATCTTAAAAGTGGCTATCGCAAGAGTGGGTTGTGTAAGAAAACATTCACAAGAATTTGTTTTGTACTATGCTTGGATTGTATGAGGTTTGGTTATGCCTTTTGGACTTACAAAAGCTCCTGTAAATCTCTCAAACCCTATGGAACTAGTTTTCTGTCCTTACCAGGTATGGTGTTATGTTCATTGATGATATCTTGGCCTTTTAGTAAGAAAAGAGAAGGGCACAATGAGCATTTGGGAATTGTTGTAAATACACTTAACTCATTTTACATCAACCTTAAAAAAAGCCAATCTTTCATTGGCAAGGTTTCTTTCTAAGGCATGTCATCTAGAATATGATACGGATCGGTAAGTATATAAGGGATTATGGATTGCTTGGCTCCATAAGATGCACATGACATACAAGTCATTGATAGGGATGTGTTCATGTTATCAATGTTTTGTATTTCATTTTGCCCTAATTGTTGCACCACTTTATAAACTTACCAAAAAGGGTGCTTCTTTTGGGGCAAAAGAAGGTGAGTTATCTAAGAAACTTAAAGAGGCTATTAGTCGAGGACTTGTTCTCATCATCCTTGATCTTAGGGTCATTCTGGTTGTAGTAGATGCTTGTGGTGTTAGCGGTCTTGGAATCGCTCTCTTGCCAACCTAAAGGCTTTTGAGAGCTACAAGTCAAAAGCCAATGCACTAAAGTACAATATGTACAAAAAAAAAAAATTGTGTACTAGCTCAAGTCAAAAGCTCACGACCAATAGAATTTTTGAAGCTACAAACTTGGGTGTTCCATGATCAACAACAAGTGTGGTTGTGGTTCCTTCTCATGCTAGAGTTTGCCTACAATACTACCAAGCATCATTGTACGGGGAAAGCACTCTTTGAGGCAGTTTATTAGCAAACTTTTCCTACTCACGTTTTAAACCTCAAAACTAAAGTCTTTCCAGTGGATGAGTTCATCACCAAGCATAAGCAGAAGAAGTCAAATAGGCTATTATGCAGGCTCAAGAAAATCAAGAAAAATGAGCTGTTCAAAATGGAAGAAATCATTCTAGCTAAAGTATACAAACCTAAGAAAAAGATACAAATTATTCTATAAGGTTAAGCTTATAAAACCTTAGGATAAGGGAACCTAGATGAGGTTAGTGGACTGCATAGTCCAAGTGGAGATAACTCTAGCATATGCACATGCGGATGTGATTGAGGTTACAGTTGACTAGTAATGGACAACTCTTACATGGACATCTAAAGTGGGATTGCACTATACATGCAAGATATGGATAGGCATGGGTTGTCTCTATTTTGTATTGGAGGGCATGGGCATTTGGGGCTTTTGATGTTTAATCATTTTAGAGTCCTCATGATCAATCCAATACTAGGATGAGGCATCTCCTAGATTGGTTATAGGTCATGGTGGTATGAGTTGCCAAAGCTACTGTCCTAGGGATTGATCGAATGCCAAATTAGTCTCCCACTGCATGGGGTTGAGTATGGATTTACTCTATGGATGTGAGGATTGGGTAATGTCTAGTCCAATAGTTCTTTGTATTGGGATTTGCCTTATCGCATTGTCCATGGGGCTACAACAAGGGAGTTCTTTTACAGTGATATAGTGGTATTATGGATGGCGAGATCCACAACAACATGAAAAGCTGTGAGGAGCACAGTGCATGGCATTTGTGAAGATGATTGAGATCCATTAAACATAGTTTGCCAAGAAGCTCCATCAAAAAATTTACAAATTTTTTGAGTTCAATCCTGCCGATTGGGTTGTCAATGCATGCATGACTCTTAATGCTATTGGAGGCTTACGTACGTGAATTCTAGATATTATATGTAGCTGAAATTGAAAATTTTGGAACGGAATGTGCTTTGTAGTAATGCATCCAAATTGAAATGCAAAGTAGTAGTACTAATCAATTTTTGTGCAAATTGTATGATGGCTATTTTGATGGGCAGAGATACATTATAATCAGTAAATTTTCTTGTATGATGTACTAGTGATGCTGTGAAAATTATTTCCCAGTGTATAAGAGTAGCATGCAAATTATTGTTACTCTTACCGTGAGCATGAATGATTCCTATAAATACCATATGAGATATATAGAGGGAACTGTAGCATATAGCCAGTCATTTAAGTCGTCTGTTAGCAAGCTTGATTTAGGTCTAATGTTTGCTATAATTAGAACTATTCGTGCATAGAATAAGCATTATAAATCAGAGCTAGAACGTTGCTTGTTGGGGCTGGGTAATCAACGTTGTTTATGACGAACTCAGTGGGCTGACTTTACTGCTGTTATCAGTGGCTATGTGGAGCCAATTGCTAGCTGGGACAGTGACTGAAACGAAGGAGAAAACTATGCATAATCACCACATGAACCAGGGACCTACTCCCTCAGAAAATAGAGAACTTTTAGTCTCAAAACCAGTGCTACTGGGCCTGGTTAAAGTGTGCTATGCTCTATTGTTAAATCAGTAAAATTGAGGGGCCCAAATCATGGCTATAAGGAGCCCAAAACAGCAACTTTTGCTGATAGTTTGATGACTTTTCATCTCTAATGTGGAGCTCTAATAACACCTGCAAATCAGAGAAAATTGATTAGTAGATTACTAAGATTTGTCTGCTTTTGATATGCAATTGATGTATGAATCAACTAGTTGATAGACTAGCTGAAACCAGGGGTTTATAGAACCTGTTCCAGCACTGGTACAGCTACAGAAGGAGTGCTAGAAGCTCAAGTGGAAGCTGTCGCCCTTGATTCTTGATTTCTCGAACATCTAGTCAATAAATGAGTAATTAGAACTCATGACGGGCTGTTTTTGAACAAGTATACTGTTCGGAATACTTGTAGCTGAGCAAGTGTTACGAGACCGTAACTGTACCGACCCAACATACTTCTAGGTGCAGCTAACCACCGGAGGGCAGAGGACAGCGCGAGTCAGTGGCATGCATACCATGCAGTTGATATGAGGGTCAGTAATGCCCATGCAATCACATGCATGACAGTTGGGGGCCATGCAGTCCTTCAGCAGTGGACTGGGACTCCTTATGCATTAGTAACCCATGCATGCCGCATGAGTGGTGGGTGTCAGCAACAACTACCACCTGCTGCATGCAAAGAGGATGCATTGGCTGGGTGAATCAGACTAGCTTTGCCTTCTTGTGTAACATGCCCCATGCCATGAGTAATGTACAACTTACAACAACATTATTGCTTAGCGAAAGGTGTAAAATAGGCATTACTCTTGAACAAATAGAACCTAATCTAGGTGGACGGACCGTGAATCTCATGTGTTACAAGATTCAGAACATAGAAATGCATCTCTATCTACTAGCATAGACCATAAATGCCAAATAGGAGCAATCATTACTATTCAGTCCAAAATCTTCACTAGTATTAAATTGAAATACTTCGAGAATTCTCATTAAAGACATAGGAATTTAAGGCTTATGAATCTAAGGGGGGTAGGGGGCTTAGGGTCTAGTGCAAGGATCGTGAAAAAGGGGTTAGGGTTTAGGGACTTGGGTTTTGCTTTGTTCAGGTCCTTTTTCTTTGCAGATTTCAACAACAATGTTGTCATGGCCAAAACATCGGTCATGTTGGGATGCATTAACTTTAATTACCTAGAACCAACATGATATGGTCAGTCATTGTTGGGAATAGGGTAGAGGGATGCCCCTAGTTTAGGACCCAAGATAAGGTGGGTGTCAGTTTAGGTTGGATTCTTCTTGGCCACCATACAATCTCGAGCACTATGAGACACTCAGCCTTGAAGGCAATGGGTATTTAGTAAATTCCTTGAGGCTGAATTGGGTCTTTGGTGCCCTTCTCTAGCTACATGGTGGTTCATTGCAAAGTCTAAGAAGTTGGTTGTTCGTTTCCACTTCTAGAAACCCAATAATCATTTGGTGGGTCAACTATTCTCTCTCTAGAGATTCAATGTACATATGTAGCTGATTCTAACAAAACAAGGCATATTGGCTATGGCTATGGCTATGTCTCTGGGTCTACTTGGCGTTTGGCTAGTTAACATAGATAGGCCCAAGGCTTGAGTCATCCACAAAAGTCCCTAAGCCCTTTCTTTCCTAGCACCAGTTAGATGTTTTGTTACTTCCCAAAACTATGCATGTTACTTATTGTGCGCTAGGTTTGAGTTTGGTATGTATGTGCACATATCATGCCATAAGTTTCACAATAACAATTTGAGTTTTAATGTCTATTTTTGTTTAAGAAACTGTGACTGTGAGCAAGCTTTGGGTAGAGCTGAAAAGTCAACTGCTTCAAACACTATTGGAAAATTGCAAGTGAGTGTAAGCCAAGTTTATTAGTAGAGCAAATGCTTAAGTGAATGGAAGGTGCTTGAAGTACACCTCTACTTGGAAGTGAATAGGAATTCTCAGCTACGAGTGGAGTCCCCCATCGGCTCCATTGAGGTGTTCCTTGTGTGTTTTTGATTCTTATGCATTGGGATTTGCAATTGTTCATGGATACTTGAAGGTAGATCAAATGATAGAGTTTGTAATATGTTATCGTGAGTTCATTAAGTTCAAAAGTTTGGATGTTACTTTTTTCCTTCTGATTTTGTGTGATCAAGCTAGTTAAACTTCTCTTGTAACTTAAGTTGTCTTTATTCGTCCTTCAATTGAGTTATATTAACTTTCCTATTCAACTTTCTGACGATACAAGTTGAGGGGCCAATTAAAACCCATACCGTGCTTGCAAGCAACAATTCTAACTAGAGTTAGGTCAAGTATTTTTTCCCAACTAGCTCCAACATATTTTCTCGAAACAACCTATTGTTGAATTTTAACTTTACCCAACCTTGTTCCAATTTGCTTTTAGTTACCCTTAATTTTTAGATAATTCACCTATTTTCAACCAACTAAATGTATATTTTTATTGGCTTTCAAAGCTTTGCAAGCACAATCAATAGTCAAGATCAAGTCTAGAAATTGTGAATTGCACAACCTCCAAAGTTATTCACTTCAAAAATTTTAAATTTTTTTCAAAAACTTGCAATCATATTGGATTGAATGAAGAGGTTTCATGAAAATCTAATATTAAGATCTTACTCCCACACAAGAAGCGGAGGTAATGAAAGAATGGACAAAAGTCAAATAGTGGAGGGTGGAAAATGTGCAGCGAGGAAGTGTTTGGAAAGGAAATTGAAAGTTCCAAATAGGGCGAGGTCTTCTATGGGTCTGATATTTGTAAATGCAACGGTTTCCATGAAATAAAGGCATCAATTTAAGCCAGGTGCCAAACGACAAAGTTATTACTCTTCTTGGAGAAACTTGGGAGCATGAAACTTGCAAGGTTTTTGATTTTGATGGTTATCATTCATACTCATTATGTAATGACAAGTTAGAATTGGAAATTGTGGTGATGTGGCATCTATATGTACGATTGTCTAAAAGTAAGCATGAAGCTTGCCAAAAAGGAAATGAATAAGCTATGCATTTGGTTGAAGATGAAATCCTATAAAAAAAAGTTGTTTTGTTTGCATTTGCTACTTTGCATTCAATTTTTATTAAAACAAAAATTTGGATAGTGAGGTTCCATTTGGAGATCAGAGTCTTGATATTGCTAACTTCAAGATGGAAGGTGATGCTGTTTTGGGGGGAATTTCAATCAAATGACAAGAAAAGAACAATTTATTTATCGTAAAAGTCGAGACAATCCGTATGCTATCTCAAAATGGAAAGATAGCCACAAGGCTGGCTCAACAATTGCCGAATGGACTAATTCAGCTTCTGCTTCTGGTAGATCAAACGGGGCCCGATTTCCCAACCCATGCGGTTTCAGTAAGGAAATATTGAGAATTTCAGGGATTTGGAGTTGACGGAGCGTAAACGCTTGGGTTCATATATTGATAAGGGGGCCCTTATGGGCTGGGCTACACACATGCTACAATGGCAATTACGATAGGAAGCAAGGCTGCAAGGCAGAGCGAATCCAGAAAGATTGCCTTAGTTATGGTTGGAAGAACTGTCATTGATGGAAATAGATTTTGTTAGGTACTCTATGGATACAACAACAACATTACTCATTTTGTCATTTACCTTTTCCTCTTCAAAAGGTAAAAGCAGGGTCAATTACGTCTTGTCTTCTTTGAATTTGGTGAATCTCATCGGAGAATTAAAATTGATCCTCTCCTTTTGGAATTTGATAATCATCCTTTGTATTGGAACTCAATACCCAAGGTATTACCTCTTCTATGAATTTTAAAATTTTGCACAAAAAATTCAGATTTGCCACTCATAAACAAGAGGCCCGCTTATCTCATTTTTTTTATAATCTTGCAAAAAGGTACTGGAGACATGCTTTGCACAAAATATGAAAGTCGGATCTAAAACATCCGAAGTTCACAGGAGCAATATCTATGAGGACCACAGATGCTAGAATCGGTTAGAAAAATGGGAGAATGCATTCTAGATGTGTGGCATAGATGATGAAATTGAGATGATTGTTGAATGACCTAGTTCCAACCACATGGGAGGCATTCTGGTAAATGTCTACGCAAAATTGGGTGCCTCTGGATGAAAATAATAGAGCCATGCAGCAATGGGCTGGCTTGAATTTGGTAACTTGAATGTATAGGATCATGTAGACAAGTACCGAGAGGCTTTGTTACGCATGCCTCAGGAAGTTCCTATGTGCATGCAAGTATTTCACTTTGTGGAGGGACTTCGAGAGAGTATTCGCTCTTTAGTGTGAAAGGACCAATTTCATGATTTGCGGGGAGCCATACAGATGTCTTTGTATTATGAAGATAGAAAAAGAGGCCCGGATCCTGCTGCCTTAGCTGGTATAGGTGGTCAACACGCAAGGGCAAATGGAACAAAAATGGAAAGTTTGATGGTCAAACCAGTTAGTGGCAAGCTCGGGGTGACCAAAAGGGAAAGGGTGCAAGGGCCCCCAAAGGCAAAGGGTTGTATGGGCAGCTGAATGCCCAAAAGGGTCAGTGTCTTTCGATGTTGTCGCCTCAAGACCAAGAACATGCAAAGAGGGAGAAGCTTTGTTTTGGATGTTTGGGGCAACATAGGTGGAAAGAATGTCCATAGAACTTGATGCGGACCACATATAATCAGGTGGACTAGATGAACCAGGGTGATGACAGTGGAAGAGATCGAACATGAAGCCAATCCAAATGTTCCACGCCTCATGAATGTTTCGGTGGTTAGGAGAGTCGACACAGCTCCACCAGCACTTTTGTCAAAGTCAGCTCGCCAAGGGTATCAATTTCCTAACATTTCTCTTATTGTTATGCGAGGACAGTTGTGTTGTAGAGATGTGCAAATTCTATTTGACATCGGGTCCTCTCATAACGTGTTGAATTCAGCTTTGGTACGAAAGTTAGGTGTGAGCACTCAACCATTCCAGTACCAATACACAGTGGAAATGGCTGATGGAAAGGGTACATAGATTTGGGATAAGAGGGTTGTGGACATTCTTCTAACTGTACAAAGTTACATAGAAGAGTTGGAGTTTGAGATAACACGGCTTGCGCGGTTTGATATGTTGTTGGGCATTTGTTGGCACGCGATGTGAAAGCCACACATAGCCTGGAATACTCGTGTGTATGAGTTTCAGTTTGATGGTGTGATGCATTCCCTTCGTGGTGAGCGAGATGTGCCTCCTGGACCGCTTGTTTCAGCTACGTAGTTGCATAGGATCCATTGTGAGTACATGTGTGTTTGCTTTCTACTTGATGTGTCTACTAATACTAGTCAGAGTAGCATGCAGTGTGTGCAAACCGATACTATTGCCAATTTGGATCAAGAGAATAGGAGAGAATTTTCAGATGTGTTCACAGATGATCTCCCATCTATTTTACCTCCTAAGAGGAATGTTGAACATAACATTGAATTAGTATCCGAATCATGTCTTATAGTCATCCTTACAGAATGAGTCTTAAGGAGGAAGAGGAAGTGAGACAGATGGTTGATGATTATCTTGCCAAAGGCCAGATACGACCAAGTTATTCCCCTTTGCCTCTCCGATTATTCTTGTAAAAAAAAGGATGGATCATGGTGTATGTGTGGATTATCAAGGTTTAAACAAGATAACCGTTAAACATCGATATCCTATGCCACATATAGATGATCGGCTTGATGCCTTGTCAGGTGCCATTGTGGTAAGTAAAATAGACCTAAAGAGTGGATAGCATCTAAGAGTCTTGATAAAGGACATCAAAACTTGTTTCTAAGGTTTTTCCTTAGGAATGAGCATTTGGTTTTGAAGGACAGCTTGGTTTGCACTTATCGTAAGTATTCCATAGATGGAATAGTGATGAGAAATGGCAAGGCTCTTATTCCAGCTTGTGAGGTGCTGCGAAAGAGGATCTTGCATCTCTGTCACAATAGCCCTAGTGCTGGTCATCCTGGATGAGTTGATACAATGTAACTTTTGGTGGTTTGGACTTAAGAAAGAAGTAAACCATTGTGTGACACATTGTTGTAAGTGTCAAATTAATAAGGCTGAAAGGATTAAAGTGCTTGGAGTTAATAGCCCGTTACCTATACCAAAAGGGAGATGGGAGAGTATTTCCATGGACTTTATTACATGTTTATCGTGTACATAGCAACAACATAATGCTATCCTAGTTATGGTTGACAAATTCATTAAAATGGCTCATTTTATCCCAACTAATAATTTATTGATGCACCTGGGGGAATCGACAAAGTTGCAAGCTCTAATAGGGAGTTGCATGAGAAGTATAAACTATGAGTCATTATAGGTAAATCGATATTCAAGATGATGCTTCATTGATTCACAGTTCAAGGCCTATTATTGACATTTAAGGACCCAACCTGACTTATGGGGGACTTTATTTATTTTAAAAGTAACTTGTAGGAGAAGTTAGATAGTCATCTACAAGAAGTTAGATAGTCATTTGGAAGGGTATATGTATGTGTGCATTTCCTTTGTATTTTACAATTGTAAGTATTATAGCTATTCTCTTGGAATTCCACGAGTGTTTACAAGAGGGCGACCAGCCATTTCTCTCTTTCTCTTTGGAATGCTTTGTGTGATTGAATAGTTAAGATCCTGGATCCTTTGGTTTCTATTTCCTACGGTACCAAGTGAGATAAATTCTTCTAGGAAGATTTGTTTTGAGTTGGAGAAAAGTTGTTTCTTCAAGTTCTTGAATCTATCCAAGTTCATGTTTTGTCATGTGGTAGCTTCTATTATAAGATTTGGAAGCTAAGGTTGGGCAAGATGGACGTACACCAGTTGGGAAGTTTGCATATGACAAAGTGGCAAGAGATGCTTTCTAAGTTGGAAAGTTGTTGGGAGCAAGTGACTCTATGTGTGAGATAAAGGTAGGAGATTCCATGGAAAAGATAATATCAAGTACTTTGTGTGAGAAAGTATTTGAGGGGGAGTATCAGCTACTATGTGTGAGGAAGTATTGTATATGTTTCATCTTTCTATTGGGGATGCTCTATTACTTGCATATTTGGTTGGGGTCATGGGTTACATTCTATTTGTATCATTGTTGGAGAGTGGTTGGAATGCAAACATGAAGTGTACGTCCAGGGGGAGTAGTTCAGTAAAATCCATCAAGTCCATCACAGGTGGTAACTTATGAAAGTACCAGGAGAATTGAAGTGGATTCAATTCAAGGAATCGACAAAAGTGGAGCCAACTACTTACAAAGTGCAAGTTTCTAAAATGGGTGTTGATGCATATGAGATTGATGTTGACATTTATAGAACTGTTTCCTACTTATGTTTGTCATCATGGTGCTATGATAATCAAAGAGGATTACTTTTTCTTTATGAATGTTGGTGAGATCCTCTGTGGGTAAAGTTCTCAAGGTTAAGGCAAAGGTTATCATGTCTACATTATTTGATTCAGGAGGAGTCAAAGTTCTTTGATTCGAAGGAAGTCAAGAAATCAGGTGATATGTTGAACTCGTGGTGTACAATATAGGGACATGAAGAGTTAAGCAAGACATTGGGAAGTTGTATGAAGCATATTCATATGAAAAGGATCGACATCCAAAGGAATTCTACATCATTATACAAAGGGAGTTCTACATCAAGGAATGTAGACATTCATATCAGAGTTGATCGTGGATTCTACATCAGAGTTGAGGATCTTCATTACATGGGCATCATGGAGGATACATATGCATACTTGTGCTATGTATACTTCTTGACGATTAAATATTAAGGGTGAGTGTTAGAGTTAACGTTCACATTAGTACCCCTGATGTTGTCATTTAGGATTATTGGGCCATGCCTCCATGCTAATCTTAGGGGCTCTTAGCTATATTTAGTAAAAGTCTAGTACAAGTTCCTTACCTATATTTAGTAAAAGTCTAGTTAGGCTATAGTTAGAGAATATCAAGATTCTAGTGCTTGATTTGGAGCACAAGTTATTGCTATACGTAGGTGTTAGTGCTTTTAGGCAATTGCTGCTAGATTGCTTTTGCTTTTTGATCGGTCAATGGGACACGTGTCATATGCTCACTAGGACACTCGGTCCAGTGCATTGTCAAATGACAGTCAATGAACGGGTCAATAGGACTTGTCATATGCTTATTGGGACAGTTTTTGGTCCAATGTATGAGTGACACATGTCAGACTAGCTTGCCTATGTGTCAAGGTACTGCCAAGTGACAAGTGTCGATTAGGCATGGAGTTTGCCATGTGTCGACATGAGGATGTGTCAGGGTTAAGGGGTGCTTGAGGGGATATAGTGTGAGCCGTGTTAGGCATTCTTTATGGTTGGGAAGAGACTTGCAGTAGAGCTCTCATGTTTGCTTGTTGATCTGTGTACATTTGTTGTGACGAATTTGTTGGGTAATTTTGGTGTATTAACTTAGAGGGTAAGTTGTTTATAGATAGGCTATGGTGTAAGTATCAGTCAATCATCCATAGATGGGACGATCAAAAAATCTAGTGTTGAACTGTATGCTTTATGTATATGTCAGCAATGTTGAAGGATATGTCTTGTGCGTATGTCCACAAGAAGCAAACAATCTGAAAAACATAGTTTCCTATTTAGAGTTTGTTACTTATAGTTCTAGAGATTCAGCAACGGGATTCAGCCCACTTTGTTGATGTGTGGTTTAGCCATGTGCACCGAGAGTCAGAGGGTTCAAGAAGTAAGTTAGATAGCAAAATATGCTTGAGTAGCATAAAAAACAAGCCCAGGATCGAGTTGTTGGATTTATCTCCTTTACTCTCCTAAATCCTATGTTAATCTGCCTCCATTCATGCTGCTGCATTTTTACTCGTGTTGTCGCACAGTCTGCATATTTGAACTGTTGTCGCCACAATTTGCATTTTTACACGGGAATAAAAACTCAGCACTGTCGGCGTTTTGCAACACTTCCAGAAAAGCGACAGTTGTGCAGCTTGCATAAATACAAGTAAATTTGAACAGGGGAAAAATGCGAAAAATGCGACACTGCATTTTTACACGCATTTTATGACAGGTGAAAAATGCGACACTGCCCTACAAATGCCGAAGGTGCCCTACAAATCTCGAAGGTGCCCTTATAGAAAAGCGAAGGTACCTTGCAAATCAATTTTT
This sequence comes from Diphasiastrum complanatum, assembly GCA_029204225.1. Classification (NCBI taxonomy): domain Eukaryota; kingdom Viridiplantae; phylum Streptophyta; class Lycopodiopsida; order Lycopodiales; family Lycopodiaceae; genus Diphasiastrum; species Diphasiastrum complanatum. Next base: position 22,027,052 of record CM055101.1, read on the forward strand.
AAGGCATTTGTCAGAGTGTCACGTTTTTCGCATTTTCATCAGCGTTAATTTTTGTGAAGCCCAACATCGCGGCCTCCTCACGCTCGTTCCATGCATTGTGCAATCAGATTTGACAACAACAACAGCCACCCACGATCTCCTACAGACAGCACAATCACTTTTGTACCTTCTTCATCTGCACACTTGTAGAACTTATGTATATATTGAATACCATCTCTGTATTCAAAATAAGAGAAGATAGATCGAAACACGACTTGTAATCAAAGACAGACATTGTAGATGCCTTTGCGCATTGATTCTTTCTTCCAGATGGATTGTCAGTAATAGGTTCATCACTTTTACAGATTGTGATTAGCTTCATGAAGCACGTGGTTATGTCCGTTATTGTTTTGTGCTCACCTGCATTATTGACATGTATATTTTATTATACTTAATCTGATTACAACTCTATTTGGTTCTGCGTTTAGATTTGTGTCAATACTGTAATGCTTTTCTGCGTTCTGTCTGGCTTTCTAATTGCTTAATCTGGTTGTCTGCTCTTCGCGACTTACTATTAGTCTAGTTGTTCACGACTAATATTTAGTCTAGTTGTTCGCGACGGATTATTAGTCTAGTTGTTCGCGACAAATGATTTGTCTGATGTTTTGATGCATACTTAAGTCACTGATAGTTATTCCGATCACCTAGACTAATCTTCCACATGGATTCTCGAGGGAAAGCCAGTTCTATCATAGACAAGTTTGATAGAGCCAATTACCATCTGTGGAAATTTAAAATGAGAACAATGCTAATGGCTAAGGAGTTGTATGACGTTGTTACAGGTATAGAGAGGAAACTCGAAGCTGACGACGCAACAATCTCCAGATGGAAGCTGAAGGATGGCAAAGCATTTGCGCTGATCATCAACATTTCGGATACTCAGATCGGCCATGTGTCCTAAGCCCAGACATCCAAAGAAGTCTGGGACATCTTGAGCACATTATACGAAGTGCGAGATATAGCTTCCAAGCTACATCTCAAGAAGAAATTTTACTCCCTCAAAATGGCGAATGGTGATTCTCTACAAAATCACATCAACCAATTCAAGAACCTGCTGAAGCAAATGTCCGCTGTCGGATTTGTCGTAGATGATCAAGACGCAGTAATGCAACTACTTACAAGCTTGCCAAGCTCATACGACAGCTGGGTGATGATCATCACGATGCATCCAGAGCTGACTCTTTCAAGAGTCATTGCAATTTTGTTGCAAGAAGACACGCGGAGGAATGAAGTCTCTAGTTTCTCAGGTGATTCTCACGCCTTATACACCAACAAAGGCACGACTAAGCAGAAGAAGAAGAAAGGCTCAAAGCAACCAAAGCAAGCTCAGAAACTAACACAATAGAAAGAACAGTCAAATCCGCAGACTACGAAGAAGTTGTTTTGTAGATACTGCAAGAGAAACAACCACGAGATTCAAGACTGCCGGATACTACAAGCAAAGAACAACAGCAAGAAACAGTCAAATCAAGTGGCCAATGCAGCTACAGAAGCTCCACAGCCTATTCAAGAAGCGGATCATGATGCTTTCATGACCAGCCATCAAGGAGCATCCAATGACGATTCTTGGTTCCTGGATTCCGGTGCCACTCAGCATATGACCAGCCTCATTGGCTGTTTCGAGTCCTATATACCCTACAGTACCGAGGCTGTTTCGAGTCATATACTCTACAGTACCAACAAATACGTTCACCTTGGCTATAATAGCACACAAGCTATTAAAGGTGAAGGTATTGTGAGATTAAGCTTTGCAAATGATCAATCTAAGCTACTTTCTAAAGTCCTATGTCTACCCAATCTATCTACAAATTTGCTCTCTGTAAGCAGAATTACAGATCTAGGACATAAAGTAGAATTCGAATGTGATCCATGCAAAGTAGTTGATAGGACAGGCAAGATCCTAGCACTCGGAAAGAGGCATGGATACTTGTATAAAGAGTAAGTCATTGCTTTTCTACCTCTAATCAGGCGCTCAGTACTTCTATTCAAGCAAATAAAAGTTTACTTTGGCATTATAGACCTGGTCACTTGAATCGTGCTGCTGTACAACAAATGTCTATACATTCTATTGTTCTTGATCTAGACTATCCTAATAAGAAAGTCGTGTTACCTAGCTGTCAAGACTGTTTAGTTGGTAAACAGACTAGGAAACCATTTAGATCAAGCCATCAGCATACTGCTAGAGGATGCATCACTGCCCAAGAGCTTTTGGGCCGAAGCTGTCTCCACTGCAACTTACGTCCAGAACAAATGTTCAACCATGGCCCTCTCAGGCAAAACACCCCATGAGGTGTGGACAAGCTCTAAGCCTTCTGTGAATAACCTACGAGTGTTTGGATGCGTCGCCTACGCGGAGATCCTGAAAGACACGAGGAAGAAATTCAACTTCCAAGGTCTCAAGACCATCCTGATTGGATATACTTCATCTAATAACACATACAAGTTGTATGATCCCGATACACAACAAATCTTGTACAGCCGGGATATAGTCTTTATGGAGGATCAGTTCATCGACATCAAAGGCAAAGATATTGTTCCAGGAGAACCTTTATCACATTGACACGACAATCCGAGCTTCAGGCTCAAGCGTGTCCATCATCGATCCACTATTTGACAGCGAGTCAGACGAAGATGTTGCTGCTACCCAGCAACAAGTCCCAAGAGTGGTTCATCAGTCAATTCCTCCCAAAAGATCAAGCCGAGTGCGCACACAGCCCACAAGGTATACTCCTGAGTCTGCATGTCTTTTGATACAGGAACCGACAATAGTCGAAGAGGCACTCAGCCAACCAGACTTTGATCTCTAAAGAGAAGCCATGGACAGAGAGTATTCCTCTCTGATCAAAAACTAGACGTGGTCATTAGTCGAAGCTCCTATTGGCTGCAATATCATTGATTGCAAATGGATCTTTAAGATTAAGTACAATGCCAATGGAGCAATTGATCGAACGAAGGCAAGACTGGTAGCACGAGGATTCACTCCGATCCCCAACGTTGACTACAGTGAGACTTTCAGTCCTGTAGTCAAGCATTCATCGATCCGAGCCCTCTTATCATATGCTGCAGCTACTGACTTTGAGGTGCATCAACTTGATGTGCAAACAGTTTATCTAAATGGAGTTATACAAGTAGACATTTACATGATCCAGCTTGAAGGATATATTCTGGAAGGTATGAAGAATCATGTCTGTAAGCTCCATAAGGCACTTTATGACTTGAAACAGTCTGCCAGTGCTTGGTTTCAAAGGATCAACACATTTCTCATTGAACAAGGTTTCCAACCAAGCAATGCTGATTGCAACGTTTATTCCAAGTCGGTGCAGCAATCCTTCATTATCATCACCTTATACGTGGATGATACATTGCTTTTTAGCAACAATACCAATTTGGTCAAGGATTCTAAACAGATGCTGTTTTCTGAGTTCAACATGACTGAACTGGTGAAGCTCACTTTTGTCTAGGCATTCAAATCCACAGAGACAGAGCGAGGCGACTAATTTATGTCACTCAACAAAGGTATCTTCACAATGTTCTTGACGGATATAATATGATGAATTGTAAGTTAGCTAACTCACCAATGGATCCAGGCCTGCGTTTGTCAAAGGACCAATGTCCCCAGACCAAGCAGGAAGAGGAGCAGATGAGAGAATATCTTTATCGATCGATATTTGGATCTCTCATGTACGCACTAGTCTGTACAAGACCTAACATCTCTTTTGCAGTAAGCTCACTCAGCCAATATATGGCTAATTTTGGCATTACCCATTGGAAGGCTCTCATAAGAGTCATGAGGTATATTTGAGCTACTATGGACCAGCGCATATCTGCTATGGAGAAGTCAACAACGACAATCTCCATTAGCTTCGTGGATACTCTGATGCAAGCTGGGGAGGACATGTAGACAATCGTAAGTCCACATCTGGATTTACATTCTTCTTCAACGGCGGTCCTATCTCATGGAACAGTCGTAAGCAAACCTCTATCGCTCTTTCATCTACAGAAGCAGAATACATTGCTGCTTCTCAATCCATTAAAGAAGCGTTTTGGTTGAGAAATTTACTGTCAGACATTAGTTTGTATCAGTACAGCCCTACAATAAAATTAGTGATATCAGAGTGCTATTGCCTTATCGGCCAACCCTAGATTTCACTCTAGGAGTAAGCACATTGAAATCCGATATCACTGTATTAGGAGCAAGGTTCTCAACAAGGAGGTAAGCTTAATGTACTGTAGAACGCAGGACATGGTTGCAGATATATTCACAAAGGCATTAAGTGTTAATGCACACAACAAGTTTTGTGCATTGCTTAGTCTGAAGATCAAGGCATTCACGAATCCAGATTGAGGGGGGGTGTTGGATTTATCTCCTTTACTCTCCTAAATCCTATGTTAATCTGCCTCCATTCATGCTGCTGCATTTTTACTCGTGTTGTCGCACATATTTGAACTATTGTCGCCAGAGTGCATTTTTACACGGGAATTTCTACAGGCAAAAAACCTGACATTGTCGCTTTTTCACCACTGGCGTTTTGCGAACTTCCAGAAAAGCGACAGCTGTGTAGCTTGCATAAATACAAGTAAATTTGAACAGGTGAAAAATGCGAAAAATGCGACACTGCATTTTTACACGCATTTTATGGCAGGCAAAAAATGCGACACTGCCCTACAAATGTCGAAGGTGCCCTTATAGAAAAGCGAAGCTACCTTGCAAATCAATTTTTAAGGCATTTGTCAGAGTGTCGCGTTTTTTGCATTTTCATCAGCGTTAATTTTTTCGAAGCCCAACGTCGCAGCCTCCTCATGCTCGTTCCATGCACTGTGCAATTAGATTAGACAACAATATTAGCCACCCACGATCTCCTACAGACAACACAATCACTTTTGTACCTTCTTAATCTGCACTCTTGTAAACTTATGTATATATTGAATACCATTTCTGTATTCTAAATAAGAGAAGGTAGATTGAAACACAACTTGTAATCAGAGATAGACATTGTAGATGCCTTTGCGCATTGATTCTTTCTTCCAGATGGATTGTCAGTAATAGGTTCATCACTTTTACAGATTGTGATTAGCTTCGTGAAGCACGCAGTTACGTCCGCGTTTTGTGCTCACCTGCATTATTGACATGTATATTTTATTACACTTAATCAGATTACAGCTTTGTTTGGTTCTGCGTTCAGATTTCTGTCAATACTGTAATGCTTTTCTACGTTTTGTCTGGCTTTCTAATTGCTTAACCTGGCTGTCTGCTCTTCGCGACTTATTATTAGTCTAGCTGTTTACAACTAATATTTAGTCTAGCTGTTCACGACTAATAATTTGTCTAGCTGTTTGCGACAAATTATTTGTCTGATGTTTTGATGCTTAATGTTTGGTTACGTAATCAGATCGAACATGATTTCAATCACTAATGTTTTGTTCGAAATTGATAGGCGTAGTCATGCATGAAGAAAGAGAGAGATAACTTATTCCGCTGTGCACGAACATATTTCATTCGAGTTCGTTTCTTTGCGAGTTATCTTTCGTTTCACTCCCCTCTTTCCAACACGAGCAAACAATATGCTCATTTGCTAGAAGGAATACTTAGTTCGCTATTTGTGAGTCATTCTTAGAGTCACAGTGTACTGTAGAACCTAGTAAATGGGTGTATCTATTAAGCTATCTCCTAGGTATTCTGGTTTGTTTACCATTATTAGGAGATCAGGCGAAGTCACCTATGAACTAGAAGTCCCACACAATAGTAAGGTTTTTCCAGTACCCCATGTTAGCTAATTAAGAAAATCCTTTACCAAATCAAACACTTTGGTAGGGGAACACCATTGGGTTTTCAACATCATCCACATAAACCAGCACATATTCTTGATCATAAAGTGATGTAGACATGCCATACTCTATATTAGAATTTTCTAGTTAAGTATAGAATTTTCTAGTTAAGTGGAAGGATCAGGCTGCTGAGAATGCCACTTGCAAAAAAAGTAGTGTTCTTTACAACTTGTTTGTAAATTTTGTCTTACAGGACCATGACGGTTATTAAGGGGGAGAAGTAGGGAGATGAGATACCCTTGTTTGGCACTCACATCCTCTCACTAGATCTTAGTCAAGGACATTTTCTATCATGGTATATTCAGGCTTCTCCTAGAAATATTCACCATTTCCATATCCCACATCTCCCGCCAATACGTCAAGCTCAATTTCTAGAGACGAAATGTGACAAGCAATAAGATCTTCCCTCAGGACTTAGACCCATGACTTTGGCATAGCCTCAAGTTTACACTAGGATGGATTAGACTAGTTTCCAACCAACCACAAGCAGATAACCAAGCCCTAGCCATGTACAACGAGAGTCAAAGGGTTCAAGAAATAAATTAGATAGCAAAACATACTTGAGTAGCATAAAAAACAAGCCCAGGATCGAGCAAACAATATGCTTATTTGCTAGAAGGAATACTTAGTTCGCTATTTGTGAGTCTTTCTTAGAGTCACAGTGTATTGTAGAACCTAATAAATGGGTGTATCTATTAAGCTATCTCCTAGGTATTCTGGTTTGTTTACCATTATAAGGAGATTAGGCGAAGTTACCTATAACTAGAAGTCCCACACAATAGTAAGGTTTTTCCAGTACCCCATGTTAGCCAACTAAGAAAAGCCTTTACCAAATCAGACACTTTGGTAGGGGAAAATGTTCTAGCTACAACATTTGGTTCTCAACATCATCCACATAAACCAGCACATATTCTTGATCATAAAGTGATGTAGACACACCATACTCTATATCAGAATTTTCTACTTAAGTGGAAGGATCAGGCTGCTGAAAATGCCACTTGCAAAACAAGTAGTGTTCTTTACAACTTGTTTGTAAATTTTGTCTTACAGGACCATGACGGTTATCAAGGGGGAGGTCGTGTTACAAGTCTATACCATGAGCCGAACCCTAGAGGATCAAAAAATTGCCCCCTTTCAAATTGTGATTCTTACAATATAAAGTTATGGAGTTTGAAGTAGGGAGATGAGATACCCTTGTTCGACACTCACATCCTCTCACTAGATCTTAGTCAAGGACATTTTCTATCATGATATATTCAGGCTTCTCCTAGAATTATTCACCATTTCCATATCCCACATCTGCTGCCAATACGTCAAGCTCAATTTCTAGAGACGAATGTGACAAGCAATAAGATCTTCCCTCAGTACTTAGACCCATGACTTTGGCATAGCCTCAAGTTCACACTAGGATGGATTAGACTAGTTTCCAACCAACCACAAGCAGAAAACCAAGCCCTAGCCATGTGCACCGAGAGTCAGAGGGTTCAAGAAATAAGTTAGATAGCAAAACATGCTTGAGTAGCATAAATAACAAGCCCAGGATCGAGCAAACAATATGCTCATTTGCTAGAAGGAATACTTAGTTCGCTATTTGTGAGTCTTTCTTAGAGTCACAGTGTACTGTAGAACCTAGTAAATGGGTGTATCTATTAAGCTATCTCCTAGGTATTATGGTTTGTTTACCATTATTAGGAGATTAGGCGAAGTAACCTATGAACTAGAAGTCCCACACAATAGTAAGGTTTTTCCAGTACCCCATGTTAGCCAATTAAGAAAAGCCTTTACCAAATCAGACACTTTGGGTTCTCAACATCATCCACATAAACCAGCACATATTCTTGATCATAAAGTGATGTAGACACGCCATACTCTATATCAGAATTTTCTAGTTAAGTGGAAGGATCAGGCTGCTGAGAATGCCACTTGCAAAAAAATAGTGTTCTTCACAACTTGTTTGTAGATTTTGTCTTACAGGACCATGACGGTTATTAAGAGGGTAAAATGTTAGAAACTTCAATTTCAATGAAGTTTGCTTGCTAAAGTGTGGTTTTGAAGAGCTTGACCTAGGTGACAAGTTGGAAGGCCTTTGAAGTCCATATTGGTCGTCAACTTAATGAAAACGTTTCAATATGAAGGCTATGAAGATTGATTTGTGTGAACTTCGTTTCAAACGCCAGAACACTTCATTGTGAAGATATTGTTTAACATACGTTGTTTAAGGCATCTTCAACCTTTAACCCTCTATTTGGGTCGTTTGGCACCCAAATTGACCCAAACAAAAGACAACAAGGACAAAGTTGTATGGTATGCCCAAGATAGAGAGATTGCGCCGAAGTGGAGAATCAACATTTGCAATGTTTGATTTCATCAATTACAGTGCTGAGGAAGTTGGCAACACCCTAAACCAAGAATCATGCAATTTGAAGACTATTTGGCTAATCTACAACCCTAAGGGAGGAACTGGGTGAATTTTGGTAGGTCGGTGTTTTTGCAAGATAATGTTGGCATTGTATTCATTAGTGCTGGAACATCAGGAGAAAAGTGTAAAAACATGCAAAAATGCTGAATATGGGCAAATTGAATGAGCATGACCCATTAGAGGAGCTCAATGTGAAGGCCCATGACAAGAGAGCGTAGTCAGCACTCACATTTATCAACAAAGACCACGTCATTATTCATATTAGTGATGTGGTATTACCTTGGCAAGCTGGGGATACTCTGGTCGGCATTGGTTGTCAAGAATTGTCAAGAAGAAAGCGAAGCAATAGGCCTGTAAAATTGATGATACAAAGATGTCATAAAACAAGGACAAAAAAAGGGTAAATGCTTCTTTTGTGAAGAAAAGGGTTAGAAAGAGTGAATGTTGCAAATCGAAATTGGAATAGGAAAGGGGAAGTAAAACAAGTGAGAAATTTCATTGAAGGTGTTGGTGAAAAATCAGACATCTCTATTGTGGCCCTTTCATCAAATGACAATGAATGAAGATCAATATCGGTTCTAGAGCTACAAAGCATATGACATGGAATGAGTGGTTCATGGAATTACAACCTCTTGATAATGGTGACATTGTGTTGCAGGCCAATGCGCAAATCTATAAGGTCCGTGGGATCGGCATAATGGCTATTCAACTACCCAATGGTGAGTCTAAAAACATCAAAAGGTGTTATACAGACCTAGTCTTAAGAAGAAATTATTACCTTTTGGCATGATCATTGATCAAAAGTTGATGGTTGAATTCAATAAAGTTGGGTGGGTGGTAAATGATGTGAATCAAGATCATAAGATAATGCATAGCTAATGGTTTTAGAGAACCTAATAGCAGGCTTTTCACATTAATGGCAAGAATGAAAGAGCAACATGGTTTAGTGTCTACCATTCCATCTCAAAGTGACATGTGGCATAGACGATACAGGCATCTGAATTTTTGCAACCTTGAATTGATACATGGCAAGCTTTATACATTGAATGCAACAATCAAGGGGCAACATGGTATATTGTTTTCCATTCGATCCTAAAGTGACCTATGGCATATATGATACAGACATTTGAATTTCGGCAATTTCAAATTAATGAGAAAGCTAAGCATGGTAATGGGATTACATTCGCTTGAAAAACAACAAGAGCTTGTATGTGAGGGCTGCATGTATGAAAAGCAACATCTGGAAAAGTTCAAAGAGGTGGAGCTAAGAGAGCAAAGAAGATCTTGGAGTTGATTTAAACGTATGTGGATCCATAAAGACAATGTCCATAGGGGTGTGGCATACTACTTCATGACATTTATTGATGACATGTCGAGAAAGTTGTGGGTGCATTTCTTGAAGAAGAAATCTAATGCATTGAAAGATATCAAGAGATGTCAAGTAATGATTGAAAGTTAGACAGGTAAGTGCATCAAACCACTTAGGTTCATTATGGGGAGGAATACAAATCAACTGAATTTGAAGAATTTTGTAAGCATAATCACAGGCTCATACACCACAATAGAATGGTGTAGCTGAATGGAAAATCAGACCAATTGTGGGGATTGCTACGTCATGCTTACTCACATGCAATAACCCAATTCTTTTTGGGCAAATACATGCAACATTGTAGTATATTTTCAAAATAGGAGCCCGCCATTGTTGTGCCAAACTTAACACTTCGCAGGAGCAAAACCAAATGTTGGTCATTTGAAAGTATTCAGTTGCAAGGCATACTTTCACAATCCAAAGGAAGAGAGAAGCAAGATTGATGCCAAATCAATGAAATGCATTTTTCTTGAATATGATGATCAAGTGAAGGGGTATAAATGCTTTGATCCATTGACAAGAAAGCGTTATATAGGTCGTGATATTATCTATTATGAATCGAACCAATATAAAGATGGTATAAGCGATGGACAAGCACCTACACAATGTGATGGTATGTCAGAATCTCTTTGGACAAAGATCTTCTTAAAGATGCCCCTAATGAGTCACATTATGAGAGACCAATTTGGCAAGCCACAAAGTGAGAAAAGTGAAAGACGCTTACTATACCATGGGATACCTACTCAATCAAAAGTGTATCTCCTAAGCATACGATACCAAGGTGGAACAAAAAACTCATGGAAAACTTGAATCATCCTTAATTACACTTGGATTGAGAGTTGAGCAGATCAAGAGAACATAAGTCTCATGACCATATCAAGTTAATTATGCCTTAATGTCTAATATTGTCCATAGCCATGTCACTCGATTGACTTCATCTTCTATATCATTTCCTTCTTCCAAACATTATTATCCTTTAAACATTAACTTGATATGGTCAGGAGAACATAAGTCTCTTGACCATATCTAGTTAATTGTGCCTTAATGTCTAATATTGTCCATAGTCATGTACCACTAATGTGAGGATAGTAATGTTTGGAAGAAGGAAATGATATAGAAGATGAAGTCAATCGAGTGACATGGCACTTGGGAGTTGTTAATCCTCTACTTGATGAGAAGCACATTGGTTTAAAATGGGTGTACAAGACAAAAGGCCATGCAGATGGGAGCATTGCAAAGCATAAGGCTCATTCTATTGCTCTGCAGTTGCTTTGGTTGGTAAATCCATTAATGTTAAATTTGCTTTTTGAATGGTGTTATAAGTGAGTACATCTACGTGACTCAAATCGAGGGGTTTGTCGTTAAGGGCGGCCAAGAACATAGTGTGCAAGCTTAAGAAAGTCAAACAAGCATCAAGAGCTTGGTATGGCCAAATCGATGACTACTTTTGATCAAAGGGTTTGGTAAGAATGGTGTTAGATCCTAATCTTTATATTTCGGCTTATGATGATGTGGAATGCATTTGTTGTCTTGTATGTGGATCATCTTGTGATAGTTGGTAACATCAAGGTATTGTTGATGCTATCAACGATGACTTGCATATCATTTCGAAATGACGGATTTGGATTTAATGCATTCTTGCCTCAATGTAGAGGTTTGGCAATGTGACCGTGATGTAGGTTTAACTCAAACAAAGTATGTGAATGAATTTGTTGTAAAGCTGATTTGGGTGCACCCAGCGTGCCCTGTAAGACTCAAAGGGGTGACACTCCCTAAGGTCCCAGAGCAAGTTAGAATGTCAAGGACTGAGCCTCCGACCTGTGGTGAGCCAGTCAAGTAGTCACAAAGTCATGAGCTAGCTCTGGAGCTCGAGTCATGGCCTAGTCAGGAAAGCAGGTTGATTCGGCCGCCGGGACGGCTCCCGGGACCCATGTCCGGGAGCCAGACTGATTCTGCCAGGCATGCCAGGCTTAATCAGCAAAATAAAAACTAAGTCCTAAAAAGCGTGCTTTACCAGAAAGCACTATGTTTCAAACCAGAGGGGGTGCGCCGAATCACAGCAGAACTATAGGGGGAGTCCGGCAGACAGAAACTTGGGCAGCTCAACCAGCGCCAGGAATCCAGTCGCCAGGTCTCAGCTCCCTCTACCAGCACGAGCCAGGCACAATGCCCAGCACGTGTTGGTGGCCCCGAGACTGGTCAGTCTATGTATGAATGTAACCTCTTCCAAATCTAATAAAGTTGATCCTTGGGGATGATTACCATTTCGGTTTCGCCTCCGGGACTGGTCCAAGTGGAAGGACCCTTACTACAACCTTTTTGCGTCGCTGGCGCCTAAGGGTCCCTGTCATCGACATGGGGCTTGCCGCTATGCCAATTGGTCAGTTTGGCGACCACTATGCCTTGGGTTTCATGTGTGGCTTGTCTTTGCCTTTGGTTACCTTTTGGGGACGGATTCTGAGTTGGCTTTCGGGTTGGTTGGGATTCCAGTTTTCTTAAGTCTGAATGGTTAAGCTTGTTACGATTCTGAGTTGGCTTTTACGTAAGTGCATGATGGATGAATGTTAGACTTAAGCGCGTGTTGGGGAAACCGCTCAAGTCCCAGCGCCCTTTGAGGCGCCGACGCGACATGTGGTATCAGAGCCGACTAGCCGGTCAGCTACGCAAGTCTCACAGGGATGGCCACGTTTTTGGGATTTGTCAGGACAACCGTTGCGCAAGGTGCTGCCCACAGTGTAAGCACGGGTGCGTCCACGGTCGGGGTGGTCGGCAGAACGGGGGACTTGATGAGTCAAAGTGCTGCCCTCGAGGTGTAAGCACGGTCAGTTCTCGCGGTTCGGGCCTGGCGCTGTCTGCACGTAGGACAGATGAGACAAAGTGCTGCCTAGGTAGGTGAAAGCACGGTCTGTACCTTGTGGGGTGCGGGGCGACATATTCGAACTGTACGGGTTAACCATTGATACAGAGATGCTGCTCGAATTCGGGTGTAAAGCACGGGTGGTTAGCTGCCGGTGCGGGATAGCTGCCGATCGTTTAGCTATAAGGGCTATCGACCAAAAAGTGGTGGGGCGTGACTGAGGCAATGTGCTGCTTAATGGTGAAAGCACGGATGGTTGGATGGATGTTTCCCCGTGGGCTAATTCTGTGATAGATTTGTGTGGGCGCGGCTAGGCAAAGGTCCTACGTCCGGTCTCAAGGGGGGTTTGTGGCTTGAGAAGGATCCTCTGTGTTTGCTTTGGTTGGTATGTTCCGTTTGTCGTGTGCTTGCTTGGACACAAATGACCTGGTTCCTACTTGGCTCTCAGGTGATGTGGGCGTGCTAAGTTTGAGGAAGGGATATTTTCATTGAAGCTGATTTAATAAAGAAGAAAAGAGAGCTGTGGGGCCCGGCTAACAGAAGGGAGAGCTTCAAATATAAAAAGGATTGAGGCGATAATCTGTTGGAAGTACACCTCTGACTATAATGGAGGACCATCTTGAAGAGTTACGAGCACTGACGGACGGAGAAGAGCTGACTCGAGAATACAGCTCTCGCATGCATCGAGATGGCACCAGGTCCAAGTCGAGAAAGAAAGAGCGTATGCACTCCACAGTGGCGCCCCTCCATGAAGAGATGGGTGGCCCTTCTGAACCTACACCAAGAGATGAACCCTTGCCAGAGGCACAACAGGACCTCTTTGAAGTGAAGATGCGGCAATACTTATCAAGCGCAATGACGGCTATGCTTAGCGAGGTGAAGAAGGATAGAGAAACCGAAAGGAAAGAATGGCAAACATCCTTGCGAGCCATGAATCTTACCCAAATTAACCTTGCTAGAGAAATGAGAGACGGGCTAACACAGCTCGAAGCCAGGTTTGAAGAGTTGGAAGCAACTAGGGAGAATGCAGTGGCGCCTCCTCCACAGATACCAAGAGAACCACGAGCGCGAACCACGGAGGGCCCAAGAAAGACTGCCAAAGTGAAAGCACCACCTACTTTCAAAGGAGAGCGTGACATTCGAGTTGTGGAAGATTGGTTGTTTCACATGGACCATTACTTCCGTCTAATGAACACTCCTGAGGAAGAAAGAACGGACTTGGCATTAGCATATTTTGAGGGCTACACTACAAATTGGTACCGGATGGCAGGAATGCATTTTCAAACATGGGACGCATTCAAAGCCGCGTTACGAGAGGAGTTCATACCGAAGGATTCACACATGAGATTGAGGACAGAATTATCGGGGCTCAAACAGAAAGGGTCATTGCGAGAGTACCTCAATAGATTCAGACAGAGTGTATGGGTTATTGAAGATATGTCCGAGGCGGACAAAACGCATTACCTATTGTCTGGAATGCAATCCTGGACCCGACGTGCGATAGACAGCTACATGCCCCATGATTTCAATTCAACTATTCGAGCGGCAGAAATGGTTTGTGATTATGAGAGCACATTGGCACCAGCTGCTCCCGCAACCTCAACAAGAGTATTTAGTGGATCCAGAGCGAGTCCGAGCTTCTTTTCAAGGGGGGACTCAGCTCCAAATGGCAACCAAGCCTCGAGTAGCGTGAATAAATTCCCAACAAAAACAGGGTTTGGCAACCAAGGCAACAATGGAGGGAACATGTTCCAGAGAAGAAACAATGTTGGACCTTCGACTAGTCACAGCAACAGCTCACCAACAGTGGGCAGTTCCATGCGTTGCTTCAACTGTCATCAGCAAGGTCACTCTTGGAGATCATGCCCCAAACCATTGAATAAGCAAATCATGGCTACCATTGAAGGATTTGATAGGATGGAGAGAGAGGCATTTGATCAAGAAGATGGTGAACAAGATGATGAAGAGGACCCAGAAACGGATTTGACGGAGTCTGACCTGAATGCCTTGCAACAGATAGGGGCACTTGCGGCTTATCGTGAACATCTTATGGCGACTCCATCGAGGGGATCCAAGTTATTGTACCTGAAAGGCTGTATTCAAGGCAGGATCATTTACTTCATGGTAGACCTGGGGGCGTCACATAACTACTTGTCAGAAAAACTGACAGGAGAATTGGACATCCAATGTGAAGAAAATGTGACTCCTATTTGTGTGGAGACCGCGAAAGGTACAATGACCACTTGTAGATTGGCAACCAACTTACCAATCTCTCTGGGAGCCTGGAAGAATCGACTAACGTTCACAATCTTGAAGATGGATGCCTTCGACGCTATTTTGGGATTAAGTTGGTTTAACGAACATGTGGTGGCCTTCTTGGCAAAAGGGGTTAATCTTGTGTTATTATATAATGGCAGGAGACCTTGTGTCGTCAGAGCTGTGCCAGGGGACCAACTAGAAAAGAACGACACAAATGAACCTGAGCCAACCATTCCTCCCAATCTCATTCACCTATTTAACGAAGGACAACCAACAGTGACAGACCAGCTGACACGGGAACAAATGGAGCCAAAATTGCCTATAGTCTCTACATCAAAGGTGAATTCAAGTGCCGATGCAAAGCTCAAAGAGCTCACCTTGTGTGACCAAGCGAAAACTCACCTTTTTAATGAAAGACATCCAACAGTGACAAACCAGTTGACGCGAGGTCAAATGGAGCCAACATTGCCTGCAGTTTCTACGTCAAAGGTGAATCTAAGTGCCGATGCAGAGCTCAAGGAGCTCAACCTGGACGACCAAACGAAATATCTAGAGTCCTAGGGGACTCATCCAGATGTGCGACGACAACGACATATCTGAGGCTTAAGGGAGCCGTGAGTACCTTTTTCTTTCATGCTAATAAAGTAAGCCGCATTTCTCATTGAGGAGTGAGCTTCAGTTTGATGTCTAAGTGCAGCAGCTTCACACAGGTTTTACGTAAGTGAACTAGATCCACACTTTTCCTGTGCTGGGTGTAAAACACAATATCATTACTCTGCTTTACAGTTGGTTTCCTTTGGCCGGTGAATCAAGCCCGTGCCCTTGTATATGTGACTAAAGTCTGGCCGGTGAATTAAGCCCGTGCCATGAGTCTTAGGTTCTAGTTTGGCCCTGATGAGGACATCAGCTTTCTCAAACGAGGGGAGGATGTTGTAAAGCTGACTTGGGTGCACCCAGCGTGCCCTGTAAGACTCAAAGGGGTGACACTCCCTAAGGTCCCAGAGCAAGTTAGAATGTCAAGGACTGAGCCTCCGACCTGTGGTGAGCCAGTCAAGTAGTCACAAAGTCATGAGCTAGCTCTGGAGCTCGAGTCATGGCCTAGTCAGGAAAGCAGGTTGATTCGGCCGCCGGGACGGCTCCCGGGACCCATGTCCGGGAGCCAGACTGATTCTGCCAGGCATGCCAGGCTTAATCAGCAAAATAAAAACTAAGTCCTAAAAAGCGTGCTTTACCAGAAAGCACTATGTTTCAAACCAGAGGGGGTGCGCCGAATCACAGCAGAACTATAGGGGGAGTCCGGCAGACAGAAACTTGGGCAGCTCAACCAGCGCCAGGAATCCAGTCGCCAGGTCTCAGCTCCCTCTACCAGCACGAGCCAGGCACAATGCCCAGCACGTGTTGGTGGCCCCGAGACCGGTCAGTCTATGTATGAATGTAACCTCTTCCAAATCTAATAAAGTTGATCCTTGGGGATGATTACCATTTCGGTTTCGCCTCCGGGACTGGTCCAAGTGGAAGGACCCTTACTACAACCTTTTTGCGTCGCTGGCGCCTAAGGGTCCCTGTCATCGACATGGGGCTTGCCGCTATGCCAATTGGTCAGTTTGGCGACCACTATGCCTTGGGTTTCATGTGTGGCTTGTCTTTGCCTTTGGTTACCTTTTGGGGACGGATTCTGAGTTGGCTTTCGGGTTGGTTGGGATTCCAGTTTTCTTAAGTCTGAATGGTTAAGCTTGTTACGATTCTGAGTTGGCTTTTACGTAAGTGCATGATGGATGAATGTTAGACTTAAGCGCGTGTTGGGGAAACCGCTCAAGTCCCAGCGCCCTTTGAGGCGCCGGCGCGACAGAATCGCTATAGAGATTTCACATATAGGATTGCAAAATGGTTGCCACAACTATCAAAAGTTGATGGTTCACCTTTTGTTGGTGCTATGTTCTTTAGATAGTTGGTTGGTAGCTTGATCTATCTTACTACGACAAGATTTGATGTATCTTTTGTTGTTGGTTTGGTAAGCCAGTTTATGGAATTGGAAAGCAGCAAAATGCATTTCACATTATGTAAAAGGTGGTTTTGGTTATGGCTTGTTGTATAAGAGGGGAATAGATGCACTAGTATTGCATGGTTTTGTGCATGTTGATTGGGGTGGTGGTATGGATGGCCCTGAGTTCACAACAAAGTATGTTTATCAATTGGGTAAACAGAAGGATATTGTAGCCCTTTCCACAGCAAAAGTTTGAGTATGAGGCATTATGCAGCCCAACGCAGGAAGCAGTACGGTTATGACAAATCATGAGTGAGATGACATGCCTCAAGAGAGAAAGACGATCATCTTAAGTGATAATCGAACTGGAATTCATTTGACAAGAAGTCATGTATATCATGCTCGTACAAAGCACATCGAGATAAAATATCATTCATTTGAGAGCGGTTGTTAAGCAAAGAAGTGGATGTGATTCATTGTAGGATAGAAGATCAGCATGCCAACATCCTTACAGAACGTCTTTGTAAAGAGAAGTTTTAAGCTTTTAGAATTAGCCTTCCAAATGTTGAAGTTGTGTGAACTTTAGTTGAAAGTGCTTGTACAATTTCAATTGATAAGAGAAAGTAAGAGTGTTAGAATCAAAGTATAAAGAGAAGTTTTAAGCTTTTAGAATTAGCCTTCCAAATGTTGAAGTTGTGTCAACTTTAGTTGAAAGTGCTTGTACAATTTCAATTGATAAGAGAAAGTAAGAGTGTTAGAATCAAAGTTTGCAAATAGCGGATCGACCATCAAAATCAAGAGCAGCAAGCTGGATACGCCGTATATCTGACTTAGGAATGAGGGAGAAATAGGTCTCAAGCTTAGCCAACCAATTCTCTAACTGATTTTCATCAAGAGAGCCATAATAAACAAAGACATGGACTGTTGCGAAAAACACAAGCATACGAAGCATGAGAGGCCTTAATAAGATCGAATCAATGATGGTAGAAGTGGAAGCTGGAGGAGTGTGACAATCTGTGCCTCAACTTCATCAAGTCAAAAGCCACACTGATCAAAGCAAGCCCCAAACTCCTAGTGCATGAGCTGAAATTGCTGAAGAAGGATATCCATAGCAAAACATTGAGGAGTCCTGTCATTGTGAGAAGCAGGAAGTGCAGATGCATGGTCACAGGATGGGAGGAAGGAAGAATGCAGAAGAAGCAGAAACCCTAAGGCTCAACATAGGCTTAGGCTCTAATCAACATGCAAACACCAATGGGAAAAGGCCGCCAAGCAAGCAGTATCCTACCAAAGAAATAGGGCAGTAACAAAAGTTAAAAGAGAAATGATAGGTGCTAAAATAAAACATTGAAACTAGCAATGACTGGCAGTAAAGTTGTGCTGTAACTGGATTAGTATGGCTGCAAGATCTTCATTGAAAAACCGCTAAATTTGGTCAAAATCCTACCAAATGTAGCACTAAAGAACCTGTAAACAAGTGGATCTTGGCTGGAAAATCCAGCAATAGGATCCCCAAATGTATCATTGAGCCTCCTGCAAAAAAGTGAGAAGAGTGGCTGGAAATTCCAGCAATAGTAGCCTTTGAAGATGGCATTGGAAGTACTGTGAAAAATGTGGATGTTGGTTCAGAAATCCAGCAATGAGAACCTCCAAATGCATCGCTGAAGTTCCTACAAAAAAAATGATAAAAAGGCTGGATAATCCAGCGATAGTAGCCTCCACGAATAGTGTTGAGAGTCCTACAAAAAAATGTGAATATGTGGCTTGAAAAGTCCAGCAATGGAAGCTTCCAAATCAGCATCGAACTGGCTTGCAATGAATGTGAAAGCAAACTGGAAATTTTCAGCAATGGAAGGCGGAGATGTAGTGCTTTGTATCCTGCAACGAATCCTCCAAATGTAGTGTTAAAGGATTTATAGAAAGGTATAAATGTTGGTTGGAAAAATCTAGCAATGAAAGCTCTAGATATAGCATTCAACTAACTTCAAATAATAACCTCTGGAAAGAGCTCAGATACTAAATTAAGGACTCAAATCACACAACATGAAAAACATCCACAATAGACACGATATAGCAAGTCGTGAAAGTTCTCTACCTAAGATACGATAGAAATCGAAAGCCAAAGCCCTAGCTAAGAATGGCAAGAGAAGTCTCCAAAATCATACGCTACCAATCAAGGAGCCTTATTGGCTATTTATACTAATCATAAGCTATCTCCCTTCAATTAAATGGAGGGAAATACGAAAACTCAAATAAATGATGCTACTATAACAATAAATCAAGGACATCTGTAATGGCCATCATATGGACATGTATGTCATAACAATGTACCAACCATCTTATTTACTTCTATGGTCTTTTTGAGAAGTCCAACAAACACAAAATTTTCATGCTTTTAATAAAGAGAAAATTTGCAATTATGCCAAAGTTAAAATTTGGACTAAAAATGATTCTTGCATCATGTGGATGGTATTTACATCAATGATTTCTCAAACCATGCATTTTAACCCTCAAAGGATTTTGAGATGTGATACATATGATGGATTGTGCACTTTATATTGAACATACATGACCGGTCCATGCTAGTGATTTCAAGGTGTGGAAATCTACTTCCCAAAAATCTGATTTATTCTAAATCAGGTACATCGAGATTTAGACATTTCTCGATTTGATGGAAGTATTCATTCTATTGTTGTAATCAAGTCATTTCTTTCGAGATGGCAAGAGAGATGATGCAGCTATGGTTCATTTTCGTACGTTGCGTTTTTTGGACATGCTCAAAATTGCCGACAAATGGTTTCAAAAAGTAGTGCAAAATGCATTTTATTTTAAGAAATTTGATCATATTTGAGAAAGTATCCTTTTGAAAATGAGAAAGTTTGCAATTGATGCCAAAGCTAAAATTGGATTGAAGAAAATGATTGCTACATCATGTGGATGGTATTCAAAATTACATCAATAAAATTCTCAAACCATGCATCTTAACCCTGAAATATGAGATATAGATAGATTTTGAGATCTTATATACCTTATGAATCTCTCTAATCATTAATGGGTCTATTGTCTCCTACAAGGTTTATTTTCCAATTTTCTCAAAGTGTTTCGAAGTTGAGTACCAAAGCAAATTGGTGAAGAGGACAAAGTGATCAAGATCGAGAAGATTTCCAACATCAAGAGGTCACCCAAGTCATTTAAATTCTTGATCGGTCAATCAAAAAAGAAACACTAGGAAGCTACACCTTAGATTCACTCAACAATGCACAATTTATCAAAATAATGATGGCGATTATAGCAAAGAACAAGTAAACGTGTCAAAAGGAACTATAAATGTTTAATTTGTTTTGTTCACAACCTTGAGTCGAGCTTGTTAGGATTTTATTAATGTATTTTTGCATTACTTGTACATCGATAATGGATTTAGAAATGATTTCCAACAATCTCTAGATGCATTGGAACGATGTTTCGAGTTACCAATGTACATCCAGGCAGTACGGGTTAGTGTTCAATAGATGTTGAGGTGTCTTTTCTTTCTTCTTTTCCACCTTTCTGCTTTGTGTTGAGATTTTGACCTTTCTTATAGGGTTTAGGGTTTCTATAGCTATGCTTGTGGCGGGACGAGGCGTATGGGCAGAGGTGGATATCTTGGAGGGAAACACAATTGTTTTTGCAAGTTCAGGTGCTCGCAAATGGCATTGTCTATATTCCCGCATTACCTTTTGCAGCACGACGACGAGAATCAGATCACATTTGCTTGGTTTGACTAGGCCCTACGGGTAGTCCTTCGGTATTAATCCATGTGTTGTTCATGCACCTGAGTAATAGCGCCTACGGCCTAGTTGGGCACATATGGAGCAACATCAACGACTGGCCTAGCTCATAGGCCAATGCTATAGATTGGTAGGTAGGTAGGTTCTATTGGCACAATATCCAAGGCTGATAGCAACAATGCACCTTCTAACTCCAAGATTAGTCCATCATTCCCTTCACCATCAACCATATGGCCATCGCGACCTATTTCATCAATAGCGAAAGGGCCATTACGACAAAGTTCATCGATATTAGTAGTGCCATCATGACCTACTTGCTCAACACAATAGGGCCATAATGACCTTATGAATCAGCGGTAGGGCCATCACGACCTCCATCAACAACAATATGGTTGGAGGACACACGTAGCATGTGTATCAAGTTTAGGGTCATCCTGCAATAAGGTGACTCCTTGTTACACAAGAACAAGAGACAGTTGTTGTATTTTGAGCATATTCCTCATTCAAGGTCCGGTAGCATCATTTCATGTGAAAACAAAAGGCCCATTTTTGCCTTGGAGAGAATATAAGACAAAAAATAGTAGTTTTTACATTGTTGAGAGATCTCACTCACATGAGGTCAAAATTAGGGCCGATGGGCCATCTTAGGGTTCTGATTTCAAGGTTAGGTCAGATTTGGTTGGGGACAAACCCTAAATCTTAGATCTGAGCTGCTTATGTATAAACATCTATGTAAATCTTGAAGAAATTTGTTGTTTTGTTGAGGCGAGTGTTAGCATCAATCTCTTGTGGATCTTGAGTGTGTAATAGGTTGATTGGAAGCTATTTGAAGTGTTTACAGGTTGGGATAGGTGGACCATCAGATTTGATTTTGATTAAATTCTATGTGCCTAAGTGGATTAGCTAGAATCTAGATTGCCAAGATAAGCTAGAATCTAGATCTAGTTTTATTTCTACTTACTAGTTTGGCTCTAATTCAATGCTTTGTGTGTCACCTTATGATTGATTAGGATCCTATTTGCTGTAATTTTGTCATGGTATCAAAGCCTAATCAAAAAATGAGCTTTAGATTTGAATTCTTCAAGCTTTGATCCTAAATTTTGAGTAGTATTGTTTTGCCTTCATTCAAGCAAAGTGAATTAGTCATCTAGGAGAGATTTTTATAAGGATTACATTGCTCTATAGGAAAGTGGATCAACCTTTTGAGAGCTTGAATAGGTCGTTCTTAGGCCTCTTGTGGTCCTCTAAGACACCTTTTAGGTTCAGTCCAAGGTTTATGATGATTTTTTATCTTGGAATACAAAACTAGTGAAATTTTCATTTCTAGTCGGCTTGGATTTTGATAGGTTTGTGATTAAGAATGTCAAAGTGATTCAACCTAAATTTATTGAGGAGATTAGTCAAGATCATCTTAGATCTTGTTGAGAAATCAAAGTGTGATTCTTCTTAGGTCCCTAAGAGAGTGAGATAGCTAGTTTTGATCAAATCTTGTACAATCTATCTTGTTTTTTTGAATCCATCTCCTTGTTGTAGAAAATGGCATCATTGAGTGCTTATCTTTTGAATTCTAATAATAGATTGAATGATTAAATGGATATAGTGAATGGAGAGGAAGATGAGCCAATCCATCCACGAGGCAACAAAGTACGAGAAGAGATGCAAGATTGCACTCCATTGTATTAAGATGAATGTTGCAAATGAAGTACCCAAGGAGGTAAGAGCATCTACCACGGCCCAAGAGGCTTGGGAGACTCATCAAGACACTTATGAGTCCAAGAACACCTCAAGATTGCTTTCTCTTCAAAATCAAGTGCTTCAGTGCTTCCAAGGGAAGAATGAGAGTGGACACCAATTTGTTTTGAGAGTGAAGGATTTGAACAAGGAGCTTGCCTACATTGATGACCCTATCAAGGAGAGTGAGCTTGTGCAAGTTGTTTTGAATGGCTTAAGTAGTGATTTTGCTAACCTTGTCCAAAGCTTTGCCATAATGAAAAAAATTGCCTACACTAGAAGACCTTCAAAGTGTGTGGATGGTCGAGGAGATTAGGAAGGCTCACATCAAAGCAAAGATGGAGAGGCTCTCCATCAAGGTTGGTGATGACAAAGCCTTATTTTTCAAGAGCACAGGCAAAGCAAAGAGCCTTCAAAAAGGAGCAAGCAAAGGATGGAAATCATCAAGGATATACATCATCATCAAGCCAGTCAAGCCCAAGAAGGACAAATCCAAGATATAGTGCTACTATTGTAGCATGATGAGGCACTATGCCTTGGAATGCTTCAAGAGGAAGCAGGCACAAAGCCAAGCCAACGTAGGACAAGAGGAGGAAGAGAGTTCTCATGAGGATTTACTCATGATATTAACATTTTCATCATCAAGTGTCCAACGTGCTTGGTGGATTGATAATGGGGCTACCTCCCACACGTCAGGTAAAAGGGAGTATTTTTCTTAACTCACACCTTATGTAGGACCTATAAGGTCCATCTACATAGCAAATGATCATAAATGTAAGATTGAAGGTGTAGGATCCATTACTTTATGTTTAGGATCTTCCAAGAAGACTTAGATAGATGGTGTTCTCTTCATTCTTAGCATCACTAAAAATTTGTTTAGTGTTGGCCAACTTTTAGATCATGGTTTCATTGTGGAGTTTTCTGCTAATGTATGCAACATCAAAAAAAGTGGGAAGATCATAGCAAGAGGAACAAATTTTGAGAGGTTGTTTAAGCTTGATGTTTTTGTTAATCCTAACCAATTTGCGATGGTACTTGAGGAGGACAAAATGACCACAAGAGGCTTGGGCACAAGAGGCTTGGTCACATCAACACCAAGTCTACGGAAGCCATGTGCAAGGAGGAGCTTGCTCTCAACCTTCCAAGTTCTTTGGCAAAGGAGGAAAGAGTATGTGAAGCTTGTGCCTTGGCTAGAACACACAAGCTACCTTTCTCAAGTTCTATCACAAAGACATCACATCCTCTTGAGTTGATCCACTCGGATATGCATTTTGCAAGTATAGAAGCAATAAAGGATTTACAATGTTTGTTACTTTTATGAAACTTGATGATGAATCCTCTAACAATCATATTGGCTAAGATATTGTTGAGATCAAGGAGGAGCTTGATCAAGAGGAGGAGCAAAATCCGAGAACTCCAATTATTCCAAAGAGAGCCACAAGAGTAAAGATTGAGCTATGGTTTGATAAACCATTAAAAATTGAAGATTATAAAAAAGCTAAACAAGAACGGTTGTGTTTTGTTTGCATGGATAAGGGACACACAATCATACAGTGCCTTAAAGGACCCTTCAATAAAAAGAAACATAACAAGCAAGTACACCTGGTCCAAATCGTGAGTTTCCCCACTGATTCGGCAGCTACCGAAATAGAAGTGTTTCATGAAGACCATAAGCACCATTGTCAGTTGACCACTGCTATGATAGGGAGACCCTCCAGCTTTGGGCCTCACAGCCTAGTACGTATGCATGGAAAAACTGGCAATCAGCTTGAGCTTAGGGGTCGGAAAGCTCGGTGGGCTGAGCTAATGCAGGAATTTGACTTGTCTATCAGATATAGACGAGGAGGGTTCAATACATTGGTAGATGCTCGTAGCAGAATGCCAATGGTAAACAAGTTGAGTTTTACCCAGTTTTGTAATGGGTTACTTGAATCCTTGAGGGGGAAATGCAAGAGTGATCCATATTTCTCCATAGTCTGGAAGACAGTCCAGAACAGAGATGTACAGACTTCTATACCAATTCTACGCTTGGAGAAAATTCATCCAAATATACGACAACTATTGTTGAGGATGAAGAATCCAAGCATACACCAATTTGCGTTGAGGATTCTGAGTCTGTAGATCCCAAGCATACCAGTGAGATTGAGAGATCCGGTTCTCGAGGATTCAAATAGAAACAATATTCCATTTAGGGTGAGTATCTACTTTACAAAAACAGAAAATGTGTTCCCGACTTAGAAGATTTTAAGCACCAAATATTGTATGAATGTCGTGACAGCCCCAGTGCGAGAAATCCAAGAACTCAAAAGACGTATGAGCTTCTTTGTAAGCAATTCTTCTGGCCCAGTATGAAAAAGGACGTCCAATAGTATGTAACCAGTTGCCAAAAGTGTCAAATTAACAAAGTAGAGCATCTAAAGGCAAGAGTGTTGTTACAACCATTAGAGATACCAGCTGGTAAACGGGAAAGTATTTCCATGGATTTTATAGTAGGCCTGCCATATGGGTCACAGTTGACCATTTGATTAAAATGGCTCACTTTATTCGACCAAAACAATCGTCAAAGCTCTAGAGTTAGCAAGGTTGTTTATAGACGGGCTATTTAAATGTACGGTCTCCCTTCCGACATAGTCAACGACCGAGACAATAAGTTTCATGCAGGGCAATATTCCATTATCTCCATACCAAACTAAATATGAGTACTACAAACCATCCACAGACGGACAGTCACAAACAAAAAGAGTTCATCAGGTGCTGGAGGATATGCTTCGTGCATACGTCAACAAAAAGTAGACTAATTGAGAGGATTATCTTCCGATATTAAAGTTTGCTTACAACAATATCAAACATTCATTTATGCTAATGTATATGGTTTCTAGCCACAATCACCAATAGCAGTAGGGTTCAAACAGAAAAAAATTGAAGCAGCAAAAAACTTTTTAGAAGACCTAAACTAGATGGTAGAACATGCCAAGCATAGCATTAAGCAAGCCCAGGATCGAGCTAAGCAGTATGCAGATTCACACAAACGGGATGTCTAGTTCTCCCCTGGTGAGAAAGTTTTTCTTCGAGTTTAACTAGATCAGATAATCTAGTCAGAGACAATGTTCTAGTTCTCTCCGTGGATTCTTTGCAACTTCCACATGAGCCAAAAAGTATGCTCAGTTCTAGGGAGATGCAAACACATCATACCCTATATCAAAAATATTTAATCAAGTGGAAAGATCAGCCAGTTGAGAATACCACTTGGGAAAAAGGCAGTATACTTTGATAGCTATATCTTAGAGGACCATGACAACTCTTAAGGGGGAGGGAGTGTTACGAGACCATAAAAATACTGACCCAACAGTGCTTCTAGGTGCAGCTAGCCACCGAGGGCAAAGGACAGTGTGAGTCAGAGGCATGCATGCATATCATGCAATTGGTATGTGGGCTAGTAATGCCCATGCGGATGCATACAGACACATGCATGATAGTAGGGGGCCATGCAATCCTTCAGTGTCAGACTGGGACCTCACATGCCACAGCAATCCATGCATGCAACGTGAACGGTGGGTATCAGTATCAGCAACAACTACCACCTACCACCTCCATACAAACTCACACAGGGGCATTCTATAAGAGAGTGCATTGTCTGGGTGGATCAGACTAGCTTTGCCTTCAATGTGGTTATGTTGTTCCTAACAAGCATGCATGCTCTCTCCTGGCCCTAGCCTCCTCAATGATGGATCTTAGAGTTCAAATATTATCAGATGCATATCCTGGTCTGAAACTGGCCTAGCCAATGGCATGAAGTGCTCTAGTATCCATCTCTACGCTGATCTTTGACTGAAGAATAGAGCGCCATAAACTTTGGCAAAAAGGTGGCTAATGATGATGGTACGATAGTTGTCGACTTTCATAAAATCACCGCCTTTATGGATAGGATGGATAAGGTTCGTGGACCATGGGGAGGGGAATCTAGATGTGATAACGTCGTTGAATAAGATAGAGAGGAACGATGAGAGGATGTCAGCAGCATACTTCAGATGTTCAGCTTCTAATTCATCGATGTCTTTAGCTTTATGTGAATGTAATCGTTTGATGGTCTCTTGTACCACGTCCGGGGGGAATATATCAAAAGTGTCTATGGATGAGGGAGTGAGAAGTGGAGGTGCATCAGAGACGGTGTACAATGATGTGGCATAGGTTACCCATGTGCTAAGATTTGTGATCCGGGGTGGAGGTGCTCGTGGGAGGAATTTCTTCCAAAAGGATCTCGATGAGGAACTAAAAAAAGGGTCTATCATCTTCTTGCCTTGGCGGATCTTATATACAATTTTCTTTTTTTGAGTGGTTCTACGGTATACACGAGATAAGTCCTTTACCATATGGAGAAGGTGGCAGTGTGCATAGATCTCATTCTGGTGGAGGTGGGTCCGGACAAGAAAAAGAGACTGGTCCGCTAAAGTATGCTTGTATGGCAAGTGAGTCAGAAGTTCAAATAGGGCCTCCTTGTACAGAGGAGTGTTTTGGAGGGTATAGCGATATACGATCTTCACGACGGAGTTTATCGGACGAGTGTGTGAGGTGCGAAAAAGGCCAATAGGGAGCGAAAGGTATGACTGGTCAAAGAGGGTAATACGATGAACCAAACAGGATGAAATGGAGGGAATGAGAGACTACAATCCCATGAAATAGTCAACAACGGCCAATCCATGAGCCCCGCCCAACTGAAGCATCTATTCTTTATATGTTGTAATTGGACCCTTTGCATCTGTCGATCGTCGCCGGAGGCCAAGATCATCCCAGTCTATGGCATGTATCCGTTGTGGACCATCCTCTGCTCTATGGAACTTCGTCTGCCTTGACCCAGTCCGAGCATTCAAATCTCCAGCTAAAAGAATATATCATATCTGATAATGTCTGAAGAGAATCCATGTAAGATGACTCCTCATCTGATGTGAAAACTGATAAATCTGGTGGAAAATAACAAATGGCCATAAACAGGCTGATCCAAGCTCATCAAACCATGATCCACCCTAATCCAACTCATCAGTATATACCAACTCGACCCAAGGCTCAGATTAAGCTTGAACCTTGATCTATCAATGCTCTCCTCGCCCTTTGATGTGCAGAGCACCAACAAAAACCCTCAACGGCCAGTACTCCCCTCTCTTAAGACTCTCGTGTGTCTTGGTGAGTAGTAAGATATCGTCATCAACACAAAAATCTTTGAAATATCCTGCTGTGCTGAAGAGTGGATATCATTGCAGTTCCATAAACTCAACTGCAATGCTCTAGAAAGAGCCCCCGAACCGCTCCCTAGTCCGGGGACCCTTAATCCCTATTCCTCAAGATTCGGAGGATCAATGTGCTGAGCCTTACCATCCCGATATATTACCCTCTTCCCCAAAACTTTTGCTTCACTAAATGCCTTCTTCCGATCAGCCACCTGCATAGGGTTGAGATCACATCCATGAAAATGGATGTATCTCTAAGCTTGGCTCGTAACCTAAGGGCTGACCGACGTTCTTCTAAATTAGTGAAGCGGACAATGAGTGTAGCGGGGTCCTTCTTGGTTCGCCATGCTCCAAACCCTTGGAGTAGTGAGAAAGCACATTTGAGATAAAATCAATTGTTTTGGTCATTAGTTGGTGTCTTTAATCCCCCAAACCCTAATATTCATAGATTTATATTCTCGCATTTTTTTCCTCGGATATGGTGGCTGAAATAACACTATTGAAGGTGGGTGCACCTACTTTACCATCATCCTTGAAGAGGGAAGCTCATGTTTTAGTCTCTCGATCTTGTCTTCCAACCCTTGGATTTTTGTGGTGGTAGAGATGACTAGCGCTTCTTGTCTATTCATTGCCTCTTCCAAGAAATTAAT
Organism: Diphasiastrum complanatum; assembly: GCA_029204225.1. NCBI lineage: Eukaryota > Viridiplantae > Streptophyta > Lycopodiopsida > Lycopodiales > Lycopodiaceae > Diphasiastrum > Diphasiastrum complanatum. Next base: position 22,055,175 of record CM055101.1, read on the forward strand.
TCGGGCGAGTAGGGCTCCCCTTTCAACATTCATAGATTGAATAGTTGTCTAGAGCTTTCCCATTTCTTGCCGTAGAGAGCTGGATTCTTGCTTGATTTGTTCAATGTAGGATAGGATATTTTGCTTAAACGATCTGGTAGGGGTATACATTTTTGGAAGCAACAAAATAGGAGCCTCAATAGAAGGAGAGGGAGCAATAGGAGAAGGAAGTGGGGGGGGGGGGGGGGGGGGGGGGTCCTACTGCTTCAACAGGCAGTGCACATGCCTGCCACGTTAGCAGGAAACGCCTGCCTAGCGGCAAGAGAGAGAGAGAGAGAGAGAGAGAGAGAGAGAGAGAGAGAGAGAGATTTTGTACTTCATTTGCCAAATTTTATAATGAATTTGCTTTGAAGTATAAAGAATGGAAATGAATGGTGGTTGTCTTATCTTTTTAGGACAATAGTGTTTAAGTACGAGTAGTGTCATGTAAATACAATTTTCATTAATAGAATATAACATGTACAGCTTTATTAGTCCCATACCCTTGTTTTTCAAACTCTACATGTATAATTATGAAGAAACTTAATATGAGTGGCTTCTCAAATTTCTTTTATAAAACATTTTTGATTTTCTTCTAAAGCAACTTTGTTTTGATGAGCCTTATGAAAAATTTCCTTGACTTTAAACTGCCATCAATAGCGAGTAGAGTTTGAACATTGGATCTAGTTAAGTTTTGTACCACTCTATAATAGCCATGGGAAGACATCATGAGATCTTTTGGCGAATGTGGGCCACAAGGATGTTTTTGCTAGGTCACAATGCCCTATCACATCATGTTCTTGGTTATTGTGCGGAGATCAACACAGACGTTTTTGTTTGTTTTCTTGTTTTGTAGCGTCATTACCTACAATTTGTTGTTAACTTAGCTTCAAACTAATAGCATTTGTAGTATCAAAACAATATTTCTAGCCTCATTGTGGTTTATCTTATACCTTTCTATTTTGTACTCGTCAAGTTTGTTTTTAATTTGGTGGTTGATATATGGGTACATGATAGTGAATGGGCTTCAGACTGTCACTATGCAAATGATCCCAATTTTTCTTAAAACGAGTACAATTAGCTATCTATAGTTCAATTCAACAAATAAGTAAATCTAACTAAGCATATCCGACTTATTAATTTCTGCTAGCCCAAGTTAGAGCTGAAGCCCTATTTAGACCATTTTAGTGGCGCCTTTGGGTCTAGGTCTTTAAGATATTTTGAGCCATATAACAACAATTGCATCGTTATTGACTATACACTACATATTTAGTTGATATTCATGACCATAATTTTCCAACACATGACATTATTACATGAATTCCAAAGACTCCTTATGGACATCACATGATTTGGACAATGGTGGACCCGTTTTGAGTAAACAAGCACATTTAATCGATTGTGAAAAATCTTACAGCAATTGGATTAGCACTACTTTTTATTAAGGATATCTTTTCTTTTGTGTGGTTAACCCAAATGATTGTTTCTACTTGAGAATCTAAGTTTATTGGTAATTTTTGGAGAGCTCTATTTGATAGTTTTGGTACACCTCTTCATCTTCTCCTCAGATAGATGGGAAATCGATAGGTATTTGACAACACTATTTCAAATCTCTTGAAATCTTATGTTTCTAAATGAAAAGTTGTTATGGGAATAACATCTACCTAACATTAAAGCCCTTTCAAAATTGTTTATGGTAAGGCTCTATCAATACGTACAAAAAGAAAAATCTTTGTTGAGCAATTTTATGAAGACTACACACAACTTCGATGTTGAAGTTTATGAAGCTATCATTAGACCATAAAAAGAAAGAACGGATGTGGCCAATAAGAAACTAAAGAATGTATCCTCCAAAGAAGTGATTGGGTTTTGTTGTAGTAAAGTTTGATATGAAGCAACTCAAGGAAGAAAAACGTAATGTAAGGCAATGCTAGAAAACTTCTCTAAGATATTACAACCCACTTAAGCAATTGAGATAATAAAGGATATGTTTAACAATTAGCTATACCACTACATTGGAAGATGTGATTTACATTCCACATAAGTGTTCTCAAAGCATACTATGAACCAAACTCCAAGTGAATCAGCTTCGGAAGTACATTTTGAAGTTTGATTTCATCCCAAGCATATAAAGTCAAAGTTTTAAAGTTCATCGACTAGCTTCGAGAGTCTAAATGCATCAAAACAAGCCGTATTATATAGATTATTGAATAACTTCGATGTAGTTCTAGCAACAAATATCATCGAAAAACTTCAAATACTCGTGAAATTCGAAATAGTATATTTTTGAAACTAGTCTAAATTCAAAGAGATAATTGTGAAGCCAGTTAAAGATATTACAAGACAATCAGTGAATAACCTAGCAATCAATCCACTATCTTAGATTAGTTACAATCCAACTAAATATAATTGTTAGATGTAAGTTGTTGAGAATAGAAGTGGTGCATTTCTAGGGCTACTTTTTATTGTTTATCAAAAAAAGGATAGTCAAGGCAATGCTTGAAATTTTCTTGTAGATATTATAGCACATATAAGTGACTAAGGCAACAAATGATGTTTATTGACTAGCTTTACAAGTGCATTGGAAGATGGATTAAACAATCCACATAAGTGTACTCGAAGCATACATCAGTGGACCAACTCCATGTGAACCAACTTTTTAAAAACACCACATATTTGGAAAAGAATGGAAATACATGAAAATGGAACAATAACTACCTTTTGAAATTCAAGGGATATCCAACCATGGATGGAAAGTGAATGAATGACTAGAATTTTAAGGAAGAAGAATGTTGATGAAGATGCCTTCGAGTTGACAACGATTGATTCAGCACATGAGGAAGATTTGATGAGTTATGACCCTCAAACCAGTTGACTCTATTCTTTTTATTAAATTGTAGACCTTGAACCAGTACGTTCTGTTTTTTTTTCATTAATGAGTTTGTTTTTCCTTATTGTCTAGATCATAATTTGGTACAAATCGGTGGGTCTAGTGGCCAATGTATATGGTCAAGGGTCCCGTTTGTTGAGAAAAGCGCTAAGATGGAAAAACACTTTTGAGAATGTGAACCAATCAAAGTCCACCATCTTGTGGCCGTTGCTCTCTCCTTTCTTGGATGAATACATTTCTTTCTGACATATTGATTTTATAATAGACTCCCCAACAAAATGACTCATATAGTTGCGGTTTTCATGCTCTATATATTATTCAGGATCATCTTGATGTTTCGAAGGTGATTTTCTCAATTTTGATTTTATTAAGAGAATATTTTCTCAATTTTGATTTTATTAAGAGAATATCGATTCATTTTGATATACTAGTAAACTAATAAAGATATACCACCATCTCTCCAAAATGGTGGTATCATTCACCACCCTTAGATTTGTGGGACACAACCATTGGCAGTGGTGGTGCGACATTGGCTCATCCCCTTTCTTGGCCATCATGGAATTTTACTGGCAGCCACTACAGAGAATAGTGACTAATTGTGGGTTTCTCTTGTTTTTGTTGTTGCAAATAATGGGTTTATCTTTTGGCCATCATACATTTTTTGGAATCTCGTAGGAAGCTACTACTACGTTGTTGATCTCTGTACCTCTCGCTACTCAAGTTTCTCCACGTATAGGCCCTTCATACTAGTTCAACAGAAAGCTACCTTGGAATCCTTTGCCACCTCCTACATCCAAGTACTCCATTGGTTTTTTCTTTTCCAAGCTTCAACATCAAAATTAGGGCAAGGAAAGTTAAATCTTTGTCTGTTGATGTTTAGACGACTAAAAGCCCTGCTCCTTACAACATTGGCCTATTAAATTTGAAATCAGCTGCTTGGTTTTTGGACTTCGCCCGGACCTTCGCCGCACCGACTCCACCAACTACTCGCTGTCACCAGTTTGTACCTGCTATGGTTCTTCCACTTACAGGTAGTGCAGGAATTGGACGCAGGGCGCATCAGTAACACATAAATCTGGAGGGAGACTGCGTTGTACAGATTTCAAAATCGTCGAGTCTATTGTTGCTTTGTTGGTAAAGAGGATGGTCCCAAAGCTCGCGTTCAAGTTAGATTCTTGCTGGATGAGAACTTAATTTGCTACTGGGCTTCTTCGATTCGCCAAAAACGCGGAAACTTGCATTGCGTGCAGTTGGCTTTGTAGTTTTCAGTCGCGCAGTTGCCTCCAATTGATGAGTAGAAGGCGTGGAACAATCTACTGGGAATACATTGAATGACTACCAATTGCGAGATGGAAGATCTCATTAAGGTTTTGCTGTCATTTGCAACTATTCATTGCACAGCTCAAGCTGCTCAAGGAGTGGCCGTAGCCATATCAAAGGCTCACGTAAAGTATCTTCAGCTTTACTCTGGACTCTGGAGTCCATTGTCAAGCACCGCTTGATAATTGTTCATGACAAGCTTTTCTACGTTGCGCCAATTCTTCATAAGTCAATCAATTAAGCACCACTGAGCTGGCTTACTTGACAAGGCAACTTGTCAACGCTCTATTATCGCTGCGATTCCCTCATTGGAATGATAAGATTTCTAGCAAGGCCGGGCCCGGGGCTCCCATCTTAGCCCCTATTCTTCTCTCTCTCTCTCTCTCTCTCTCTCTCTCTCTCTCTCTCCAAGCTTGTTTAAGATGACGTCATTTTAACTCATGATGGTAAATTGTGAGTACCAGGGTGATAAAGTTCTTATAGTTGTGAAATTTCCATTCACGAAATTTTTCAAAACACACATGATTTATGAATCACTGGTGATGTTCATGTATGAATATTGCATAGTGGCACATGGTACCGCCATTATGGTACCACGGTACTTTTTTTTTAAAGATTTAGTGGGCAATATGGGTATCAGCTTGAAGCTCTTGACGAGAGCAATGCATTTATGCAGGTTGCCGGTGCTTTCAGCTACAAATTGTGTTAGACAACTAAATAATGCACCTCTCAGTTTAGTAGTCACTAGTTAACCGTGAGCTCAGATCTGTAAGGCCCCCGTTATGAGAAGAAGCCATTACTGAGCACGGTTGTTAGTATAGGGTCTACTGTGAGACCATGATGGTTATGAGATGGCTAGATTACAGTTTCTATATAGCAGCAAGTCTTGGGGGGTTCGGGGATTTGGGGGGCAGAGCCCCCCAACGGCGGGGTCCGGGGGCTGCCGGTAGACCCCGGCCCCGACAGTACAACCTCTTCATGATTTGGGGTTTGACTCCCTGAGCGAAAACACACTTTTTGGTGTTTTGCATCCCCTTGGTCCTTTGGCTGTTCGCTCTCGTCAAAACCGGCAACCTGTATAAATACACTGCTCTCATCAACAGCTTCAAGCTGATACCCATATAGCCCACTTGATTTTATTTTTTTTTTTAAATTAAAAAAAATATTATATATTATGGTACCGCGGATCAGCCTGGTACCGCTGGATCTATGGAATATTGATATTAAAAATTGACGATGCAAAGCTGATTTTATAACAGAACCTAGCTTGTCAGAAATGATAGTTCGAAAATGAGAATCGTCAATCACCTAGTTAAAAGTGTCATTAAGCATATGTTAAGACTTATGCTAATTAATGCAGGGCCCACTTGCATTGTCCTGCAAGGAAATGAATAATCCCAAAAGCCGAACAAAAATTTGGAGAGTCCTCAAATCAATACAGAAGAGAATGATTTTGTCCTTCAAGAAAAGCTAATGATTAGGACAGGAATTTCTCACGTTTGGTAGTAGCATTTTTTCTCCTGTGGCATCATTCTTGAAGAGCATTTGATGGTGACATCTTTCTTGAAGAGCATTTGATAGTGACGATTGCATTGAGAATATCATTGCATAGTGAGCACCTATCTCCTACATTTCTGTAATCGTTTAGTGAGGCTCTGCAACACAGATCCTTTGCATCATTGATCACTTGTTTGAGATCGCCGATTTTATTTTGAGTGGTACAAATTCCTCGAACTTTGTTTTAATTGGCATTGCCCACTGTTGTGTTGTCAATAAATATACTTACCAACTTTTGATGCCCACTTTTGACATTTGGACACCATTAATGGAGAATGGCTAATTGAAGAAGAAAAGGTCATATTGTTGTGTTCACCTCGAAGGGGAAGCCACCTTACTGCGGGAAGAATGAAGCATTAAACCCACGTCCAAAAATGTTATCTACCCCGAAGTCAGAAGGATTTATTGTTTTGATGGGACCGATTTCACCGACTCAATGGTGAATCCATCTCAGATCATATGAGCTGCTTTTATATTCCTATGAAATGACAAATCTTGGTGGTTGATTTACATGCAACACGTGTTGGCTTCAGACATGTCAGCGTATAGAGGCATTACTTATTCATTACCATGAGCATTAAACTTAGAAAAGAGCTCAATAAGTGAAAGATTTTGCTTCTATCTTGTGTATAGTTGCAATTGGTATCAAAGCGGTGGATTTTCAGGATTTTATGAAGAATTACCTACCATATGTCCATGTGCATCAATCTTTTGCTATCTGTAGTTTCAGCGTCCATTTTCTAGGGTCCTTGGATGGTACTGCCCTATTTTTAACCTCGATTGATAGCTAGTGTTGATTTTGGAAGCCTGATTCTGCTATTTGGATTGCCAGAATCACATAATCGGTACCTGGTGGTGGACTGCTGATCTCTATGACCTCCTAGCCTGGTTGTGGCCTCTTTCTAGCCTATTTTACATCCTCTTTCATAAAAACCAGCACTACAAAAATCTCATTTTTCACTTGTTTCTTGCTAAGTTTTGATAATTCATTGCCTCTGAATGGCTAGTCGTTTTCTAGAAGTAGGTCGTTGTATATCTAGGCCACGAGGCCACAATATTCGGTAAAAATTCCCTTCCAATATTTTTTGAGGAGGATGAACCCTAATTGCTGATTTTTTAAGAGGAGCCTATATAAAGTTTAGAATCTTTTGTAGAACGTCAATTCCAGCAAGTTCTTTGGGAAACCTTGAGTATTCAAGCTATGTTAGTGTTTTTGTGCCTCAATTTTACTTTCATCAAGCAAATAGGTCAAGTTTGCTGATTTTTGCAAGTTCTTGGCCAGTCTATGCATAGCATGCTTTAGAAGGACTTCAGAAATGGTTGGGAGATGAGCAATTGAGAAGATATATTTGATAGTTTAAGAGCCCAGCCACATGCCAAAGTTAAAAATCATGACCCAAAAAAGCTAAAAGAGATGGTTCCCATGACTGACAAGGCAGAAAAGAAAATTTCACATTCCAAAAGTGGGCATAAGATGCGGCTGAATCAAGAGCAAAAATCTAACAAAACTAATCGCAAGGATAAATAGTTCAAGAAGATTTTCCAGCTGAGGGACAAAAAGTACCTAAGCACACATTGAACAAAGCAATGTATGCAAGAGCGTAAGTACTTCGAGTGTGGGAAGAAACGACCTCCATTATATGAATGTAAGTAAAGGAAAGCACTATTGCCAAAACACGTAAGCAAATTGTTGGACCTCAGGCAAATTATCTTCAAGCTACATGGTTGATCTATAATGTGGAATGCCTTCAAAATGATGGCTTTGCTCAAAGTTTCAAGCTTGCTGCAAATCAACCATGTGTTTTCTTTTTTTATGATGGTACTACCCATAATCTCATCTCTCCTCAAGTGCCTAATGCATTGCAACTTGGCACTAAAGGGCATCTTCTGAAATTTAAGGACCTCTTTTATTAAGAAAAATTACTTGGATTGAAATCAAAAGTCCAATTAGGGTTCTCAAACCTATCTATCCAAATTGAATTATTTTTTAGCACGCCTACACGGTGTTGATGTCATCACATGTATGAAATAAAACAAATATGCCTGACTACTAAACAAACGAGATTCAATTCACTCATTAGGGCAACTAATCAACTATTCAAGAGGGAATAAGGTGTCATACCATAGTTGTCTGTTTGGAGGCTATAGTGCATCATTTTGATTGAAATCAGTTGCTAAGATTGGTCGTAGGGTTACTAGGGAGAGAGTGATTACATGTTCCAACTTCCCAAGCTTGTGTAGGGGGGCGGAGTTGGATCTCTTGGAGGGAGACACCGTAGTGCACGTAGGTGGCGTTGCTTGTTTTGCAATGCTACCTTTTGTAGCATGGTGACTAGGATCGGAGCACATTTGCTTGGTTTGACCAGGCTAGATGGGCAACGAACCATGGGCATTGCCCCATGTGTGGCAGTTCATACACCTGAGTGAGAGTGCCTACTGAGCACAGATATGGAGGAGCAGCAATGACTGGGCCTAGGGTACAGATTGGTGGGCAGCTAGGTTCTATTGGCACATGATCAGGGGTTGCTAGCAGTAGTGGCGCAGGGCCATCATGGCCTAGTTCATCAGCAACAGGCCCATCACGGCCTCCATCAACAATAGCAGGGCGCCATCACGGCCTAGTCCATCAATAGCAGGGCCATCACAAACTTCATCTGCAGAGTCCATCCCATCACGACCACCATCAGCAACAGCAACAAGGCCATCATCTACAGGAGAGGCTTTCCATCGGGGAGTTAGTTGGGGGAAGGCCTATTGAGGGTAGTGGCCCAAGTTCAACAGAGGCGGCAATTCCTATGGTGGCTATGGGAAGTGTTGGGGAGAGACGACAGGATGGAGCACGCGCATGCCCTAGAGTTAGGCCACGACCACATGCACCTACACAGGACATGGTGGGCAGATATCGACAGACCACAGTGCCTGCAGGCTGTTGGCAACGGACACACCATGAGGCAGCCACTAGACTTACACGCTAGTTTATTTACAGTGGATACCTTTCATTGCCTTGGCCAACATGTTACAACATGTTCCGTGATCTATCATGGTATAGGAAAGCATTATAATGAATATCATTGGCAAAGTTGGTCCGAAATACCATATATATGGCCCATAAATGCCAAAAAGTAGTATGAACATTGTGTAAGTAACTATGCAAGACCAATGCTACTACACCAAGAAGAAGATCAACGTGTAGACCACGATGCTATATCAGTGGAAAAAAGAGCAATAGTGCATGAGAACGAATAATGACATATAAAAGCATCATCATGAATGTGATCGCATAGATGGATATCCTAGGGTAACCTAATAACGACAATCCCCAAAACCCATCTTATAGGCCAAGCTGGTCGTCTAAAGAGTATATCATAAAGCACACGAGATACAGGGAACCTCCAACTAAATAGATCCCAAGCTATCCACAAGGACCATGGATGCCTGACATTAACAACAACAAATATCTCAAAAGATAAAGTCCATGGAGACCATACCTCTCTCTACCATAGGCTCCAATTGCCAAATAAAAAGCCATGGCTCAAGCAAACATGACACCCTTGTTCATCACAAGTGTAGACCTTGCAATACAAAAGGACCCATAGGAGTATGATGTTGCATAAGCAGTTTTGGCAGAATGAGTAAAACACTATCATATATCATGAAAACAATTACAATTGTAGAGACATCATACGAAAGTCAAATCCAAAAAAGCCAAAGATCATCATCGAAGAATGCATCATGGCTAGAGGGTGTCATAGTAAAAGAATTGAACAATTGTGGATGTGTTATGGATGTGTTATGAGATGTAAAGTCTAGTAAGTATAATGACAATGGCCCCATAGCAATTCGTAGGAAGTTCCAATGTTTCAGTGGATCATGTTCTGGACAGCGGAACGCTGTCCGGATCACTTTTTTTTTAATTAATTTTTTTCATAAAAGTTAAAAAAGAAACCGCTAAATGGCCTAAAAAAACGTTAATAGTAGCAGAAAAAAATTTACATACTGTCCAAACAATTTCAAATCTGTTTTTTTGAAAAAAAATATTTAGTGTGGGAAACCCTAATGGGATTTCCTGGATTGCGTTCCGGAACGGGACGTGCAATATTGGTATGAACCAAGCATGCACTAGAGACAAACAAATGTTCCCAACAATTTGTCAGAACCCAAGTTGTCTAAAACCATTGGTGGAAAATGATGTAGATGCATCCCAAGCGAGAAATCAAAAATACCATACAACAACAATAGAAAGGTGCTCCATAAGCAGATAATAGATAGTTGCTAGAATGGCACTATTCTTGATCATGTGAACGAATGCTAGCACCCAACAATTTGTAAGGACCAAAATTATCTAACGCCGTTAGTAGAAAATGGTGTAGATGCACCCCAAGCAAGAAATCAAATACCATACAACACCAATAGAGAGGTGCACTGCAAATGGATTACAGATAGTAGGTAAAATAGCAATAGTCTTGATCAGGTGCAAACAATGCCCTGACTAGAAATATAGTGAACTGGTTGCTGCTATAAGAGTGGCCACAACACTAGTATATATTGACCAATAAGGAAGTATGCCAGCAGAATATACCCCCTTTGAACAAATTTTTTATTTTCCCATAACTTTTCAAAGAGAAACTCCAATCAATTATCAATGTGTCGTTTAGGGTGCATAGTTACACTGCATTTTGGACATAGCATTCCAAAACGTGAAGAGAACAGTCACTCTGGAACGGTACGGGCTTCCTAGAGCATTCCAAATCAGAACGCTCTTCAAAAAGCGATGTTTCTTTTGGGGGTCTCTATGATGCAAAATAGCCTTCTCTAGCAGGCAAAAGCAGGTCATTCTATTAGATGAGTCCCTCCCTATCGGTGCTGACCAGAAAAGAGAGGTTTTTTTCTTCCAGTTTCTGCTACCAAGAAGCAAATTGATATTGTCGACAAGCAAGGAGGGAAACTCATTAAAACACTACTTGACTTTACGACATCAGGAGAATCGCAGCTTCTAATCAAAAGCAAAAAGATTATCGTTAATGGCCACCATCCCAATGGCAAACTACATCTTGTGGTGAGTTTTTTGGCATATAAGCGCAAACTTTTTAAAAAGATGAAAACATACTCGAAAGGCTCATTTCATGCTCAGTTGCGCCTTCAAGATTATCAATACAATATAGACCCGTTTAAGATGTTTGATGCGAACGTATAATCAACTCCACCCAAAAAAATGCGCTATATTCAAAGCAAAGTTCCAGGTGCCGTGGTGCGGCACCTGGTATGGCACGGGTGCCGTGGGTGCCGTACAGGTGCCCACAGCACCTGTTTTTTTTTTTTTAAATTTGTTTTAGTCATTTTTAGTGGAAAAAATTAAAAAAAAACCAGGTGCCGTACAACCACCTGCTGGTACGGCACCTGGACCCCACGGCACCTGTGCCGTGGGGGGTACTTTGATTTAAAGATATACTTTGATGCCAAAGTATAATCAAATCCACCCACGAAAATATACATGCATCACTATAGGTGGTTTAGAGGTTCAAAATGAGGTTAAATTGTACAAGGACAATATATTAAATACTGATAGCCTGTAGGCACCTGTTATAACGAAAGTTACCCCTTTAAAGCCCAACAAATAATGTTGAACTAGTTTCAACATGTAACTAGAAACTGATTGAGAGACCATAGCAATGAGAAATCATTAGTATTGTTGATAGAGAAATGAAATTTGCAATCAGAGTGACAGGTAATGGTTGTGGCAGTTAAACAGATTTTGGGTTGCACAGTTCTAAGTACACAACTAAATTCTGGAAAAAATTCAAAGCACAATAACACAATCTCTGGCGTTCTATTCTTGAGGTAAAAACCTTTCGAGACTTCGATAGCTTGTTTTCAGACTCTGCTTTAGCTCGCATTTGCCTGCGCCTGAGAATTCCATGATACTGCTTTGCATTGACGTAAAGAATTTCTTCTTGAAGCATTTCAGATGGCAAGGGGATTGGAGCTTGCTGTATTCCAGGCATCTGTGGATAAATTTGAAGTTACAAAATCTACTCTTCCAAGAGTATTGATGAGCTTAGGAGAGACAACTTGGTCAAATGTAGTACTGTCCACCAGGAAAGGGCACTCTTTCCTATGTAATTCATCCTCACATAATAAAACACAAAAGATCATATAAAACACATCATAACCTTTATCCTATGTCAAAGATCATAGCCTCAGTACAGATGTTTACCTTCCGATGCACAATTCTTATTTGAAAGTTAATTAAACCATAAAAGAGATAACTCACAGCAGCTCACTATTCAAAGCTCCAGACAACTGAACTTCATCTAGAGCCATAAGACACACACTTGCTTTTGATCTCAAAACCAGTTTTTGACTTGGAAAATGACAAACATTGTTTCATAGTATCTATCAAAACTTAAAGATCTATACACTTTCCTAGCACTACAAATAAAAAACCTGTACAAAGATGTCTATATGATACTCTGACAAACAGCTCCATGTAAAAACTTCAATATTGCTTACCATATTTTGACCCCCATAAGATGCAAGAAAACTTGAAATATGAGAATCTGTGTAGAAACTGTTCATTTTTACCTGCAAACACAAGAAGAAAGGATGCTATTATCTCGAATGTCTCATCATGCAGGGTTGATCCAAAACAATAACAACTGGTAATGAGCAAATCATAGATCTAAGCATCAATATTTTACTTTCTAGTAAGCTCCTTGTTTATGTGGATATATCTACTACAGCTCTCTCAATTCCATCTGGATGCTAGCCCTTTGTAGAAAACTGTGGTCCGCATTTTCAATTTAAAGAGGGGTGAAGGGCTGGGTGTGATCAATACCTCAGAACGACCAAGCTCAAGATTAGTGTGAGGTAAAAGGTATTCCCCAGGAGGCAGAACATTTGGAGGAATCTGCAACTTTTGTTTATCCTCAGATTTTGCCATGTGGTAGCCTGCAGGTAAGCCATGACAAACAAAAATTGATGCTGCCTTTCAAACAGCCTATGTCTCTGGTCATAAATTCCAGAGATTTCAACAAGTTTACCTCATGGGGACATAAATGCTTTTGAAGAGATGCCAAAGGAAAGTTTCACAAGATACACCCGGCTAGAAATTCATAATAAGAGGAAGAAGCATGCTAAATGACCGAGAGCAGCTCCATGGAACAAAATAAAGGAAATGTCGAGCATGATCATTTGAAGTTACGGACCTAAGCAGATGTTATATACCTGAAACAAAGAAAAGATGAGTTCTTGATGTCACCACAGGAAAACTAGTTCAAAAGAAAGAAAGAAGCGAGTAATTGATTATTCCAAAGACACTGAGATAACTAAATCGTAACCAAGAGCCGCAGTCCCAAGTTACATCAACATTCATGGCGATCCCAAGTTAGGGACAAGCGAAACTGGTTTTTTGGACCTGGAACCTTGCCTAGGATGTTGAGTTCCCAGAGGAAAATGGACCAATTGTATGGCAAGCATTTATATGGGCAATCAGCTTGAACTCTATTTAACACTTACCAGCCTGGTATGAAAGAGGGGTGGTTCATTGCCTCATCTCACTCTCCAAGGATTAAAAGATGGTTGGCAAGAGAAAGGGCTAGTAGGCAAAGTGAGTCAGTCACCACTAGTGTGAAACAACCTTCAAAAACCTCAAGGATTTTCAATCTTTTAAAAACAATTGTTGCCCGTCTTTCATGAAATTTGTTAACTTCATTGCTAAAATCAGCTTTATTGAATGCTTCCAAACACTCTCTTGATAAGTCCCAATGTTGAGTTAGCCTAATCCCAATTAATCAACCTGGTCATCAAAATTTGAGTGCTAAATAGAAAGGGAGGATCCTACTTAGTAGGAATGGTCTAGAAATGACATCACTCTTGTTTGGCTCAATTGCTTCAATAATATTTGGCAGTTTCCTTGGCCCAAGTCTAGAGGCTTTGTCTATAAAGTCATTATCCAAGTCGTGGCCTTAGAAAACAAGGGGCCACATCACCCTATTAGAACATGTCCCATGTGTATGTTTGAAGAGGAAATCTTCCTTCACCTTTGTAGACATTACTGCCCGTTGACCTCATTGGTGGACATTACTGCCCGTTGACCTCATTGTACCTTTGTGACCACCGAAATGTCACCTTTTAAACATGCTAGGCATTATGAGCCTTGTGTGGGAACATCAACAAAATGAGTTCATGTTGTTCATATTTTTCTCTCATCGAAAGATATAGATCTGTAGAAATTTGGGTGCATGACAACTCGTTCAGTTCACCAATTCGACCAAGAGCATCCGCAACTTGATTCAAGATGCCTCTTATATAACAGATTTCATGATCGAATTCTTGCATCAACTTGGCCCATCGGACTTTCCTACCCCAAAGATCATGCTGATTACAAAAGTACTTAAGAGGCTGGTGATTTGTATACACTAGAAACTTATTTTGCCACCCAACCAATTTTCTAGTGGAGTTTTTGCCAACATTTTCTTCTTTCCTACATTTCTTCTACTCCATCCGTGTGGATTCATCCTCCATCATGTTTTCTACATTGTTTAGGCAACTCAATTGGCAGCTGTGTTTCGACTCCCATCCATGTTGACATCGCATGTTCTACATCTCTTTTGGAAGCTTGAGTGGGAGCTTCTTTAAGGGCTAAAGCTAGGTTGGAAGTTCGTGGTTTGAATGCCTATTCCTTGATGCTATTTCTATGGTTGGGAGTTTGAAATAGATGACCTCTTTTATGGGAAAAATGATAGAGATGTGCATTTGAGCCTTGAAGATGATGCTTGGGAACTAAATGATCGCATGCGCAATGTTCGACAAGGATGTGTCAAGGATAGAATTATTGCTATGAGCACAATGAAGTTGCAAAGCACAAGAACCAAACTCTTGTTGAATGTGCTAGATGCTGAAAGCACGTACGTGCCTTGAGCAACTATCTTTGGAGTGAACAATTCAAACGGCAATATACCTTCAAAATCGATCACTAACTAAAGCTTTACAAGGTATGATTCCTAAGAAGGCTTAGAGTGGTCATAAAGACATGTGTTGCTCGTCTAAGAATTTTTAAATGTACTGCTTATGTGTATATTTCTAATGAGACAAGGCATGATCCAAAAATCATGAGGAATTTTTATTGAATATTTTCTAACCTCCGAAGAGTATAAATTGCTTTATCTCAACACTCAAAAGATCATTACTAATCAATGATGATGAAGTGAAAAGGGTTGATTTGTCTCAAGGAGGTTGATCAAGTGATCAGGTAGTAATATGTGATTGAGAAGATGATACAAATGGTGAGTTTACTCATCCTACTGATGTTGAAAACCAGCCTGCTAGTAATGAGAGAATATCTACTCCACTATCATCTAATATTGATTTCTTATGATGTTTTTAGATCGGTGGAATTTGCTTACATGAAAAAACGTCCAAAGTGATATTTTGATGTTGTTGAAAAGAACGAATGTTTGAAACAACTTGAATCAAATAATCAACTAGGGTATCAAAACAAAGACAATCGGTAAACTGTGAACTTACATTAATGACTATTGTGCTTAATCATAATGAACCTCCTAGCTATCTTCTACGTTGTGTTTCTCGTTCACCTGATGTATTATCATTACTTTGGAATTTTGATGATACTTTCCTAGGCGTATTTGGTTCACTTTCGGGGCCAGGCAACTTTGACACTTGTGAAGGTCAATTTTCTAAGTGACAAATTTTTCTTCCTCCTTCCTCAGTTGGTGTTGGCCTAGTATCTACCACTTGCAGTGCTCTAGTTGCTTTTCTAGGAAAATGGACTCTTGTTGCCTCTGCAATAGTTTCCAAGTTTCCACAGGGTAACCAGCCTCTTCTTTGGTGGCTCATGTGGAAATCGGCACTTTGGCTTTTCAACACGCCCCACATAGGCATCTAGTTTGAACAATCTTCCAAACCTTATGCCTCTAGCAATGATCTTGCCATCCCTCTTGATGTTACATGCATTTGTTGTGAACTCCACAAGAAATCCATTGTCAAGCAATTGGCCTACACTAAGCAAGTTCTTAGTGATGCTAGGAATGTAAAGTACACCATCTATCTTGATCTTCCTTGAAGATCCCACGCATTAAGGTATGGATCCTATGCCTTCTACCTTCCAAGCATAATCATTTGCTCGGGTCAAAAGGAAGGTCTAAATCACCAGCATCTCGAGCACACTTGTTCTCGAGTGTCCATCACGAGTGGCAACCGATGCTTGCAGTCCTCAACAGGCATCACAAAATCAACGAGGTCATCGCAAACTCACTTTTATCCCTGCTTGCCCTACTAGATAATTACTTCCACCGCTTGTCCAGCCTTTTATGCCTCCCTTTGAGTCTTTGGTGGCAAATCAACGATTGGTTTTTTAGAAGACTCTCATGGCGCATCATCACTCTTATTCCTTCACTCTACTTATCAATGATTACCATGTGATGCTATTCGAGCTCGTTTTCTTTCATGTGCTCGTCCAAGTGCAAGGGCTTGGTTGGTTGCACGTCCAATTCTTCCACTCATGTGACTCACCTCAAACTTGTTAATCACTGCCCTTTGTACCAGATTGGAACTTCCACATCCGCCTAAGTGTTCGTGTGGGCATGTGTTGGATTCCCTGGGTACTCATCTTATGTGGTGCCCCTCAAGTGGAGATCGTATAGTTTAACATGATTCCATTCGTGATGTTCTTGTTGCTATTGCTCATGATAGTGGTTTTCATGTTGTTCGAGAGCAATCATCTCGTGGACATGTTGACCTTGTTCTTTTACGTGAGGAAATTCGAACTCTTAGAGATGTTATTGTTGATCCCTCTCAACAAGACCTTCGACATTCTTCCACCATGCTTGTTGCATCTCACGCAACTTAAGAGAAAGAGCAAGATTACAATGAATGTGCATCTTTCCTCCACCTTGCAAGAGGCGGCTACATCTCACGCGGCTCTATGCATTTGGGAAAAGGTTCATTTCCTTTGCATTGGAAACATATGTCTTCACAATAAATTTAATGATTTTTTGTCCTTATGTGCGGAGCTTGTTGTAAAACGCCAAGGATGTTATGTTACCATTCGTCGCTCAATTTGTAGGAGTAGTTGCTTCAAAGCTTCTTGCATTACCTAAAATTTAGTGACACTATTCTAGGTAGTGACTTAATATCAAGCAATAGGTTTTGAGAAATTATTTTTACATCTATGCTTTCTTAAGCTTTTTAGCTTAATTACTCTTTGCCATTCATCATTATCATTCTATGTACTTCCATCTTTTTGTACATTGACGGGTTTTCCCATTCTTCGATAATAAAAGTAGGAGATTTATCTTACAAAGAAGCATTTATACATAAACCTTGAAAAAAAGGCAATGCAAGAAGAATACAAACCTGTCTTCAAGAGTACCTCTTGGAATCTTGTGAATCTTCTTCCAAATAAAAGAAACGCCAATTCAGATTAAGTGGGTTGATAAGCTTTATAAATTTGATGGTTCCCCTCACAAAATACAAAGCATGACTTATTGCCAAAAATGATATTCACGAAAAAAGGTATTGATTATGAAGAGTCCTTTGTTCTATTTATTGAGATGAGCACTATTTGTTGTGTATTGGCTATAACTTCGTTTTTTGATTGGCATATTGCTCCAATTGATGTAAAAAGTGCATTTCTAAATGAAATTTTAGAATAGCAAGTCTCAAACTCAAATATTTGTTGTTAAAAGCAAAGAGCATCTCAACTATAAACTCAAGAAAGCATTTTATGAGTTAAAGCAATCTCAAGAGCTTTGTACTCTCATATTAACGATATCTCTTTAAGATTTGATTTCTTGAGTAGTGAATGTGACACTATTCTTTTTATCATGCATTGAAGTTTGGCATAAACATGATACTTTATTCCTTTACTCCAACAAAGTATGTCAACGAACTTATGGAAAAGTTTAATACGCTTGATTGTAAGTCAACTACTACACCTCATAGATGCAATGGAACTCTACATTTGTGTTCCAAAATGCTTGCATATTTTGGGAACCCGGAACCAAAAAAAATAAAAGATTCATTTTGTTGGAAAAACATTTTGTTAGTAATGGTAAAGATGGTTAGAAACATCATAATCAAAAGTGCCTTGTCAAAGTTTTAAACTAAGTACATTGGCATTTGAAAAGATTACCTTTTTTTATAGCTAGAGCTGTAATCTCTAAAAAAATGTCTCATCTCAATATGTCACCAAAAGTGCATCTCATCATGCTTTTCCTTGACATATGTGTGGATTAGCTTGAATCAAGAATCACTAAGAGGACCAATATGTAGTCCTTCCACATCACTAAGCAAAATGAGAAGTTCACCAAGTAAAGGCCTTAATCCAATCTCAAATCTCACATGCTCACGAATTAGTAAAGATTTCCTTAGGCACTTAAGATTATTCTTACTATAGTATAACTCTCTCTCTTTTTAAATTTCCATAAGAAAAAGTTGAACAAAAAAATTCAAGAAAAAGTTAAAAAACAAAAACAAAAAAAAAATTGCATTCAAGAAACCCTAACCCTAAAATCCAAAACAAGTTTCAAATCACGGATTGCAATTATGCTATACACCTATAGAAGCCAATCTAAAGCTTACTAGCAATGAGAAATAATTAATCATTTTTATTATGAGAAAAGTGAATATTCATCTTCTTTCTCATGATATAAAAACATAATTCGTTGTGAATAATTGTTATGTTGATGATGGCTAGCATAGGAAGATAAAATTTCTGATGTAGTAATATCTATTCCATTAGACACAACAATTGAATTTGTCATCAACAATGCAATTCTCACCATTGCTTCAAAATTTGGCATTTACAAAACTTTTAATAGAATAAATCAAGATCACATATTGCTCTATTGTGTGAGCATGATATTCTTCCTATTTTGCATAAACTAAATGAGCTTCATAATTTTATTCCTCATTTGGAACTCACTTCAATAAAAAAAACCCTTCCCTCGTTATTCAACAAGATCGTTCCTGTCTGTCATTATCATGGAACCCCTAGATTTTGCTCTTCAATTTCCTTCCAAGAATGGGACACATTGTATAGTTCCTACTCCAAACCTGTACTAGTAAGTTTTTGCAAACAATACTACCCTCTTCACCTAGGGCTCAAGACCCTAGAGCTACTACCATCTAAATTAGCTAAAGTCCTGAATGATCTAAAACCAAGACCCTTTTCATACATACTTCAAAGATTTGACGGAACCATTTCTTTGAGATGATGGCCTACAATATCAAAAGACTGACCAAATCTTTGTTGGTTAGTCTTTTGATAGACCATGTCTTCCTTGACAAAAACACTTGGTGGTCCAAAGTTCTAACCATTAATAGCAAGCCACTCTCTCAACCCTAATTTAGCCACCTCTCTAACAATCAAACAGCCAATCACTCTCTTACGTGTTTATATATATATATATATATATCATAGATCTTGCGGTACCAGGATCCGCGGATCCCGGTACCGCGGATCCATATTGATCCGCGGTACCATAATATATAATTTTTTTTCAATATTTTTTTAATTTAAAAATAAAATAAAATAAAATCAAGTGGGCAATATGGGTATCAGCTTGAAGCTGTTGACGAGAGCAGTGCATTTATACAGGTTGCCGGTTCTGACGAGAGCGAACAGCCAAAGGACCAAGGGGATGCAAAACACCAAAAAGTGTGTTTTCGCTCAGGGAGTCAAATCCCAAATCATGAAGAGGTCGTACCGTCGGGGCCGGGGTCTACCGGCAGCCCCCGGACCCCACCGTTGGGGGGCTCTGCCCCCCGAACCCCCCAAGACTTGCTGCTATATAGAAACTATAATCTAGCCATCTCATAACCATCATGGTCTCACAGTAGACCCTATACTAACAACCGTGCTCAGTAATGGCTTCTTCTCATAACGGGGGCCTTACAGATCTGAGCTCACGGTTAACTAGTGACTACTAAACTGAGAGGTGCATTATTTACTTGTCTAACACAATTTGTAGCTGAAAGCACCGGCAACCTGCATAAATGCACTGCTCTCGTCAAGAGCTTCAAGCTGATACCCATATTGTCCACTAAATTTTTTTTAAAAAAAAATTAATTTAAAAAAAAAATTAAAAAATGGTGCCGCCCTGGTACCGCGGATTTTTGGGCGGCACCATAATGGCGGTACCACGTGCCACTATGATATATATATATATATATATATATATATATATATATATATATATATGTATGTATGTATCATAGTGGCATGTGGTCCCCGCGGTACCATAATGGTGGTACCGCCATTATGGTGCCGCCCAAAAATCCACGGTACCAGGGCGGCACCATTTTTTAATTTTTTTTTTTAAATTAATTTTTTATTTTTAAAAAAATTTAGTGGACAATATGGGTATCAGCTTGAAGCTCTTGACGAGAGCAGTGCATTTATGCAGGTTGCCGGTGCTTTCAGCTACAAATTGTGTTAGACAAGTAAATAATGCACCTCTCAGTTTAGTAGTCACTAGTTAACCGTGAGCTCAGATCTGTAAGGCCCCCGTTATGAGAAGAAGCCATTACTGAGCACGGTTGTTAGTATAGGGTCTACTGTGAGACCATGATGGTTATGAGATGGCTAGATTACAATTTCTATATAGCAGCAAGTCTTGGGGGGTTCGGGGGTTTGGGGGGCAGAGCCCCCGAACGGTGGGGTCCGGGGGCTGCCGGTAGACCCCGGCCCCGACGATACGACCTCTTCATGATTTGGGGTTTGACTCCCTGAGCGAAAACACACTTTTTGGTGTTTTGCATCCCCTTAGTCCTTTGGCTGTTCGCTCTCGTCAGAATCGGCAACCTGTATAAATGCACTGCTCTTGTCAACAGCTTCAAGCTGATACCCATATTGCCCACTTGATTTTATTTTATTTTATTTTTAAATTAAAAAAATATTTTAAAAAAAATATTATATATTATGGTACCGCGGATCAATATGAATCCGCGGTACCAGTATGGATCCGCGGATCCTGGTACCGCTGGATCTATGGTATGTATATATATATATGTGTGTGTGTGTGTGTGTGTGTGTGTGTATATATATATATATATATATATATATATATATATGTACGTATGTATATATATATATATATGTATGTATATCTATATATTTATGTATATGTGTGTGTGTGTGTGTATATATATATAACTATTTGTGCACGTGGTAAAGGTTTAACCAAGTGGTGAGTTGGCATGGCCTTCCTTTCCTCCAAAGGTCGTGAGTTCAACAATTCGTCGTTGCACAACATACAAGAGGAGGAAGAAAATTGAAAAGCTTGCACAAATTTACTCACAAAATGGTAAGGCCCTTAGAAGAAGAAACTTCTGCCTACTTAATTTTTAATTGCACATTGTCAATTTAGTGACAAGCTTGGAGATCCTAACCGATTCACCCTTTCATTTTGGGTTTGTATTGTAGTGACCACCGTTTGATAACAAAAACATAATATTGCTCTAGCATCTTTCCAAAATGAATGGGACATGTGGATTGCTTGAAATTAGCTTATTTCCTTAGTTGATATATGTTTGATGTCTCATGCTTGTAGAACTCTTCACTATTGGGCCTCCTCTTTTATACATCCTAGTGTATATTTCATTTTTAAGTGTAGGTTGCATAGTCTGTTTTTTCTTTAAAAAAATCATATTAAGATGAGTCAAATAGCAAAGTTGCACCCAAAAATAGCAACTAAAAAAGTGTACAATATTATGTTTTCTTGATCCAAATGTAGAGAGCTATTAGTGTTTTCCTAATGTAACGTAGAGAATTATTGATGTTTTTAAAATTTGCACGCATTCTACTCTATGATCTTTATCCGTGAAAACTTGCAACATGAGATTCTTGAGTTGAGTGAAATACACGAACATTTGATTAAGTTCTTGAATGACATGTTTACAATAAAAAAATGAGCAATCAATCATTCACTTTTTGGCAAACTAACAAAAGGTTGATGATTATTCAATAAATTCATTATGCAAAGCATATCTTAGAAGAAACATTTGTTACTTGAAATCTTGTGATTCATAATTATTAAGCAATCAGATATGAAATCTTAAAGTGGTTATTTCAAGCTTTATCTTCAAGCTTTTAGTTATGATATTTAGTTTTCTATGAATAGGGAACCCACGAAAGGGCTTAGTCTGATGAGTAAAGCTTTATCTACATAATGAATGTGTGAAGCATTAATAATGTCAAAAAATGCGACAAAACAATTCACATTATTAATTAGACACCTGAAAAGTTCACTTATGCATAAGATAATGAAATTAACAAGCATTTCTATTTAAAGTTTTATATAATCGAATATGTAATATGTAGATAAGAAAAAAACATGAGTGGGAAAAGAGGAGAGAGAGAGAGAGAGAGATTATAATATGTTTGAAATAATTCACACAAGTATCAGACATCATCAATGTACACGTACCTTTGGACTAAGTTGATATCATCGATTTGAATGAGATTAAGCATATTCATGTATCTATTTAATTCTATTGACATTATGAACATTTGCTTATCTTATCCCTAATACACAAAATGTTGATCAATTTTCTTTCAAGATAATACAATGGATATCTGTTTATATAGTTGATTCTATCGATTCAATTGATAGTATGAATTCTTGGATATTTTACAGCATAGTTCCTTCGAGGAGGCATCTTCAAAGTTGGATTTCTAAGTATTACATTCCAAGTGTACAATTTTGTTACACATTCTGCATTAAAGATTCATCTTTGTTGGGAGTTACAAACAACACGAGAAGTCATAAAAGGAAGAAATTTCTACTATGTACTTAGAGATGTTTGTGTAGGCTAAGATTGATGTATTTATTTATGTGCACCCAAATATACTCGCAGATATATACTAACTATCTTTAGGCTCTATATTTTTATGTTATAGGCATCATGCTGCCAATCTATTGTCTATATCACACTCATCTTGTCTTTGTCACACTCCAGACTAATTCGAATTAGTCACGAACTTAGTTTGGATCTAGGTAAGCCCAGTCATATTATGTGACACATGGAGTTGGAAATCAAAATTTATCACGGTTGGGATATAGCCAATGTTCATACTAAAGCAAAATCATGAACTCAACAAGTAGAGTGGACACCTAAGTGGGATTTAGTTATAATGATCTGTTGCAAGTAGCCACACTTGTCATAGGTGTTGAATTGCAAGCAATAATTTTTCACAAAGTCATGCACGGTCCAAAGATGAGTGCCAAATTGTTGTATATTCAATCAATCCTTTGAAAGTATAATCATTTTGTTTGATGGTTTTTTTTAGCACAAAGCAAACAATGAAGTTTCTGTTTAGCTCAATTTCTACAAGCAGCAATTCATAGCTTCTATTTCTTAGTGTCTATTTTTTGGCCTTGCTTTGCGAAGGCAATATTATGTGTTCAAGATGGTCAATGTAGTCTGTCGAAAAGTCAACGTTAAAGGAGATGCCTAAAACTTTAAATGTTGGCTATAGTAGATGATAGGTACTTTAAGTCTTGGTCATACATGCAAGTAATAATTCATGCAAAGCAAGGGGAATTATGAGGCCAAATAACAAAATATGAGTATTAATATATTTTGTTCATGAATTTCAAGATACTATTTGCTATTTTTTTGTGATTATGACAGATCTAATGATTGCATGCCAGTTATGTAGTATCTTGGACCGAGACTACATTTTGGCCAAAATTTGATGATTTTGGCTGATACAGTCATAGACGATCAAGACGCAATTATGACATTGCTTTCAAGCCTGACCTCTACACATGAGAATTGAGTGATGATCATCACGACACACTCAAATTTAACTCTTACCAGAGTTATCACTATGTTGCTGCAAGAAGATAATCGAATAAGTCAAGACACTTCGTTGTAAACAAGTTCAATAGATTGTTGGTACTGTATGTCTCAAAATTTCAAAAATCAGTATATTTTTGAGGATTTTTGGGCATGAATAACTCTTTTTACAGAACCCGAAGTCTATAGCTCTAAATACAAATTGAAAGGTAGGTTTGATTACCTCTAAGCCCTGATATACATGTTTTTTTGCTTGGAGGCAACAATAACCAAACTTTCCTTGGTAGGCGCCCTTCTAGAAATCAAGTTTGATCTAAGCTTTCAAACCTTTGCTACAGTGAGTTAGAGTTGTTGTGAGGATGAAATTTCACGTGTGGGTACAGTGTATGTAAAAAGCGATTTTTTCACTTTAGTTAGGCAGTTTACATAAGAAAGTCAATTTTTTCATAAATCGCTACACGTGGATTTTGTTGCACGCCAAATGTTTTTTAAATCATTTTCGATTTGGATTGATAACAATGAAACTGAGAGTTCGATGAAGAAAATCAATTTCCACAGTTCCAATCCATATCGAACAAAGTTTGAAGATCCCAGTGATAGATTTTTTAAGAACCGAAATTGTTTCAAATTTTATTTAATTATATCGGTAGTGATTAAATGAAATTGGTTTAAAAAAGTGAATGGCCTTATTGAGATGTACTCAGGCGGTTTACGAAGCCATAGTTATTTTCACTTACATTTGACAATTTTGGGATCTATCAACTAATTAAAGCAATTTATTATTTTAGGTGATCAATAATGGCTGAAAATAATGCAAGTCTAGAAAGAACAGTTCCCATCCGACAACCTATCTCCAAATTTGCCAATAATTGAGTGTGGCTCTCAACAAGATGAACAATCGAAACAATTTGCGGAACAAGCAGATGGAAATTCTGCTAAATCAAGTCAAGACCTTATCTCGCCAAACATGAGTGTTCAACCAAAACCATATTCAGGGGAGAAGAAAGAAAAGAAGCCTGAGGTGGAAAATGACTAGCTGACAAAATGGAACAGTTACTTCAATCTACACGGAATTCCTAAAGAAAAGAATATTCTAAGTGTTGT
This sequence comes from Diphasiastrum complanatum, assembly GCA_029204225.1. NCBI lineage: Eukaryota > Viridiplantae > Streptophyta > Lycopodiopsida > Lycopodiales > Lycopodiaceae > Diphasiastrum > Diphasiastrum complanatum. The sequence goes on from CM055101.1 coordinate 22,079,887, forward strand.
TCTGTTTTTCCGTGGTAAGACCTCAGCGTGGTGATGTGATCTACAACCAAAATCCGCTACGTGGAAAAAATTCATGGAAACTTTTAGAAAATCGCTTGCGATTATAGATGATCTCCAAGAATTTATGAATTTATGGAAAAGCATTCCATTATTCGATTCTAAATTGGCTCTCTGGCAGCAGGTTTGCCAACAGGTTATCAAAATGAACACAGGTGAAATGTGTTTCAATCTTTTGATGATGGCCTAATTCCACAATGGTTGTATGCAGGAAGCAATTTCAAGCTAATCCATCCACATCTAGATTTTAAAATACTTAAAATTGTGAGAAAACTTAGATAAAATACTTTGACAAGCTTGATCAAATGGTATCAAAAGGTAAGCAAAAGAAACAGATGTTTCGGAAGAAGGCCAAGAAAGTGAACCTTTGCTTTATTTGCAATAAGCCTAGAATCTAAAATTGAAAATTGACATGATTAATTGTGAGTGGAATGTTCCTTTAGTACTACTCTTTTGCCAAATAATTTATTTCGTTCGAAAGACCATAGTTGTCATAAACCGCAGTTCGAACCTCGAATCCCAGATCGAATCATTTGCAGCCAGTTCAAACCGAAAAAAATGATTGTTTGTTGATTACTAGTTTTAAAATTTTATAGGGATATGAATTTTGAGTATTTGTGTTTGAATTTTATTCCTTTTGGTTTGCAAATGATTCATGAAGTTGGACTGCGGCATTTTTCATAATACATCATTCAGATTTGTTCAATTGCACAAGTTCTTGTTTACAGCTCAAATTGCTCAATGCACAAATATGTAGACAGATGAATGCACAATAGTTACTAATAGTGCACAGTAAAAGATCAAGAGTCAGTATTTTGGTGGACAATGGTTCAACTCATAATTTCATTAATTCTCGTCTTGTGTAAAGACGGCCTGAAAAAAGAAGCCAAAAATCATAGATATAAAGTATGTCTAGCTTCAGAAGCAGAGTTAAAGACTTGGGAACTCCCAATTTTGATTCAACACTCTAAAAAATTAGTTGATTTTCTTGTTTTAGACTTAGCACGCACAAATTTAATTTTAGACTATAAGTGGTTATTTAATAAATTTATTGATATTGATTTTGAGAAGCATATGCTCTCCTTTTGGGAGGAAAATAAAAGAGTTACATTTTTTGGAGATATATGTGCATCCCACTAATGATTTCAACACCTAATGTAATGGAAATTTTTCATTCGTAGTATGAAGCTTATTCTTTATTTGCTATGTCCAGTTCGGATTTCTCCTAAATGCATCTAAATAGTTGTGAATTTTCTAAAATTCTTCACTCGGTGGAATTATATGAGGAGCAAATTGAAAAGAATAAGATCATAAGCGAGTTTTGTGATGTGTTTCCAATTGAATTACCTCATGCTTTACCACCTTTTAGGTCAGTAGATGAGTTAATTCCCTATCTCTACACAATCATACCGGTTTTCTCAAAAGGAAGAGGTAGAGATTACTAATCAAATTGATAAATATCTTAAGATGGGACAAATAAGACCCAATAAATCACCTTAGGGTGCTCATGTTCCTCTGAAAAGGAAGAAAGATGGAAACTTTCGAATGTGTGTGAATTACAAAAGATTAACAATAAATACCCATTCAACATTGCCTAGGATGGATGTTCTAGTAGATCGATTAGGTGGAGCTAAATACTTCACAAAAACCTGTCTCTTAAATGGATATCATCATAGTAGAATTCATCCAAGTAATGTGCAGAAGACTGGTTTTTGGACGAGATTTGGACATTATGAGTTCTTAGTGCTTCCTTTTGGATTAACAAATGCACCTGCCAGTGCTCGAGAAAATCGGCAAACTATAGGAATGGAACTGGCAAGTTTTCTCAAAAACCAACATCATAAAATGTTTGACGATTTTTGATACAAGCATATATACCTTTTTACAAGTAAAAGCCTTCAAAAAACTGAGAAGTTCTATAAAAGGCAATTTTTTGAAGATAACTCAAAAGAGGTTTCCCGAGCGTTGGCACCTGCGACATTTAAACATATGATGAAAGATATATTTTGTCCAATATCTAGTCAATTCGGATGGGTCGGTGGAAGTAGTCCCATCTGGCTTCCCAGATCTGCAAGATCTCGTCCCTCCTGCAACAGATACATTACAATCATCAGTGCATCGTAGCATAAAAGAAACGCAACAAACTTGCGTGAGAAATAACAAACAAGACACTAAAGAGTCACAGTTGTCCTCGCCCAAGGCCGACATCTAAATCGCCTCACTTATGCAATCCATGAACTCGTAAATGAGATCAAGAGTGCACCCCTCACGGTCTACTAGGCGCAACACATAGAAAATGGGTCAAAGGACCCCCACAAGCTCCTCTGCCCGTGTCTAGAACTCATCTCTAAACACAGTGGCCTAAAAATGTGTCGCATCTGCTTTGATGCCTCTGAAGTCCAGAAAGGCCTCGCTAGAAATCATCCATCGCATTGGGTCCTTTACTGCCAGCAATCACTCTAGAACCAAGTAGTAAGCAAAGCGGTGGGTGTTAGCTTCATCAGGTCCAGTGGCGAGTAGGTGCGGAATAGGGCCAACACGCACTTCTTCCTAGTGATGAAGTTGACCATGCGCATAGCCTGAGAAGTGATCTGCAACACAGACATCCAGTAGAAAGTTTAGATAATCGTTGAGATGGGTTTAGCAACATAGAACAAGCATCAAGGAAGATAGTAAAGCAAATGGGAAAAAACTATACATGTCTAATCCATGGAAGCACACACAAGTCGGTCTCCACAGTGTGCAGCACACGGTGTCCACACAATGGTGGGGGGCTCCCTCATCAAAATCTCTCCCATCTGCTTACAGTTCGTGGCATTGTTTGTGACAACTTGAACCACGTGCTCCACCCCAATGTCAGCAATCACATCTCTCACAACCTCCCATATGAAGTCGGTTGTGATGGTTGCACCACCTTTAGTGGCATCTACGACATGCAGGAAGACAGTGCCAAGCAAGCAAGAAACCAAGATATTGATCACGGAATGCCAACGAATGTCAGTCCATCCATTACTCAATATCGTGTATCCATACCTGCCACAAAACACCCATCAGCCACATGCAAAAAGTACGCTACTGGCAAAATGGAACACATGCAAAGAGTTTCAGGAGACAAAGTACTTACGTCTGCCATGCTGAGCAAATGGAACTCAGCTCTCGTGTGATGGTCTCCTCCTCCTGACGAAGCATCCTGTCTCGTAGTGCCTCTCGCCTGGGAGGCCTCCATGAAGCATCCACTACTGCAATCTACGATGTACTAGGCCCTGCCTGTGAGCCTGCAACTGCCCCTACTACCAGTCCCTGTCCAAAACTTTGTGTTGGTCTCACTGGCTGGGTGGATGTACGTACCATCACGTCCATACATATCCATCACCGTTTGTACCTCCTCATCAAGAATCTTGGGGCAAGAAGATATGCCCAATGTCCGCCCATTTGGCGCTCTGAAATGTAGTAAGTGAGCCCTAATCCTAGTGAGTGATCCTGTGAAGAGCCCACCGCAATGCAAGCATCTCCATCTGCAAACACTTGTGCCATGGTGTGTAGCCACATCCCCCTCTATAAGATCAACCTCGGCCCAAAGGCCTCAGCCTTGGACCGACATCGTGTCAACACGAGATCAGACCTGCAAAAGAAATTAACAAGCAAATGTTCAATTCAAAAAAATATACTACATTGAATTGCTCCCAACAATTCTGACAAGCATCACTTTAAAACCTTCGGATTTTCTCTTTAACAACAGTACCAGGCTAAAATTCCAATGAATAGAATTCAAAACATCACATAAGTAAAGTTATCAGAGCATACATCACAGTCATTCTGAAGATCATATCAGAGCAAGTGCCAAAAAACACATGGGATTAGGGCGTAAGATTGAATGATTCCACTACGAGCGATAACAGGCGAATGTTGTTAGCATGGGAGTCAATTTAGGCATGGGAAGATGCAGTGTAGCCCTAAACCATGCCTTAATCAAATGCTTACACAACACTCCACATTTAGGCCCTAAAACACATGGAATTCTCTGGGCCCTCACAAGGTTATCAATTACACTTTTGGCCTAGTTTGGAATGATGAGGCGTAACTAATAAACTCGTACATTGGAGTGCTAAATATTCGCGTCAAGGATTATTCCGACTCCTCTGAACCGGACATGGTAGTAACATTCTTTCGAATTACTTTTGTCCTCAAAAGTGAAACTTAGGAAATTCTTCTTCATGCTTTCAACTCTTTCCCACAAATCATCATCCTCAATGTGTCCTTTCCATCAGATTAAGCACTCAGAGATATAACGATCTCTCCACTATTTATCTATGGTTCCAAGTACTCTTTTCGATTCCAAAGATACACTAAGCAATAAATTTTTCAAATGGGTAAGATCTTCATTAGATCCAACTATATCACCTTCATTTAAACTTAATTCTAATCGGCTTGTATGAAGCATTGGATGAGCAATAGACTTGTCTTGAAGATCAAGCTCGTAAGCTAAAGATCCACTCTTCTTTATAATCTGAAATGGTCCACAATATATGGTAGATGACTTATAATGCTTTTCGGTATGCATAATCTTAAAATCTTTTGGAATTCTAAGATATAGCCAGTCATCATCTTTAAAATCTCTAGGAGATCTCTTAAGATCAGCACAGTGCATAGGTCTATCACGAGCTCTACAAATACTATCACGTGCTAATTGCAATATTTCTTGCATATCATGTAGAAAATCAAAAACTTTCTAGATCTTAACAGATTGAGTTTCCACATTAACCATAAATCTAGGTTGAAAACCGTACATAAGTATAAACGGACTATAACCTATAACATACATTGGATCTCATGATCATATTCTTGCATAAGCTCAACCCATCGAGCTTTACAACCTCTAAGATTGTGCTGATTATAGAAGAGGCGTTGCAACTTTTTTATAATCGTCTATAAATCTTTGAAAGAAATTGTAAAACTGAAAGAAGATTTAATTTCTAATTGTTTTCGATATTGGCCACTTGATCATTGCCTTGGTCTTATCTTCGTCTGTCTTCAAACCTTTTGGGATGATCTTATGACCAAAATATACCCGTTCATGCTTAATTCACAGTTGGACCCTTTTAGCAAAAAGTTCTTCTCTACTAAAAATCCGCAAGACAATCTTGATATGATTCACATGCTCCTTAAAATTTCTACTATAGATGAGGATGTCATCTATGAATCTAAAACAAAATAACCTACTTGAGCACTAAAGTGCCATCATTTGTCAGTTTCTTTCATAGCAACAACCTCTTAGACAAAGTTTTGCTCTCCTATAAACTTCTCCATAACAGTCATGGCATTTTGTGACACGTGCATACCGTTGCATAGATTTTTCTTTCCCTAAAATTGTATTTTCTCAAAATTATTATCCTCTTGAGGTCTACTCTCAATTTCTAATGAGCAAACATGCCATTTTCACAATTGAAAATCCTTTATTTCAATCTTGTCAATAGAGCTCAAGTCCACTACACTTCAGGTGCTTGCCATTCTCTTGGATTTGAGAACGTACAAGTCAACACCCCATGAATGGGCCCATAACCGAATGAAAACTTAGATTTAAGAAATTCAATTACAAGTTTTTTTGTGTCTTTTTTTCCCAATGCACGAACAATCATCTACAAGTTGGAAAAAAAACACTACAAAAAAATAGAAACATTTACCATAACAAGAAACCCCTGAACGACAAAATCATTCACCAAGAAAGCTCGTGGAACGAAGCTCCTCGATGATGGAGAAAATGAGACAATCCTCTTTTCATTATGAACTTTTTGAACACAAATGATTCACAAATCACAAATAGTATTAATCACAAAATTGTTTTCGATAAAAACTTGAGAATTTTGGTTCCATGGTCCATATGACATGGCACATCCAAAGCTCTACATTGAATCCACGTATGGACTTAATTGCAAGTAGATCATTTTTCAAATATTTGCAAAGAACACAAGTTTAAATGAGGATAATCTCACAAATTTTCCTCTCAAAACTTCAATCTGAAACATAATTCAAAATGAAAGAAGCAAAATTTCAACATCAAATAGATTACATGAGAGGTACGGGGGGATGACCCACACATGCCTTCATTGCAACCTCCTGCAAGTGTAATGTATTTGAACTTACGGTTTTGAGTATTGAAAGGCGTTATCATGAACATTTATGAATTTGTGTAATCTGCATTTAGCCAAGGTAGAACTATTTATGGCATCCCTTATAAAGAATCATCTTTGTTTCCTAATGTTACGAGTCTGTAACTCAAACCCTAGAGGATCAATAGGTGTAAGAGACCACAGTCAGGGGTGTGTTCAGATAACACACCCAATAACGCGAGACAGCATAAATGGTATGCGTAGGCAATGGGCCCAGTATTGGTCCAGAGCTTAGTGTTAAGGCCTAAATTCAGCATAGGGCCCAATAGTGGATAAGGTCCTAAGTTATGTACTGCATACAGTAGTTAGGTTAAGAATGTGATTCAGATATAATGTACTAACTACTAAGCATGCCTTCACAAATTATGCTATGGTTTTGCAAAGAGATAAAACATTGCACATAATCCCTTCACGTAAACATCTGAAAATTAATACCGCATTCCTCGTACCTCTTATGAGATGTTCCCTCATTCTTGACCATTATTCAAAGACTCAAATCTCAAGTCCTCCAAACTCATAGATACGCTATTAAGGTGTTCAAGGGGCTAGGCTTGTCACCATAAAATAAAAGGAAAACATTAACCAAGTGGAAAGAAGAAGCTAACGAAATTAGAAAACGTAAAGGAAGAGCGCAAACAATACAGCATAGCATACAACTCTTCCAAAACGTGCGAGACAATATAGTGAATAAAAAGACCACATGGAAACATACCAGGTTCGTTTGTTGCAGCATGCATTGTTTTCAGCAGATAGAAGGTGTTTACTGCTTTCAAAAGTGCTAGTCAAGGGCTTTGATGAGATACCACTGAAGAGGAAGTGCTCGGTTATTTAACTCTTTGATGTTATAGTACCTTCAGAAAAGATTACCTGCAAACAACAATTTCTGGTGAAACCAACTTTGGTTCTACGTCTGAGTTGCAACATTCGATGACAGTCTATTGTGCTTCAATTTTGAAAATAAATTGCCAATTTAGTTTATGACGTGAATGTCTAGCTTGTATTGCCAATTCAGTTTATGACGTTGTTTGTATGGCTGCTTTTCGCTTGGCATGTCTGTTCTTAAGTGGCTTAAAAATTCTGTATAGTGAGAAAGATCATATTGCGGCACATAATTTGAGAACTGATAACAGCACAATCCCTCTCAAAAAAAGGCCGAATTGCACTTCATTAACTTTCTCTTGGTCACCAGTTGACTAGCTAATTTACAGTGAGGCTCGGTAATTATAGAAGATGAAAACCCTTCTAATATTCTTGCACCCAATTTTCTGTTCCACATATATTCTTCCTAATGAAGACAAGATGTAAGAAGCACTTAAAACCCTAGATCGACACAAGCATGTGTGCCTGCTGGGTCCCTCACTCTCTCTCTCTCTCTCTCTCTCTCTCTCTCTCTCTTAAGGACGTACATTGGAAGTATTTTAGACAGGATGAGACCACGGCCATTGTAATCCCCAGGCCCTAATTAACACAACAACAAAAAAGCGACATCTCTAATCGAAAGAAAATCTTGTTAGCAACAGTACAAAAACTATACCAGTGCCTGAACGAGACCCTGGAATAAGACTACATGAGCGACTAAGTCCGTACCTAACGAGGATATTTCCTAATTCTTCCACTCCCAAAGGCAGCTCCAGACATCCCATTCAGTCCTATCTCTTGCATTTCTGAACGGCTACTACTCTGCAGATCTTTCAGCTCGCCTAAAACGCGCACTCAGATGGTTCGCCTCTTCACTCGCTGAGCAGCAGCAAGCCACTCGCTCTTATGTCCAGGAAGGAAGGATCTTCATCTCTCTCTTCCTCTCCCTCTCCCTCTTACGACTATCGGACCGTGGAGTTAAGGGTCGTGAGATTATTAAAAGCCCACTTTATCCTATGCCAACCAAAGATATCCACCTGCTCAAAATCCTCGGCCAATAGGCCATTCTGGCATACCTTGGATGCCACGTGTACCATTGCAATGACACGACAAATAACGAAAAAACACGTCGTGTCCAAAAGGTGGCAGATTAGAAATTCGCGGTTCAAACTAGTTTGTTTGAAGCAACTCGCTGGTAGTTCTTCACTGTAAGTCATAGTTTCAATCAAGAATTGATTGTATACTAGTCATGCGTGAATTCGAAAGGTTGCAGTTTTGACAATTGTGAACAGATTTCGCCTTTGTAAGGTTTGCTGGAGGAGCAGTTCTTTCTTCGTTACTTCGGGTTATTTGCTATAAGATTGCACACCTTGTCTATCTACGCATCTACTTGTTGCTCGTTTTGGACCCTATGGAAAACATAATAGTTGTTGTGGTCCTAGATTTGCATATGTTGCCTACAATACGCAATAGAGACACTTGGAGGCTAGATTTATTATTACAAATATGAGATAAATTAGACTTGTCATGTGCTACACTGACAACATACAAGAAACTTCCTGTTTTTATTAATAAAAGATGGGAAAACCCATCAGAGTACAAAGGAATGCATGTCGAAAGCGTATAGGCCATAAGGCGAATTGAGATATTGTACAAGTATAACAAAGCAATAATCTCGCAGAGTATCTACATAAAGCCTACTGCTTGGTGTAAGTCGCTAGTTAAGACAGTTGGAAGTTTAGGTAGTGCAGGAAGCTGTGAAGCAGCCGTTCCTGCAACTACGGCACGTCGAAGTATTGCAAGTGCCTGAGTGCGTTGTACAATCATCGAAACTCGTTGACGATAATAAGCCGTAATGATAGATAAAGGTGAGGCACCACGACCTTGGAGTTTCGCTGCAAAACCTGCACAAGACGATAGAAAATCATCGAATTTCTTATGTAGGCACCCATATGTTTCCAAAGCAAAAGGGATAAAGCCTTCTCCAGGAGTGCGATGTGAATAATCTCGCTCTTTATCTAGAGCTCCATGAGAAGCAGCGGCACCGTGAGTAGTTGAAGCACGACGAAGGAGGTCAGGCCGCAAAGGATCAGCAACAACAACATCCCCAAGCGTGCGAATCCCCTCGCGCGAAAGAACAAGATCAACTCGACGCTGAGACGACTGTGAATCAGACACAGGCAAGATGTGGGTCTGCTCCCGAACAACATGAAAGCCGCACTCATGAGCAATAGATGCCAATATGTCACAAATGGAATCATGAGTCGCAGTGCGCTCTCCGCCATAAGGGCAACGCATGAGATGAGTGCCAATAGGATCAACAGGATAACCACAAGAACATTTTGTCAAACCTGCCAGCACTGGATGAGGGAGACCCAACCTAACCTGAAGAGCAGTGAGAAACAACTCTGAAGAAAGGTGCAAGTGTGGAACAACAACAAGCCAAGCACCAGCACCCGGGCCTGCACAAGACAAAAGACGAGCCCGAGTCTTATCGAAAGGTGAATCACTGAGAAACTGAGTGAAAGCATGTGAGTGGAAGCGCTCCAAAAGATACTTCTGAAAATGAGCACGTTGATGGCTAAGCAAAGACTCAAAGGGAGGCAAAGAAGCTCGCACAAGTGGAGGAATGAGATCATTGGCCACACGAAGATGTTGTTGGAAAGGAAGAATGCCTATTTCCACATGAGCTACTGAATCGAGAAGAATGGGCTTGTTGTCCTGCTGAAACCGAGAGATAATTGCAAAGGCAACAAGGGCCCAACTTCCCATAAAAGTAGCTGGAGGAATAGAAGCTGTGCAAGAAAGACCAACACCTCCGAACAAAGAGGGAAGAGAGACTTGTCGCTTAACGAACTGACCATTGGGAAAGGATTCTGAACCCATCAAGCGACCCAGAATCTCTGATAAAGTATTATCGAAATCCTGCAGTAAAGCCAAAACATCAAGAGAGGGAGGAACACACCGTAGAATATAACTTGGTCGTTGAGCGAAGCATTGAGTGAGAATCCCTAGAGCAACTTGAGCATTGCCAAGCTTTGGTAGCAAATCAGCGCGACGAAGATGCGTGCCCAAAGTATCTCGCAAAGAGAAAGCTTCAAAATCCGAGAAAACTATAGGAATACCAAGCGCTCTAATCCCATCAAACGGAGTATTGAAACCTGTAGGTAAAGGGAGCTCAGGAAGGAGGCCCTGAGGACACCAAGCAACGCACTTAGAGGGATTGACAGTGAGGCCCAAAGTCGAAAGTTGCTGAGAGAAATGTAGGAAACCCGGAAAGACGTCATTAGCAGGTCCCACAATATGCGTGTCATCAGCAATAGAGGGAAACAAACAAGAAGGAAAGGCAGCAGAAGAAGCACGAAAGTGCGCCAAAGTGCGCCAAGCAAAAAGAACACCACCCAAGGAATCACTCCTCTCTCACGATGTTCCTCTCTCACGGTTTCTCTCTCACAATGTTTTCTCTCTCTCGGATGCTCTCCTTCTTTCTCTCTCTCACTCATCGTGAGAACAGTGAGAACCGTTGAGAGAGAGGAACTGTTCCCACAGTTCTCAACGATTCTCACGGCTCTCAACGGTTCCTCTCATGGTCCTTTAGGCGGGCCTTACAGATCTGAGATCACAGTCCGTTAGGCCACGCATTTCACCGCGAATGAAGGCAACGTTGATCGCATTTCACCGCATTCCCACGATCAATTTTCAACAGCCTTTTGCTCCTTGGCAGTGTTCTCACCATGCCCTGTGCAGATCTTTCAAGTACGATATGTCTATACCAACCTTCAAATACTCCAAACTATACCAGCTTAGCATCTAAATGACACTTGGAGCATGAGCAAATGAGTGCTGATTCAGTTGTTGCATCAGCACATTCTCTCTCACACTCATGGTTCTCCCTATCTCTTGCTCACGGTTCTCACGATGTTTGTTCTCTCTCTCTCGGATGCTCTCCCTCTCTCTCTCTCTCTCTCACTCACCGTGAGAACCGTGAGAACCGTTGAGAGAGAGGAACCGTTCTCACGGTTCTCATGGCTCTCAACGGTTCCTCTCGCACGGTGCTCTCTCTCACGGTTCCAACTCTCACGGTGCTCTCTCTCTCACGATGTTCCTCTCTCACGGTTTCTCTCTCTCTCTCTCTCTCTCTCTCTCTCTCTCTCTCTCTCTCTCTCTCTCTCTCTCTCTCGGATGCTCTCCCTCTCTCTCTCTCTCTCTCACTCGCCGTGAGAACCATTGAGAGAGAGGAACTGCTCCCACGGTTCTCAACAGTTCTCATGGCTCTCTCTTTCACGGCTCCTCTCACTGTTCGAATGGTTCTCGTGATGCTCTCTCTCTCACGGTTCCTCTCACTGTTCTAACGGTTCTCACGGTGCTCTTTCTCTCACGGTTCCTCTCTCGCGGTTCCTCTCACTGTTCTAACGGTTCACACGGTTGACCCCTCCCAAACGACCGCAAAGGAGGTGTTTGCGGCCCCTCCCTTCACGGTGTTTGCGGCCCCTCCACTCACTCACTCACTAGTCGTCGCTGATATGCAAACACACCTTATACCTCAATGTACTCCTTACATGATTAACTATTTCATCATAAGGTGTGTTTGTTGATCGACAGTTGTGATAGCAGGCTCACGGCTCAAGGTTCCGATAACAGGCTCTTCTCCTCACGCTTTTGATAGCATGCAGGTCGCGATCTTCAACAACTCTTGCCAGTTGCGATCCAACGGTTCTCACGAATCTCTCTCTCTCTCTCTCTCTCTCTCTCTCTCACCGCTAAGGACCGCATTTCACCGCACTCACTCACTTACTCACGGTTCTCACGATGCTCAATCTCTCTCGGATGCATAGGGACCGCATTTAGGCCGCATAAAGACCGCCGCGTAAGGACCGTAGCGTAAGGACCACAATTAGGTTGCATAGGGACCACCGCCACCCAGATCAAAAAACCAGCATCCGTCAACGACATGACATACTGAATTTACAAATCATCGACCGCCACCTAGATCGACCGCCATTGCCTGTCAACGACGGGCACTATATATATATATATATATATATATATATTTTGCGTGTGTGTGTGTGTGTGTGCGCGCGCTCGCGCAAAGAGAGAGAGACACGCACACACACACACACACACACATATAACACACATATAGTACACAAATAGTGTAAAAGCGATCGAGCGATCTGAAAGCGGGGAACATAAAAATGGTGAGCGTGTTGTTAACGGTTCTTCTTACTTTGCTGCTGGCCACCATTATCTCTGCATCATTCCTTGTTCCTGCATTCCTCCGTGAGTGAAAGCAACTTTACATTTATATACACACACACACACACACACATTCATTTTCTATAACCAATCTTTTCGGCTTTTATGTATGCTACATCCTAATAGAGTGCACACACACACACATTGAAATTTTTTCCTGCCGCTCAGATTTCAATGGGCGAAGAGCTTGAAGACGTTACTCCTTGCTTATAGTAGGTAGCCCCCTAAGTGTTGTGAAAAGATTTTTGACTTTTGATCAATGATCAATGCTTTTAAGATATTTGCTTAGTTGCTTCTCCTACGGAAGTGATGCCTTGGTGAAATCAAGAAATCAATCGATTCTGGAGCGTCTGAGCACTGCAGGTTTGATGCCTGGCTGCTGGTGTGAACTATGCAAGTCAACCTGGCCATTTTGATAGGTTCCTGGTTATGTTCTTCATTTTCACGGCCATTGTCGGCGGTGCCAATACGCCACTCCCACCTTGACTCTCTCAGCCAGCAACCACTCGCTTGCTGGTTAGGTCTGGGACACTCCCAGTGCATGCCATCCGGTCCCTCCCTATGCCACTCCTGGCTGGCGACTAGAGTGACTAGATCAAACCTGCTGGACTATGAGTCAGGTTCCTCCAATTCTAGGCCTGGCACCATGGCACCTTACTTATGAGTTCTATTGGATTGACAAATTTGAGAGTTATGCACAAGGAAGCTGGCAACAAATGTTAGGACTAGGAGTAGCAGCAGCTTAGGCAAGCAAGTAAAGGTCGAGTTCACTGAATGATGGATTGATGGAATTGCTGATTCGTTACATGTCCTGCTCTTATCACTCAGATTCTCCAAACTTTGGCTGAATTCTGGGGTTGCTTATCAATGTTGAGCTTGCAATATTCTTGCTAGCTGTTTCCCCCTAATCATCTTGTGTGCTTCTTCATGCAGCAAATTGTTTTCATGAATGGTTATGCAGTAAGCTCATACTTGATTCGTTTTCTTAGATTGGCTTAATTGAGGGAAGGTTTACAAACTTACTATCTTTTACATCACAATATTGAAATCAGCACGCTTCTCTCACAACCTTTGATTTGTAGCTTAACCCTAAAGCCCAAGTTTGGATGGAAGTCAGTTTGCATGAAAGGCTATTCACGTAAATGAGTTTCCACATCAGCTTCCTTCATCTTTTCTCAAAAATATACACAATTTCAACAAATTTGATGGACTCTAGCAGCTGTCCATATTCATGTTCAACTAGTTGACCTACAACGTGGACATTACTTCCAATTTGGATGACTATAATTAGAATGGTTTCTGATTTCTTTTTGTAACAATTTTTTTGGCTTGGCACCTTGCATATAAACATTTGGTCGAACATGCTTACGGATTACAACAAAGAGCTAGCGTCTTTTTGGAGAAACATGTGGGATTGATGTTACATAACACGCCTTGTCATACTTCACTGAAACTAAAACTGAGGCTGAGGCTGAGGCTAGGAGAGTGGGGTGCACCATCGCATGCTTATTCTGGTGCGTTCTATACCCCCTAGCCTGCTCCTCCCTTCCACCTATATATGTATGTAGGTGTGGGGGAGGACTCATTAACCTTTGGGCTTCTAAGCAAAAAGGTTGGAGAGGGGTGCACTGGAGGGAAGGAGGGTCCCGTCCTTGACCTTTTGTGCTCTTTGGTGGCGAACATTGGATCTCTATTTAGCTTGACATCAATAAAGTGGAGGTTTAGCGCTTCTTAGTAGGAGGGCATAGGGGGTAGGCCTCAAGTATTCTCTTGCTTGCCAAGTGTACTATTTAATTGCGACCTTTCGCTTCATAGTTCTCTCTAATCTTTTTATTTGTTGGCCGTGCATGTTGATCTTGTGATGTAGGCATAGCGTATATTGATGCTCGTGTTTATAATTGTACACTTGCTATTTCATTGGGTGTAGGATGAGATTCCATGCCAATACGTCCTTGGTTAGTGTCCTGAGCCAACAAGGACACTTTTCTCTCTCTCTCTCTCTCTCATATTCTTGTGCATCAATGTGTTCTTATTGAAGTTTCTAGGTATGTGATGGACCTCTTGAATGGCCACTTATTCAAACCTCATTTTTGGGGATGTTAACTTTGTTGCTTTAAGGTAGAATACAACAGCCAACAAGTTATTTTTTGATGATCATGAAGATTAACTTGAGGAAAGGGTAAGGACATTGCCAATGCACCTACTCAGCCTCTTATAGTTCAGTGTTCTACTTCCTTGATATCGTCTCCTTCACCTAAAGCACCTACAAAGCTTTCTAAGTTCTATCTAAAGATGGTGTTGCTATTGATGATGATCCTAATGAAGGTAGGAAGTTGAGAGAGAGGAAAACACATACCATGCTTCAATTGTATTAGGAATCTTGTTTATGCTACTTGATGTTGTTGGAATGGTCTTGGCAATTGTTCTACTGAAGATCAAGTTGCTAACATCTTTACAAAATGGTTACCAAAGGATAAAATCTACAAGTTCAGAGATATTATGGGAGTCAAAATGAGCAAATTTATCATTAAGGGAGACTAATGGAATATGTAGTCTGTTGGCAAATATCTGGCATGTTCCATGGCAAAGTTCGAGACACATTCCATACCAATGCAATTTGGTCCATTGGAGGCTTCTTGTACATAGTTTGGAGATTGGGTCCTATTTTTAATCTCTCTCTCTAAGAGTTGGCCCTTTCTTCTTGACTCTCTCTCTACACTTGGGGGCCTTTTCAACATGGGGCATATAGCTCTTCACATGTCAGGACCCTTGAGGCACTTCAGTATGTAACTCCCTACAGCTCCTCTCGTGTAACTCCTGTCACCTTTGGCTTTCCAAGTTTCCATGACTCTTAGGTTCTTATGAGTTATCGTAAAGCAACATTTCATAGTCATTCTCCATTGTGGATTGAATTCAGCTATTGGTTTTTAATTAGTTCTCTTGTCTAATTCTATGTGTTATGAAAAGATGCTAGATGAATTCTCAAGTTGGGGTACCTAGCCATCAACTCTTTTCCTCACTTCTCAATCTCATCAAGGAAGGCTTTTTCAAGAAGAGGATGTCATTGATTGCATCTTTGTGAACATTGTAGTAGTGCTAGAACATGTAGAGCATCTTTGTTAGGAACAGCGTAATCACGTAGATGGCAAAGCTAGTTTGATCCACCCAGCCAATGCAATCTTTTATAGAATGCCCCTCCTAGCCCAGCGTGAGTTTGCATGCATGCGGTAGGTGGTAGATACTACTGACACCCACCGTTGCAGCATGGGTTATTGATGCATGAGGGGTCTCGGTACATTATGAAGTACTGCATTTCCGCCTACTATCATGCATGTGTTTGCATGCATCTGCATGGGCACTACTGCATGGTATGCATGCATGCCTCTGACTCAGACTGTCCTCTGCCTCCGGTGGTTAGCTGCACCTAGAAGTACTGTTGGGTCAGTACTCTTATGGTCTCGTAACAATCTCCTTGCCATATTTAGATTGTTATAGGGTAATGTCCTGCAGATCAATAATGAGAAAGTAAAGCATACAAGATTTGACTTTGGCTGACAGCTATAGAGTTGGGTTAACTTTGGTACTACTTTGAACTCTTTTGCTGCGGCGTATGGGAAAATAGCTTAGTTGGTTAGAGTGCTGGTTTGTCATGCCAGAAGTCGTGGGTTCAAATCCCATTTTACTCGGCTCATTAAGGATGATATTCAATACATCAATAAAGAGAAAGTAAACTTATCAAGATTTGTCTATGGCTGAGAACTATGAAGATAGTTTGGCTCTGGTCATACTTTAACCACTGCAATTTTCATTGGAGATTTGTTAAGCATCACCCCTATTTTGATTGTTATAAGATGATGTCTTTTAAGCCAATTATAAGAAAGTAAACTATGCAAGGTTTGTCTATAGATGGGAACCATAGAGATCCGGTCAAAATCTGAACTTTGCAATTTTCATTGCGAATCCTTTAAACATCACTCTTGGTAGCGTTCCTTTGTTAAACAAGTCACATAGTCCAATGTGGTCTTGAACTATAGGACAATTTTGAGTCCTTGAGGAAGGCAATTAGCCTTAGAGATGGATGCAAGTGGCATTGCTATAGGATTAGTGTTTGTTTAGGAGTGTAGGCCGGTTTGTTTGAGAGCAAGAAACATGCTGCTTTCGTAGAGTATCATCGTGTTCATTAGGAAACATGTTTGCATTATAGTGCAAATTTGCAAATGTGTTTGCTACAAACACATTTGCAAACTGGTTGCAAACTTCAATGCTCATGGTAGGAAGCTTTGTGTAAACTATCTTAGAACTTGGAAATTTGAGGCATATTTCGAATCTAGTCCATTGTCTTAAGACTATTTTGAAGTTCTTCATCTTAAGAATTAGAGTTTATTTTGCAAAAGTGTTTACAATATAGGCAAGCAAAGGTCATACATTATAGTACATTTGCAGTAAGAGTAGCTCAAAACAGGAATGAAATGTGCTTGCCTAGAAAACTTATCTACCACAATCAAACAAGTGTTGTGATCATGTTGGGTCCTAGGGAGTCCTAGTGTTAAATTCAAGAAAGTATCTGAGGACATTCCACAGGGCAATAAGCTAGTGCCTACAAAAGCCCAAGCGTCTCAGTGCAAGATTAGTGCAAAGCTACAAGCATGGAGAAGCTGGACAAGTTTCGTCTTTATAGGCCAATCACAATGGGGTTTGAGGTGGGCAAAAGGTTCTTGGAAATCAAAATGGCCACGAACATGAGAATAATGTAACCACCAAGTAGTTTGTGTGGGAGGTCCAGGTTATTGGGAATGCAGAGGGCTCCAGATAATCAAAAGTGTGTGCCAACAAGAGAATAGAGTCCGTGGACAATGGTCATGCGAGGTTTGGTAGAAAGGTAAAAGCTATGATAACTAGAATTGTGCATTTTCACTCTTTCGTTGGGTAATCTTAGCAACAAAAGCAAATTTTTCTACGATAGGATGTAAACATCATATTATTCTCATCTGGACTTATAGGGATAATTGAACCCATTCTCATCTTTCTCAAATGTGAGGATTGCTGTGGCTTCTAATGCTATCAGATTGATCCGTGGGAAAAAGAATGCCTCTGTAGCTTGAAATTGCAGTAGTGGATGGGGATATGATTTGTAGTCTTGGATTTGGTTGTATTCATGAATGAAGGCAAAAGGCGCTGATTATTTAGCACACATTTTTTTTGAACTTGCGAATGCTAGCAGCATATAATTTTAATCAATAGCGGCCATTTTATGGTATGCTTTCCTTGCTGTTTACCTAATATTTAAAAAAAGAACTGCAAATATTTTTGCAATGTCTATTCTTGAGACTTCTCGGATTGCCAATCAAAATGGGAAAACTGACAATAACCCATCAACAGAGAGACCCCTCCATTTGACACACATTTGACAAAAAAATTTGCATTCCAAGACGATCTGTGACAGAAATCCTGGGTCACACAGCTGCAACTATGATATTATTATTATCATATATCTACTATATAAATGTATTTATATACATAACATATTTATGCATATATAAGTCATAAGTATTATTTCTGGTCCCTAATAAAAGACATCAAGAAAATTTTCTTCCCCTCCCCCCAACTGTACGACATGAGAAATTAATTTCCATTACTTTAATGACTTGTGTAGGTTCCAGAAAATCCTCTGATGTAGGTTCCGAAAGATTCTCTGCAGCACAAAATTCCATTAAGGTGATTTTTGTAGAATTTAATGCTCCCTCTCTCCCTCTCTCTCTCTCTCTCTGAGTTATTATCATATTTTGTCATTGGGATTGTACATGCTATTTGGTTCCATAGGCCTCTTGTCTTCGTGGTTGTTTAGAAAGGTAATCTAATCTCTCTCTCTCTCTCTCTCTCTCTCTCTCTCTCACACACACACACACACACACACACACACACACACACACACACACACACACACATATTTATTATGTATTTTGGTTTTATTTGAATTCAACTTTAAGTTTAATCTGTTCATTGCAAGGATAGTTTGTCAAAGTCCTGTTATAATTTTGTTCTTTTTGTCTCTCTCTCTCTCTCTCTCTCTCTCTCTCTCTCTCTCTCTCACACACACACACACACACACACACACACACACACACACACACACACACACATATTTATTATGTATTTTGGTTTTATTTGAATTCAACTTTAAGTTTAATCTGTTCATTGCAAGGATAGTTTTGTCAAAGTCCTGTTATAATTTTGTTCTTTTTTGGACTTGGTCTATCACTCAGTCGTTAATCTGCTTAAACAATGTGCTAAAGACACTCAATAGCTGATCCCTACAAAGTAAACAAATTATAAGCTGCCCAATAAATGTCTCTACTTCCCATTTGTACTATATTGAGAAATGTAAAAGAAAGGCAACAACTCCCTCCAAACATGGTGCACTCCTCTAGAGGCATAATCTACCTTGTGAATGAAAAAAAACCTCTGGTTCCAAAAATAATCATTGCTTTGCAAATGAAATAGTTAGTGGTCCTGCCAATTAGAATGGGTGCTGGGTCGTTAGCCCTAAAAATATTGTATGTGCATGTCACTTATGCTTTATCTGGCACTGTTGGTCCAAATAGTTCAAATGGTACATGCTTGCTTGGAGTAGCTTATTTTCCAGATGTAGTGGTGTTTTCATAGACGACCTAGAGGTGTTTTCCCTTGGAATTTCTAGTCCATTCGTAAACTCCAAAAGACGTTGCATCATCATTCAACAGCTATTTCATGTCATAGGTTTTAGTTCAACTTAGATACTTTGTGGCAGCTACACACTTAGCAATGCACTTTCGTGATCATTGCTAACACATTGACATTTTTTTTTGCGACAACATCAATCATAACGATCTTTCATATGCCCACATATCATGTTTTTTTTGAGCGTTAGGGCACTAGTGCATTACTGGCCCTTTAGTATATATAAGGCTGGGTATTGTAGCCCTAGTTTGGTAACTCTCCAAAAGGTTTTGTTAGGGTCCTCCAAATAATTGTGATAGAGTAGTTGCTATTGACCCCTTAGCCCATGTTTTGGGTAACTTTTGAGTTCTTTGTAGGAGAGTCATTGCCTTGTATGGGATCAGCTATTGACTATATTTCACTATTTTCAGTTGGAGCCTGGAGAATGTTATTTGCATCATCTTTTATGGTCTATTGTTCTTATGTGACGCCATATGCATGATTTATGTTAATGATTTACATCATCTTTTATGTAGCTAGATTTACTCAAGAACACAATACTTGGAGTGATCTAAGTCTCTGGAAATTTTCATCGGAATACATGCTTGAATAAGAGACTTGTTGGAGTGTGGAAATCCTTTTATGTATGGGAGTGCCATGCCAAAAAATAGATATATGGATTTGAGAAAATAAAAAGGTCAAAGTTTAGATCCTTGGTAATGGCCATTCTTTATATGATAATCAAGTTTGGAGTGGGAGTATTTTGTGTGGAAGATGTGATGAAATTGCAAAAGTACGAAAGAGATTTTTTACTACCTACATGGGATTGAAATTAATTACAACTTGGTCCTTTTTTTTTTAACTAGAATGAATTTTCTCTCTTTGGAAGTTGTTGCTACTATGAAGCAATGCAATATTTTGACAAGATATAAAAGATGCAAGAAGCGAGGCTATTGAATATGGCTGATCATGTTTGCAAAAAACTTCAAAAGTTTAATCATGTATGGTGGGCTGGTTTTGATAGATGCGTTTTTCTTTGAAAAATCCAGCAAGATAAGTGGGCCAACAATTGAAGCAAATCAAGAATTTTCTTGGGAAGTAGGTTCACAAAAACGACATGAAATGTGCCGTTGAAAAGGAAGGCGCAATATCACAAGATTGATCAATCCAATGATAGGAGAGCCCATTCACAGGCATATACATCACTATAGAAATTTCTATGCGGAGAAAGCATCCTATTCAAGTTTGCGGGCATAAACCATAATTGGAGATACAAAGTGCATGATGGTGTAAACCAAAATTGGAGTGGTAGCAGCATATTTGTCTTCTTTGTAACAGTGGGGATGTGAAAATGGATCAAAACGATCTCATTTATTCCAACAACCTACAAATAGTCCAAGAGGAGTTTAGAAAGTCTCATTTTGATATCTTCTTCACAAATTTTTCCAAAAGGGTCTAGTTATTTTCTTAAGTTTAATCATAGAAGCTTACAATGAAGTAGAAACGTTTACTCGAGTCTTCTAGCTCTATCAATGATTAAATCTTGCTTCATTTCATTTACATGGGAACATTGACATTGAGGAATAATGTTATTTTGTGATTGATCCCACACATCATTGGTCTCACTGGACATTCATAAAGTTATTGTATTCTATTCTCTCTATTTGTAGTATTGTATGCACCTGTTTATTCGTATGCTTGTGTCTGTTTCCTTGTAGTGAATCGTTTTATTTATATATATGTTTGTTTCCTTTTAGTGAATGTTTGAAGTCGAAGATAAAAATTTCTCGGACTTGTGTTTCGTGTTTTATGGTGTACAGAGAAGCACAACATATACAACATCTGAAGTTGCCAAACACAACTCAATGACGGATTGTTGGATCATAGTCAAAGACAAAGTATGTATGCATGTTTTGGGGGCCACATACCTTTTTCTTAGCATATTGTACATTTCAATATTGCTATCATAAGTGAGACTTGGCTATGAGTTGGACATTCTTTTAAGTAGTTTAACAAGTTTTTTTTGTGTTGTGATCCTCCTTATCACTACTTAGATTGTATAAAAAATTAGTGGTTCCAACATGTTTCTTGTACCTACTAAAATAAGAGTTTTTTATCTTTTTTTTTCCTAGTCTTTGAGAAATGGGCGACTCAAGTATGATAGTTGTTTGTTCTTTCTTCAAAGTTGGAAGATGGAGCAAAAAATCATGTTACAAGCGTTTTTGACCTACGAGATATCAACGGAGATAGAATTTAACCTAGTGTCAGGATAATGTAAGCCTTGTTTATATTCTGATGGACACGCTTTTCATTGTAATTAGTAATTTTTTATCTTCAATAGATTCTACAGTGACGAATGCCACATCAATGGCATCCGAGTTCAGAGAGGTGGGACAGTTGTCCTGTAACATGTCCCGTTTTACCATGCAGTGGCGATACCCACCCAAGAATGAGTGCTCACTATATTATATGCTAGTAGCAATGCCAATATCTCAAGGTGATTTGTGACGTAGACGCCGAGGAAATCTGAACTTCAGAAGCTTGATGACATGTTTGCCTAGCTTGGATGATGAGCAAGAATCCATCTACAAGGGATGCATTCTTGGAAAGTCACAAAGAGAGAAGTTTGATAAAGAAGGGGCTACAAGGGCAAAGCAATGTGGACCAATGAAGGTAATGTCAACTGGTAAGGTCTTCTATTTAACGACCTTCATTGATGATCACTCAAGGAAAACATGGATCTATTAGAGAGAAGTTTGAAGCATTTGGATGTTTCAAAAGCTTCAAAGCATTATGGAGCATGAAATTAAACAACAATTTGCACAAGTTGATAAACCTCAACAAAATGGGGTAGTTGAGCTATGCTGACCCCGTGTCTTACTAAAAACCCAATCCATCATCCAAATATATGACTGAAAGATATCATTCGGGAACTGCTAAAAAGTCGTTGGTATGTTGTCAACCCAAATGGTAGCACCTGAAATATATAATGCCCAACCTTACCTGGAAGTTTAAAGACATATTGTTGATCCGAACATAATGCTACCGACTTCTCAGGTCTATTTTAGAGAAGTAACAAGCACCCCTCAACATATCAATTACTGTCCTAGGAATAAGATATGAATCCTCTCTGTGAAGAATGCATAGATCCTCACACTAGTGGATGGAAGCTCAAAGTGACTGCATAACACACCTCTGATATCCTTTACAATAAATGGTAGCAACAGAACTTATTAAGGAAAGATTGCTATAGCTTTAGAAATATTTCAAAAGGCAGAAAGAAATACCTTCCGAAAGACTTCTTCCCTCTTTTTCCTTGCAAAATAGAATCCTGATTTAAAAAAATTTGCATCAACGTTTGATAAAATGCGTAGCATTGCTATTTATTAGAGTTTTACCAGACCAAGTGTATGTGCAAAGATTGTCCATTTCAATGCAAAGGTGAAGTTTGCCAAGAATGTGCTCATCCATTATAATTGTCTTTGTAGGACCTTTTATCCTAGAGCTGTTACCCTTTAGTCCTTTTAAGTCAAATTTCTGCTATTGAATGGGCCTAAATCACCGCACAAGGTTTTAATGTGTTGATTGTGTAGGTCTATGATGTGACCCCATTTGTTGATGAGCATCCCGGAGGATATACGATATTAAATAATGCTGGAGGTGATTCCACCGTTGGCTTTTATGGGTAAGAAGTTGATTCTGCTAATAGTACTTATTGATTTGCTTTCCAGTAGTAAAGTTTATCAGGCTTTACACTGACGATATTTTTATTTTGCAGGCCTCAGCATGCTTCAAAAGTGTTTGACATGATTGATGAATACTATATCGGTGATTTGAACCTGTAGAATATCATCATTCTTACAAAGTTGGACCACCCGAGGGCTGTGAAGAATTTCCAGTGATTGAAATACAATAATTACTTGGCTTTCATAAAGGAGAATTAGTGTACTTCAAGATCGTTGGTGATTGTTGGAGTTCAGTTTCTCCTTTGAAAAATTGGACAAATCGTCAGCTTTGTCTTTTCTGGATACATGGACATCTTTGTGATCTACGCGAGATCTCTGCCATGAGATTCAGTGAGCACAAGACAGCAAAGAAATTCATTGCCTTCTATTGTAGTTGATAAGGCTGTAGCAGACTTACGATTTACAACTGTAATACCACATGCATCAGCGTTGACACTTTATAAGCAAACTTTTTAGAATGCTAAGATTGTGCTGTGATTTTGGGTTCTGGATGAGTTCCCCACGACTTGTAGGTAAGTTTATGCTTAGATTTGCTAATTGGCAATGCGAATTTTGTGATGACAGAATACGTGGGTGTGAATATCTAGCGGAAAGTTGGTGGGCCTAGCTGTCCTACTTACATGGTAAATGTGGAAATGTGTGCACAAATTTGTATCTCTTCTTGATTCGAGGACAAGATGTCATGCTCTCTCTCTCTCTCTCTCTCTCTCTCTCTCTCTCTCTATGCATGGAGTGTGAGCATTAAGACAAATTGGGCACCCAAGATAAAGAAACAACTTTGCACTAAAAGATGTGTTGAGTGAGGAAAGAGATGTGAAAGGTCAAAGAAAGTGAGCATCATGTCAAGAAAATGTGATCAAACATTTGCACCATCTCAAAAAAATAAGCATTCAATCTACAAACTTTAAGCAAATTCGTTTAATCTAAGTTCTCTTGTAGTTTATCATAGTACGTTAGGCAAGACCCAAGCGTGTTACACATCTTGTTCAAATATATTAGTAAATTGTTTGATTTGACTTGCATGCATGCTTTTTGATAAGGTGATGGTAAGAGGACGTACAAATTTTCAAATGATTCATTCTACTTGACATAAGTTTTTGTTGATTGACATGTATGTTTAAGATTGTCTTGCAAGTAGTCTTGTAGATGGAGCTTTGAAATTGAAGGGAGCACTCTAGCCTAGCTTGGCTAAAGGCATTAATTTTTTTAGGGAGCACTCTAGTCTAGCTTGGCATTAATTTTATGAAGAAAACTATTCATGTAGCTATTGATGGACTTTTGGACCCCCCTTTGATGCAATGTTATGCCAATCTAGTCAGAGTAGGGAGCAGAGCTCGACTTGACAATGATTGTCTCATTGTTGGATCTTTATTTTCGCAACCCTAGATTGATCTCCCTCACCAACTCACAAACATCCCTATAAGGGAAATCGATAGGGTTGCTTTTCTTTCATGGTTGTTTCTTCTATTTTAGAATGCTATCGCAAAGAGCTCACAATGTCATATCTAACCATGACTCTTATCAAAATCAGGATGCGTCTAACTTTTTATTACATGGAGTTAGTCTAAGCTAACCCTATTAACACCCAAGTAGAAACCTAAAGCCTTGGCCAACATCAATCAGAATTAAACATGTAGTACCAACTTTTTTTTTTTGACTTTGAGGCAATCTGAGCAAGTTGGCCTTTTATTTGAAATTTTTTCCATTTGTCAGAAATTTTATCAACAAGGGCCCACACCTAAAATCAAAAAAGGTTTCAATTATTTGATAAGCAATTTAAGAAATATTAAAATTAAGTTCAAAATTTTAGTTTGACAAAAACAATTTAAAAAGAGGGTAACATATATTATGACTAGAGCATTCCATGACGAGCATAGCAAGAAAAATTACATGGCCACTATGGAAAGCAAGTTGAAAAAAATTATGGTATTTTGTAAGCTCTGTGTAGGATTTTTTGAATAAAAAGGTAGGCCTATCTCTTGAGCACAAAGTGCTTTCAGCTCTAGTTGATTTACATCTCCAGCTTTAGAGACTCTCGTACACTCCTAGTGAAAGAACCAGATTCTTTGTATGACGGTCATCTTCATCCGGTAGTTTTGATCAATATTATGGTCCCCCTCCCCCAAGCCAACAATTTTGCTTCTTCCACTGTCAGACCAACAAATGAAATTGCACTAACGGCTCGAAAGGAAGGAATGTGGGGATACTCTTGAGATAATTGTTTTCGGGCTTGTGAATTGTGTATGCCCCCAAGAGCAAAAAAATGATATGAATCTAATACGGAAAAATCAGAATTTGCAACATCGTTGCATTCTGAGGGATCAACCAAAACAACAAACGGGGTAACTATGGCCTGTGTATGTTCTTTAAATTTTATTTTTAGATTATGTACATGTGTTTCATTTGGTTCTCTCACTTCCATTGGCCAATCTCCTGTTATTGGATGTACAGGTGGCCTATCACATTGGTTTATATCCAAAATTAATGTTGTTTCTCTTATTTTTTTTTGTTTTATGGATATCTTCTCTTGATTTTGCTATTTCAAAACTATCTTGTAGGGGGCGGATGGAAGCCCCAAGTAAAGATTAAGAGGCTTCACTTACATTTTTCTTGCTTTCAGCTGAAGGAATGGGTTTGTGGGGATGTGTAGCCATGCTTTTTGGGCGCGACTTGGGTCTAGTTGGAGAGGATTCAAAAATATTATGTGATCTATTTTTTTGGGGGATGAGGGACATCTATCAGATTCAGTGGTTGGCTTTGTGACCTGAGCAGTGGTAGAAGCAGGCTTACGAGGTCCAATAGATACTGATTTAGAACTCCGTAATGAGTAGACCAGATCTTTCCCTAAGCAATAGCAACTAGCACCATTTTAAGCATTGCTTCATGCTCTAGATAGAAACAACAAATAGATTAAAAGTATAATGAACAGTTGAGTAGTCCTATGCTCAGCATAGGACTACTCAATTTACAAAAAGGTTTTTTACTCATAAATTCATAGGAATTTTATATTTGGGTAACCACTATGCTAAGCATAGAACACTTGTTAATGTATATGAGTGAAATCAGGTATTATGATTCCATACCAAATTAACCAGAGCTTTATCAAAATAAGTTTTGATGGCATCATCCTGGCAGAGTCGAATCTTTATAATAGTCTCGTTAAAAATAAAAATAAAAAACTTTAAGCAGTTTTTGTCAAAAATCTCTAAAAATCATAAACAAATTAAGCATTTTTTCAAAAATTTAATTATAAATTCAAAAGATTTATAAGATTATGAAACATAGTAAAAGCACATATTCTTGCTAAAACGTCTCAAAATTTTCACTTTTCACAAACTGAGGCTTGCAACAAGGGAGAAATACGAGTAACGACCTATGCTGAGCATAGGTCAGCACGCAGCATGCGAAGACATCCTATGATGAGCACAGGTGAGACTAGAGGACCCAAGTGACAACCTATGCTGAGCATAGATGAGAAGAGGACCAGAGAGGCAACCTATGCTCAGCATAGGTCGTTAAGTGGTAAGAAGCGAAACATCACGACGACATCCTATGCTGAGTGTCTCTCAGTATCCGAACACATCCTATGCTAAGCATAGATTAGAGGAGAGGACTCGTGCGGCCACCTATGCTGAGAGCATAGACCAGGTGACAAGAAGATGAACACTAGTTAAAACATGAATATTTAGTAGTTGCAATACTTTGTTACCCATGCTAAGCATAGAAAAGAGTTTAAAATGACAGGAATCTTACCGTCAAGAAATGTGTGAACGAGAACATATGCAAACTACTATAGAAACCCGTGACTTTGTCGCATCGAGAGCTCTGAATTCACAAATGAGATGAGTTATGCTTTGACTAGGGTCCTTAAATATGTATTTTTTTCTGGGACCCCCGCCTCACGTCGACCTAGAGCATGCACCAAGACCGAGTTGTCACGACTTGCCTCATCTCATGCCGACCTCAGACATGAGCCAAGACCGAGTTGCCGCGACTCACCTCACCTCACCTCACCTCATGCCGACCTCGGGCATGCGCCGGACTGTGCAGACCTAAAACTAAACCTAAATCTAATCTGGACCTACTCTTAGGTCGACCCCTTAGCATAAGTCTGTAGTTAGAATTTTTTTTAAGGTTACGATGTTAAGTAGTTCTACCTCTTCCATTCCAGTAGTTGTAACTCAATATGTAGCAACAAGTGCATCATCTTCATATGATATTCCCAATGAAAGCTTTTTTATAAAGCCACTCCTTATTTTTAGTATGTTTTTGCAAATGATATGGCATCATCATCATTAACCCATTCATCTTCCAAAATTTCTCATGCAAGTACTTTTCAAGAAATGACACCTGTAACTCAACTTGTGTCAAATATTTCGACCTCGTCCTCCTCTTCAGATACAGGCTCTGCACAATTAAAAAACTGTTCTTTTGAACAAGTTGAATCACTGAGTGATTATTCAAAAGCTTCAATTCACTCGGTTACTGATTCTAGTAAATCAATAGTTCTGCATAAGTCTGTTGATCCACGACGTTCAAGCCTTTCACATGTTCGTAGGAGACCTTCTCAAAGTGATGCGAGGCTTGAGGAGGAGCAACTTCAAGCAACTACACCAAGAAGATTTACAAGAGAAAGATCTGAGCCAAGAAGGTTCACATATGATGAGAAAGGAAGGCAAGTGGAAGGTCAAACTTCCTATCATGCTCTCTTCATATCAGATGAAGAGCTAATTAGCTAGACAGAGAATTGAAGATTGCCAAGCAGCAGAAGAAAAATTTGACACTGAAAAGAAGATGGCACAACAACAGGTTGATCGCCTCGAAGGATACGTCAGCTCCCTGCAGAATGTCCTGACAACTGCACAAGGTCAGGTGGACAAGGTTGTGCAGGATGCAAAGCAACAAGTGCAGCTACTACAAGGTCAACTACAGATGGCGGAGTAGGATCGCACACGTCTCCAAGGTGAATTGGATGCGACCACCCTTGAGCGTGATGCGTATCTTCAGACACAAATCTCAGATCATCCGATAACTCCGACAGAGATCGCATATTTTTTCAAAAAAGTGGAGAGAGAGAGAGAGAGAGAGAGAGAGAGAGAGAGAGAGAGAGAGAGAGAGAGAGAGAGAGAGAGAGAGAGAGAGAGAGAGAGAGAGAGAGAGAGAGAGAGAGAGAGAGAGAGAGAGAGAGAGAGAGAGAGAGAGAGAGAGAGAGAGAGAGAGAGAGAGAGAGAGAGAGAGAGAGAGAGAGAGAGAGAGAGAGAGAGAGAGAGAGAGAGAGAGAGATGGAGCTCTGGAGAAGGGATAATCCGAAAGAGAGAGAGCTTTAGATTGAGCGAGCAAGAGAGAGCGACCCAACAATTTGAGAGAAATGTGGTCCCTATGCGGCCTAAATGCAGTCCGTAAACGATTGTAAGTGACTCTCTTTGTATGTGAACGACATCGTTGCCTTTGCGGAGGGGAGGACTGAAGGGAGGGGCAACCTTGATGGAGAGAGAGAGAGAGAGAGAGAGAGAGAGAGAGAGAGAGAGAGAGAGAGAGAGAGAGAGAGAGAGAGAGAGAGAGAGAGAGAGAGAGAGAGAGAGAGAGAGAGAGAGAGAGAGAGAGAGAGAGAGAGAGAGAGAGAGAACCGTGAGAATTGTGAGGAGGGGCAACCGTGAGAACTGAAGGGAGAAATAATCGTGAGAACCATGAGGGCCGAAGGGAGGGGCAACCGTGAGAACCGTGCTATCGCTAATAGATTTTCTTCCTCTTCCTACAAGAAACAAATACAGCCGAATGAATCGTTACAAAGCAAGTTCAAAAGCAAAAGATCTATCGATAAAATTGGATCAAAACAGAACTAAAAACACACATACTGAAGAAAATTCCTGAGTAAAAAGTGTAATAGAGAGATTAAGAAGGAAGGAAAATTGAAGCCTCTGATTAAGCTCACCATGGCGCTACTTATAGATCTGTGCGAAGCGGATGCAATTGGAGAATAGTCATGAACACGATGAGAGAAGTGTAGA
This sequence comes from Diphasiastrum complanatum, assembly GCA_029204225.1. Classification (NCBI taxonomy): domain Eukaryota; kingdom Viridiplantae; phylum Streptophyta; class Lycopodiopsida; order Lycopodiales; family Lycopodiaceae; genus Diphasiastrum; species Diphasiastrum complanatum. Next base: position 22,108,675 of record CM055101.1, read on the forward strand.
GAAGAATATAAGATGTTGCACCATCGCACCTACCTTTGCTTTGCACAATCCTGGCATTAACAATCGAACCTCGTTTCTGTCAACTCTTTAGCTATAAACCCACCATTGGGAACATATTCTCCCTTTGCAAGCCTCAAGGGCGGATGATGGAATAGTTGCGGATGGAGGAGAAAAAACAATAGCAGTAATTGGCCTGATGGAGAGAGAGAGAGAGAGAGAGAGAGAGAGAGAGAGAGAGAGAGAGAGAGAGAGAGAGAGAGAGAGAGAGAGAGAGAGAGAGAGAGAGAGAGAGAGAGAGAGAGAGAGAGAGAGAGAGAGAGAGAGAGAGAGAGAGAGAGAGAGAGAGAGAGAGAGAGAGAGAGAGAGAGAGAGAGAGAGAGAGAGAGAGAGAGAGAGAGAGAGAGAGAGAGAGAGAGAGAGAGAGAGAGAGAGAGAGAGAGAGAGAGAGATGATACATGGGAGAGAGCCGCGCCTACTTGCTACCACAGTCGCGATCCACACCCCTTCTTCACGATCCAGATTGAGAGAGAGACCATCCCGATCACAGCCATTCCTCGCGACTCGCGATCCAGAGAGACCCGCTATGGTACATGGACTAAGGAGGAGCATGGATGGAGGAAGGAGGGTAATTTGAGTTTTGAATTTGGAGTGGGCTGTGGGCCCTTTAGATGCATGCATGGGGAGGAGGGCCATGCATTCTCCTCCCCATACATGCATCTTGTTTTTTTAGATTTTCAGCTAAAAAAAGCTCATGCACGGGTTAGGGGAGGAGGATGCATGGGTGCACCCATACACATGCGCAAAAGTGTACATAAGTTTAAATATATATATAGATAGATATATGTATCTACATGTATATATATATGTATATACATGTATGTATATATGTATATCCATGTATGTATATATGTATATCCATGTATGCATATATCTATATCTACATACATGTATATACATATATACATATATATATATTTTAGCTCTAGTTAATTCACATCTCCTGCTTTGGAGGCTCTCGTGTATTCTTTGTGAAAGAATCGGATTCTTTGTATGACGTTCATTTTCATCCGATAATCTTGATCAATGTTATGGTCCCAAGCCAATAATTTGGCTTCTTCCACTGTCAGGCCAGCAAATGCAATTGCACTCATAGTTCGAAATGATGGAATATGGGGATAGTCTTGAGATAACTGTTTTCGGGCTTGTAAATTGTGTATGCCCCCAAGAACAAAAAAATGATATGAATCTAATAAAGAAAAATCAACATCGTTGCATTTGTTGGTATCAACCAAAACAACAAAAGGAGTAACTATGGCCTGTGTATGATCTTTGAGTTTTATTTTTTAGCTATGTATATGTGTTTCATTTGGTTCTCTTACTTCCAGTGGCCTGTCTCCTATTATTGGGTCTACAAGTGGCCTATCACACTGATTTATATCTAAAATCAAAGTTGTTTCTTTAATTTCTTTTGTTTTATGAATATCTTCCCTTAATTTAACAAGCTCAGAGCTATCTTGTAAGGGGTGGATGGAGGCACCAGGTAAAGACATCGACGGTTTGGTTGTGACTTTCTTGCTTTCAGCAGATGGAATGGACTTGTGGCGATGTGTAGACATGGTCTTTGGGCGTGACTTGGGTCTAGTGGGAGAGGACTCAGAAATATTATGAGATCTTTCTTTTTCATACATGAATAGAAATATGTTTTATAATTACACACCAAAGTAACTAGCTTTATCAAAATAGGCTTTGATGGCCTCGTCCTGGCAAAGTCGAATCTTTACATAGTCTCGCTTCTTTCAGTGGAATATCTTGAGGTTTACCCGAAATTTCAAAAGAAATCCTTGACAATTCAAAGATTATCGAAGACAATTGAGAATCTACAAAGAAAAAGATTCTTTAGGAAAATTTAAAGCATTACCTTAACGAAAATACCAAAAACTTTAAATAGACAAGCAGTTTTTGTGAAAAATCTCTAAAAATCATAACTAAAAATTCAACACATTTTCTTACTAAAACATCTCAAAAGTTTCACTTCTCTCAGACTAAGCCTTGAAAAACGAGAAAAATACGAGTAACGACCTATGCTGGGCATGGGTTGTGTTCGGGTCCTCAGTAACAACCTATAGGCTCAACATAGGATGTCGGCATGATGTTTCTATTCTTATCACCTATCGACCTATGCTGAGCATAGGTTGCATCTCTAGTCCTCTTCTAACCTCTGCTAAGCATAGGTTAGCAAACAGCATGCGAAGACATCCTATGTTGAGCTTAGGTGGGACTAGAGCACGCGAGTGACGACCTATGCTGAGCATAGGTTAGAAGAGGACCAGAGATGCAACCTACGCTCAACATAGGTCGAAATGTGGTAAGAATAGAAACATTTCGCCAGCATAGGTTATTACTTAGGACCCGAACACTACCTATGCTGAACATAGGTTAGAGGAGAGGACTCGTGCAGCAACCTATGCTGAGCATAGGTCACCCAAGTTTTAAGAAGATGAACACTAGCTAAAACCTGAATATTTAGTAGTGCAATAATTTAGTACCTGCAAACCCCAGATTTCTTAGACTCTCTTTTCCTTCTACCTTTAGTTACCCATGTGACTCCTCCCCGCACCTCGCCTTCTACTAACACTCTTTACCAAACCCATCCATGCACATTGTCCCAGATTTCCCAGACTCTCCTCTTCTTCCGCCTTTAGTTACCCATGTGATTCCTCGCCTTCTACTAAGACTCTTTACCAAACCCATCCATGCACATTGTCCCTGACCCTTGCCCTAACTCTACCCACTGTTCAAACACCCCTTGTCCCCACCTTCTCACTTATTCCTCATGTTTCTTAACCATTCATTTCACTCGCCATTACTACTTCCCCAATCATTCATCCTTTCTCTCCTCCAGTTTCCATACCCATTCTCCCAGTTGTAGCCACTATCCCCATCATCACAACTATCACTTTCAATACACCTCTTCCTCCATTGATCCCTATCTTACCTCCCTCAATGTTCTAGGATGATTAGGCCATGAATTGTTGGTGTAAAGACCACTAGGAAGGCTACTAAGATGAGGACAAGATCAACACACATAGAGACTAGTGGGAGCCAAATCACCCATCCAACTAAGATGTATCCAGACACCCCACCCTCGAGCCATGACAATTGAATACCTGAAGAGAGAAGAGAAACTGGCAACCAACAACCAAAAGCTTAGAATGGAGGAGGGTATGTCCCTACCCATTGTTGCGCAGGCATCCCAAAGGGAGCCGCGAACCACGATTTAGCTTCCCAGCCTTCAACACTTGCCGTCCAAACCCACTTGACATACAAGCAGCCAACTCACCAACGACGATCAGACTTAACCAACTTGAAGTTCCAAAACCAACATTGAGATCCAACTTGGCATCATGCCAGATCGGGGGGGTCCCGATGTGGGTGATTTCCCTCCAAGCAAGCCGCCCGACGTACATCAAACTTAACCAACTCGAAGCTTCGTTACAAACGAGTAACATCCATTCCAAGCAAGCGGTTTGACTTGCATCAGACTTAACCAACTGAAAGCTACATCATGAGCCCTGGAAGCCAACCTGGCGCCACGCCAGACTGGACAGCCATAAACATGTAACTTCCACCCAAGCAAGCCATCCAACTCAACCGACAAGTTAGAGCTCATTCCCCAAGTTAGACTTAACCCATTCACGTTCATGCAAGAAACACTCAGGACCACAAGCCACGACAGATATGGAGAAAACCAGTTCCTGGACCAAATGGTCCCACCGACAACATACTGCTGGCGCCACGGACCAAATGGTCCCGACGGCATACCGCTGGCATCTCGGGATACGCCCCCAGCTATGTGCCAGATCAAAAAGTTTGAAGCGACCTTACAACTGGCGCTTTTACCAAACACTGAAACCCAGAAGGTAGTCAAAGTCAGTTTGAGAAAAATCTCACTTTATTGATAAATCTGAGAAGGTTACATTTCAAGTGTGTGACCGACCCTAGTCTCCGGGGCATAGCCATGCCAAGGCGGGTGCCAGAACAACATTCCAGCAAGGGGGGCTGAGACTTGGTTGGAGCTCGTCCTGAGTCGCAACCCGCACTCCTCTACAGTATTGGTGGGATTCGCCACCTCCCCTCATACCAAGTACTCTACCCAGGCTGGTAAAGCATGTTTTCTCTCTCTATAATTTTCTCTCTCTAGAAAGTCATTTTCTCTCTCTATAATTTACTGATCCCCAGGCTTCCTTTAATCATGCCTAGATTGTGTGAGGTGATTGCACATCGATTTGAGCTCTCTGGACTTCGCTAGAACCGATCAAAGACTTTTAGCCATAGGAACTTGGCGCCGTCTGGATTCTAATCACAATGGCGCCGGGAGCAGCACCGACGCCGATGGCGCTGGGTGCAGTAGGGGAGCTGCTGGCGTGGGGGACAATGCTAGCGCCGGTGGCGCCGAAAGTAAAACTTGTAAAGATAACTTTACAACATCCACCCCACCTTTATAAAATCTGATGTCCTCATCAGATGTCAAATTAAAGTAAATGTGTCTCCAATTAGCTATACATTTGAGCTACTTGGCACAATACTCAATTTACTGGCCACTTTTTATTAGCATTGATGTTGGCACACCACAAGTCGGAGGCTCAACTCTTTGTACTAAAAAATTACATATCTTGAAAATATCACTTTGTCTGGGAAAAGCGTAGATTTTATATCCCTTACGTAAAACCCAAGAACCTTATTAACTGGTGACAAAGGCATTTTTGTAAAATATTCGTCCCTGTCGCTTTTGACTTTTTGAATTTGGAACTCCTTTGAGCTCCTGATTTGTCCTCGATGCACTTTGTGTTGAGCTCCCTGAGCTCCAGATTTGATTAGTTCTGCACAAGTATCAGGGCTCCCTGAGCCAAAGGATTTATCGTTTGATTGCCCACTTTATGGTCCACTCCGTGCCTTGTTGCTTTTTGCACCTTGATTTCTCTCCTTGTCCCATCCTGGTCTTGATACTTTTCTTTTTTGGCTCTTTAAGGTAGACAAAGATTGAGTACTCCGCAACGCTCCTCTCACTTAGCTTGAAGTAGCTGTCTTTGAATTAGCCCAAATGTAACCATTGATCTTGTGGAGAGCCAAGGGGTCGCACCAGTTTGATCCGCATACGAACTATCTCTTCGCATTTGTTTGAGGCACCATGTCTGTCCAAAAGAACACATATAGCAAATATCCACGCACATATCCAAAGGAGGACGCGCGGGCAAAAAAAAATTCGCGTGGATATAGCCGTGGATTGGCGTGGATATATGCGTGGATACGAGCGCATGGATTATCCACGTGTGGATGTTCCACGCAAATGTCTTTTCCGGTAGTAGATTGGCCAGACGTCGTGAAATTCGAAATGTGTGGATTATCCACGCCAAGTCCGACTACCGGCAGCCGAGCAAACCTCCGACACCCGGAGCCGAAAATAGGAATTCTCATTTCGCGTGGATAATCCAATTTTCAAAATTCAATTTTGCGTGGATTATCCACACACATAAATTTTTCGGCGCCGTGTCAGAAAAACACCGGTAGACTGGCCGGAGGCGTGTTCAAATTTTTTTTGGCGTGGATGTTCCACGCAAACAAACTTTCAAAAAATCGACTAAGTGTTGGGTCTCGCGTGGATACTTTGCGTGGATAAACACATAGTTTTCTAGTTGTGGTCACACAAAACTTGACTTTCACAATTCCATCACTAGTCAGTTGCCTCACAGTCAAAACAAGAAGTGTACATCTAGCTTGGCTTAGCTCTGTTTGAATCAGACACATGCACCCAAAGTTTGCATCCGATCTCAACACAAATTGTCCCTTAGAGTCCATTCGAAGTACCAAATCTCTCATGCAAGACTCAACTTTCACAGTTCCTTCATTGATCAGCTGCCTTACACGTAACATAAGCCAGCGTACTCATTATGTCTCCTCATCATTGCTGGTCCAGAGAAAGCCTATATCAAGCTTTCCTTTCCGCAACAAAAACTTGTCAACTTATTAGGTTCAAAGTTTGCCAGTCTCCTTGTGTGAGTATGACTAGGTCGCCTTGAATTTGCCCCCATTTTTATCACCTTTCATTCAACATTTGCACCAAGCGAGGGGTGTGTGTGATAGTTCCCCTCCACTTATAAAATCAATTGACCGGACTTAGAGTAGAGTTCTCAGGCTCAAAAACCTTTCCAACACTTTGTTTTCCATCTGCTAGGATTATGGCTTGATCTAACTTGTTGCCAATCTTTGAAGAGGATCCTAGTCTTTCCCCTTTGAGAAAAAACCCAACCGATACTGGATATCACCCATTCTCAGTGAGTTTCAGTTCCGAAGATAGCCATCCCAAATGAAGACCAACTGCTCCATATAAGATCTCCCGTGAAATTGCCCTTTCCAACTTTTGACTTCCTGCTTGCATCTGGTGGGCGTTGTCACAACTGAAACTAACCCAAGTAACAGGCTAGCCATCCATCCATTGCAGACATCAAGTCATTTCGTTGTCGTTCACATGCTAGTACTTGAATAGCGAATCTACCCCACAGATTCTGTAGTCCTTTTTGTTTGATGGTATCAGTCTTCAAAAGAAAGGTTCCTTCTCAAGCCATCAGCTCCTTGTATCACATCTTGTAGATTCAAATTGTCGACTCTTGGTTGATTTTTTGACAATCTCTTTCTCTTGCCCTTTGGATCTACTTGCAACATTTCGAGTTCGTACCTTCCCAAAAAAGCATTCATTGAAGTGGTGCGCAACCAATGGACATGTAGTACTTTTGTTTGATTGCTATTTTGAATAAAACCAAGTACTTTGGCAATCCAAAATGGATGTCCTTCCTTATTTTCTAAAGCTAGAAGTGCAACGAGGCTTCCAATTTGGATTTTATTCAAATCACCGCACCATTTCATTTTTGCAGCTTTTACACTTTGCCTATTCTTCCTTGAGCCCACATAAATTTCATGTTCCTCACCTTGCACAAGCTGCAAGAAATCATTATCTCGAGGAAGATCTGAAGGGTCGACAGTTGTAGTTGATGTTCCTAATTTATGAGGCCAATGAAACTCTTCAGTTGTTGATGTATGTTCGAGATCGAGCAAACTGATTTTGTGTTCTTCGAAAAAGTCCGTCCACCAATGCTGATCAAACTCATCAAAAAAATGATAAGTTGCTTGAATACTTGATTCCAAAAAATTTAATGAGGCAAATGGATCAATCTCATGATGTTCTCTTTGCACCTTTTGTTCTTCTAGCACGGACTTCAAGAGAGACAACACAACAAGCTTGATTTGAGTCAATGGATTTTAAATAAAAAATCGAACTCTTTCAAGAGGTAGCCATGAAACTAAATTTGAAAATAGTTTTTCCTATTATAATAATATGTCTGATTCGTTACATTTGATTTTAAATTGGTGTTGAAAGCTAATATCATTAATATTAGCTACGCATTGCTCTGTTTCGTTGGACGCGTTAACATAATCACGAAAATCATGTGTGTGTCTGATTAATGGCACATTTGGCTTTGGCACATACGATTCTTCAACAATGCTTTGAAGCATTGGTAAAGAAAATGCTTTCTTGCATCTCAACCTCTTAGAAAAGCAACTAAATATTTGAACAATTTGATCGTGGGTATGTCCTACCAACAAAAATCCTATTTTTACTTTTTTGAAAAAAAAAATTCTCCACTAGCATGGACAAGTATGCCAAAACAGTTTGGTTTTTATTCTCCCTAGCAGTGTTGTCAAGCTGCAAATAAAGTATTTTTGAAAGATTTTCACCAAATTTGCAAATTATCTTATGTACAATGGTGATCGTCAAATCTGGATCATTTCGAACATTGGGATATTTAAAAAAGACCTTGGACTCCAAAGTGCAATTAAACACAAGTGCTGTAACGAGATGAACGTGAATAAAATCTGTCTCGTTCAAATTTTTGGGCACTCTGACAAAATGAGGCAACGTTGTTTTCTTCTTATCCATGCCATCAATAACAAGGCCCAGATATTTTTGTGGACATTCCAAACATTTTTTTTCGATGCTTGGCCAACTTTTGTCTTTCAACTGTTTGTTGATCTCTACGCAGTTGAAGAGCTTTTGCAGCATCCACTGAAAATACAGTGATTCACTTATTTAATAGAACAAAGGTCATACCATAATGATATTAAAAAAGATTGCATCTTAAATTTTTTCAAAACTGAAAGTATTAAAATGAATGACAAATTTGATTTATATTTACCTTTCTCATCATTGGTCTTTGCAAGTTATTTTGTAGACTTTAACAACTCGCAAGTGGAGCATGTTGTCATTCGTGATTTTTGGGATATCTTTACCAGTCCAAAATCTCTTTTCCAAATTCTAAGAATATATGAATAACTCAAATAGGGATCATTTTTTGTTTTGGCAAACTCTTTGTATATCAAAAATATTTCTAATTTTGTAAAATTATCCGGCAAGTGAAAATATAAGGAATTAGTCAATTTCTCTCCATGCACATCTATGAAATGCTTTAGCCAAGCAGTTGCATTTAAAGCATCTGGAGAAACAGTTCGACCCTATAAGGATCCCTGTAATGTTGGGTCTTTCTGAAGTTCTGCATACATTCGTTGAAGCCGTGAATTTCCGATTGCGTGAACTGCTTTGTAACCTTTGAAACAAACCTCCAAAGCATTTAAAAAAATACGACAATGAGTTTTTGTCCAGCCTCACTGTTGCACACAAATAGTAATTTCTCTCATCCTTACTTCGTAAAAAGAAGTTTGATCTTAATTCTTCAATTTCTGTGATACTCAGCTTTTGCAAACAACTGGATGAGCAGCAAAAAATATTCCATATCTTTCGAATCTCAGATTTTGTAATTAACTGTTTTTCATAATTCGTTAAATTAGGTGAGGATTTCAAGTCTCTCTTGTATTTTTCTTTTTGTTTGAAGTCTGATGATCTATAAATTGAACCTATGACACTAGTAGGTGCTTGAACTAGTTGAGAAGGTGTTAGAATTTCATGACTCGGAATTCTGGCTCCAACCTTAGAATGTTCTAGACCCTCATAAGGCTCTAAATTTTCAACGAATATAGCCCTTTTAGATTTAGCACAATGAATATCACTTTGATAAGGTCTCCTACAAACATGAGAAAAGCTTGAACGTCGCGGATCAACAGACTTATGCGGATCTGTTGATTTACTAGAATCAGTAACTGAGTGAATTGAAGCTTTTGACTCATCACTCAACGATTCAACTTGTTCAAAAGAACAATGTTCTAATTGTGCAGAGCCTGTATCTGAAGAGGAGGACGAGGTCGAAAGATTTGACACAAGCTGAGTTATAGACGTCATTTTTTCAAAAGTACTTGCTTGAGGAATTTCAGAAGATGAACGGGTAAATGATAATGATGCCACATCATTCATGAAAACGTGCTGAGAATTAGGAGTGGCTTTATAAAAAAAGCTTTCATTGGGAATATCAGATGACGATGATACACTTGTTGCAACGTATTGAGTTACAATTACCGGAATAGAAGAGGTAGAACTACTTGACATTGTAACCTTAAAAGAAATTGTAACTATGTACTTATGCTAAGCATAGACCCGTTAAAATAGTTAACACATAAAACTAAATGTGCTCGACAAACTTAACTGCAACCTATGCTGGTCATAGAACAAATAAAAAGCTATGCGAACCTCAATAGACGTAAACAAGAAAAACAACTAAACGCAAATGAGCAACAAGCCTAGAAAGTAACTGGTTAATTGAAATTTTCAGCGACTACCATGCCTTAAATACTGTTTGGCAGCATCATTAGAGTTAGGGTTGACCCAAGAGTAGGTTTAGGGTTAGGTTTAGGTTTGGACGGTCCCAGCTCAGGCTTGAGGTCGGCGTGAGGTGAGGTGAGTCGCAACTCAGTCCCGACGCAAGCTCGAGGTCAACGAGAAGTGAGTTGAGTCTCATGCTCCAAATCGGCGTAAGGCGGGGGTCTGGAAAAAAAAATTATCTAAGGACCGTAGTCCAAGCATAACTCACCTCATCTGTGAATTCAGAAGCACACATGCTGCCACAGCTCTCGCTACCACAAAGTCACGGATTTCTATAATATACGTTCTTGCTCACACATTTCTTGACGGAAAGATTATTGTCATTTTTTAACTTTGTTCTATGCTTACGAGGATGAGAGAAAGTGGCGTGGATAAGGGCACGATGGATTTGAGGTGAGTCGTGATCAAAGCAGTGATAAGACCACCGCATGTGATTAAGGTTGGACACTTAAAGGCTATTTGTAGCTCTTTAATTAAGACAAAGACTTAGTCATAAACGACATTGGGGCCATCTAGCATGGTCACCATGACCACAATCAGCTTGGGGATACGATGTGGGTGATGGAAACTGACAAGAAAAGAAATTCAGTGGTTTCTCAAAGATTTGGATTTTTGATATGCGAGATCAAATAGCCATAATTGGTTTTGGTCTTAGCATCGACACGATTAGGAGGAAGAATTGCCGTATTTGGTGAGGCCTCGGGCTTTGGAGAGGAGGGCAAAGTGTGAAATACCAAAAGTTTTATATACTCAAGCAACATTGACGTGTGGATTGAAGTAGTCACAAGATTATGACTTTATTGTTTAGGGTGTCACAAAAAATGGAAGCCGAAAAACAAGAGAATGAGACTTTTGTAAATTGAAACCAAGTGTATGAAGTTTTTTTAACCTTTGGTTTTTCAAAGTTTTCAACAACGAAAAGAAGTAGCTTATGTATTATGGAATGAGCCGGGCAAATGACATTTTGCCCGATAAAGAGTCATAGGCAAGGCTCGAAGACTGTGATTCTTTACCGGGCATAACATCAAAAGCCCGGCCCATTTCATTGTGTAATGGATAGTTGTTGCTTTTTCACATGACCATTATGCAGTAGAATTTGACATAATCAATGTTTTCGAAGCTGGGCTTAAAAGGACCATTCTGAAGCAGAAATTGCATCTGAAAAACAAAGTGACTGTTGAAAACAGTGGGTCGCCCCGTTCCGCTTTTTAAGCAGTTTAAAATTTGGGCAAAAAATGCAGCAAGGTCGCCCATTCAAATTTTTTAGCATTTTCTAAAAAATCGGCAGAAAATGCACCAACCATGCATTACATATTATGTAAGGTTAAAAAGCATGCTCTGTAATAGCATGATTACACCTGTACCTCCACAGCTCCACCATCTATGGATACATGCAAAACCCAAATGTAGCAACGTGTTAGCTTGATGGCCCTACTCCTGGAGGAGGAAGAATGGTGACACTTGACACACTAGTAAGGAGCTCCTCCTCCCCTTAGAAACACGTGTACTATTTAGACCCAGCAGTGCACGGCGCGCGTCAGCTCAACTATTGGTTCTCTGAGCAGATACACTATGTCGGTTTTTGCATTCATACTTAGATTATCGTGTGTATATATACATATAGCTGCGTCGATTTTCTTCATCGATCTGCATACATATACAGCCTTGGAACATTAGCTGATCACTTGAGCCTGTATCTGCATAGCTTGGAAGATTAGCTGGTTACTTGGAGTATCTGCATAGCTTGGAAGATTGGCTGATTACTTGGAGTATCTGCTTAGCTTGGAAGGTTAGCTGGTTGCTTGGAGAGTTTGTGATATAAGAAAATAGTAATAATGGCTCATTTATTCCACCACAAGGACAAGGAAGAGCTGGAGCCTCAGTATGCTGAGGATGGATCTGTGATTGTTCAGCCAGAAGATGGAGTGAGCAAGGCTCGCCATGAAATGAAGCAGGACAAACGCCATGAGCACATCGGTGAGGGTATTGGTTTGGGTGCAGCAGCTGGTGCTCTGGTGAGTTGAGTCCATTGCTAGGTTCCCAGAGCATGTGAATTAGCTCAGATTTTCGTCTCACCTTGTTGCAGATTTCGTTCTTGCACATGTGATGAATCATTGTTTTCAGCTGTACAATGTGGGATGCTGTGATCTAATTAGAGAATGAATCCAAGTTTAATTGGTCTGTGATGTAGGAACACTAACGCTTATATAGGGATTAGCATTTTTGTTTTACTTGAAACATGATCAAGATTTATCAAAGGTGGTAGGGAGTTTTCAGATTTTCACTTTGCATTCCCTGTTTGATTGACATACCTATGAAATCAGAGAGTATAGTTTTCGAATTGTGTGTTGGTGAAGTACAGTCCTCTCCTGGTGTTATCGAGTTCTAATCCACTTAGCTGTGGAAAGGATGCTCAACAGAGAACGAACTTGTGGATAGCGGCGTCAAGATTATCTTGCTTCATGTTATACTCTTGCGCTAATTTCTATTACAAAAGGTGTTGCTATTATTTTTTGGAAAAGAACTTAAGTTGTTTTGTCAGTTTATAAATCTTAGAACTGACACAATGCATTTGATTCAGTATGAAAAACATGAAGCTAAGAAAGATCCGGAGCATGCTCGAAGGCACAAAATCGAAGAAGAACTTGCTGCAACAGGAGCCGTCGGAGCTGGTGGTTATGGGTTGCATGAGCATCATGAGAAAAAGGATGCTAAGGAGGCGGCTGAGGGTGAAAAGAAGCACCACTTATTGTAGAGAAATTACCCGCTGCAGTCACCATACGTTTAGGAAAATATTTTACTTACGAAATCAAAAAACTTTTAAGTGCACCAAGCGTAAAGTAACCTCTGTATATTTTGATAGTACCATAACTAGCTCACTGCGAACAGTTTGTTTTTTCTATATCTCCATATGCCTTTGTGAAGTTTTTTTTTGGGATATTTTGAGTATTCGTAATAAACGTGCAAGATGTAAAATGTGCATGATAGTAACTAGAATAAAGGTGATTGTATGCATGCAACTTATTGCTGGATATTTTGAGTATTCGTAATAAACGTGCAAGATGCAAAATGTGCATGATAGTAACTGGAATAAAGGTGATTGCATGTATGCAACTTAGAAAATTTTATACTCCGACACTTGATAGTTGCATCAATGTTTTTTATACAATTATAGTTAGGTAGAATTCAATAGGAGGAAAAATATGGATGAGAGCTGTCGCCGTGCAGCTACATCTTATATTTCTCCTCTTGCAAGCTAGGGGCTAATTGTTAGAGAGAAATACTTGCATTCATGAGAAATGAAGATATGAGGAGAGTAAGAATATAGGTTATAGTCGATTTCGCCGTGCATCTACATCCGGTATTTCTCCTTTTCAAGGCTATGGAATAAGTATCTAATTGTATGAGAGGAATGTGAGTGCATTTATCATGAGTTATATATAGTAGAACATGAGCATTGAGGATGTTCTCATAACACACACACATAGCTTTCTTACTGCATTGGAGGTTTCCGTCTTATATATAACTTTTCTTGCCACCAATGGCATTGAGTTATTAACACTCAAATAGCTCCTCATGACAAATATGCATGAAAAAAAAAACTAGTTTGTAGTAGGTGGTGAGTGAAATTATTCCAACACTTACCTCAATATACTAAAAGTCAAAATTTAATTTAGGAAAGAGTTTGTAAATGTTTGTGCATATATCAATAGTTGCTTACAATTTAGCTTTACATTAATCACTTTGTGCTTTATTACCTTTCTTTGAGAAATTGTATTATGAAGAGTTGCAATAGTAACTTTGGTTGTCACAATGTGTGAATGTAAATGATTGTAACATCTTGATTTAATAACATTTAAAAAAACATTTTGAAGTTTCTCAAGTTAATAAGGAAACTTTTTGAAATATATGATTTCATCAATGACATTTGTGAGACTCTTCTGTTTTGCATTAACACTTACTAATATGTTGTCATTGTGTGCTTTCGATAATTACTCCATCTAGAAGGGCAAATGCTACCATTGCGGTGAAAAGGGTTATTGGAAGAGAATGTTAGAAATTCCTGGTGGAATCAGACAAGGGAAAACCAAAGCAAGCTGGTAATCTTGTCGATGAGGGTGAGATTGAAGACTCTAGCATTTTTATTTCAGCATTGTCATCTAATCAAGATGATAAAGCGTGGTACAATGACTCAGGAGTCACAAGACATATGACAGGTAACAAGGATTGGTTTAGTAGCTTGAAAGTGTTGGATAATAGAATGTTCATTTCACAAGCAAATGGTGATGTGTGCAACATGAAGGTGATAGGTACCGTTTCAATCCAACTACTTGATGGCAAAAGCAGGATGTCCAGGGAGGTACTTTACATACTAGGTTTGAAGAAAAATCTACTTTCTGTTGGTGTCATTACTGATCAAAAGTTGAAAGTAGAATTTGCCCATGATCGTTGCTTTGTGAAAGATGTGAACCAAAAGTTCAAAATCATTGCGGACGGTATATCATAATTAGTTTATCAATTGTGCTTATGCCATAGCATATATACACCACAAATTTCCCATATGCGTTATTCTTTCTTTCCTTACACATTGCATCAAGAAGTAAAATTTACCCTAACATAGCTATTAGCACTCCATAGATAACCATAACACATCGCTTTATATGCTTGACGTAATGTTGTAAATCCTAAGTTTGGGTGAAAATACAAATCTTAATGGTGTTTTTACACATATCTTTGTACCTGAATGTATGGCGAAGAAATCTCTTGAGAACTACCTATCTTCCAATAGGTATGCTTAATACCTTCTTCATATACTAATGATTCAAATACAACAACAATGGGTTAACAAAAGAGTAATGCCCTTATTAGGTTTTCTCACTACAAGAAATGTCGCTTCTTCTATCAATGAATTGCATAGTATACCACCATATGCACTCCCTTTGTTTCTAGCCAGTTGTTACTTTCACCTTGTATGCCATACACAACCGTATATGTCGATCTCTTTCTCTAAAATCAGCAAACCCTAGAACGCATTTATTCTAGTTAATCCATTCAATTCACCATATGACAAATGGTTCTAGCACACAATTGCAAACAAAGTATCAATTTGCTTAAGAATGTAAAGAACATTTAATCATTTACTAAGGCAAAACATCATCCTTTTCAACCATATGCATCCGATTTTGAAGCAAGGGGAGAGGTAGATTGGGTGGCCATCTGCTAGCAGATGACTCATTATGATCAATCAAAAGCTTGCTAAATGCACATAATGAGAGTGTGGAAAGGTGACCATTATGATGATGTATGTAGCCGCGACCATCCCAACTAATGGCAAGTAGAAATGCGCCCATCACAAAGCATCCAAAGTACGTAAATCAACTTCCCATAGGGTAGGAAGAACAATTATTTAACCAAAGTGAATCTAGAAAAGGATACATCTTCTTCATGAATGATTAGATTGTCACAAATAGCATACATAACATTTGTGGCTTATGCGTAACCTAAATTCATTCAAGAAGCATACCTGGATGATTGTCGACATATTCCTGAAGGCATAATCTAATAACATACTTGTATTGACTCTTTTCAATATATGGTTCGAAATTGAATCGAACATAATGAAGTACTTTGTCATCGGTAAGAGTCGGATAATAGGTAGATCGTCACACAAGAATACTACATAATCAATGAAGTGATGAACACTTAAGACAAATGTATTGCTACTTTGTCAAAAGATAATGCTTTACTTGGAAAAGATACTTCAATTTTATGGAAGAGATAGCATCGCATTTTATTTAAGGAATTGGTCACTGTCTAGACAACAAGAGGGTGGCCAAAATCATGATGAAAAAGACATAATTCAATCAACAACAAATGGCTTTTTGCTCCCTATGGTCCATTGTTAGACAACAAGTGTAAGTTCCAATTTTTGAGCCAAATTTCATGATGAAAACACCATAATTCAATCAACAAAAATGGCATTTTGTTCCCTATAGTCCATTGCTACATTAAGCAATCACTTACATTTTCTGAGCCCGATTAAGCTTGTACTTCATCGCTAGTTTTCTAGCATGAAAAGCTACAAATTTTCAAAGTAAAAGTGGCCCTACAGAACATCAACAAAGAGGGTTATTTTTTTTTAAGACATTCAATCTTTTATTCAAGCTATGATTCAGCGCTTCAGTTAGTGGAAACTGAACGATCAGAAATGATACATAAACTAAGCATAAAGTATGCTTGTAGTTCATCACTGAATCAATGTAATACATAACAAAAGCAATGTAGTCATGAGTTTCTTATTGTATAAACATTGCGATAGAAGAGAAGCCAGGGCATTATTACAAGAAGATACATAACAAAAGCAATGTAGTCATGAGTTACTTATTGTATAAACATTGCAATAGAAGAGAAGCCAGGGCATTATTACAAGAAGAGCTTTGTAGTGAAAAATCTCCACAGTTTGGTGTAGAAAATGTAGACTAAACTGTCTCATATATATAACAGTAGGTCGTGGAGTTTCTTGAGGAAGCAACAATGTAACATGAGGGAGAAGTTATTACTCCTGCCCATAAGTTGTGGCTAAGCTTAAAAAACTTCGTAACGAGTGTAATTGTAGTGGAAGTAAGTATAAATGGTATAAAAGCCTTTAAACAAGAGGGGTCTAATGTGGTATGGGTATAAGACCTTATTTTTGAAGTGTTGACACATCGTGTGTTGCAGTTACGATGTGCATAGTGTAGCGGAGCATTTTAAAGCAAAGAACCATCCATGAGAGAGAGAGAGAGAGAGAGAGAGAGAGAGAGAGAGAGAGAGAGAGAGAGAGAGAGAGAGAGAGAGAGAGAGAGAGAGAGAGAGAGAGAGAGAGAGAGAGAGAGAGAGAGAGAGAGAGAAGAAGAAGAAGAAGAAGAAGAAGAAGAAAAAGAAAGAAAGCTTTATTAATGTCTTTTCCATACCAAAAGGTATATAAGACTAAAAAATACATGTCAAGTGTGGTAACAAAGGGAGCATGTGTAACAACTCCAAGTAATACGAAATAAAAAGTACATGTAGGAAACTAATGTGCTCTGAATGTAAATGACTACTCGTGAAAAAGGATGTGATAGACATACCTGTTGCATGGATGGCTGAATGTTGCCTTGATTTTCTGGGAGGATTCGACTGAAGAACCGCTCCTGGGATTTCTTGCTGGGTAGTAGCAACATCTTTGTCTGATTCGTTGTCCCAAAGTGGGTCGACAATAGACACGCCTGAGCCAGAAGCTCGGACTGTCGTGTCAATGGCAGGTGACAAGGGTTCTTCTTGAGCAACATCCTTTCTGCCATTCCACAGAAGTTTCATGTGAAGATGCTTTCGGCCACCATGAAGTGTTTGAGGATGGTAAGAAATACTCCTCCTCTAGCTATTCCTCTATGTAGAGTTTACATCCATGAGAGTGTTCGTCAGATTGGACCATTAAAAAAAGTTCTTAAGACTACTTTCAGAATGGATGATTACCTTGAAGAAAAGGGAGCCTTTGTGTTGTCTTTGCAAGGAGTAGGTGGCATATCTGTGAAAGTTAATGACGAGATCAAAGCCACATGGGACTCAATATGGACGGAAGTGAATGACTCCTTTGAGAGAGAACTTGCCAACAATGAAGATTGGGTTGACCTTTCTGGAAAGATGTTCTTGTGCTGGGACGGAATCATAGAACAAAGGCGTGGTTTGAAGAGATTGCCGAGTCATTTTGTTTTGACAGAGAGAAGCATATTTCAATGAAGGCCACAATTATACAAGTTTCACCTTCTGATTCCATGCCATTGTTGACACAGCTTTAAATAGAATCAACAAGTAAGCAATGTTATGTAGTTCACTATTTCGGCTAGCTATGTATGTTCCTTGTTTTTTATTCAATCTATGTTAAGGCTGAATGTATTAATGTTTGATATTTTCTCGTCGTGAATGCGTGTCTACTTGTAGATTGAATGAAGAAGCAATGGTGAAGACAGAGTTGAAAGATGTGGGAGAGAGTGATGCATCATATTTTGAAAGTAAGTTCACAACAGAGAGTTGGCTCAAGTTCAGATTGTTAGAGATCTGGAGAAGAGAAAGGGGATTCTGCCATGGTACCCACTTACAAGCTTTATGTTGGCAAAGATTGTGTATAATATAAGTGCTTCTCTTGTCTCTGAAAAAGATTCCATCACTTTTATTGTTTGTTTGAAAATTTCAAGATACATAATGTATTGCTTTTTATGTATCTAGAATGAGATTCAGTGGGAGGTTGATGAGCTATTGAGTAAGACGAAAGACACATCAACTCAACCAAAACATCAAGCCGATGTTGAATTGCATATAAGAAAAAAATATGGCAATCGAATGAGTAAATTATGGGGTGTCGTGGATCCCAAGAATGGAGATCAGTGGTTTAGAATGATAAAAGCTTTGGAAGAAAAGGGATTTTGAAGAAGACTGTAAATCCAAATGTGGATTTACGATTGTCTACATCTCCTCTCCAGCTTGCATCAGAATAACCACTGAGCTGATGAAGATTGTCGTTGCTGACATCTCCATAGCAGATGCACTGGTCCATGGTAGCTTGAATATATCTCGTGACTCGTATGAGAGTCTTCCAATGGGTAATGCCATGATTAGCCATGTATTGGCTAAGTGAGCTTACAGCAAAAGAGATATCGGGTCTTCTACAGACCATTGCGTACATGAGAGATTCCAGTATTGATCGATAAGGGTATTCTCTCATTTGCTCCACTTCCTGTTTGGTCTGGGGACATTGGTCCTTTGACAAATGCAAGCTTGGATCCATTGGTGAGTGAGCTAATTTACAATTCATCAAATTGTATTTGTTAAGAACATTGTGAAGATACCTTTGTTGAGTAATGTAAATCAGTCGATTTGCTTTGTCTCTGTGGATTTGAATTCCAGACAGAAGTGAGCTTCGTCCAGATCAGTCATGTTGAACTCTGAAAATAGCATGTGTTTCGAATCCTTGACCATATTGGTATTGTTGCTGAAGAGCAATGTATCATCCACGTACAAGGTGATGATAATGAAGGATTGGTATACTGACTTGGAATAGACGTTGTGTGAGAGATTTCAACTAGTTTAGTCTAGTTTAGTCACATTTTGGTAAATTGTTAATAAGAGGCCAAAACTCATTTTAGACTTAGAGATAAACTTTTTGAAGTTATATTAGTTTAAACTACATTCAATAAACACTTTTGGAAAGTGTGGGAAAGTTGGTAGTCGAGTTTGAGAGAGATTCAAATTTGAACTTTGGGTACATTGAATCTAGACCCAAAAATAGTAGGGTTTACATTTTGGAGGGAAAGCCAAGTGGCCAAATAGGGTTTGGAAACTCTATAAAAGGATGTAACTATTGGAGAGACACATCTTCTCTCTTCTCTCTCTCATTTCATCATTATACATGGTTCTCTTTGGGTTCTACTACTCATTGGTGCACTATCTTGGTGTTATCTTGCAATCTTGTGTGTAGAATGATCATTTATTGCTATTTTCGGTTCCACACGTGTGAAATACAGTAGGGTATTGTAATTGTACGAACAGCAAACATATTTTATGTTTTGGTTCATGTTTGATCAATATCTCTTAGAGTTTGCATCTCATTTTGTATGTAGATGCTGATTTTTCTACATTGGCAGGATTGTTGGTTTGCTCCTTATTGTAACCAAAGATTTGGGACTTGGATTGGATCTTGAATGATCTGAAATCCTTCACATGGTATCAGAGCTATTGTGTCTCAGGTTATGAAAGGATCAGCCATCTTTAGCAAGAAGTTTGAGGAGTTACCAATGCTAGAGCATGCTAGATTGATCTCTACTCAAAAATCAGCATTTTTGCATGTGTAGAATTGATCTTTTGTAGGTCAAAACTCAATATAGGGTTATATACTTGATCAATTCCGATTTAACACTTGGCTTACTGGAATTAGATGATTTTTGGTGCATTAGGAAGGTCTCATTGGAGTCTACAAGAAGATATACCAAGTTTCTAGAAATTGCATGTAGAATTTGAGATATTCAATTTTTTGTGATTTTGTCAAAACCCTAATTTTGATTGGATCTCTAGTTTGTGAGGTTACTGAACTTTATTTGAGTGTGTTTCAATCTTAGGAAGTGGCAAGAATCATTAGATTGAGGATAGATCATAGGTTGATCAAGATTTCACTATTCT
Source organism: Diphasiastrum complanatum (assembly GCA_029204225.1). Classification (NCBI taxonomy): domain Eukaryota; kingdom Viridiplantae; phylum Streptophyta; class Lycopodiopsida; order Lycopodiales; family Lycopodiaceae; genus Diphasiastrum; species Diphasiastrum complanatum. The sequence goes on from CM055101.1 coordinate 22,128,689, forward strand.
ATGTGTTGATTTTCTAGTTAGAAGTGCTAGAAGAGATTTGAGAGGTTCCATATCTTTGTGATTTCTTCTTGAGTTCATTTTTTGACATTCAAGAGAGTGCTTTGTGCATTGGAACAGGTTGAAAGAGAAGATCAGGTCACTTCAACATGGCTACAAGTGGTGGATTTATGTTGGAGAGCAATGATAGGCTTACCTCAATCAACTATTCTACTTGGAAGGTGAGGATGGAGTCCTTATTGGAGATGAATGAGTTGATGGAGATTGTTGCAGGTGTGGAGGAGAGACCTCAAGCACCTCAAGATCAAGTGAGGTATGACAAGAGAGCAAAGAAAGCTCTACACATGATTAAGATGAATGTTACCAATGAACTTCTCAAGGAAGTTGGTAAGTGCACATCATCTTTGGAGGCTTGGGAAATTTTGAAAAAGCTTTATGAATCCAAGTCTACATCAAGAGTGCTTACTCTTAGGAGGCAAATCTTTCAAAGTTTGCAAAAGAGGGAAGAGAGTACTCATGCTTTTGTTTTGAGGGTTAAGGCATTCAATGATGAGTTAGCATGTATTGATGAAAGCATTAAGGAGGTAGAGCTTGTTCAAGTTATACTTAATGGCTTGTTGGATGATCATGCTAATCTTGTTCAAAGTTTTGCTATTCAAAAGACTTTGCCAAGTATTGTGGATTTGCAAGAGATCTTGGTGAATGAGGAGTATAGGCTTCAATCAAGAGGAGGTGGATCTACATCGACATCTCATTATGAAGAGGATGCTATGTTCATCAAAGGCAAGTTCAAGGGCAAGGGCAAAGGCAAGTGGTCTAAAGGGCAAGATCAAGGTGAGACTTCTTCTTTTGGAAAAAAGAAAGATAAGTCTAAGTTGAAATGCTTTTATTGTGGAATCAAAGGGCATTTTGCAAATGAATGTTTGAAGAAGCAAAGAGATGAAGGTAGCAAGCAAATCAACTTTACTACTAATGATGAGGGTCTAGGTGGTGGTGATTCTCTTTTGATGTGTTCATCAAGTCCAATATCAAGTGAAGGTGACAAAGATTCATGGTGGATTGATAGTGGAGCTAGCTCACACATGACTAGTCACAAGGAGTTCTTTACTTCTTTGGTCACTTATGATGGAGCCAAGAAAGCAATTCACATGGCCAATGGTGGTGAGTGTGTGATTGAAGGTATTGGTTCAATTCCTATTTGTCTCTCTACTAATAGGAAAGCAAGACTTGATGGTGTTCTTTACATTCCTTCACTTTCAAAGAATTTGCTAAGTGTTGGTCAAATGATAAAGAAAGGATACATGGTAAAGTTTGGTGGTGATGCTTGTTTCATTACAAAGGAAGAAATCTTGGTTGCTAGGGGCAATAGACAAGGTAGACTTTTAAAGCTTGATGCTTTTGTTATGGCTAACAAAAAGGATGGAATGGAAAAGGAGATTGGTCTCAACTTTCCAAAGTTATCTTTTAGCATCAATAAGATTGTTGGATCTTATGCAAAGTCTAACAAGCTTCCTTATGCTAGATCTAGGTCAAGATCTAATATGCTTCTTGGAGATGTTCATCTTTGTGCTAACTTGGCTAGTCTTGAGGATAATGATGGTGTTTCAATGGTTCTTCATGGCAAGTGCAAGCATGCAAAAGATAAGGAAAGAGCTAACTTCATCAATGGAGGTGAAGGTTCTTCCTTGGAAAAGATTGTTGTTAATGATTTCTTTGATCATATGTCAAAAGATGTTGCTAGGTGCATTCATGAAGGAGGTGGTTCTTCTACATTTTTTAGTGATGAGTCCAAGAAAGTCATTTTTGCAGCAAGTGGAGTCACATTTCCTCATAAAGAGAGTAGATCAAATGGTTCTATCAAGAGACTTGGTGAGGGAGATAGTCACAAGTCAAGAAGAAGAGAAGTATGTGAAGAGTTCAAAGTAGGATGTACTTTGAATGATGTCATTTTGAATGATAGTGAGGAGGAATCATTATCATGTGAGTCATTACCTAAAACATTGAGTAGAAGTTCTTGTTTGAAAAAAGAGAGTACTTCAATCATTCTTATGTTGAATGTACTAATCATTTTTTTCATGGCTTCTAATGTTTTTGAGGTTTCTACTTCTTATGATGCAATCATTAAGAGGGAGTCTTATGAAGGAAAGAGCAATGAAAGATTGGTTCTTGGGAAGATCCAAGGCATGGATCTCACATCTCTTCATCAACTCAAAGGATTCTATGATTATGAATTGATCACTCATGATCAAGATGGCAAAAAGTTGGTTGGAGAAGACTACATGGAACAAATCGAGAGGCAATTTCTTCAAGGCAAGGGAGATCTCATTGGTGAGCTTATTGAGGTTTGTTATGGACTCAAGAGGGCTGGATTTATTAGGTTTGATACTCATCTTCACCTACTCTACTTCATGTTGGATGGAAAATTTGGAATCTATCTTTTGATTTATGATGGTGACATTGGTGACATTGTTTTCACTAACCTTTGTGGGAGATCGAGATCAAGCATTGATGAGATCTTGTTGAATCTAGATCATATGTTTGAGAGGGAGTATTTCCAGAGGTTCAGGTCTGAAGATATTCATATCTTTGATATCTTTGATGATCAAGAGAAAGGTAAGCACATGGAAGCGACTCACTTTGCTTTATTCACATGTTTTGAAGAATTTTCTTGTGTAGATGAAGCTATGCAAGTGGATATTGGTTCTCATGTTTTTCATACTAGAAAATCAAGTAATGGATCTGGAAAAAAAAGTTTGTTTAATGACTTTGATGATCAAGAGGAAGATCAAGAGGTTGGTCTTAAAGGGCTTCAACAACACAAAAGGAAAGGTGGCAATTTGGAGCTAGTCAAGAGTATCAAAGGAAGGTTATTTGGCAAAGATGTTATGGATCTATTTTTGCAGCTTATTGAAGACTCAAGTAAGGTCAAAGGAGCAGCAAGGAAGTGTTGTTCAAGTTTACTTTACTTGTTCTATCTCATGTTTGAGCTATTTCATGTGGATGTGTGCAAATTGTCAAGATATGGACAAACTAGCTACATTGTCTTGCAATATCTTATTGTTGGAGTTGTACTAGCATTCTTGGCTGGTTTTGCTGATGGAAATGAAGTTATTGGAGGTTCATTATGTCACTCATCCATGGCTAAGTTCTCAAGTGTTGAGCTACTTGGTGCCAATACTTGGGGATTGTCAATTTTTGGTGAATTCATGGTCATTTTCTTGTGTCAAGTAGATCTTGAAGATGGACTAGTGCAAATTACTTGGTTTATGGAGTCATGTGGTGCTAGATTTGCATCATGTATATACTCACCTACTCATGGATTTCCAAGGTTTGATGGTGTCTTGTGGCAAGATGGAGATGGAGGCACATTCATGGAGTTTTATGGTGAAGACATATCAAGAAAGGACAAAGTTGGAGGAGACAAGCAAGCAAATGGTCATCACTCACATTTATTGTTTGGTTGCTGTAATTTTCCAGAGAGTTCAAAGTTTGAAACATGGAGGAATCATTTCATTTACATTCTATTTGGTTCTTCATGTTCTAGTTATATCTTGATGTGTAAAATTGATGTAAGAAATAGTGAAGCATCCAATTTGGACACTATTCTCTATATCAATTATGAAAGATACTTTAGAACCTTAGAAAGAAGATCTATACTTAGGATGGAGATCATTCTAAAGTTGGATCAAAGTTCTATTGTCAAAACTATGCCAAAACTAGTTGAAGAGGGAGTGTGAGAGATTTCAACTAGTTTAGTCTAGTTTAGTCACATTTTGGTAAATTGTTAATAAGAGGCCAAAACTCATTTTAGACTTAGAGATAAACTTTTTGAAGTTATATTAGTTTAAACTACATTCAATAAACACTTTTGGAAAGTGTGGGAAAGTTGGTAGTCGAGTTTGAGAGAGATTCAAATTTGAACTTTGGGTACATTGAATCTAGACCCAAAAATAGTAGGGTTTACATTTTGGAGGGAAAGCCAAGTGGCCAAATAGGGTTTGGAAACTCTATAAAAGGATGTAACTATTGGAGAGACACATCTTCTCTCTTCTCTCTCTCATTTCATCATTATACATGGTTCTCTTTGGGTTCTACTACTCATTGGTGCACTATCTTGGTGTTATCTTGCAATCTTGTGTGTAGAATGATCATTTATTGCTATTTTCGGTTCCACACGTGTGAAATACAGTAGGGTATTGTAATTGTACGAACAGCAAACATATTTTATGTTTTGGTTCATGTTTGATCAATATCTCTTAGAGTTTGCATCTCATTTTGTATGTAGATGCTGATTTTTCTACATTGGCAGGATTGTTGGTTTGCTCCTTATTGTAACCAAAGATTTGGGACTTGGATTGGATCTTGAATGATCTGAAATCCTTCACACGTTGCAATCAGCAATGCTTGGTTTGAATCCTTGTTTGATGAGGAATGTGTTGATTCTCTGAAACCAAGCTCTGGCAGACTGTTTCAAGTTGTACAGTGCTTTGTGGAGTTTACAGACATGATTTTTCATACCTTCCAGAACGTATTCTTCAGGCTGGATCATGTAGATATCTTCTTGTATCACTCCATTCAGATAGGCTGTTTGTACATCGAGTTGATGCACGTTGAGATCAACAGCTACAACATAAGAAAAGAGCATTTGGATCGACAAATGTTTGACGACTGGACTAAAAGTATCACTATAGTTGACATTCGAGATCTGGGTGAATCCTCGTGCTACCAATCTTGCCTTCCTTCGATCAATTGCTTCGTTGGCATTGTATTTGATCTTGAAGATCCATTTGCAATCAATGATACTGTAGCCAATAGGACTCTTCGACCAATGACCATGTCTGGTTCTTGATCAAAGAAATAATCTATGTCCATAGCTTCTCTCCAGAGATCAGAGTCTGATTGGTTGAGTGCCTCTTTGATTGTCGTCGATTCCTGTATCAAGAGACAGCCAGACTCAGAAGTATACCTTGTGGGCTGTGTGCACACTCGGCTTGATTTTCTGGGAGGATTCGACTGAAGAACCGCTCCTGGGATTTTTTGCTGGGTAGTAGCAACATTTTTGTCTGATTCGTTGTCCCAAAGTGGGTCGACAATAGACACGCCTGAGCCAGAATCTCGGACTGTCGTGTCAATGGCAGGGGACAAGGGTTCTTCTTGAGCAACATCCTTGCCTTTGAGGTTGATGAACTGATCCTCGATGAAGACTATATCCTGGCTATACAAGATTTGTTGGGTATCAAGATCATACAGCTTATAAGTATTATCAAATGAAGTATATTCGATCAGGATGGTCTTGAGACCTTGGAAGTCTAATTTCTTCCTCGTGTCTTTTGGGATTTGCGCATAGGCAATGCACCCAAACACTCTTAGGTTCTTCAAAGAAGGCTTAGAGCCTGTCCACACCTCTGGGGGGTCTTGTCTGAGAGGGCCTTGGTCGAACATATGTTCTGGACGTAGGCTGTAGTGGAGACAGCTTCAGCCCAGAATCTCTTAGGCAACGATGCATCGATAGCATACATTTGGCAGATTCGACCAGAGTATGGTTCTTCCTCTCTGCTAAGCCATTAGACTGAGGACTGTAAGGAGTGATGAATTGCTGCTCAATGCCTTGGTTTTGGCAGTGTTCCTTAAACTCGATAGAGATATATTCTCCACCGTTGTCTGACCTAAGGGCCTTGATCGTCCTTCCAGTCTCCTTCTCTGCACGCTCCTTGAAGATTTTGAAGTAGTTGAAGGCTTCTGATTTCTTCTTTATAAAATACACCATGGTCCTTCCGAAAAATTCATCAATAAAGGTTATAAAATACTTGGCATCCGTCAGCGAAGGATTTTTCATCGGGCCACAAATATCTGAATGTACAACATCTAGCAATCCTCTAGCAATGTGTTGATAACCTGATTTAAAAGGTTTCCTAGTCTGTTTACCAACTAGACAATCCTGACAGACAGATAATTGACTCTTTTGCGAGGATAGTCAAGATCAAGAACAATAGATTGTCTAGACATTTGTTGTATAGCAGTATGATTTAAATGACCAAGTCTATAATGCCAAAGTAGACCTCTATTTGAATGAATTGAAGTATTGAGAGCCTGACTAGAGGCAGAAAAGCAATGACTCAATCTGTACAAGTATACATGCCTCTTTTTGAGTGCTAGGATATTGCTTGTCCTATCAACTACTTTACACTAATCACATTCGAATTCTACTCTGTGTCCTAGATCTGTGATTCTGCTTACACAGAGCAGATTCGTAGATAAATTTGGTACATAAAGGACTTTAAAGAGTAGCTTAGACTGATCACTGGCAAATTTTAATCTTACAATGCATTCACCTTTAATAGCTTGTGTGCTATTGTCACCAAGGTGGACATATTTCTGGGTACTGTAAGGTGTGTAGGACTCAAAACAGCCAATGAGGCTAGTGATATGCTGAGTGGCTCCAGAATCCAGGAACCAAGAACTGTTGCCAGATGCTCCTTGATGGATGGTCATGAAGGCATCATGATCCACTTCTTGAATAGGTTGTGGAGGTTTTGCAGCTACATTTGCCACTTGATTTGACTGCCCCTTGCTGTTGTTCTTTGCTTGAAGTATTCGGCAGTCTTGTATTTCGTGGTTGTTTCATTTGCAGTATCTGCAGAACAGCTTTTTCTTTGTCTGCGGATTTGACTGTTCCTTATGCTGAACTAGTTTCTAGTCTGGCTTTGCTTGCTTTGGGCCTTTCTTCTTCTTCTTCTGCTTTGTCGTGCTCTTGTTGGTGTACAAGGCATGAGAATCAACTGAGAAACTTGAGGTTTTGTTCCTCCACGTGTCTTCCTGCAACAACATAGTAATGACTCTTGAAAGAGTCAATTTTGGAATGGCCTTGATTATAAGGAGACCTTTGCACCCGTTGCAAAGATGGTGACAATAAGAGTTCTTACTTTCCTTGCTTGTTTCTTTAAGTGGAAGGTGTTCCAATTAGATGTATCTAATGCTTTTCTAAATGGTTATCTTGAGGAGCAGATCTATATGGAACAACCTCAAGGATTCATCAAAGATGAGTTCAAAGTGTGCTTGCTCTTCAAAAGTCTTTATGGACTCAAGGAAACACCAAGATCATGGTATTTATGACTTAATTCTTTCCTTATCTCACTAGGATTTACTCTTAGTGACTATGGTCCTTCCATGTATCTAAAGTTTGTTGATGTTAGTAATGTTGTCATTCTTCTAATTTATGTTGATGACATTATTCTTTGTGGAAGTTGTATCAAGCTAGTTGATGAAACTTGTGAGTTTAAAATGCAAGATCTAGGAGAAATGCATTACATCCTAGGCCTAGAGATTGATTTTTATGAAGTTCATGTTTTTATATGCCAATCTAGATATGCTCACTCTATGTTGAAAAAATTCCATATGGAAAATTCTAAGAGCATAGATACTCCAATGGAGCAAATTGTAAAAGATCCTAATAAAGGTGATGAAAGATCCTTCGAGGACATTACACTTTTTAGGAGTCTTGTAGGCTCCTTGATTTGGCTTACCATTACTAGGCCCAATTTAAGCTTTTGTGTGCACAAATTGAGTCAATTTATGCAAGATCCTAAGATCCATCATTGGAAGATGGCCAAGAGGATTCTAAGATATGTATCTTTATCTTGTGATTATGGTCTACTTTATAAAAGTGAAGATCTATCCATTGTTGGCTACTCGGATTCGGATTGTGCAAGTGACAAGATGGATTGAAATCTATTAATGCATACAAAATCTTTCTTGGAGGCAATCTAATATCTTGGCTTTCCAAAAAGCAAGATACTATATCTCTCTCTTCATGTGAGACTGAGTACAAAGCACTCACTACAACTACCAAAGAGGTGCTTTGGATCAAGAGATTATTATTGGAGCTAAAGTGCATCAAGGAAGATGATCTATCAATGATCAATTCTGATAATATCTCGGCCCAAGCTCTTTCCAATAGTCCCATATTTCATGCAAGAAGCAAGTATATAGAAGTGGCACACCATTTTGTGAGAGAAAAGCTTGTTGGAGGAGAAATCTATTTGGAGCATGTCAACTTGTCTTCTTGTATTGCCGATCTACTCACCAAGCCTTTGAGCAAAAGTGCTTTCATCAAGCATAGATCTAATCTTGGAGTTATATCAAGATCAATGCTTAAATTTTCATAGATAATTTTTTAGGACGAGTGTGAAGAATTGAAAAAGAATATCTATGTTAGATATAGGGGTCTTATGTTTCTTATATCAAGCATTTAGGTGTAGGATGTTGATAAACCAAATTTGGCATAGATGGCAAATTATCCATTTCCACTTGTAATGCCACTATTTAGCCAAAATAGAGTAAGAGGCTAAACTCATGCCAATTAGAGTGTAGACAAGTGTAATACTTTTGTTTGATGAAATTTAAGAGGTCCAATAGGATTTAGAGATGGAATCTTGAGGGGTCCAATAGAATTTGAGATTTGTTTGAAGAGCTTCATAGATGGATTTAAGTGCATCCCAAGCATATTTAGCTGTGGTGCAAGTTATTCAAATGAAATTTAGACTAATGAACTTTGAAAAGTCAATCTCTAAGTCTAAAACAAGTTTTGGTCTCAATATGCCAAATATGAAAATATAGCAAAATGTGATGAAATAGTTGAATCTTTCACACTCCCTCTTCAACCAATTTTAGCATAGACTTTGATAACACTCCAAGTGAAGTCCTATGCTTCATGAACAAGTCTTTTCCCAATTCTATGGTGAAGATATCAGCTACACATTCCCTTGAAGACACATGTTGAAGCTCCACCTCCTTTGCAATGTCTTGCTCCCTCACAAAATGATATTGTATCTCAATATGCTTGCTCCTAGCATAATTTTTGACAATAGAACTTTGATCCATCATAAGAATGACTTAACATCAATCTCATTACTCATAGAGAATAAATTTTTTGGAAAGGTGCCCGTTCTCCATATAGGAGAGATACAAACTAATGGTTCATGCCTTGTCATAAGTAACAAGATCCAACTTAACACACTTTTCTTGGCTTGAAAATCATTTTCCATCTTGTTGTGCTTCTTTAAAAACTTGTCTTTTTGCTCATTCTTGAGTGCACTTTGCTCCTTACCAATGTCATAATGAGTGTCATCGAAGATTTTTGCATAGCAAAATGCCTTTTTCAAAGTCTCAGATTGATGATTGTGCCACATTTCATGCTCATACGATTTAAAAGCTTCAAAATTAAATGTAGTTTTACAAGGGTGGGTCGATTTGAGAGAGAAATGGTAGTAAAACCTCTTGGAACTCATGTAAATAGACATCTAGTCCCCATATGGATGGTAGCAAAATGAAAATTAAATAATACAGTCCAATAATACTCAAAATTGCCATATTGAAGGTATCCTGCAGAGATTATCTCAAATTACAAAAAAATTGATGTGAGTATTTGATATGGGATAGTGTGAGCAGTTGAACAACTCACAAGGTGTTATAATATATGGCTCCTCTTGAAAGAAATACTTGCACTCAGGTCAATGGACTATGCTTGTTAGAAACTATAGTCTAAATCCACTTGGAAGTATTTACAAACTAATTGCATTCACATGTGTGAGTGTGAGGAGTTTGTTTAAAGTTCTAGCTTGTTCAAAAAGTTATCATGAATGCCATGCAAGGGCAACCATTTGTCAATCTTGTGCATGATGCTGTTGATTTTGTATCATTGTCTTTTGGTTCTTCCACTCTGAGTGGCAATGAGAAGAGTGTTCCCAGAAAATGCCATGTGGCTGATTGGACAAAGGATGAATGTCTCCCATAGGCCCGGTATTGTGTATGTGAATGTGTTGAGACAAAGCAAAGGCACGTCTCACTATTTCTGAGTTATTTCAAGTATTATCTAGGGAGAGAAATGTACCACATCTCTAACAAGCTCTGAGACTTGTGTGATGAAAAACTGGAACACTATTATTGTGAGTCATTGAGATTAAATGTATTTCTTGACCTAGTTTGGAATATTAGTCATTCTGCTATTGTTGGTGTTAGTTATTTGCAAATTTTAACTTGTGACATTCAGCTCGTCCATCTGTTACGTTTAAGCATGATGAAAGTAGTTTACTTCTATACTTTGACCCTAAACAGTACAAAAAAAATAAAAATAATACAAAACAATGAGACATATATATTAATGTGATCGTGAATAAAAGACATGCTAGTTGGCATTCTAGGGTTGGACGTCACTATTTCTAAGTTATTTCAAGTTTTATCTAGGGAGAGAAATGTACCACATCTCTCACTATTTCTGAGTTATTTCAAGTATTATCAAAGGAGAGAAATGTACCACATCTCTAACAAGCTCTGAGTCTTGTGTGATGAAAAATTGGAACACTATTATTGTGAGTCACTGAGTTTAAATGTATTTCTTGACCTAGTTTGGGATATTAGTCATTCTGCTATTGTCAGTGTTAGTTACTTGCAATTTTTAAGTTGTGGCATTCAGCTCGTCCATCTGTTACGTTTTAGCATGACGAAAGAAGTTTACTTGTGTACTTTGTCTCTAAACACTACAAAAAAAAAACAAAAATAATATAGATCAAAGAAATATAAATATTAATGTGATCATGAATTCAAGACATGCTGGTTGGCATTCTAGGGTTCTCACGATTCCTCGCTCTCAATGGTTCTCATGGTTCCTCTCTCACAGTTCTCATGGTTCCTCTCTCACGGTTCTCACGGTTCCTCTCTCTAAACGGTGGATGCTATAACCGTGAGAACCGTGACTATGAGAGAGAGAGGGAGAGCATTGTGAGAATCGTGAGCCAGAGAGAGGGAGAACTGTGAGTGAGAGAGAGGAACTGTGAGAACTGTTAAGAGACAGAAACCGTGAGAGGAACCATTGTTGTAGCATCATTTCTCTCTCTCAATGGTTCTCATGGTTCGCTCTCTCTCTCTCTCTCTCTCTCTCTCTCTCACACACACACACACACACACACACACACACACACACACACACACACACACACACACACACATTGCACAAAACACACTGCTTGAAGAAGCAATTTGAACAATCCATGAAGATTATGCACCTAGATGAGTCCATAGATCGCCCACCGCTCTCTCAACGGTTCTCACAGTTCCTCTCTCTCAACGGCTCTCACGGCTCTTCTCTCTCAACGGTTCTCACAGTTCCTCTCTCTCAACGGTTCTCACTGCTCTCAACGGTTCTCACGGTGAGTGAGAGAGAGAGGGAGAGCATCATAGAGAGAGAGAGAGAGAGAGAGAGAGAGAGAGAGCATCGTGAGAACCGTGAGCAAGAGACATGGAGAATCGTGAACCGTGAGAACCATGAGTGAGAGAGGAACCGTGAGAACCGTGAGTGAGAGAGAGAGAGAGAGTGAGAGCATCCGAGAGAGAGAGCATCGTGAGAACCGTGAGAGAGTGAGAGCATCCGAGAGAGAGAGAGAGAGCATCGTGAGAACCGTGATAGAGAGAGAGAGAGAGAGAGAGAGAGAGAGAGAGAGAGAGAGAGAGAGAGAGAGAGAGAGAGAGAGAGAGAGAGAGAGAGAGAGAGAGAGAGAGAGAGAGAGAGAGAGAGAGAGAGAGAGAGAGAGAGAGAGAGAGAGAGAGAGAGAGAGAGAGAGAGAGAGAGAGAGAGAGAGAGAGGAGAGAGAGGAGAGAGGGAGAGAGGAGAGAGAGAGAGAGAGAGAGAGAGAGAGAGAGAGAGAGAGAGAGAGAGAGAGAGAGAGAGAGAGAGAGAGAGAGAGAGAGAGAGAGAGAGAGAGAGAGAGAGAGAGAGAGAGAGAGAGAGAGAGAGAGAGAGAGAGAGAGAGAGAGAGAGAGCATCTGAGAGAGAGGGAGAGCATCATGAAAACCATGAGCGAGAGAGAGGGAGAACCGTGAGTGAGAGAGAGGAACCGTTAGTTGAGAGACAGGAATCGTGAGAGGAACCATTGTTACAGCATCGTTGAACCATCGTTCCTCTTTCTCAACGATTCTCACGGTTCTCTCTCTCTCTCTCTCTTGCATTATCTACACATTGCACGAAGCACACTGCTTCTTGAAGCAATCTGAACAATCCATGAAGATTATGCACCTGGATGAGTCCACATATCGCCCATCGATCAGAACAGATTAATGAATAACAAGCAATGGCAGCCCACAGATCATAGTGAAAATACAAAGCTTAACGCTAGAAGGATGATAGATTGCATACCATTAAATGGTTGGATCTTGCTCTATTGCTGACTAAATCTTCCTTTCTCTCCTGCTCAGAAGCCCTTGCTCTCTCTGCCTTGCTTTGGTTTACTTGTCTTTTTATCGTTATGTATCTCTTTCTCTCCCTCTCTCTCGTTGTCTAACTATATATATATATATATATATATATATATCTCACTCTCACTCTCTCTCTCTCTCTCTCTCTCTCTCTCTCTCTCTCTCTCTCTCTCTCTCTCTCTCTCTCTCTCTCTCTCTCTCTCTCTCTCTCTCTCTCTCTCTCTCTCTCTGTTCTCACGATTCTTCTCACGATTCCTCTCTCTCTCTCTCTCTCTCTCTCTCTCTCACACACACACACTAACGGTTCTCATGATGCTCTCTCTCTCTGATGGTCTCCCTCTCTCTCTCGCTCTCTCTCTCTCTCTCTCTCTCTCTCTCTCTCTCTCTCTCTCTCTCTCTCTCTCTCTCTCTCTCTCGGATGCTCTCCCTCTCTCTAGAAAACATAGCACACCACGTGCCTTCTTTTTTTAGTAGCTTGTCGAAACCAAAACTCGCAACACTTGCAAGTGACTTACTCACAAAATGCCAAGGCCCTAGTGAAAATAGCAAAGGATATACGATATTTGATTCTATTTCAAGCAAAGTAAAAGTTAGCAAGGATGTCTTATTTGATGAATCTCAAAGCTACAAGTTGTCTCCAAATGCATCTGATCTTTTAGGTGATGAAGATCTTGCAACAACCGAGGAGGAGCCTCTTGAAAATGATCTTTTGAAAGATCAAAATCAAGTTCCAAATGAGCCGAGAAGATCCACAAGGATCAAGGCCGAGCCTTCAAGGCTCACATACTTTGAGAAAGGGAAGCGAAGGGAAGACACAACTCCTTCTACCTCTTACTCTTTTCTAACCACAATGCTTGAAGGTCCATCAGGTTATGAAGATGCAAGTAGATCACAAGTTTGGAGAGATGCGATGCAAGTAGAGTTTGATGCTTTGATAGATAATCAAACTTGGAATCTTGTACACCTTCCATATGGGAATAAGCCACTTGCATGTAAGTGGATCTATAGATTAAATTACAATCAAGATGGATCTATAAGTAGGTACAAAGCCAGATTGGTTCCTAAGGGGTTTCTTCAAACTAAGGGCATAGATTATGAAGAAACATTCGCTCTTGTAGCAAAGCCTGTATCCATTAGATTGATCATTTGTACTCCTACTTTGTTCAAGTGGAATCTCTATCAAATGGATGCGACCAATGCTTTCTTGAATAGATACTTGGAGGAGGAAATATACATGTTGCAACCCGAGGTCTTCATCAAGGATGGTGAGGAGGACAAGGTTTGCCACTTAAGGAAGAGCCTATATGGCTTGAAGCAAGCACCTAGAGCTTGGTACTCTAGGTTGCATGATTTTCTCTACTCTCTTGGCTTTGTGATTAGCTCTTATGAGCCTTCTTTGTAAATCAAATGTAATGATGGAAAGATCATCATTTTAGTACTTTATGTTGATGATATCATATTGACAAAAAATGATGGTGAAGGTATAAGAATGGTAGATCTAGGACTTCTTAGGTTCATACTTGGAATAGAAGTTACTAGAGGTAGTGGTTTAACTTCTATAAGTCAACCAAAGTATGCTACTTCCATTCTTGAAAGGTTTGGCATGAAAGATTGTAAGGGGATTGACACCCCTATGGAGAAAGTTTGTAAAGTTACTAATGATTGTGACAAAGCATCCTTTGAGGACATCACACTCTTTAGGAAGCTAATAGACTCCTTAATATATTTCAATCACTAGACCAGATTTGAGTTATAGTGTAAGCAAATTAAGTCAATATATGCAAGGTCCTTTGATGCATCATTGGAAAAGTCCCAAGAGAGTGCTTAGATATGTCTCTTCTACTAGATTTTTTGGCATTCTCTATCAAGGATCTAACTTGTATTTGAGGGCATTTTTGGATTCAGATTTGCAGGTTACAAGATGGATAGAATATCCATAAGTGCATTTTCAACTTTTCTTTGTGGAGGAGTGATCTCTTGGCTTTCCAAAAAACAAGATACAATTACTCTTTCCTCTTGTGAAGCTGAGTACAAGGCATTGACTCCAATAACTCTTAATGATTGATAAGTACAATCATAATTGTCTCTTTTCTCTGAAAATTGACACTAACAAGTATCTATGAGACCTCAGATGTATCGACTTATCTCTTCTCGAGAAAGAAGGTCCTCACACTCAAAATGAGCGAAGGCACCTTAGTTAGTGATCATCTAAACGAGTTCAAACAGTTGCTGAATCAACTTGATGCAATAGGTTTTCCTATATCAAAAGAAGACTCAATGATGTCTCTTCTTGCTAGTCTTTCATCCTCCTACGATAATCTAGTGTTGCTTCTGAGAAATACTCCTGTGCTGTCTCTTCAGAAGCTAACAACAAGTCTTTTCAAGAGAAAGAGCTTATCAACAACGAGTACCAAGTCAATGGCATTGTAATCTAATAAGCATCAGTCCAAGAAGAAGAATTTCAAGGACAAGAAGACAAAGGCAGAACAACCCCTAGATCTCCAATAAATGTTGAGACGAAGTCTGTTAAGGTCTAGAAGGTTGCTGATTTTTTGCATGATATGCAAGAAATTTGCAAGTGGCTAAGGATAGTATCCATAGTGCTCAAGGTAGAGCTAAACACTATACCGATCTTAAGAGATCTCCAAGAGATTTTAAAGTTGATGACTGGGTATATCTTAGGATTCCAAAATATTCTAAGACGTTACGTATAGGGAAGCATTATAAGTTGTCTACCCATTGTTGTGGACCTTTCAAGATTGTACGTAGAATTGGTTCTTTGGCGTATGAACTTGATCTTCAAGGAAAATCGACTGATTTCATGTAAGTCGTTTGAAACTAAGTTTACATGATGGTGATACAGTTGGATCAAATAAGAATTTATCCCATTTAAAAGATTTGTCACTTAGTGTACCTTTGGAACCTGAGAAAGTGCTCAGAACCAGAGATAAACAATTGAGAAATCGTTCTATCTCTGAGTGCCTGATTCGATGGAAGGGTCGTACTGAGGATGATGATTTGTGGGAGAGAGTTTATAGCATAAGGAATAATTTCACGAATTTTAGCTCTAAGGATAGAAATAGTTTAAGAAGGGAAGAATGTTATGTCCATGACCAGTACATAGGATACAATATACTCCTAGACTTGGATACACGGTACTCCAGTGAAACAAGGTGTTAGTTATGCCACGTCATACTGGACATGATCCGAAAGTAAACTAATATCCTTGTGAGGCCCAGAACACACTAAATAAAGTTTAGACAAGGTATGAGATAGTGTATGCATGTGTAGAGTTATCAATAGCAATTCTATGAAAAGTTGTTCCATGCTTAGGACTCTATTCTAGGTGAATCTATGTATAGGAAACTTAGGGATATGCATGGCTATGTGCCCATGATGCTTTTGGCTCTGTATATTGGTCCAAACTCACCCTAATCCTCATCATGGTTTTGGATTCATTGCCAAGCTCTCACTCGACATTCATGCTTCTTGTTCCTTGGCTTGGGGGTGAGGCTTCTAGAGGTTGATTGAATGCTTCTACTTGGTTGGATGGTTTCTCCGTAGTATGTTATCCATTATGTTTGTGATTTGTAAGCAGGATCTAAGGAGCTTCCCTTATAGTATGGCTATCTCTAACGCCTAAGTTATTTCTACATTCTCTTCATATCAGGTTATCAGCATTAGAGGATTGCATGGCTATCTCAGACGCCTAATCATTTCTGCAATCTCTCTTTCATGGCAGTCTAAGACTCCTACACTAATAATCTTATTCAACACAAAAGAACAGCTCGCAATCTTCGTTCTCTAAGTAATCCATGATCTTATTAACATAGTTATTATTGTTCTTTCATTATTGTATTCATCATGACTTAGGGCCTCTAATATCATTTTAGAGTTTTAAGCCCCTAGTCGCTTATTCCTAGGAATTGCAACTTGCTACTTGTGCTCATTGGGTTGGGCTTATATGCACAAGATGCCAATGCCCTTGCACTTATTATTCTAACCTATATAGTATCGTGGCAAGGCCCAATTGGCAAGGCTTGGCCAACAATAGTTTTAGTGGCGAGACCCACTAGGCGCCCAACAATGATCGCCCCCAACTACCAAAGTACTCTACTATGTGATCACTGCTACAAAGCCAATGGCCAAAGATCAAAGATCACGTTGGCTTGCCAATTTTGCTACCACAGATCATGCTAATTGCAAATGATCATAATGCAAAAAACCTGATTTGAATTGTTGATAATTAAAGAATCATCAACATATAATGCTATTATAACATAACTTGACTCTTTATACTTGAGATAGACATTTGAGTCTGTAGAAGAAGTAAAGTTGTGCTGCAACAAGAAGTGATTGATTCTTTCATACCAGGCCCTAGGGGCTTGCTTGAGGCCATGAAGTGTCTTTTGCAATTTGCATACCATATGCTCTTGGCCTTGAAGGCCGTAACCTTTTGGTTGATAGATAAAAATGTCTTCTTGGATGTATCCATGAAGGAATGTTATCTGGATGTCCATCTGGTGAATGTCTAGATCCTCTACACTATAGCCAGTAAGGTGTGAACAGATTGATGCTTTACCACTGGACTGAAAGTGTTAGTGTAATCTAATCCATATACTTGCTCGTATCCTTTAACCACCAATCGAGCTTTCCATTTGTATATTGATCTATCTAGCTTAAGCTTTACTTTGAAGATCCACTTAATGTCTATTGGTTTTATACCTACAGCAGGATTAACAAGTTTCCAAGTCTTGTTCTTCATTAATGAATGGTACTCAACGTCCATGGTAGCTTTTCATTTGTTTGCATATGACATTGACAATGCTTCTGCAACAATGGTAGGTTCATCATGACTGATGAACGCCCGAGGGACGAAACGATTAAGTTGTTGTCATTGTCGTGTAGATCTTCAAACTGCAGGTCTCTGAGTATATGTTTCTCCTGGGTGAATGACTGGGATGTCTTCAGCTTGTGGTTGAACAATTGTAGGTCCAAGCCTATCGATGGTAAATGAAGTAGTTTGAACAAACTCTTGCATTTGCTACTTCTACTTGAAATAGAATTAGTCTTAAAGGAATACAACATCTTTGCTTACTAAGATCTAACTTGTTTTAACATCATAAATGCGGTATGCTTTATGTGAAGTTGAATAGCCAATAAAAATATACTTGCAGTTGCCTAGGTCTAGCTTCTTCCTCAGATCAGATGGTATTTGTGCATAGCAGAGACATCCAAACACACGTAGGTATTTCAGACTTGGTTTGTAGCCGTAGTAGGCTTCAAACAGAGTTTTGTTGTCAACCACCTTCGTGCTGAAATAATTTTGCAGATAGCAGGCTGTAGAAATTGCTTTACTCTAAAGTTTCTTTAAACGAGCCCTTATCACACGGTTCAAACCGCGGAAGTTTATGGAAGACCCTTTCCTACTTTTAAGTAAAATTAAAATGGGAAAGTGGGAAATGGTTCGAGATTATATCGAAAGGGTGAAACGTCTTAGATCTGAATGTGAGCCTGAGCTAATTAATGAAAATGCCATGATTATGTGATTTTTGTCAGGTCTACCTAAATGGATCAAACGTGAACTGAAACGCCATAATGAGTACGCACTTTAGCAAAATGCGATGGACGATGCAATTCGGGAGGAGGATGAAGATTTAGATGATGAGCCAAATGTCAGTATGTTGCCTTATACAATAGGGCAGACTAATACGACATCCACCACTATTGCATCAACGAATGCCAATGCTACTGCAGAAATGATGCTCAATGAGTTCGAGAAACTTGGGAAGACCCAGAGAAACAGATGGAAAAGTTGCAGTTGCAATTTGATGAGAAGATCAAAGCATTGGAAAATTTCCACGGAGAAGCGAACAAGGAACCTGAGAAGTTTGCAAAGACTTTTCCTACCAGGGAAAATGTCTGGTGTTCTATTTGTACAGGAAATCACACAGTGAACGAGTGTCCTCAATTGAAAAAAATAGAAATCAGTGTTTGCCATCTGTGTAATTCACCTGACCATGAGACTGCCTTTTGCAGCTTCAATCCTAAGATGATTCAACAACGGTATGCCCAGATGGGATATTGAGATCCACAGTACGGAGGCAATCCATCAACAAGACTACGACAATCTACTCTTGGATACCCGGAGCGTCTAGTCTTGCCTGCCCCACCAAAGCACTCCGCTCCTCCTGCCAATTTGATGGAACCAAAACGTTACGGAAGTGCTGAGCAATGGAGCTATGGTAATGATCAGGAAGGTGGATCTTCAGAACAATATGCCATTTATGTTACCGCTCAACAACAAGCCTCGAGAAATTGGGCCAGAGCACCACTTGGATGCTTTGCATGTGGAGAAAATCACAGAGTTGCAGAATGCCCAAATAAAGAAAAATTTGTACCATTCTGTTGTGACTGTGGATATGGGCATTGCTATAAAGACTGTCTAGCAAGACCGAAGCCATCACCAGCTACAGCACCTGTAAATTTGATAACAATCAAGCAAGGATCGGTAGCTCATTATAAACCAAGTGCACCCTTGATGGTGGTCACCAGAGCACAAAAGCAAAAAGAACTAGTAGTGGATTCAGTACCTATTGATTCTATACCATTGAATGATACACCAACATCATCGGAAGTTTATCCAAGTCTTAATGCAGAAAAACGAAGATATCAAGATATGAGACAGTGGATTAAGCATCTGCAAGAAGAAGAGGAACTTGAAGATGCTAAAGTAACAAATGAAGTTCGGTCTTCACCATTGCAGCCTCCAAGAAATTTACGTACGGATATGAATAATCAATTACATCAGCACGAAGAACCCTTCAAGATGACGGAACCGGAAGCACCGCATACATAATTACTCATGAATATTTTGTCTAGCAAGATCAATATTGCATTGGGAGAGCTCCTAAAGTTGGTGCCAAAAGCAAAAGAAGTCTTAGCGCAAAAGTTAGCTCAAGAAGAATCAGAAGACCATCAGGAGGTGCTCTTTTGTGCTGGATTTGAAGAATCTAACGATGTACTACATGTTGGAGTAGCTTGGGAAAGTGAACAAAAGAATATCACTCTGCCAATACAACATAGACAATTTTCTAAAGAAGCAGCCATGATAGACGGTGGTTCAGGAGTTAACCTGATTTCTACAAAGCTATGTACAAAATGGGGCCTTACAAAGATTAAGCTGCTACTTTTGCTATTAAGCTAGCTGATCAAACGACGGTTCGTCCCCGAGGAATGGTGGAAGATATACCTGTCAAGATTGTAGGAGTACAGTTCCTCATTACTTTCGTCGTGATGGACTTACCAGAAGCACCAAATGTCAACCGAGTTCTCTTAGGACATCCATGGTTACGAGTTGCGCAAGTAATTCATAACTGGGGTACCGGCAAAATCACTTTTGAAAATCATGAACGTGCAGTTAAAATTGATCCTATGACTTGGACTATCAAGCCAGTGGTTCAAAAAGCGGAGGACAATTCATCCCCACTTTCCACAATGAATAGTTACTTGAAGTAAGCCTATCATATGCTTCCAACATGACTCCACTTGAGGTTGCCATGTAGCAATAACCTGACCTTATTTATCAACATGTTTCAATGCACAAAGAACTCCTTTGAACAACAACAAATGTTTTCAAAAGAAATCACAAATATTTGAAACTATTTCAAAATTTCTCTTCTAGCACTTATGCCAAGCAAATCAACACATAGAATCATGGAATCTTGATCACCCTATGATGTAATAGTTCGCATGACCCGTAAATACATAAACTCCACGAATTGTTGTTGGTGGTGGCAATTCCACAATAACCTTGATTTTGAAATAATCTGTGGCAATGCCATATCTTGATATCACGTCTCCAAGAACAACTTTATGGGAAACCCATATTTGGCACTTTTTTGGATTTAGGAAAATTTGATACTTGCGACAACGTTCAAATACTTTCTCCAATCGGTCCAAGTGGTCTGTATCTGTGCTATGGACTCCAAGGTCATCCAAGTAAATTTCAAGGAATTTTTGTAGATAATCTTTAAAAGCCAATTGCATTACTCTTTGGAATGAACTTGGTGTATTACAGAGTCCAAACGACATTACTTTGTAAGCATAGGTGTCCCATTATGTTGCAAAAGCTGTTTTGTGACAATTTGCAGGTGCAATCTTGTCTTGGTTGTATCCACTAAATCCATCCAGAAAACTATAAGCTTTCGCTCCAGCAAGGTGGTCCAAAATGCTTTCAGTAAAAGGTAACGGAAAGTGATCCTTTCACGTCACTTTGTTCAAGGCCTTGAGATTCACACAAATTTTCAATTTCCCATTCTTCTTAGGAACAATGACAATTGGTAAAACCCATTCGGTATGCTCGATCTCATATATGAAATCGGCGTCAAGCAATCTCTGAAGCTCTTTCTTTAGATCCGTAACATTAGAATTACAGCGATAGAACTTTGTAACTGCATTAGGTATTAAAGGTATGGCTTGTTGAATAACTGACTTCGGAATACCCTTGAGATCTTTATAAGTCCATGCAAAGCAATCTTGATAACTTAATAAGTAACGTTCAGAGAACTTGAAACTGTTCAGGATTAAGTTGTGATCCGACTTGTACAATCTTTTCTGGATCTCCTGGTTCAGCAAGATTCATAGACTGCGTCCTAGCTGGGCCATCGTAAACATCTTTTGATTCTAGCACTTGTTCTTCGGGTTCACTATGTGCTTTTGGTAACATGATAACCACATCATCCAGTGTATATAAAATGTTCTGGCATTTCATGTTGAACTTCATCTGCTTATTCTTTGTGAAAAGGATTTGTCTTGGATCTTCGCTTAGCCTTCTTAGCAGGAATTGATCGTGCAGGTGATGACTTTCGGGAAGATAAACTCTTCTTCGAAGGTGAAGACTTCCTAAATGGTGATGTCTTGCTAAATTATCCTTGACTTTTCCTTTGCCTTTATCCAGTAAGGGTGGCACATTCTTTGAATCAATGTTTTGAGGAGGATTTTCCCATTTCAGGACCGTATTATAATGTTGCTTGGCTTGTTTTTTCGTCATTGAACCTGTGATCCTGTCTTCCTTCAATATAACCGAAGAAACGAAATGTTTCCAACAACAAAGCCTTGATATCTTTCAGCCCTCAGCCCGACGAAGACATTTGCGAACTCGAAGATCTGGAGACACGAAGCACGAAAGGTTTCGCGAAAACGAAAGTCAAAGGAGACGAAGACGAACGATTCACGAACATGAAAGATCCACGAACGAGATTCCTTTGTGGTCCAGTATGAGAGAAAGACATACGAGCAAAAATGAAACCTGTTTTGCCTTCACGCCCCAAAGAGTACCAGCTAAGATCATGCAAGTACCTAGAAGTACAGATATCTAATCTGATGTATGACGTCAGCAGATACACTTTAGGTCGTGGCTAATCTGCCACTCTTGTAACTCCCTGACTAGTTGCTTAATCACTCTAATCTTAGATTTACATAGAGGACCATACTTACTGGATGATACTTGACATATAGATCAACAGAATACACATACAATGTAATGTAATAGTCTGACGCTAGTAAGCAATCAAGAAGAAAAATACAGAATACTTGTCCGCCTGCGTGCGAAGACAATTCTGTCTAGGATCAGAAGATCCAACTGTCCGCTAGTAAAGCGAGACGATTACTCATGAGAGAACCACGTTTCTCTCACGCCAATGCACTGCGTGGGTATGCACGTAGTGCTCAAAGAATCAGAGAAAAAAAAATCAATAGATGATATTGTAGCCTTCGCACACATATCAATTCGTGTTGTGTCTGATCTTGAATGCAAATGTTTTTGCTGTTAATCGCGTGTCTGAGTTTCTTCTTGTTCATTTTGAATTCCGCACTTTGGTTGAAACTATGTTGAATGCTGTATTGATTTTATGAATGTAGATCAGTAGTGACTGACTACACTCTAGAGGACTGTAGGAGTGATTCAGTTGGCAGTGTCCAACAATCGCATCTGAACTCCATCCGAGTTGAAGAGAGTCGTGACTGATTCGCCTTCGTAAAACTTTCGCGAATCCGACGAATTCATCAGTCATCACACATCCCCAACAATAACTGCTTTTGGCGATCTTATTTTTGGTTCATCAGGAATATTACGCACTCCAAATATGGTCGGATCTATATGATTTAGAATTTGCTCATCAGTAAGTTCTGCATTGTCATCATAAGTCAAGGCATGACTCACGAAATGAGTTCATTTTCAATCGGTTCTGGTATAGGCTCCGTTGATATCCAAGCTACATTTAGCACATTCAAATCCAAAGTTCGATCCAATAATGAAATCTCGTTCAAATCTGATTGATCATCTTGTTGACACATATATCCTGTTGTACAGTCAATTGTTGCAAGAGCTTGATTCCAGTTGATAGTATCGGTTTGAGAGTCGTAATGAACTCCCCAATTTTTATTGGTTGGTCACATGTGTGATCCGTTGTTGACGAATCATCATCTTCTTTTTGAGCCACTGGTTTGATAGTCCAAGTTACAGGATCAACCTTGACTGCACGTTCACAATTTTCAAAAGTGATTTTCCCTATACCCCAGTTATGAATTACGTAACCATGGGCGTCCCAATAGGACACCATCTATCACGGCTGCTTCGTTAGGAAATTGTCTATGCTGTATCGGCAAGGTGATATTTTTTTGTTCACTTTCCCAAGATGCTCCGACATGGAGTACTTCATTAGATTCTTCAAATCCAGCACAAAAAAGTTGTTCTTGATGGACTTATGGTTCAGCTTGAGTTAACTTTTGTGCTAATACTTGTTTTGCTTTTGGCACCAACTTCAGGAACTCTCCCAACAAAATATTGATCTTACTAGACAAAATATTCATGAGTAGTTCTGTTTGCGGTGCTTCAAGTTTAGTTATCTTGAAGGGTTCTTCATGATGATGCAACTGAGCATTCATATCTCTACGTGAATTATTCGGTGGTTGCACTGGTGAAGAATGAACTTCATGTGTTGCTCTAGCAGCTTCAAGCTCCTCTTATTCTTGCAAATGTTTAATCCACTGCCTCATATCATGATATGATTTGGATATACTCCAGATGTTGTTGGTATATCAGTTAATGATATAGAATCAATAGGTATTGGATCTGCTACAGGTTACTTTCTGCTTCTATGCTCTAGTAACCACCATCAAGGGTACACTTGGTTTATTCTGAGCTTTTGGTCTTTGCTTGATTGTTATCAAATTTATAGGAGTTGTAGTTGGTGGTGGCTTCGGTCTTGCTGGACACTCCTTGTAGCAATGCCCATAACCACTGTCACGACATAATGGTACAAATTTGCCTTTGTTTGGACATTCTGCAACTCTATGATTTTCTCCACATGGAAAGCATCCAAATGGTGCTCTAGTCCAGTTTTTAGATGCTTGTTGTTGCGTGGCAGCATAAATAGCATACTATTCTGAAGATCCACCTTCATGATCATTACTATAATTCCATTGCTCGGTACCTCTGTAAGGTTCTGGTTCCATGAAATTAGCAGGAGGAGTGGGGTGCTTTGGTGGGGCAGGTAAGGCTAACCGTTCCTGCGTGGGAGGGAAAATGCAATTGAGCATTTAGAAGAAATAAATGTGACAAATCACAAGCCCACTTTTGTAGGGGATGCTAGGAGGGAATGCCTCGTACCTCCGACATCTCCATGCCGCCTGAACATGGCAAAATGCTCCCTCCACGTAATTATCATGTACATTAATATTAATGATGTGGCAGCTTTTAATTGGCTCTGAACACACATGTTCAGAGCCATATTTTCCTACCTTAATGGCAGGTAGGTACCTGCCAACACCCATCTCTATGTCTCTCTCTTCCATGGCCCGTCTCCATCCTCTCTCTCTCTTCCGCCTCCCTTCCGCCCATCCTCCTCTCTCTTTTTCAGCCTCCATTCTTTCTCTCTTCTTGCCCATCCTCCTCCCTCCTCTTCAGCCTCCGTTCTTCCTCTCTCTTCCGCCTCCCTCCCTCCTCTCTCTTCCGCCTCCCTTCTTCCTCCATGTTCCGCCTCCCTTCTTCCTCCCTCTTCCACCTCTCTCCTCTCTCTCTTCCACCTCTCTCCCTCCTGCCATCTCTCCCTCCTCCCTCCCTCCTGTCTCTCTTCCGCCCCTCTTCCGCCTCTCTCCTCTCTCTCTTCCACCTCTCTCCCTCTTGCCATCTCTCCTCTCTCTCTTCCACCTCTCTCCCTCCTCCCATCTCTCCCTCCTGCCATCCTCTCCTCTCTCTCTTCCACCTCTTTCCTCCTCATGCCATCTCTCTTCAAAATCTTTTCTACATGATAATTACGTTTGGTAGTGGGCCTGAGCAGGCCCGCTACCGTGTAGCAGGTAGTCAGTACCTACCTCGCCGCCTCTACGGCTTGGTAGGTCGAGCCGCGGAGGTGCCATTATGGACTAGGTAGTGGGCAAGCCCGCTACCGTCTAGCATACCGTCTAGCAGGTAGTCAATACCTACCAAGCTGCCTCCGCTACCGTGTGTAGCAGGGCAGTCAGTACCTACCAAGCAGGGCAGTCAGTACCTACCAAGCTTGGTAGGTATTGACTAACCTGCTAGACGGTAGCGGGCCTGCCCGCTACCTAGTCCATAATGGCACCTCTGCAGCTCGGTAGGAACTGACTGCCCTACTACACACGGTAGCGGAGGCGGCTCGGTAGGTATTGACTACCTGGTTGGCCGCTACCTAGTCCATAATGGCACCTTGAGGTGTCACGTGAAAAGGGTCATATGCCAAAGCAAATGTAACGTCCAATTGCAAACTAGAGATTGGAATAAGTGAACTTACGCCAACTGGCCAGGCCCATGTGAAAACATCATCGACCGTTCAGTCATACATCCCTCCTCTGTTCTTCTTTTTCTTCCTTCTTCTCTCTTTCTCTCTCTCTCTCGAGCGCGTGAATAGGTATTTACCAGTTTGTGAAGCAAATCAGTGTCAGGAACGTGTATATATATAACTATGGCGGAAGCATTATTGAGATCAGTGGTGGAAACGGCTGCTATCGGCAAACTGCACAACAAGCATTTCGAGCCCTCTCTGACCTTGAAATCATGTAGCACGATCCGCTTTTCGTCGCAGGTGAAGCCGTTTACTTTCGTGTCTCAAAAATATGATTGCGTGGTGGTTAGGGCAGCAAAAGAAGAAGTGCGAGTCCAGGAAGATGTTAAGGGTGCCGTGCTGCCATCGGGGGAATGGCCTGAAAATTTTTCTATTCTGAATTATGAAGATCTTTCTGCTCACTACGAGCCCGCAATATTCAAAGACGAAGCAAGTAACCATGCATTAATCGCTTCTGAAAGCAGAGTTTTGGATCTATTTTGTGCATAACTATCTAGTAGATGCTGTACACTGTAATGGATCGAAGAGCAGAGCTTGCCGCTTGCTTTATCATATTTTTTCGAGTGTTATGATAGCATTAAGATCATATTATGGTAGTATCATGATTCATGATCGTATTATGCATGAAGTATTTTGATATTGTCATGATAATATTATGATAGTATTATTATGATCATATTACAATTATTTGTGGATTAGTTGTAAAACATGTCATTACCATGCTGTTGGTACGGATTATGCAGTTGCAGCCTTCTACATATTTGGCCGACGTCATGTCCAAGAGGATCTACACTTGCTCTCCTTGCGATCTGCTTGAGAGTGTGGACCACTATTTTATCGACATATCTGGTCTGCCTGTGGTTGATGAAAATCTCAAGTGTGTCGGAGTTCTTTCGAAAAAAGACAAGATCAAAGCTTCTAAAGGGGTGCGTTATCATATCTTATGGTCTTTCAGAACTAGTTATGTCTACATGTAATTTATAACACACTCAGTTTCATACTGAATGCAATCACAATATATTCAGCTCATTATAAAATTGGTAATGTTACTGTAATGCAAAAGGTTGATTGATCCTTTTTGTACGACTTATGTACCATTTGAACTGATTATGTGAGTCAGCAAGCAGAATTTTTTCAAAAACTGCCCGAAAGTCCTATCTAGGGTAAAACTCACCGGTTGGCTTTTATGGCCCCCAAGATCGTTATCCCATATCAGGTTTCAGAAACCACAAGAGATTCATTACTGACTCACCACCCAACGGTAGAATCCATCTGGATTTACCGTCAAGCAATGGAACTGCCGACTAACACACCCACGATAAGTGATATTGCTGTCTCATACCCCCAACACCATCCTAGTTATGGACTCCAATGCAATTTGGGCTTATTTGACATAATGGGCCCACGGCCCATCAATTTGGTTTAGAGGACAAAATTTATTCTTATTCAGAGGCTATTTGGGGCCTTTTGGAGGGGGATGCTATTTTGAAGGAAATTGTTGCCCTTTTATTGTTCTCCATTTCAAATTAGGGAACTTGCACCATTGTTTAGGGTAACCTTTTTAAACGTGTTTTAGAGTGGGAAAATGTGTTTTGACCATGTGCCTGCTTTTTTGAAATGAAGTTTTGTTTTAGTTTTTTTTTTTTAATTTCTCACCTTTAGTTATGGCAAAGGCAAGTGTTTTTTTGTAGTGTCCGAGGGGTAATGTACCTTTGGAGTCTATAGAGTGTGCAAGTTTGTTCACAATATGGGCACTTCCGTCTTCTTTGTGCTTTTTTGTGTGCCGTTGTGGAGATTTTTATGTCATTGATTTTTCCGCACTGGGATGCTCCTAACCCACTTTGCCTGTTTTCATTTTGATCTATAAAATTTCAACTAGGAAATCTCAAGTTTATTCACATTATTGGCACTTCAACATATTCGAAATTTCGTACATTTCTAAATCATTGTGTTTATTATAATAAGACACTTATGATGCTTGTCATATTTTGTCAATTTGATTCCCAAAAGTCGAGAGAATGTTCATCCATCTTTTAGTTCATCTTACTAGCTTTTATATCATATTCACAATTTTTGTGTCGTTTTTGAAACTTTTTATATTATCCATCTTTATACAATGAGTCCCTTTTGTTGCAATTTTTAGTTCGTTGATCTGATATCTAGAAGTGAATTGTTATGATTCTACTAGGCTGATCTTCGGAAGGTGACTGCACAACATCTGTGCATTGGAGCTGTTGACACCAATTGGCCTGATCAAGCCTGCTACAATAACCGACGTCCCATACCATTGATCATCACACTCGGCTCTCACGGGTGCTCATCTCCATGGCTAGAGATAAATCTTGGCTCGTGCATGCCCATACCATCCCATTCCCATCCCCACCTCTATATAGATAGTGCAAGTGGATCCCACCATAAAGCATAGTCAATGCTTAGATCTGGCCTGAGCTGCTAACACGTGGCACTAAAGGATGTCGACAATGCTAGCCCAACGTTCTGCCCCATCCGTTATGGTACATAACATTCCCATCCCCTTAAGAATTTCCTTCTCAAGGTAGGAAACCAAGATATCTCACTCTCTAAGGTTCACTTGTTTCTCCCAGGTGTCATCATATGACTTACCCTTCCAATGAATTAGATGTTCAGAAACTAAGTGATTTTTTAATTAATGTCATTGTGTATCCATGACCTTTTCGGGTTCCATGGGGATTTAGGCAATCATATTCTTCAACTATACTAGTTTACCTTTCGAAATTAGGTTATTCTTTCCACAAAGTCTCTCTTTCAAGCGGTTTACATGGATTGCAAGGTTTCATGCAGAAGATCTAGACGATAAGCGCATCGACTGAGTTTCTTTACAATTCTTCCATAAGTGTCTTAGAATCTCAAAAGATTCTAAGATAAACCCAATTTTTAACCTCAAACTCTCAAGGTGAGCGACTTCGATTAGTATAAAATTGTGGTTGATCCTAAGTTGATTTTATATTGTCCTTGGCCACTTGCAACATTTCTTGCATGTCTTGCAAAACATTAGTTGCAACTTCCACCCCAAGACCTTTGAGTTAAAAGGATATTGGAGAACAAGTTTGGAAGCCAAACATCAACATGAAAGGGCTAAATCTTGGCAAAATGCTTCGCACTATTGTATGCGAACTCAACCATTGGGAGGTACATTTCCCAATTTGACTGTTGCCTGGAAACATATGCTCGAAGCATATCTTCCATCGATTGGTCGGCGTTTGGTTTGTTCATCAGATTCACGATGATTAGAAGATGATAGATTAGTGGTAGTTTCCAGTCTTTCAAAGGTCGATTGCCAGAATTCGCTTCTGAGCTTGGAATCATGATCATCGACAATGTCATTTGGCAATCCAAACAACCTAAACAACGTGTTAACCAAAAGTTGAGCAAGCTTTGTAGCTTTGACAATAGACTTTGTTGAAATTAGCTGCACCATTTTGGTTAGCGTGTCAATTACCATGTGTGATGCACACCTAGATGAGGAGGGCATATACCTTTGAGATTTGAGAGGAGATATTGCTGAGAAATCCTTTCCAACAAGAGAAAATGTCTGGTGTCCAATCTGCTCACAGCATCACACTGCTAATGAATGCGTCTTCTTGATACAATAGAGGCATGTATTTATGGATAATTGATCAACTGGATTCTCTTGTTGATTTTATAGCTTCGAATCAAGTATGCTTAGATACTCCGTCTCATTAGTCTTCAATCTTTAGCTTGCATGTTTGCTATTATTCCAAATGCTATTGATGAGCTATGAGATCATTATGAAGAGGTTTATTTAGATATAGATCCACTTGTTTTGTACTTTGGGTACCATTGTAGAGTCCAATTCTGTTGGATCATACATTTAACAACATATCTACTAAGATCCTCCTATGGCTAGCATACACTTTAATAACAAAGTTACCAAACATGTATAGAGAGAGAGAGAGAGAGAGAGAGAGAGAGAGAGAGAGAGAGAGAGAGAGCTTTATTAATGTCTTTTCCATGCCAAAAGCAATATAAGACCAAATGGAGTACATGTCAAGTATGTGAAAACCATGGGAGCGTATATAAACGTCTCCAAGAAAAAACTATGCGTAAAAGAGAAATGAGTAATATAGCTGTAAAATACAAACTGCCACTGTCCATAAGGGGGGAGCGAAATAGCTACTAGGAGTAGAGTAATATCATGTAGTGCTACTGAAAAAAGATGTGATACGAGCTGCAACAAGAGGCAACATGGACCGTCGTTGATGTCGTCTAGGAGGGTGAAAACTGTGTGCCAAGTACGGTCGAGATATGCTCTGTATAAAAAACGTCTAATGTACTGGTGTGTACCCAAAGGGAGAGCGGTGATAGTGATACCAAATGCTTCCATGAGGAAGTGTGATGCCTGAGAGAACCATGATAGCCGGTATCCCTGAGTCTAAAGGTGATGAGAGGACATGAGTGCAAGCCGCGTATATCTCTGCTCTGTATCAAGAAGTGCCTGAGCTCTTTGGATGTATGTGATAAGCTGGAAGGCTCCCTCAATCTGAATAGGGGGGATGGCAAACTCCGCAAGGATGATCTCATGTGGAATTGAGGGTTTCGCTTGGATCATGTGAGCTAACATGGTGGTCTGTAAGCGTGAAATGTTGGACGAGTGTGAAGATGATAGTCCTGTACACCATACCTCTGCTGCATACAAGGCTGAAGGGGTGACGATGGTGTCAAACAGTTTGCACTACTTGGGGCATCCCAAATAGCTTACGAAAGCAGAATCTCTCTAGCTTGACTAGGGAAGAGTGACCCTTTCCAAGTCTAGAAGTAGCCGCCTGTCTCATACTGAAGGTAGGACCAGAGAAGAGCACACCTAGGTAAGTGTAGGAAGAGACCACATCTAGGGACTGTCCATCAAGGATAAGCTCCTGGCGCTGCATGAAGGCCCGAGAGGTATTGAAGACCATAACTTTGGTCTTCGAGAGGTTCACCCCTAGACCCCACTGAGTACAAAAGGTGTGTAAACAATCCAACTGTCTCTGTAATCCCTCTCTGGTACGGGAGACTAATACCACATCATCCACATAGAGAAGGATGGCAATCAGAATGTCCCCAAGCCGGCAACGTCCCCATCACACCGAGAAATGACCTGCTCGAGCTCGTCAATATATAATCCAAAGAGAAGTGGTGAGAGAGAGCATCCCTGCTTAACCCCAATAGTACTCCAGATCTGCTCAGAAATGCCACTACCATGACGAAAGCAGCCCAAGACCCTCTCAT
The DNA here is from genome assembly GCA_029204225.1 of Diphasiastrum complanatum. NCBI lineage: Eukaryota > Viridiplantae > Streptophyta > Lycopodiopsida > Lycopodiales > Lycopodiaceae > Diphasiastrum > Diphasiastrum complanatum. The sequence continues at coordinate 22,159,066 of CM055101.1, forward strand.
AGAGAGAGAGGCATGACGGCTAGAATAAGAGAACCCTAGGTCACGGAGTCCGTGGGACAAAATCAAAGGCTTTCCTGAAGTCCACAAAACAACAGTAAACCTTTTCTCTCCTGTGTCTAGCGTCCTCAATGGGGGCTCAAAGTGTGCATATGTGATCTGTAGTGGAATAATGAGCGCGGAACCCTACCTGACCCAAAGCATGTAATCTCCTGGACTCTGCCTTTGAGCTAACTGTAGACTGGAGGCCATATAACTTCGCGAGAACGTGTCCAATCATAATAGTGCGGTAATTACTACGTACCTTGGGGTCACCGTTTCTGTGGATAGGATGTATGATGTTGGTGCACCAAGAGGATGGGAAGCCCTCAACAACAACATGGTTAAGGAGAGAATAATGTAGGGGAAAGGGTATCGGAGGCGTGAATCAGTCAGTAGCTCAGATTCAAGGTCTTGAATGTCCCTAGTGCGGTGGGTTTTCAACTTTTTGATTGCTGCCTGAACCAAGTCAGGGGTGAAAAAGGAGAAAGCAGTAAATTTCAGGTTATGGCTGTATCATAAGGCCTTCGTAAACGATGTGGATAAATATTGCAGTGTCTAATTTATTTATATTGTTGCAACATAGTCACAAACTTTCCGTTTTGATTGCCCCATGAACTGATTGCTCTTTTGAGTGTTCATTTTTGTAACTACATATAGATGGACTGAAGCTGTTGTTCTTTTGGCAGTTGAAATCAACCGTGGAAGAGGTCATGACCTCACCTGCTATCACATTATCTGCAGACAAAACTGTGTCAGGTATGGTTACTAGCATTGGTTTTAAAAAATAGGTGCCTTCCAGTTTTAGTCTCTGGCATTTTTGAGGTCAAATGTAGCATAATGGTCAGGAAGGCCTGAACTCACCTCATGAAAAGGTCTCATGCAAGATTCTTGCGACTGCAGAGATCAAGTGCTAATCCCCTGATTTCTTCTGTATTCAAGTCAAATAATTGCATAACTATCAAAAGCACGCACCCTAGGATGGCGGGCGGTACTATGGCTTGTTTGACAGGTTGTTGAGTTGATTCTTGAGGCTAACATTTTTTATGAACGTGAATTTACATACCATTCTACCTTCAAAATCCAGCCCTAAGACACTTTGCATCTTCCAGTAATTGATGCCTAAATGGGTATTTTCAGAGAAAAGTAGAACATTGCAGCATGATCTACTAATGCAGCTTGATTTGATTATCTTTGAATCGCCATTTGTTGTTTAGTTATGCTTTTCAGGTATTCATATGCTGTAGATTATGAATCCAGATACTATCAATTATCTGCTTTGGTTGGCAGAATTCAAAATCTGGCTTCGAGCATCTAGTGATTTTTCTAACATCGGCCTATTTCTGGTTAAAGTCCTGTCCTCTGCTTGCGTACCTTATAATAGCTTTAGTTCTTGATTCTTTAGAACTTTACTTAAGTCCAGCTTTGTCTGTTATGACTACAAGTTCTCCATGGCAGCAATCTGTACTTTCGTATATATTTAGGCTACAAGATGGTTGATGAGGAACATTCTATTGCAGATGCAGCTGTTCTGATGCTGAAAAACAAGATTCACAGAATCCCAATAGTCAATGAGTCAAATCAAGTTGTGGGTAATGACCTGCTCTTACAGTGTTCTGCTTCTTCCAAAGTTCTCATGGATATAATTTGAAAATCTTTTACATTCAGAATTTTCGCACGTGCATGCAATCTCAGAACTCAAAATAGTATTCTTTCCATGTGTTCCTTAGTTCTGTAGTGGCGATCAGGTGCTGAAAGATGGCCTTTTGATGATTCTGGTCTTTGCAGGAATTGTTACACGAACTGACATCTTCTCAGCATTGGAAGGTGGCTCTTAGGAAAAAAGTGGACTTCATTCTTCTACAGATCTTCTCAAAAGAGGAGAGTTTTGTGGAGCACACCCTGAGACATGCCATTCCACTCTTGACTTTCGTTCGTAGTGTAATGTGCTGAGTTTCATTTTCCCCTGACCATGAAGATATATAGTTCAATTCAAAAACTCTAAAACTTGAATATAAAAAAGGGAGTTACCTCCTTGTGGTGGTTCACTTCAATATTTTGAAAGCAAACTTAGCAGCATTAGCTTGTTGGACATGCTCATGTTGTACATGGGAAAGTCTCATGAGGAGAAACTGGAACTATACAAAGAATATCTTGTCTTTTTCGTTGTTGCAGCCAGCATCCTTAGCTTCTTATTGCAAGCAACAGCTTCCAGTAGTTTTCACACATGTAAACAATCTATGCTAGTTCCACGCAACATTTCACAAACGAGCATCGTAAGTGCTTTTGACTTTTAATATGAAAAATGCACCTTATGTTTTTGAACTTTTCAAGGTAGATTCGTGGACAATCTCTTGATACAGAATCTTGATAAGGGTATTAAGTTGGATAAATTGATAGAAAATCTATTGGAAATTGAACAAAGTCTGCAAGTGTTTCTTGGAAGGACTTGTCTGGATCTATTCATGTAGACTTTATTAAAAATGTGTTTTCCAACTATTATTCTGTCTTTTGTTAAGCATGTATGCAAAGAAATGTTATGTCATCCTTTCTTTCAAGTCATCCTCTACCCTCATTTTTCCTTTATGCTTTTTTGATACGTTTTGGAAGTGGTTTTGTAATCACATTGGAAGTTTTGCGCATATGGCTCCGTTTTTTTGTGCACTATACTTTTTTCGTGGCCTTTTTTTTGTGCTATTTAATTTTTGTTTTTGACACTGATAAGTGGTCATGTAGTGATTTTAGTGAAAATAGGTCTCATTTCTACTGTACAACGGAAGTTTCAAAGGTTTGTGAGGGCTACTCCAATCTCCTTTGCAAAGATTTTTTGTATTCATGTCACTCCCTGTTGATTGAAGATGGAGATTTGGACATTGTGGAGTTCTGGCATGACAATTATGAGGTTAGTATATGGCATTGTCCTTCCTGCGAGAACATCTGGATGACTATGACACACAAGGCAGACTAATACTCATGTGGAACATGCAATTGTTGTGCATGCTATTGTAGCTGTTGGTGAGGGCATTTCTCGGTCGTTCATTGTTTGAACCAGCCTTGGATCATTTGTTTCTTTTTTGGCATCGTTGCACCCTCATAAGCTTTTGTTGTTGGGGCAAATGCAATTATGTTGGATGCACTAGAAGTAGCTTGGCCCTTTAGTCCTATATTTTGAGTGTTGGCCCCTCCAGGCAACATCAACAGTAAAGGTCCCTCAAGGTCACTCCCAGATTGATGCTATGGAATGGTTTGGTGGTTCACGACTGCCAATCTACAGAGTTTGACGATAAAGACTTGCTATGTAGAGTAGGAATGTCAGGACATGACTGTGCACATGCTTCAGAGACGAAATGTTCCCCACGATTGTTTGGAATTTAAGTGTACATAGACCATTTCATGCTTGAGTTGACCTGACCATTTCACTAGGGCTTTTTTGCATCACCTCCTAATTCTACTATGAAGAATGTGCTCCTGCTATGTTACGCATGTAAGACATGCTTGACTCGAAGAAATCTGCCTCCAATTTGGTTTTTGCATCATTTGATTGTTTTGGAGAGGCTGCTGCTTGTGAGCCCACACTACATTGGATGGTCTTTGATTTGGAGTTCCTCTTGTGAAAGGTTGCTGAAGTGATCAATAAACATTTTGAATTGCTGAGTATGTTATAACTTTTTAATTTCCTCAAAGTGAAACTCCAAATCTAGCTTTTGTGGTGCCTTTTTTTCAAGCCCCACTCGTTGTCTAATGAGATGATTTATTCCCAAAACAAAAAGAAACACTTTGACCATGAGAATTTGAAGGCCAAATAAATTATCACAGTCATTGATTGGTCACTTGTTGGACATACCTGGCATATCAAGTAGCTTGCTATTTTTATTCTCTTGCAGGATAGGTCTAATTTTGCATTTGAGGAGAATTGAACCCCATGATCTCCTTACCTATGCGAAGTGGATGAAATATTGATGATTAGGTAATGAGCAATTGATCTATTACAAGACCAACCTGAGGCTATTTCAATTTCTTGAAATAGAGAGGCAAGGTTGTAGAGGTAAATCTGAATGAGTGTGAGCTAGGGTGAACCTACTAGCTTCCCCACGAAAGTGGAAGTTGAGGGGGAGGCTTATGCAATGTTACATCATGATTTGATGGATGATATCAATTGCCATTGCATGTTGATCAAGTTCACGTCACACGCAAATACATAGGTAGTGCCATTGTGTGTATATGCACGTGGGAGAGAAAAAGAAAGAAAGTTGTATTAATAACTTTTCCATATCATAAGACTTATAAGATGAAAGAATCCGACTATCATTAGAGACAATTTGAGCACAAAAGGGGCCTTTCAAAAAGATACTCTTTTATTTTTTTTCTCAAAAGTTTTTTTCACATGGTCCAATCAAAACTCTCAAATTTGAAATCTACGCAACGTAGCTCCTTCAAATTGATTTTCTTTTCCTTTTAAAAGAACTGTAATTTTGCATCAGGGGCAACTCGTAAATAAGCCATTTTATTTGTAGTATAGTATGCAACTCAACAAAAAAAAATTAGTGTAACTTTTGAACGACAACTCGGATTCAGACGATTACAGTGCCATTAGAAAGCCCTCGACGAGAGCTTTTCAAGGACATCCAACATGACCCAGTTCGGAGTTACGGTGAAGAAATTATGGCCAGTCAAAGTTTTGGTCGGTCAAGCTGGTCAACTGCACTTGAAAGAGACATCGGGTTGTGTTGACCAACCAAAACTTTGACTGCCATAACTTCATCACCGTAGCTCGAAACTGGGTCATGTTGGATGTCGTTGAAAAGCTCTCGTCAAGGGCTTTCTAATGGCACCGTAATCGTCTCAATCCGAGCTGTCGTTCAAAAGTTAAGATTTTTTTTTTCCAGCCACAGACTATACTATGCACATAATAGCTAACCATCGAAGACTGTGTGGGTAGGCCTGCGGGTAGAAAAAGATTTTGTTTTAGTATTTTACATTGCCAAAAAATTGTCATCCTACGTGGCAATCCTTATAGGGCTCTTTCCAAGGCCAAATTTTCTCTAATGGATGGTAACTAAACGGATCAAACTCATTGCAAATATGGAACTACTAAGACTTGTGAAACTCTAAAATCCACCCCCTATGAAGATAGTTATAGACCAAGATAATATGGTACGAAGACTTTTTACAAGTTCACTTGGATGTGAGTGTGAGAGAGAGAGAGAGAGAGAGAGAGAGAGAGAGAGAGAGAGAGAGAGAGAGAGAGAGAGAGAGAGAGAGAGAGAGAGAGAGAGATCTATGTAGATCTTGAATCTACACTTATAAACATCTGCATCCTTTGATATCCAATTTACAAAATTGGAGAGCTCCCAGCAGCTTCACAACCCTGCATGCTTGAGTGCTTCCCTTGTGTTTTTTCTCCATTTTTTCTCTTTCTTTGCCATGGACAGTCTCACTTTGGATTCTTGGTAGATAATAATTCTCTGGGAGGTCTTGCCAAATATACATCAATTGTCTTGGCACTCTTTGTATTCTCCATTCTACTTCTGGGTGTTTCCTCAGTTCTTCTCCCAGTCGAACTCCTAGTCTTATCCACACTCTTTCCTTGACGAGATGCCTTACTTTGAATGCCAAGAACTCTCCTTAGGTTCCACCAATCCTCTTGAGATCACTTGCATCACAATCTACACTTGATTAGCTCTCCATTCATATGCAACATGGATGGAAAAGATGGATAGTAGCATATGTGAAGAATTGAAAAAGATTATCTATGTTAGATATAGGGGTCATATGTTTTTTATATCAAGCATCTAGGTGTAGGGTGTTGATAGGACCAAATTTGGCATAGATGGCAAATTATCCATTTCCAGTTGTAATGCCACTATTTAGCCAAATTAGAGTAAGAGGCTAAACTCGTACCAATTAGAGTGTAGACAAGTTTAATACTTTTGTTTGATGAAATTTAAGAGATCCAATAAGATTAAGAGGTGGAACCTTGAGGGGTCCAATAAAAATTGAGATTTGCTTGAAAATGGTCCAATAGAATTTAGAGGTGAATGGATCAATGGTCCAATAGGATTAAGAGGTGGCAAAAGTGTGGTCCAATCATAATTGAGCATTGTGGTAGCTCATGGATCTACTAGTATCATTGTACTTTTCACTTGGATCTAATTGATTTAGAGATTGAGTGGATTTTGAGTGTAAGTGATTTTCTAGTTTTCTCTCTCTACCCGAGAGCTCATGATGATTTTCTCTCTCTACTCGAGGAGAGCAGCTTGTTTTAACTTAGAATAATTTTTTAACATTTCCCACACGTGTGAGTGAGAGTTGGAAGTGATTGAATGCATGTAGTAGTAGTGTGTTTTTGCCATAGAATCAAAGATAGATCTTGAATCTCAATCTAGTCTCGATCTTGGTGCATCTACACAGCTTAGATCACAAGTACATGTTGTGGACAGTCCACACGTGTGAATTTAACATGGTATCAAAGCCTACTTAAGGTTACCATGCATTTTGATCCATTTGAGTGAAAACTTTTCATCAATCTTGAGCTAGAAATTGTCAAGATCCATTTTCCTAGCTATCTTGTCCAATTTTGGATCAAAAGAGATCACTGGGGCATTGATTGGGTCTGACCTAGTACTGTACGGAATCAGGTGCTCAGACATGTGTGAGGAACATCCAATTTCAGATTGAGAGTTCTCTCTCATGCTTGATCCATTTATCTTGCTTGATAGCTTGTTTTGAAGCTATTTTTGTCTAGTTTTTGATGCAATCAGTTTCATTCCATTTGGTTGAGCCAATTAAAAGTTATAAGCTTTTGAACAAGGTTAGGTAGGGCACCTAGACCTGGGTGGACACATTTGGTTTGGTCAAGAGATTGCTTGTTTGATCTCTATTCACAGTTGTATGGTTACCAATCTCATCTATAAGTGATCTAGACATTGTTTTGAGATCATAGCCAATTTTTTTCATGCAATATCAGTGAGTTTGAGTCAAATTTGGTTACTTAGTGTATTTCACACGTGCTAAGAGTAAATGATCCTAACTTTGTCTATAGTCCATCATTTGATGTGAAATAGATCTTGTTTTATTGAGATTTGGGTAGCTAGTGCGAATCAATTCACAAATAGTTGCAAGATCTTTCATAGGAGGAGATAGCACTTCATTATTGGATCCTATTGAGAGTGTGTAGCAACATTTATTGTTCATCATTTGAGTTTTCTTCACTTCAAATGTCTTCACTGAGTTCATCTTTGTTGGAACCAAGTGAATGATTGTCCACTTCAAACTATTCAATTTGGAAGATGATGATATTCCATCTTGATCCTTTAAGACGTGATGGACATAGTTCTTGTCCTTGAAGAAGAACCAAAAGTTCTTCAAGAGGTTCAAAAATACAAAAAGAGAGCTAGGATGGCTCTCCACTACATTAAGATGAATGTCTCTAATGAGATATTGAGGGAGATAGGTACTTGTACAATAGCCAAAGAAGCTTGGGACTGTCTCAAGACTATCTATGAGGCTAAGAACACCTCTAGGATCCTCACTCTTAGAAATCAAATCCTCCAAAGTAGCCAAAATAGTGATGAGAGTGCATCTAGTTATGTTTTGAGAGTAAAAGATATTCATAGAGAGCTTGCTTGCATTGATGATTCCATCAATCAAAATGAGCTAGTCCAAGTCATTCTCAATGGCTTGAGAAGTGAATTTGATAACCTTGTCCAATCCTATGCCATTAAGGAGGAGCTACCAAGTCTGGAGGCTCTCTAAAGTGTGCTAATTTCCGAAGAATCAAGACAAGAGTATAAGCTCTTGAGGATGGACAAGCTTTCTCTCACTCGTAATGATGACAAAGCCCTCTTTGCCAAGGACAAGCACAAAGGGAGGTCCAATATCAACAATCCTCAAACAAGGACAAAGCCAAATCCAAAGACAAAGATGAGGAGGAAGATGATTCCTTTAATGCTTCGTCATCCAAGCTCAAGAAGAAGAAGATCAAGTGCTTCTATTGTGGCAAGAAAGGCCATTATGCCACCAATTGCTTCAAGAAGAAGAATCAACTCAAGCAAGCCAACATCACCAATGAGAAGGAAGACACTATTTCAAGTGATGGAGAGGGATCTCTTATGGTCTCTAGCTTCTCATCCACTCCTTTCAAGAAGGATGGCTTATGGTATATTGATAGTGGAGCCTCTTCACATATGTGTAGCTCCAAGGACTCTTTATCTTCTATTGCACCGTATGATGGAGTCAAGAAATCAATATACACTGCAAATGATTTTGAATGTCCTATTGAAGGCATAGGAAACATTCCCTTAAAGCTTGCATCCTCTAAAGTTCTTTCTCTTTCTAAAGTTCCTTATGTGCCTAAGCTTACTAAGAATCTCATTAGTGTTGGCCAATTGCTTGTTAATGGCCTTGATGTAGAATTCAATGTTGATACTTGCACCATCAAGAAGAATGATGAGATACTTGCATTAGGATCTAGATTTGGAGGCATCTATAAACTAGATCCAAATGAATATGTGAATGCTTGTAATGTTGCTCTTGTGAGCAAGCTCTCTATAGAGGAATTATGGCATAGGAGGTTGGGACATCCCAACTACAAATCCATGCTCTATGATCAAAGAGGCCAAAGCTATTGGCTTGCCAAAGTCATTCTCCAAGAAGATAAAGCCTTGTGAGGCTTGTGCTATTGCTAAATCTCACATAAAGCCATTTACAAGATCTTCTATCAAAAGCAAGCATCATTTGGAGTTAATCCACTCGGATGTGCATTTCTCATCAACTATAAGCAAGAGAGGAGCCACTTGTTTTGTTACTTTCATTGATGATTTCACAAAAATCACTTGGATATATCTTCTTGCTTCTAAATCTATGGTGTTTGATCATTTCCTTATTTTCAAAGCTTATGTAGAGAAGCAATTCTCATTCAAAAAAAAAGCTCTTAGATGTGATGGAGGTTTTGAATATATTTCCAATAAATTTCATGATTTTTGTGAGCTTGAAGGCATCAAAAGAGATTTCTCTTGTGCCTATTCTCCATCTCAAACTGGAGTGGTAGAGAGAAAGAATAGATCTCTATGTGAATGTGCAAAATCTATGAGAATTGAGGCATTTTTGCCCAAAGATTCTTGGGGAGAAGTCATTATTGTGCAAATTATCTTTGCAATAGGCTCCCACATATAGCTCTTGGAGGAAAGTCACCATATGAAATCTTATATTTGGAGAATCCTAAGGTTGATCACCTTAGAGTTTTTGGATGCATATGCTTTGCCCATATTTCCTTGGAAACGAGGAAGAAGGAAGATCCTAGTGCATGCAAAGGGATCATGGTTGGATACTCATCCACCAAAAAGGCCTATAGAGTCTTTTTACTCTCTACTTCTCAAGTTATTGAAAGTAAAGATGTTATCTTTCATGAAGATCAACATTCCGAGATCAAGAAGTCTATGGATGCATTACCTATTATTGATTTTGAAGACAATTATGATGTGATGGGGTCGAGAATTGGAGAAGACTCACCTCGGATTTTCTCACCAAGAAGATCCATGAGAGATAGATCCAAGCCTAAGAGGCTCTCATATGTTGACAAAGGCAAACAAGTGGATCTTGATTCCACTAATTATATTTTTTATGTCTCTCATGAAAAGCCAAAGAATGTACAAGAGGCACTCAATACCAAGGAGTGGTATGATGCCATGAATCAAGAGTATGATGCATTGATCACCAACAATACTTGGGAGCTTGTGGATCCTCCATCCCACAAGCATATGACTGGTTGCAAGTGGGTATTTCGGATCAAGTACAATCATGATGGCACCATCAACAAGTATAAAGCAAGATTATGTGCCACCCAGCTATCGTAAGAGCTTGGCAAGCTTGTAAGTAGTTGCATCACTGCGTCTTGATTGTCAATGACAGATCCAACAACGACCATTTGTCTTAGCACGTTTTTGAACTGATTAATGTGATTATGCAGAGAATCACCATTCGTCATCTTGAGGGAGTAGAATTTCTTTCTGAGATGTAGCTTGGAAGTTATATCTCGCACTTCATATAGCGTGCTCAAGATGTCCTAGACTTCTGTTGATGTCTCGGATACATGGCTGATCTGGGTGTCAATGATGTTGAGGATGATCAACGCGAAAGCCTTTCCATCCTTCACCTTCCATCTGGCGATTGCTATATCGTCTGCATCGGGTTTCCCTTCTGCACCTGTAACAACGTCATACAATTCTTTAGCCATTAGTACAGTTTTCATCTTAAATTTCCACAGATGGTAATTGGCTCCATCAAGCTTGTCCATGATAGGACTAGCTTTCCCTTGGAAATCCATGTGGAGGAATTAGTCTAAGTGATAAGAGAAACTATCAGTGACTTAAGTATAAAAATCTGATGCTGAAATACAGAACAAGAAAACAATTACTTATGAAACCTTATTGCTGACAAATTAAAGAATCAATGCACATAGCATCTACTTTTGTCCATCTCTGATAAGCTTTCTTCTTCGTTCTCTCTCGCTTACTAACTTCTTGATCATTTGATCTTTGTTTTTCTCAGTTAATGAATACGCAAATGGTATTCAATATATACATAATGTTACAAGTGTGCAGATGAAGAAAGTACAGGGTGGATGTGTTGTCTGTAGGAGATCATGGGTGGCTCCAATCGTCGTCCAGTTTGTTAGCGCAGGCTGCATGAGCGTGAAGAGGGTGTGACGTCAGCCTTTGCTTTTCGTCTCTTCATCGCCCGTGAGAATTCACATGTGAATATGCAGACTGCGCGACAGCCCGAGTAAATATGCAGCATGAATGGAGGCAGATTCAAAATGGGATTTAGGTGACTAGAGGAAATAAATCCAACACTATATCTTAACGATTCTCCTAGAGATTCTAGTTGAATGAATTATCATATCTTAGAATTGGATTCTAAGGATAGTTGTACTTGGAAGTTTTTATGAATTGTTTGCCAGAGTTTGTTTAATCTCCTAAGTTAGGGAATATTTCACTCAGTGGTTCATGTAAGTGTTTTACATGAAGGCAATGTTACTAACTTGTGTTGAGTGTAACCCTGTTGAGAAAATACATCTCTTAGTGTGCTTTTCAAACCATAGTTTGTACTCTAGAACAAAGATTAACAATTTAAAATAGGTTTATCTCTGAGTACTTGTTTGATATGAAAGTTAGACTAAGGATAATGATTTTTTTCGGTTAATATTGAAAGTTAAATGAAATATTCTTGTAATTATTTCCTGTCTTGAGGAGCTTCTAAAGATAGAAACGTTTAAGAAGGAAAGAATGTTATGGCCATATTCGGTTAAGGACCTGGAATAGTCCTAATATGGTAGACAGGCCCTCCAGTACTCGAGATTATTGGTCACGCCATGATTTAAATCCATGTCAAGGCCTGTTTGTGACTAATTACCTTGAGAGGACCCAGACACTCTAATTGAGACATATGGAGTATTGCATGTCTGTGTGATGAATATAGGCAGGAGAACTGCATGAAGAGGTGTGATCTATTTATAGTTGACCTACATGGGGGTTGCATGGTTTCATGCACATGGTCTACTCTCTATGTAATGAGGTGGGGATTCTCCCGTCGACATATTGGGTTTAGGTCACCAGTTTCTCTCTTCTCCTCTTGCTTCACATGGCATGGCTTGGGGGCTAGATCCAGTTTTCATCTAAGTTTGGTTGGGCGATTTGGCTCCATAGTCTCTTCTATTGTGTTCCCCTATCCTCATCTTAGGGGTAATCCTTTGGGGTCACTACAAGGAGTTTCTAGGAAGGCCCTCTTCTATTAGCAACCCTCACTTGTCTCTCACTTCTCTCTTTTCTTTTACTAGCATGCTCACAAAGGTGTTAGCATCAATCTAGAGGGTTCTTAAGCCAAGTAGGTAGCTCGTTTCCTTTCTATTGTGTGCCTTGGAACCCAAAAGAGGGTATGGTGCCCACAAACAGCCATGATTAGGAGTTAGAAAGTGAAAGATCCATTATCTTGGGCTATTATTAGTACTTCTAGCTTTTCTAGGATTTTTTTGTTGTTTGATCCTTTGATAGGATGTAGCAATGGCTTTCGTAGAGGTAGTCAATGACACCTCCCTCTCCTCCAACTATGTTGGATAGTTTTTGCCTTTATGTCACCTTCTCCTCATAGGAGGACCAGTTTTGTACTACATTGTTATACTCATCAACAAATAGGTTCTACCTTTACCTTATTGATGAGAATATCTAATCTATGGTATTTTTCAAAGGGCGGGAGAAAAGACTAACATGAAATTTTGGCACCATTGTCTTGGGAAGTGGTTCTATCACTTTAGAAAAATTTTCATACATAAAAGACAAATCTGAGGAGCCCACCCACCGCGGCGGGTGGGCTCTCTAATTCTTTTTTCGTTTTAAAAAATATATATATATTAATATGTTATTATTATTTATAAGATTCATGTGTGTGTGTGTGTGTGTGTGTGTGAGTTATATATGTGTGTGTGTGTGCTATATTATGTATAGGTTATATCAGTATATTATGTATATGTTTTATATATATATATATATATATATACACATACTATATTTAAGAATAAAAAAAATACTTAAGTAAATTTAAGACATACTAACAAGTGTACTGAAGAGTTCACCTTTAAGCGCTCACTTGTATAAATTCAAAAAATGACTTGCATGAGCTTCTTGAGCTTCCAAAGGGTAGTTTTAAAATTTTATTCTAAGAAACAAATCTCAAGGAGAACCTCCTTTTATAGAGTTTCAATGGCCTTTGTCCAGGTCATCAATCCATGTAAAAACATTTTGTTTTGACTCCTTATTGTTACAACTCATCAATCAATGTTTATACTTATTTCTATTTTAACATATTCTTCATGATACAACTCTTCAATCCTAGTGACAAATATCGATTTTGTATTTTGTCTCTTCCATGTCATCAATCCGTTTTCAAACTTAGATTCAGTTTATGCATCTATCTTGGATTGATGACATGGCAAGTATCTATATATACGCTGCTTAGTTTGCTTTGTTCACGTTTTTAGATTGTAGTATTTATCTCTAAATCCTTCTCAACTAACTTAGCCTACGTCGAGAATGGAATTAGTCGGTGGGCTACCAAGAAAACCAAAAAACATATATGTATAGAAAAAATATGTTGATATATAACGACGACATGTGGCAGAATTGTATAATCCCATAACATATTGTGGCTTTTTAACACATCCCATCTCTATATGATAACCCTCTAACCTACCAAAAGAATTCAAATTGCTTTGAATTTTTTAGATTTCAAAAATCTTGCAACCTCGATTTTCACGTTTTCGACAAATAGTAAATTTTTTTGAACTTTTTTAGCTCATTTGTGGAAAAGAAGAGAGAGAGAGAGAGAGAGAGAGAGAGAGAGAGAGAGAGAGAGAGAGAGAGAGAGAGAGAGAGAGAGAGAGAGAGAGAGAGAGAGAGAGAGAGAGAGAGAGAGAGAGAGAGAGAGAGAGAGAGAGAGAGAGAGAGAGAGAGAGAGAGAGAGAGAGAATATATATATATATATATATATATTAAACATCTTAATACTAATAATAAATTTAGAGAGCCCACCGGCTGGTGGGCTCTCTCTCTTTTTCTTTTTTCTTTTAAATCCAAATTATAGCGCGTGCGCGCGCGCACACACACACACACACACACACACACACACACACACACACACACACACACACACACACACACACACACACACACACACACACACACACATACTTTAAAACAAAAAAAGAGCGCCGCGGTGGGTGGGCTCCTCAATCTTTACTTACACACACACACACACACACATATATTTATTTATTTTAAGTTTTTTTTTTTAAAGGAAGAGAGAGCCCACTTGCCGTGGCTGGCGGGCTCCTTTTTTTTTTAAAGTATTTATATATGTGTGTGTGTGTGTACTATTTGCTTGTGCCCGTCGATGACGGACAATGAGCACTTACCCACAAAAAGTGTCTATATATTTTTTGGAGGCTATGATTTTTTACCATTTTTTTAAACCAAGTGATCTAAGCGCCTATGTGCATAGTAAACTCAAATTTTTGAGTCTATGTTTTAGCGACAAAGGGAAAGTGCCTAAAAATTTGTGACTTCTAGTCCGGCAGTTAAAAATAGAGCAAAACATTGGGAAGACATCAACTCCCTTACTGAGTCTTTCTCTGCTCCTCAATGGTCAGCGGTCTACTTGTTCAGGCTATCTTACTGTGTGGCACCGTTATTAAATGTCATGGGTCGCAAACTCACATGCGTCGACACTCCAAAAAATATTGGACGGACTAAGTATTATCTCGATGTTGTAAGATCTTTGCAGTTGGGTTCTAAATGCTAGTCTTCCGGAGAACTGCAGTCGAGGAATGTGGGTTCTCACGATGTAGATTTAGATTCAGGTTCAGATAATACTTAGGGCAATGCATAGATGCATATATTTTGTAATACATTGTAAATACCCCAGGCGGTAGGGGTGTTACTGCCATTTTCCATAATATAATAGACAAACTCATTTTCAAAATCAGTTGTTATGGATGTTTGTAAAATGTCTCTTAAGATGTTTGAATATTTTCATTTGAATGTGAGATTCAAAATTAGTTGTGATGGATGTTTGTGAATATCGCATAATGTTGTTGCAGTTGTACTGAAAGTATTGTCAATTTAAATGATGTTTTTATCTTTAGATGATACCAATTTAGATGGATGAATCAAAGTATCACTTATATCAAAAATATGTTTAATTTGGTGTGTTGCAAAATTCTGAAGTCCATTTCTAAAAATGTTCTTTGGGAAAGTCCAAAATTAATTGAGACATTGTTTTTCAGGAAATAAACCATGATCATAGAAAGTGGCTAGATCATTTTTTAAATCTATAATTGTACTTCAATTTGCTACTGACTTGCTACATTGCGTGACGTTTATTGATTTTTTTGGAAGATCCAATAGCTCACATGGAGCTTTGTCTCCTGAATCTACATCAAAATGAGAAGATTTTTTATAAGGAATTCCAAAATATCATGTTCTGGTTATCTAGGCAACCTCTGTCTACCCAACATTTTGCATTTGCTCAAGTGACACCATACTTGCATTTTTATTAGGAATTCCAACACCTTCACCATTCTCATTTCCAATCATTGCACCATTACAATTTCGAATTTTTTCTTAAGATTTTTGTAAAGATATCAGTTGTCTGCTCTACAATATTAATGTGTATTACATTAGCCTCATGATTAAGTACTCTCTTATGTATAAAATAATATCTTATCGTGATGAATGTTCTTTTTAGCATGTGTGACAAGTCTAACCTCACTAGAATTTTTGAAATATTGTTAGCTTTGCGGAAGCGTTTTAGGTGCAGTGGTTTAGAGCAATAGATCGACTTATGCTATTAGTCAATATGACTAGTTTAATCTACGAATTAGTTTATCTGTGAGCATGAATCTATCTATAAATGAAACAAGCATTCAACATACACAACCTAGATTATTGGAACAACGATTATTTAGTTGTGTAGAGAATACAGTCTGAATGCAGACAGAGACACGTTCAATCTGAGACAATACTCTGTGATAACAGAGAAAAAGAACAAGACAATTGTGTTTTTGATAATTGATTGATCGCGATGAATAGATAAATCAGCTAAGCATTAGAGGAGTTCTCAATATCAAAAAGACCCCTTAAGAAATGCTATGTAGGATAAAGAAAAATATCAAAATAAATAAAAACAATATTATTTATATGCTTGCCCCCACCACTCCCGAGGCCTCCCCAACTCCCAACGATCTAACCATAGTGTCTACTGTCACAGTTAAGAACTCTAAACTGTTCATAGTCTAACTTGCCTAAATTCGAAAATACATTCCCTCCATTGGTTACGAAGAGAGCAATCCTCTCATTGGATCTAGAATATGACCGCCATCTCCAAATTCAAATAAGGGATGCAGTCATTCCTGCAAAATCACAAGCACCCTGAACTATAGTCTTATCTAAAATTTTTGAAATGTAAAATGCAAAATAACAGAGTATTGCTGATGGACATTCAAAATTTTTAGATAAGATTATAGTTCAGGGTGCTTGTGATTTTGCAGGTATTAGCAGAGAAGCATATGCAACAATATTTAAACTTATTAGAGAAGCTTTTAAACAAGTTCAAATTAGAAAAGTCCCAATCCCAAGGTCATATCACTTGAAGAAAGAGAGGGGATACATTAAACATAGGTATGCATAAGATCATCAGTACCCCATTTCATATTGAGGAGGTGTATGAACTGATGGAAGATCAATATCTTATAATTCATCAAATAACTTATTTGTTGATCTAAATTACTTGCTAAGATACACTCACATTCTATGATATAACCTTTGAAAAGATGAATGGCAAAATAATCATAGTAAAATTGGAAGAAGACTTATTCATGGACCAACCACTTGGTTTTGTAAACCAAGAATATCCAAAATACGGATGTCACATGAATAAAATCATTTATGGTCTGAAACAAATAGCCAGACAATGGTATAGAAAGAAGGAAGAAACACTTCATTTCTTAGGCTTCAAACCTCTATTTGCTGAGTCAAATGTCTATATCAAGCATGTCCAAAATGAAATAATCATTGTAGCTGTCTATGTTAATGTCACACTTATCTTCTCAAGAAGAGATAAGTTAATTTCAGATGTCAAAAGAGACATTTATGAAATATTTGAGAGCGCTGACCTAGGAGAAGCTAAAATTTATCTAGGCTTGTAGATCATGAGAGACTTTGGAGGTGGTAAGTTGTATCTTCACCAAAAAAAGTATACTCAAAAGATCATTGAAGACTTCAACATGCTTGAATGCAAAGGTGTACATACCCCCATGATACCTGAAACAATACTAAGCAAGGCAGATTGTCCGTAGACTCTTGAGAAAAAGGAACGAATGGCCAAAACACCCTATCGTAGGCTGATTGGATCATTGTTATATCTAGCAGACAACACTAGACCTGCTATAGCGTATTCGTGATAAACCTCGAAGGATTCGCAAACTTTGTCTTGCAGTCAACTCGAAAGATTTGCGAAACAGTTACTCATAGAAGCTTGTGGCTTTCTTGTTGAAGCTCGAAAGATTTGCGAACAAAATCTTGTTGCGAAATATTATGTTTCTTGTTCAAACCTCAGATGTCGCGAACAATTCGCGAAATCTTTTGGACTGTTCTTCAACTCACCTGTTGCGAACAGTTCGCGAAATATTCTAGATTTCTTCTTAAGCTCAAGAATTGTCTCTGTCATGAACAATTCACGAAAGACCAAAATGTCGCAAAGAGACAAGTGTCGCGAATAATTCGCGAAACACGAAGCTAAGACAAAGAGATAAACTGTCATGAACATAATTTATTCGACCTTGGAAACAAAGTGTCTATTTGAATATCAATTGTCGTAAACGGTTAGATATCTACTTATCTAGTTTTTGCTTAAATAGCGGGATGAAATGGACAATATCAATAAAATGCATGAACGAGAGAGGACCTATAGAGAAAATAGGTATACTAACTATATCCCTGAATCTTACATAGTGTTCGTAAAATATTTTAGAATTAGGTTGCGCAGTCTTCAAGACACATAGATATGGGCGAAATAGCATGTGAAAGTAGTCTAAGTTCTCAATAATTCCAAACTCAATAAAAAATGCACTTAGGGTGCTCTCATGGCTAGATCCCGACGATGATGCCATGGCTCTCAGGCACATATCGCTTCTGTGCACGGGGTAAGCAAACAGGAAAAAAGAGAATGGATAGAACGTGCACAGGAGGGATAAGTATGGAAAATATACTTGGGATATCGCACTAGTGCGCAGGCAGAAGACAAGCTACAATAGATACTACAAATAGCACGCACAAGAGCGATATAGCATGAAAATCGAAAAAAAAAAATCAAAAAAAATAAATCGGATTGCGTGTCTTCTATAGGCAATTGTCACATGTGCGGGTCAACGGTCAACCAAACACGTGTCGCCTCACAAATGGTCCGTACGACTACGTCCATACATATCGCTTCTCTATAACCTCAGTGACACCCTTTTTCGTCATATCTCACTTCTCGCGCACAAGTCTGATATCCTCTGACTACCAATATGGATAGGAGAAAGTAGACAAAGAGAGATTTTTTTGCTACTGGTACTTCCTCAGATCCTGCATTGCCATTAATCCTTCCAAACAAACTAGAAGGCACAATCGTAGCAGGTGGCTATATGATATTCGCAAATATCAGAAATCCACCAAACTCCTGATTCCCAAATCACCATTTAATTGTGTTGTCCGCTAGATTACTAGGGAAGATCTCGGCAGTATGGCTAGGTTCACACCCGGGGCACAAGTGCAAGTATCAAAGGCAACCACCGTAGCAAAGGCATCATCATCATCATCATCAAGCTAGTACTAAGGAAGCTCCTCTAGGAGGTTGCTAAAGATTATTAGAGCCTCTTTTTTGAGGACTCAATTTTGCTAGCCATACATGCCAAGCGAGTTACGATCATGCCTAAAGATTTGTAGCTACTATACATGATGAGGGATAGATATTCAAAATTACATATGGGTGAGCCAACTACTCCCAGACCCGATCCATTAGGTAGGACAAACCTCCCTACCAAGAGGCCTAGGAAGCAGCCAACACCCAAGAGAGCCCCGAAGAAAGTAAGGAGGGCCGTTAATCCAGAGTCTCCTTCTGTAGATAATGTAGATACTCCTAAACTGGATTCAGTTGTAAACACAGCTACAACCATTTTGGATAATCCAGTTATTCTTGTAGATACTTCTCATCCACCTCCTCCTCCTTTTCAATTTTTTATACATATAT
The DNA here is from genome assembly GCA_029204225.1 of Diphasiastrum complanatum. Classification (NCBI taxonomy): domain Eukaryota; kingdom Viridiplantae; phylum Streptophyta; class Lycopodiopsida; order Lycopodiales; family Lycopodiaceae; genus Diphasiastrum; species Diphasiastrum complanatum. Next base: position 22,177,942 of record CM055101.1, read on the forward strand.
ATATTTGGATGAGTATTTTAAGTTTGAGAGTGACATATCTGATGCTGTAGATAGAATTGGAGTTCCATTTTGTTTTAGATTAGAGAAACTTGATTTCAGTATAAATTTATCTTGTTAACCAGGTAGAAAGCGAAGATGGTGGACAAAAGAAAACTAGCAGCAAATTGTTGTTTGATATTACCCTTGATGACTCTCTTAAGTTCACCAAAAACCATTTTAAACCAATTGTAAGGCTCCAACGATTTCTTATCAAACTTGTAGTTTGACTCAACGATGCGGTATAGGATTTATGAGGAAATGCGCTCCTTCCTGAGCTTGCCAACCATCATAAAGTTGTTCAGAAGCTGCGTACCTGCATGGATGGTGGGATCTCGAATGGACTGTAGCAGATAGCCATCATTGGTCCAGTATAGCTCATATCAATTAGAGATGCAATTATTTCCTATATTTCAGATTTAGAAGGACCAGAAGCGTGGGATACATTGAAGGCATTGTTTGAAACGACAAATACATCTCGAATATTGTTTCTGAAGACGAAGTTGCATACATTGCGGATGGATGATGGTGCAACTATTGCCGATCACATACTGAAGATCAAAGAAATCCGTGACCAATTAGCAGCAGTTGGAGAGCGAGTACAAGATCGTGAGATCGTGCAATTGACATTGAATAGTCTGAGTGAGTCACATCAGATGTTTGTGACGAGTATAGCCACAAGAGAAAATCTTCCAACCTATGAAGAACTAGGTGGATTTCTTTTGCAAGAAGAGCAACGTCAAGAGAATTTGAATCATAGTAACAGGAGCTATGATCAAGCTCTTGCAGTTAGAGGACGAGGTGGAAGATTTGGCCGTGGAAGGTATCAATCGAGAGGAGGAAACTCAAACCAGGGATCATTTCAACAATTTCATGAGCAAGTCAATGATAGTCCGAATCGAGGCAATTGGAATCAAGGTAGAGGTCAAGGACGCGACTATTCAAGACAAAATAAACCTGGAAATTGTAGGTACTGCAACAAACCTGGCCACTGGGAGCGTGAATGCTTCAAGAAACAGAAGGAGATGGAACAAAGAAAAGACAAATGGCAAGCGAGAAATTATGCTGATCAACATCAATTTGATGACTATTATTATGAAGATAATTATACTGATCAACATCAATACGATGATGATCAATGTGAAGATGATACATGTGAGAGTTCAAAATTGTTCATTACAGCATTAATGACAAGTGATGAAGCCAAGGATACTTGGTACATTGATAGTGGTGCATCCAAGCACAAGGAAAGAGTGGTTTTCCGAACTCAAGAAAATTGACAATGGTCATGAAGTTGGACAAGCTGATGCAAAATTGCTATCTGTTAAAAGAGTTGAGTGGTACTAGTGAAGTTAGCCAATGGGAAGATAAAGCAGATAAGCAATGTGCAATATGTACCTGGCTTAGCTAACAATCTACTATCTGTTGGGATGATGGTTGATCAACAACTCAAGGTTGAGTTTGACAGTGACAAATGTCTTGTCAAAGACATCAAGAATCACTACAAAGTGATTGCTACAGGAGCTAGAGTCAGCGGGAATCGAGTCTACAAATTGAATGCGAGATCTTTTACTCAAGCTATGGTAAGCACTGTTGATAGTCAAAGTGATCTTTGGCATCAAAGGTTTGGTCATATTAGTGTTCAAAGCTTGCAAATCCTTAAAAGAGGTAATCTAGTTGTTGGATTGTCTGATATCTCTTTTGAAGAAAAAATTTGTGAGGGTTGTATATTGGAAAAACCACATAGAGAGAGATTTCCCAAAGATGGAGCAAGAAGAGCCAATGGCATTCTTGATCTTGTTCATAGTGATCTGTGTGGACCAATACAAACTAGGTCCATTAGTGGTTGTTACTATTTCATCACATTTATTGATGACTATAGTAGACATATCTGGATTTATTTCATAAGCAAGAGATCTGATGCTTTTGTCAAGTTTAGAGAGTTCAAGGCTCTAGCTGAAAAACAAACAGGTTGTTATATTAAGACCCTCAGATCAGATGGTGGCGGTGAGTATTTTTCAACAGAGTTTATAAATTTTTGCAAAGATCAGGGCATCAAGAGACAAACCACTACACCCTATTCACCACAACAGAACGGAAAAACAGATCCATTGTGGAGATGGCTAGGGCAATGCTTAAGAGCAAGGGTTTGCCAAATACCTTTTGGGCAGAAGCATGCAACACAATCACTCATATCTTGAATTGGTGTCCTACGAAGTCCGTGGAGGGTAAGACACCTTACGAAGCTTTTACTAATATTTCTCATCTATGAGTATTTGGTTGTGATGCTTACACTCATAAATTCAATGTCCCTCGAAAAACTTGGTTGAGCTACTTGATGGTAAGACGCCTATCACTTGTAAATGGATATACAAGATCAAATATGGAGCTGATGGGCAACTGAACAAGTACAAAACACGGTTGATTGCGAGAGGATTTGAGCAGCAAGAAGGTATTGATTTTGAGGAAACCTTCGCACCCGTAGCTAAGATGGTAACTATATGTTCTATCATTGCTATTTTTGCTTTATATGGTTGGAAGATCCAGCAAATGGACGTTAAATCTGCTTTTCTTAATGGAATGCTGGATGAAGAGGTGTACCTAGTACAACCTCAAGGATTTGTTGAGCCAGGGAGAGAGCATCTCGTTTGTAAGCTCAACAAAGCCATTTATGGATTGAAGCAAGCACCACGGGCGTGGTACTATTGCATTGATGAACACTTCAAGCAAAGGGGAATGGTAAAGAGTGATGCTGATCCTAATCTTTACATTCTAAGGCAATATTCGGATATAGTGTTCATTGTGTTGTACGTGGATGATTTGATTATTACAGGAAGTAATGAGAGCTTAATTGATGAAATAAAATCAGATCTTTCCAATGCTTTTGACATGAGTGATCTAGGATTGATGCACTATTGTCTTGGCATTGAAGTATGGCAAAAGGAAGACATGGTCTTTCTTACACAAAGCAAATATGCACGCAATTTACTTCATAAGTTCAATATGCAGGATTGTAAGCCTTTGAGAACACCTATGGATGTCAACATGAAGCTTATTGCATATGATGAATATCAGAAAGTGGATTCTTATTTGTATAGACAGCTGGTAGGTAGTTTGATTATTTGACACACACGTGACCTGATATTTCTTATGCTGTTGGTGTTGTTAGTCAATTTATGCAAGATCATAGTCAAGCACATTGGAAGTTTGCTAAACGTATTCTCAGATACATTCGAGGGACATAGAATTTTGGTTTGAAGTATCAACCTGAAGCACCAATGTTGGTAGGTTATACAGATGCCGATTGGGCAGGTAATATGCATCGACGGAAGCTGAATACAGAGCACTCAACAATGCTACACAAGAAGCGGTATGGTTACGAAGATTGCTTGTGGATCTAGGTCAACCACAAGTGGATGCGACTACTATATCTTGCGATAATCAAAGTTGCATTCACCTTGCCAAAAATCCAGTTTTACATGCTCAAACCAAGCACATCGAAATACACTACCATTTTGTTCGAGAGAAATTCTTGATGGAGCCATTGATCTTGTTTTTTGTAAATCTGAAGATCAAATGACAGATATTTTTACTAAGTCATTAGGTAGATGTAAATTTGAGAGGTTTCGTACTCTATTAGGAATAGAAGAATGTAATTTTATCATTGAGAGAGAGTGTTGGAAATCAATGATAAACTTCATTGTTACTGTTTACGAGGTACATTAATGTTGACAGCTGTGACCAGTTGTCATTAGCCGTAGGGTAGCCTATTAGTCTACTCGTAGGTCTTCTCTCTCCATCAGGGGTTCAAGGCTTATTTGTACATTTGACATTCAGTATGCTATAAAGTGATAGTGTGATTGTGCGTGTTCTTCTTCCGCCTTCTTGTGGTGAATGCTTATGGTGAATGCTTCATGTTGCATATCTGATTGTTGACATGTTTGAAGTAACCGACTTACTTCACTTCATCAACTTCGACTTCTCATGTATATACCCATCAACCGAATTCATCGACATGTCTGACTTCATCAACTTACCTGACGTCACCGACTCTTTACCAACTACCAACTGTGTATACTCATCTGATATATATACAACATCGACTTATCTGACATCGAAGTCAGCGACATTAAAGTCATTGAGTTCTCATGTATATGCATATGTTTATATGCTCAAAGATTGGCTTGTTCGACATCGACGTACTCGACTTACTTGACATCGACATCTCAAACACTAACTCCATCAACCGAATTAATCAACATCTCAATACTAACTCCATCAACTGAATTCATCATCAATCGACCTTTGTCGACTCTATCCATTAAGGAAAAGTCCAAATAAACTGTCAGAAGTCTTTATGGCAATTCACCTATTATTGTTCTAAGGCAGTTGTAATAAATACTAAATAGATATTTAGAAAACAAATAGTTTGCAAGTAGATATTTTGTAATCAGCTATAACAGACTGATCAGTAGCTGAGTTAGTAATCCAATCAATCTTCTCTCAAGAAAAATTCTTGTAGCCAGCATTATCACGCTCAACGACAAGCTGAAGTTATTAGTTGATATTAATTAGAGTGCAATTTCATTCTCACTTCTATTTCTGTACATTTGCGCTTTTGTACTAATTCATTCATCTTGAATTGTTTCTACTGCTAATTGACGTGCTATCCATCCTACACCCATCATCGCTCAGACTTCCGCTGCCAATCATTCTCTCAATTTTTGATCTAATATCAGAGCTTTTGCTTTGATCAAAGCTCCTCTAATCTGATATCAGTCAATCGTCTCTAGTAAACTCTGATTTTCCGACATGCAGGTGTCAATGAAAGGCTTGATAATATTCTTGGCATGCTTGTGGTTCGGTGAGGACTAGGTGCCTGAGGATATTCCTATGGCTTCAAGGGCTGCTTCAGTAACACGCACCTTGTGGGTAGGCCCTTGGTAATAATGTAAAATTTAGACTTCTCCTTCGTCCAGGTGCTAAAGGCCATTGCTATAAATTCCATGTTGATTTTACCAGAAAAGGCATGCTCATAAATCCCCATTGTTGTGAGCATTGGCTCAACAAGGTTCATCGATTGAGCCACCATGCTTGTGCTAGGAAGTATCATGATGTCCGTTTTGGTTGGAACATCACGATGAATGACATACTGCAGAGACTGAGAAGTATCGGTAGAAGACATGATGAAGATAAGCAAGTACTAAAAAGAAAGAGTGCAAGAGTATACCAGAAGGTTGAAGAAACAAAACGTTTCTAATTACAAAGCCTTCAACTAGCTTTCAGCCCTCAACCCGACGAAGACATTCGCGAACTCGAAGATCTGGAGACACGAAGCACGAAAAGTTTTTGCGAGAACTCTGACTTGAAGAATCATCCTTGATCTTCTCTTTTTTTTATCCAATAAAGGTGGTACATTCTTAGAATCAACCTTTCAAGATGATTTTTTCCATTTCAGGACCGTATTATAGTGTTGCTTAGCTTGCCTCTTCATCAAAGGTCCTGCAACTTTTCCTTCCTTCAATTCAACTGCTTTAGGTGGTTTTATTGTTGGTTCATTACAAATATCTCGAATTCCAAATCTCGTAGGATCCATATGATTTAAGATATGCCCATCTGTAAGCTCTGCATCTTCATCATAAGTCAAGGCGTGACTAACATGAATTAGATCATCTTCAATCAGCTTTTGAATTGGATCTATTGATATCCAAGTTACGTTCATTATATTCAATGGAAAAGTGATCTGCGTATCCAAAGTTTGATCTGGTAAAGGAATATCGCTCAATGTGGATCGATTATTTCGTTGACACATATAGCCTGCTGTATAATCCACTGTTATCAGTTTGAAAGTCATAGTGAACTCCTAGAGTCTTCTCTTGTTGATCATAGGTATGATCCGTTGTTGATGAATCATCATCCCCTTTTTGAACTACTGGCTTGATAGTCCAAGTGATTGGATCAACTTTGACTACACACTCACGATTCTCAAAAGTAGTTTTTTCGGTGCCCCAGTTATGAATTACTTGCGCAACTCGTAACCATGGATGGCCCAATAAGACACGACATACATTTGGTGCGATAGGTAAGTCCATTACTACAAAAGTAATGACAAATTGCACTCCAGCAATTTTGACAGGTATATCTTCTACCATTTCCTTAGGATGGACTATCGTTTGATCAGCTAGCTTAATGGCAAACGAAATCAAGTAAACTCATCTTGGTAAGGCCTCACTTTGCACTAGCTTTGTCGAAATCAAGTTAACTCCTGAACCTCCATCTATCATGGCTACTTCTTTACCAAACTATCTATGTTGTATGGGTAGGGTGATGTTTCGTTGCTCACTTCCCAGGCTACTCTGACATTGATTACTTCATTTGTTTCTTCAAACCCGGCACAAAAAAGTGACTTTTGACGGACCGGTGGTTCAATCTGAGTTAATCTTTCTACTAATACTGCACCAGCTTAAGAAATTCTCCCAGTGTAATATCCATTTTGTTCGACAGAATATTTACGATCATTTTCGTTTGTAGCGCTTCAGATTCTGTCATCTTGAAGGGTTCTTCATAATGGTGCAACTACGTATTAACATCCGTTCATGGATCTGTTTGCGGCACAGGTGAAAAATGGGCTTCGGCTGCTGCTTTTGGTTTTCCATTTTTTGGAAGTTACCATGGGGATCACAAAATATACAATTTAGCCTAGCACTAGTCATTCTCGTGCTCTCAGACTTTGCTCTCAACTTCAACTCCACTCGAAACTCTTTTTGAGTGGTGTTTCACTGCATCGACACCTTGGGCGTGGCATCAGCTAACATGAACGAATGCTCATCTAATTTCTTTTTGTTGTCCTTTGGGACATGAGCATAAGCAGTGCATCCGAATACTCTCAAATATTTTAATGAAGGTTTGAATTATGTCCAAACCTCATGAGGAGTTTTGTTGTCAGGTAAGCCTTTAGTCATGCATCGATTCTGCACGTAAGCTGTTGTTGATATGGCATGTTGCCAGAATGATTTAGGACACAAAGCATGAGTTATCATACATTTGGCAGACTCGACTAAGGTCCTGTTCTTCCTTTCTGCCATTTTATTCGACTGTGGAGAATAGGAAACAACAAACTATTGTTCAATGTCATTGGCTGAGCAATAATTTTTGAACTCATTTGAGATGTACTCGCCACCATTGTCACTCCTAAGAGCTTTGATCTTCTTGCCTGTTTGCAACTCAGCATTGTCTTTATCTTTCTTGAAGAACTGGAAAGCTTCAGATTTGTCCTTTAGAAAATATACAGCAGTTTTTTTCGAGTGATCATCTATGAATGTAATAAAGAATTTTACACCAAGCATTGATGGTGTTTGCATTGGGCCACATATATCAGTATGTACAATGTCTGGCAAATCTTTAGAAATATGTTCTTGATTTGACTTAAATGGCCTTCTTGCCTCGAAGGAAACACAGCCACCCCTCAAGCGAATTGCATGCAAGAGTTTTTTTGTTTCTTAAACCTTTTTACTGGGAAAGGTACATGTTAAGAAACTTTGACGATGAAAATAACGTACAAAGTGTTTCCATAGGTTGCCCTTCGAGGCGCCTAGGATTGAGTTCGCCTAAGGGCAAAAGCCTTTCCTCGGGCGAAAGGGCTCGAGGAGGCATCCTTTCGTGTAATTTATGTTTCTACTTATTTTTTAATTTTTTGTCTTCTGCGCGAAAGGTGCCTCTAAAAAAGGAAAATTTTGTTTATATGCACCTTTAGATGATGCACGATCATGCATGTAAAACTCTAAAAAATGGACGTGCACTCTAATGTGTGAGATAAGACTCCCTTTTCTTTGTAAAAAAGACAAAACTTAGATTATTGGGGAGACTATTGCTTCCTCATCCCTTTCAGCTGCGGGCTACCCTCTCTATCAAAGCTCTTCCTCAAAAACATGACACCTAGAGAAGAGATAGATATGGATGGTTTTAGAAAGTGGTGAAGAAGGATGAGAGACGCTCGAGAAGGTGCTACACGGTCTTATTGATGGAACAATGCAGCCCACATCACTTTCTAATTTCAACCCATCATTCCAGCTGATCTATAACATCTAACGTCTATATTATGCCCACTGCCATTTCCATTGTTTTGATCTGATCGCTGATTAGAGCTGGGTGTCTGATTTTGTTTCACCAAGGAAAGGCGCTTAAATATTTATAGATAGCAGAAGCTTTTGAGAAAAAGTAGATGTAATATTGGATCCAGAGTACTTATTGTTGTTGCAAAATATAGTGTAGTAGCTGCTAGACGTATCAAATCCATGGCGCACAAAGCAAACGTGTTGTTGATTTCTGAAGACATATGCCCATTTTCGATGACTGCGAAGATGGCTCTCACAGAAAAGGGCGTCAGCTATGAGGTGCAGGAAGAACCGCTGCCCAATAAAAGCGAGCTGCTGTTGAAGGCTAACCCTGTTCTGAAGAAAGTGCCAGCGCTGATCCATGATAGCAAATCGGTGGCGGAGTCGTTGGTGATTCTGGAGTATATAGAGGAAGAATGGCCCCCTTCGCATATCCTTCCTCGCCGCACTGCACTGCTTCCAAAGGATACGCATGATCGGGCAACAGCACGCTTTTGGGCACATTATGGCAATAGATACGTGAGCTACAGTCCACGTGATTCTTAGGGAGAAAATGTTTTCTTTTGATTTATGAGATTATTGATTGTTTTGTCTGATCATGATATGATTTTTGGTTGCTATAGTGGTGACTCCGACTCGTGAGAACTATGCTTCCTCTAGGTCTATGAAATTATTGAAAGTTTTGTTCTGATCACGTTTTTTTCTCGATCATGTTAATTTGTTGTTGGCTGCAAACAGTTTTGGGAGACTGCGCTGAAGGTAGTGAAAACCCACGGGGAGGAGCAAAGGCAGATGAAGGAGGAGACCATGGAGATGTACATGACGGTGGACAGTGAGATGGCTAAGCTGTCCCATGGCAAGCCTTTCTTCTTTGGAAAGCATCCCACATTCCCAGATTTGGTCTTTGCTCCCCTTGTTGTATGGATTCCCGCACTGGAGGCCGTGGGTGGCATGAAATTCCCTGATGCAAAGCTGTGTCCTCGCATAACTGAGTGGGTGAACGAGATCAAGGATCATCCTTCCGTGAAGAGCTCCGTCCCTGATCCTTTGAGAGTCATAGAAGGAGCTCAGGCTCTTCACGAACGGCTCCTATCACACTCATATGCTTAGTTCAGCAGTATATGGAACGGTTTTCTTACAGTGTGACGGTCAACGATCGGTTTGGAGGATAGTTGAAGGTTTTGATGTTGAATTTTCACGGCATGACTTTTCCTATGGATCAGTTTCTTTAATGTGTGTGAACGCCTGTTAATTAGATGGAAGGAACTGGACTTGAAGTTTATTCTCAGGAGGATATACGAAACTAGTCTCATTATACAAGATGGAAAAGACTATATATAAAACTGTAAACGATGAAGGCAGTATCTTGTAAAAATGTAGAGATGTTTTTAATGCCATGCGGAAGCTGGAATCAAGTGGACAAATCAAGTGTGAATTTCAATGGATTTTTATTATATACTGCCATCGCGATCGGCCGATTGGATACACCTGGGGGAGGGCTGTAGACCAAGCCCTTCCCTTTTAAGTGAATCAGGTCGGAGGTTGCTCCTAACGAAGTTGCACACACACACTCTCTCGCTCTTTCTCCCTTTCGCCCCCTGTAGAGCTCCTTATCAAGGAAGAATACAAAACGGCAGAGGTACCAGCAGATTTTCAGCTTGCCACAGAAATTGTGTGTAACTGAGACCTATCTGCATCTCTATTTTGCGGTTGTATCTCGCTTGCATGCGAGAGTTTCACGTAGGCACGAGTCTGAGTTTCTTTTTGAACATGAGATCTGCAACGTGATTCGGAAGTTTTTTATTCACACAATTCGATATGATATTTACAGAGGCGTTCATTAAACGCCTGAAGAAACCAAGGACTGTTATTATCAGAAATTTTGGGGTTTATTGTTCGTTAATCAATGAATCATCAACACAGCTTGCAACTAAGGAATAAAGCACAATGCGTAGCAAAGGCAAAAATATGACCAGATGAGATGACACATAAATAAAGTTTTGCAACTCTCAGAAAGGCCGTAGATTGCATTCGTGTAGGTAGTATATATTTCGATACAAAACAATCTTAAGATACTCGAGATCTGGCCTTCTGCCTACGTGACACATGATCATTAACTAATCTAATCAGCTGGCCTGTAGTTGACAGTTTCTAACTAATCATCTAATTTAAGTTGCCAGTATTTAGTTCGCTTTTGTGCTCAGCTAGTGAAAGTAAGAAACTTTGGATATAGCTTATTGGCTCAGTCTGACTCGATTCCATTTTTACTCGCTATTTCCTGCCGACCTGTTTCTATATTTCTACCATCAACAGGAAATCTTACCATACATATTTGTTGCTTGATGTGTCAAACTTATCTCATCCTCATCGTTGTGCTCTTACCATACATATTTGTTGCTTGATGTGTCAAACTTATCTCAGCCTCATCCTTGTACAACTTAGAATCATGAAAGTAGCACTGCTAACATGCATTTTACTCTCCAAAGGTTCAAAGCATCTATAGCCCTTCACACTATCATTATAGCCTAAGATGATGGTATTCCCAAGTTACAAATTTGCACATTGGAAATATGTACTTGAGCATCCTCAATCATGAGAGTCAAGAATAAATTTTTCTTCTACGCTAAATTCAATGAATGTACCTTAGTTTAGTCACATCAAACCTCACGGGTATTTAACTACAATTGAAATATAATTATTCAAAATGCTGAAATATTCCCTCCCAATAGTTGGGAACACTCAAAAGTTTGAATTAGAAGTGACATTTCTGAAGAAAGCCTACGCCATCTCTATCTCCAGCAGAGTTGTTAGTGCCATCTACAGCTTTGTTATTGTCGTTGGGTTGTTTGTTACTATACTACTGTACCACAAAGCTTTATCATCTTCATGTGAATCTGTCACCAAAATATGCTTTGCTCGGGACGAGAAATACAAAGCAACCCAAATTGGCAACTTCTAATATGGTCCGATACAGGGAGGAAAAGCTAAAACATGTAGGTTTATGGTCATCAGGAACATTGTATTTTATTGATCCATGATCATTTGCAACATCCAGATTTTCATTCGGTGAGTGAATTAATAATCTATATATGTCATGGTAAAAACGGCCTTTTGGGCTACTGTGAGAATTTGATGCTCTATGGAAATGCACATTCAATGCAAAGAATACATTATTTGGAAGAGGAATGAAGAAAAATATCAAAGGAGTGTGAAGAAAAATCTACAAAGTTGAAAACTTGTTTGGATGAAAATGAGATGCTCAAGAAGGAGATCCACGGGTTGAAATCTTCTTTGCATCATTATACAACTAGTAATGATGAGATAAAAACTGCATTTCAATCCATGCGTATCTCATATTTGTCTCTTGTTAAAGAGATGGATGTGCTCAATAGAAAGGTCCGAAGCAACAAGAGGAAAAGACTGGTAAACAAGGATATATCTGATCTATCATCCAGAGGAGGTCATAAAAAAAGACGAATCCGTGCATTCAAGTAAGTTATAGCCTATTTGGTATTGAATATTGCTTGAACTTTTTGATTCATTCATAATCACTAATTTTGTTATTTATTCATTTCAACTTTTTGTTGATTTGTTTATTATATATTGTTGTGAATACTATGAGTGTCCTAATTTCTACTGACATTTTCATGAACATTATGTTTGCAATGCAGATCAGCATTGGTTGTTGAAGACCATTTGACCGATGAGATTTCAATTGGAAACTCACTAGGCTCTATCTTGACTTCTAAATCTATGAAATCAATGTTAAATAATAACAAAATGAAAAAGATTAAGGCTTCAGTTACTGATAGCATTATGGATGAAGTTAAAAAATTATTAGACACTACATTGCTTCAGGGGGCATGTGACTTTTCTAGCATCAGTAGGGAAATATATGCAACAATGTTTAAGATGATAAAGAAGGCATTTGCACAGGTAAATATTAAAATGTTTCCAATCCCACGACCATTTCATCTTAAAAAAAAAGAGACATGTTAAACCATGGTATGCAGACAATAGTTGATAATCCATCTCATATCAATGAAGTGTATTGCTCGAAAGGAGAAAGTCTAGCATATAACAATTCCAACAATTTATTTATTGACATTAATCAGTTATTAACATTCATCATAGATTTTTATGGTATTACAAATTAAAATTACAAATTAAAATGTCAATAATAAGTTGATAGTTGTTCTCAAGTAAGATGAGTCTTAAATTATAAAAGGACAAAAAATGGAAAGAGTCAGTCTCACAATCATGAATGGAGCACTTTCAAATCTTGAGGACTCAGAAGGCCTCACTTTCAGTGTTCAATCAGAAAATGATATCTGGTGGTTGGTAGCATTTCAGGTATAGCAGTTCCTTCGCATAATAAATAGAGATAATCATTTGAATATGGATTTCATATCTAAAATCTTCTCTGATGTTAATATTATGAGGCTAATCACGTTTTTGTATTCTCTTATAGGTGCTGAAAGAAGACCATAACCTTCTCTCATGGATATTTAATAGAACATCATATCCTGTCACCATAAAAAATCACATGGAGGGAGTTCCACTCAATATTCCTGGAATTGGCACTTTCAACATTGAATGGCATTTAGCAGGAGATCTGAAGACATTAAAATGTATGTTCTATGTATCTCACGGCGCCAACTCTAAACACCCTTGTTTGTGCTGCATGAAAACAACAAAAGACATGACAAGGAGTACATGAATATCAAGAGATCAAGAAGATCCTAATTGGAAACCTGTACTACCGATTTTTCTACGAAATGTTCATATCTGTACATTGCATGCGGAGGTGCGTATTATAGAAAAAATAATATATCTTCACATCTTGTTTGCATGGAATTCCGAGCCAAAGGCCTCTGCAAAGGAAGCTATTTCCAGATTAGAGGATGTATTGTCCAAAGCAGGCTTACATAAAGGCCACGTTAAAATAAAAAAAGATGACAAGTTATCAGGTAAAACATGAAATATTCCATGCAAGCCGAGCATTGGAGGATCTAAAGCTCGAAGATTTTTATCCAAATATTCTGGCAAACAATCTAAGGTTCAATACACGGTTTGGAAATAAATTATTCCAACAACTCAAGATTTCGAAGAAGAAGGTTCTACTCGTATACACAAAGTAGAAGTTTGGAAAAAGTTAGACAACATGGTGAAATACTTGAGAAAAGATAATTTTTTAAATATTGATGTTCAAATGATACAGAAAACAACCAATGAATTTGTGGATGCAGTTCAGAGTGCATGGGGTGTTGATCATATAACACATTATATGGTAAGATTTTGATTTTACACTACCATAGACAAATATGTGCAATTAAATTAGATACTTTTGGTGCTGATTTAGATTGTGTTTTTATGACATGCAGCACATATTATGACATCATTCGACATTCTTTGCAAGAACTAGTGGAAGTCTTAGCATATAGTCATCGCAAGGAATGGAAAAATCTCATTGGCAAGCAAGAGCGGCATTTCATAAAAGTACACAACATGGCGGGACTAGCACAAAAAACAACTATATACTACAACTTTTTCAATGGTTTTACAGAGAATCCAAATTCGTCATAATACAAAATCGACGGATTATAAAAAATTTCAAAAAGCATGCAAATTTATACAAGCTTGTAGACTATAGACACACAATAAAATTTTGTATATTAAATAAAAATATTTACAACACTACAATTCAGCAGTATCTAATCTGCTTCCGATACTTTTTCCAATGAAAGTTGCAACTTAGAATCATGCAACAATTTTTTTCTTTCGTATGGATCCAATAGCTCATAGTTTTCATGCTTACTAAGATCAACGTAAGCAGCATACACTGCAAAATGAGATGATTTGAACATGGAATTCACTGGTCCATATCCTAGAATTTTAACCACAACAGTTTTCTTTACAAAAATTATTTTATGCACCTTGAATGGGCAACACTTACCTCATTATTCTTGAAGGACTTTAGATAGTGCCCAAGTGCATGATCTCTTGAAAATTCTCCCGCAGAAGATCTTTGACCTCCTCGAAGAATTGCAAAATCATCAAGAAAACTTGTTTCCTGAAATGATAAAAAAACAAAGTAAGCTCCAGTATATAATCTGACGTAAAAAATCTACTAGTACTTGATAAGAGACAAAAACTTACGCATTCGACTTTGTCTTCTCTGATTACTGTCTCACCATCAATATTATGTCCACCTTTCGATGTCAATATTGTTGATGAATAGACAGTTGGCTGTGGAAATCCAAGTTGACTTTGGATTCTAAGAAACTCCTCCTCAGAAGGCAGATCATCTTCTTTGTTGCGCATTTCCTCGACAGCCAATTTCAAGCAATCTTTTCATGAATAAAATTTATCATTATGTACATTGTCAACACCAGGGAGAAGATCATTAGCATCAAAATCAATAATATCCGAAAATTCATCAAGCTCTTTGCTCAAAATGCAAAGAGTCTCAGCTTCAGTGAAGTAAAAAAGATCCGATATATCCGATATTGTCAAAAAGGAATTATTATCTATATTATAAGTAGGCAAAGTGATCAAACAATTATCAGAAGGAGAAAGGGTGGTGGGTGTTCTAGGGCCTATAAAGGTAGACCTATTTCGAGCAGGATCAAAATCAGAACAATCATCTAAATTAACACTCGTATCAATAAAAAAAGGTTTCTATATCTACAGTCTTTGACTTTTCAGACTTTGTACCACTAGAAAAAGCTGCTTCAGAAGTGGAGGGCACAGAGTCCGAATCGTCAGAAATATTTAACAAAAGAAAAAAAAACAAAAGCAGACTGAAAATCAACAAATCTACATTTTTTATTATGATTTGGACACTCATCTACAGACTTGAAATCATTATGTAACTTGGTAAACATTCTGTCAAGCTTAGCTTTATAGATATGCTTGTCGAGTGCCACCAAGTCCTGATAATGAATCTTGTCTTTATTCTGAGACCTGAAGAACGGAGTAATGAGCAGAGACTTAAATATGAGATATATCTTAGAAAATGCCGGTCGATCTGTCCAAAATGTCACTCTGTCACTTGGGCTTGATGTTCATTTTGTCGTGACAGCCATGCAGGCTTTGCAAGGTGCTACAAAAGATTTTCAGTCCCAGTTTTTTGAGGATATTTGTCTTTTGGCAGTGCATGGTAAGCGTGTCACCATCATGCCAAAGGATTTCGTCATTCTCAAAAGGCTTCGGGACAGATATTCTGGTCTGCATGTAGATAATGCCAACACCTCCAGAAACCTGCCTCTGGATAGAACTGACGTGCCTACTACCTCTAGGAGGAAGGGAAAGTTTCAAAAAGTGTTTATTGAATGTATTTTAAACTAATATAACTTCAAAAAGTTTATCTCTAAGTCTAAAATGAGTTTTGGCCTCTTATTGACAATTTACCAAAATGTGACTAAACTAGACTAAACTAGTTGAAATCTCTCACACTCCCTCTTCAACTAGTTTTGGCATAGTTTTGACAATAGAACTTTGATCCAACTTTAGAATGATCTCCATCCCAAGTATAGATCTCCTTTCCAAGGTTCTAAAGTATCTTTTATAATTGATATAGAGAATAGTATCCAAAATGGATGCTTCACTATTTTTTACATCAATTTTACACATCAAGATATAACTAGAACATGAAGAACCAAATAGAATGTGAATGAAATGATTCCTCCATGTTTCAAACTTTGAACTCTCTAGAAAATTACAGCAACCAGACAATAAATGTGAGTGATGACCATTTGCTTGCTTGTCTGATGGCTCTTGGATACCACGTATCTATAGAAAATTTCACTGGGTTCTCATGCATCCCTTCTCAAGAGGTGTTTTTGGTAAAAAGAGAAAATCAAATATGGATTATAGGAATTTTTGGAAAGGTAGAATTTTAGACTTCAAAGTTTCAACTGGTGCTCGATCCATTTCAGAGGTCTTGATTCAACATGTCTACATGCATAAGGAAATTAGAGTGGAAGGCGTAAGTTCAAATGACAGACTCAAATGCAATTGTGGAGAATTTTTTGCTTTGAGCTTTGCATTAATCATTTAGACGTGTAATAGTTTTATGGATTTGTGCAGATTTGTATCCATCAAGCATAATCGAATGACAACCTATACAATCCCTTGTCGGCATCATGGACATTATTCATTCTGATATTGGTCTTTTGCAATACAAGAGCAGCTCCACGAGATCACTTTTGGATTCTTGTATTTTCTTCTATGATTCATTTTACACACCATCCTGTTTAGGTGGAAAATCAAAGGCGATATCATTACCCCCTTTCTCAAGCGAAGAATAAATTCCTCCAGATTCCACCATAGCAGAGAGCTTCTGATCAAGGTTTTTTATGGACATTCAAAACTGTATGAAATGTAGCACAAATCCAAAGATAATAGATTGCACTGGTTTTTGCCTATTGCAATTTTTGTTGAATGTAATATTCGTAAAATAGTGACAATGTTTATTTGTAGTGATTTAACAGACAATATGTTATCAAGCCTCCTTGATGATCATTGGGATAAAAAGAGTAATGGCAATATCGAGTGCATAGTTAATAGATCGTCAATGAAAGCTTAGATATCTTATAGAAAAACAAGTGCTTTCTTTAACATTATATTATAGAAGATGGTCCAAAGCTGGCAACGGATGGAAAGCATTGGATCAGGATTTTACAGTGAATCATCAAGATCAAATAGAAATTCAAGTGAGGAAAAATAATTCTACTCTTACAGCAATTGAGGTGGAAGAAGATTGGACACTCAATCACATTCGATCAGAGCTTACATTGCTGCAATATGATATTCCTAAACACTTCTGTTTAGTCAATGAGAGATTGGTAGGTGTATGTGTATTTATTCCAGTGCACATTGAAAATGACTTTCAATGATTTTATTTAAACATGTTTTTAGTGTTTGTGGTATTGCAATATTTCATTTGACATAATCTCAATGTTGATATTGTTTAACAAGTTTCTTTGATGTACAGGTAAGACCAAGACAAGAAAGTCGCATAGAGTGCAAGGACTTAAATAGAAGCGTAGAAATTGTTGAAACCGCATAAACATTGGGATGATAGACGAGCAACATCAATGTACTTTTTCAAGAAAAAAGGAATACAAAGAAGTCTGAAATGACTTCAAGATTTCATCAAGCAATTTGTATTTAGTATTTTGAAAAATGTACATTATTTTTGAAATCGATATAATATATTTGTGGCATTCAGTAATAGCCCACTTTCTATTTGCCTTTCTATTGTTCTATGGATCATCATGTGATGATATATTTCTAGGTGTCTGTCGGAACTATATTTACATTTCAATCAAAGGTGCCTGAGGCATATCCTCGAGCACTGTAACCTCATCCACGGATCCCCTGGCAGGTTCATCTGAGGCACCTTCATGCTTGTAGGGCCTTGCACATGATAGTAAAATTTCCAACATTTCATGTCGATACTAATGAATCGCATTTGTTGATACCTCAGGACATTGTAATTGCAAAAAAAATAATCGAGTGTATGTATATATTAGCCAATGTTTTAAAATATATAAATTCACAAAGTTAACAATATATCATCAGGATACTGGAATATTGAAAAAAATACCTCACGGATACTAGCATCTGGAGGTTGCACCATATACCAATCCAAGAACGATTTAACATTCCAAATTGAATACCATCCGCAACTAAAAGCATCGTCTTGTTGCGAAGACTGAGAAATCACAGCGAAAAATTGATGAATAATAATTCAATATAATTCTAAACTACATGCCATCATGCAAATAAAATACGTAAAAAGATTCCTTTTACCTTTGCATCAACAACCTCTATGTTGGTATTTACAACCAACTCATCCGGCCTGGGCAATAACTCCACCATCCTTTTGTACATGGATTTAATCATGGAATGGGTGGCATGCAAAGAATTCATTGTCATGCACTCAGGTGTGCAGCTTCCAGTTGAATCCACTTTCATGGATATGACGTGCACACTCCAATGTTTGCTGCAAAAAGAGACAAGCAATGAATTACTAGAATCTATAAGAGTTTCCAAAAGAAAAATCTTACAGAAAATAGATATTACAAGAAGAAACTATCTTACTTTGAATAGTATGGGATGATGAACAGTGATGCCTTTTTGCTGGTGTGCCTGAAGAGCCTTCTGGCATTCCTCTCTTTATTCAACAGATGTCCAAAAAATGGAGATACAACAAAAATCTCCTTCGTGACTGTATATGTATATTTATGTACATAGTATGCACAAGTAGATTCAACTACTGTGTCTGAGATATATGAGGTCTTCTCTTTTAGCTCTCTACAATGCGGGTCTTTGATATGCATTGCAAAATTAATATCGTCTATACAAAACATAAACTCCCCTCCAAGATCATCTATTTTCTTGGCTATATACAGGTCAAAATCAATGTACCTCTCAGAATAAAAAAATGTGTCTTTAGGTTCATTCGGAAGTCTGATGTGCAACTCTTTATCAGTTGCATCAACATCAGAAACAATTATGTCTACCACTGTATTTAGGTCATCCTCATGTATAGAAGGAGAATCGTGCAGCTGAAGATCAAGGGTTACGAGAGGACTCTCAACCAGTGGAATTGCGGACGTACTAGCCAGATCTTTTCTAATGGGAGGAGGTGAGAGTGAAGAGCTGGGGGACTTGGGCTTGGGTTGCGAACGCTGGGGCTGTGCTTGCTTTCTCTTTTTGCGGGGTGGGACATGCCCCCTTTCAAGGGGAACTTGCCTCTATGTGAATCCAGACTTAAAAATGATGTCATAGGTGTTTCGAAGCCTCATGACAAGAAGCATGTCCTTGGGCATCAATGTCACCCTCTTGCCATGAATGGAGCACAACATCGAATCCTCAAACAATTTTGTTTGGAAATCCTCTTATGCAATATGGAGGGCCTCCAATGCAGTGATATTCCACCTCACTACATAGGGCAGTTGGGTGGTCATGTCTTGTGTAACCTCTCTCACAGCCCAGTAGAAGGCTGCTTTCGGGATCATAAGTTTGGTGCTCCTCTGCAAGGCCCTGATGTCCCTCAACCATGGACGGCTAGGTCTACCGCATCTTTGCAAATGTACGGGTTCAGATGTCTGGGGACGGGACGGTTGAACGAAACTGGTAAGCCTAGCGGTTTGCCTCGTCTGAGCCATTGAGGCCGAATATCTATACTATGCGAGGACAGAGACACAGTAGAAGAGACACTGAGAACTCTAACCGTGATATCGTTATGACACGAGAGAGTGGCAGAGTTAGGCAGGGAGAGGCAGGGGCTCGCGTGATGGTGATATTGGGGAAGTCAAGCTGATATCGCTACGACACGAGAGGGTGTAAGGAACGGGCATGGGGAGGAGGTCGCTTGCATGATGGCGACATCACGAATGCATTTTGTATGGATGCAATCAAACGTGCCAGCAAATTATGCGAAAACCTGTACAATCCTCGGGAATGGACTTATATCGGGGAGAAAAATTGGCACGTGTGAATACCAGCGACACGTGGCCCAGTCAATAGCTGACATGTGGAGCCACACGTCTGTATATGCACATGTGAAACTGCACGTTTGGATCAACACGTGTGGGATCCCATGTGGGGACACATGGCCGAATGGATCAGTGACATGTGTTCTCACATGTATAGGCTCGCACGTGTGGTCACGTGGCCCAATCAATACCTGACATGTGGGACCTACACCTCTGTATCCGCACGTGTGAAACTTGCACGTGTGTCCACGTGGTCCAATGGTTTAGTGACATGTGTTCTGGCACGTGTGCGCACGTGGGCGAATGGCAGATTGACGCGTATTGTAGCACGTGTGGTCTCACACGTGTGGACGATTGTACTACGTGCCATAGATCTGATCCGTTGTTGGATCGACGAGTGTACGGCTTGGATTTTCTTGGTTTTAGCTATATAAATGTTGTTTGATCAGTTAAAACATTTCGGTAAGTTTTGGATTTTCACTCCCTGTATCTCACAGTGTGTGAACAATTCTATTTCTTTGCAGTATTGCTACCACGTGAGAATCTTTCAGAGATTCTAGACGATCTAAGATCCCTCGCATCGTTTCGATATCAGGTCATTCGCCAATATCGCCATCACGCGAGGAAGTCCTAATTGTCTTCTGACTCCCTGCCACCCCACGTCATAGCAATACTCAGCCATATTGGTCATACTTTCGAGATGGCCGCGTCATCCTCTAATACTTTTGATTCTGCTTTGCATGCCTTCCTCGTTGAATCCGGTGTTGGTAACTACATAGGTCACTATAAGACATATTTCAATATGTCTTTTGATATTGAGAGGTTTGGATCAGAACATAAATCATATTTTCCAATGTTGTATAAGGAGTATTATGATAGTCTGAATCAGTCTATATTGATCTAGGATAATCTATGGTTCATCCAATTCTATGACCTAGTACTTGCCCAACCATCTTCAAAGCAAAGCCACAACCGAAGATTCACGAAAATAGTGAGTGATTTTAAACGCGTGGTCCATTGTGACTAGC
This sequence comes from Diphasiastrum complanatum, assembly GCA_029204225.1. NCBI lineage: Eukaryota > Viridiplantae > Streptophyta > Lycopodiopsida > Lycopodiales > Lycopodiaceae > Diphasiastrum > Diphasiastrum complanatum. The sequence continues at coordinate 22,198,630 of CM055101.1, forward strand.
ACAATCGATCATGTCGTTTTTTGCAGGAAGGCATGGGCTTTGTGTTTTATCTTTCTGCTCTTATTCCTGATGAGGCAAGAACTTCGAGACTTATCATTGAGGGAGTCAGCTATTGTTGATGACGCCTTGGGTGCTGACGAGGAGGCAAGATTGGCTTCAATGTACGACCCATCCGAGTCTTGTGCATTGTCCATTTCTTCCTTATCTGACGTGAATCCATATGACAAAAGACTCTCCTCGATTTTCCAGTGTATTACATGAATAGTGTCGCATACCTCTCACTGAATGATGTTGGAGATGTTCTTGATTTGAGGGAGGACAAAAGATTATCAATTTTGTCTAATTTCATCAAAGAATTCAAGGACTTCATAGATCTCGACGGTGATGATGATCTACGTGCCTCTATTGATTACAAAGAGGAAGATGAATGGATGGATGGGACTGAAGCACTGCAGTCAATCATGTCTAAAAGCAGGGCATACCAAGCAAATTTGCCCAGTGAGGAGAAATTTCTGAAAATCCGGCGTAGATATGTGTCATAGTCTTCGGAAACTAGTCCATCCAGTGCTTCGACAACCATTGTTGCTGGTCATGATATACATACTGCTGCACTTATTGAAGCTGATGAGCATGATCTGGTAGGTAAATATGATTTTATCTTAATGAGATTTTATTCAAATATAGTCATTTTGTTTTACAAGACATGTGACCTTTGCTCATATTTTACAGGCTACTGTTGAGGTGGATGCCTTTGCAACAAGGCAGGAATATTTGAGGGAAGGCCAAGGATCACGACAAAGGGATTCATCTTTGTCCAATTATTTGAAGTGCTTTGTAAATAAAGATATTTGCATTCATCATGGCAAATTTTCTTCAGATGCTACGACAATAATAATGGTAATTAAAGCGTTATCCTATATCTCGAACGGGCATAAATACCCTTCAAATACATATAAAATTATTTTTGTGAAGAGAGACATTGTCATAAAAGTATTTGGCTATGTAGCTGAGAAAGTTCCGAAAAGGTCTTCCTCCTTAGCTGTTTTCTCTAGATACATCGACTTGAGCAAAAGAAGATCGATTGATTTTATAGATCCATATGATAGAAAAATATATCTTCATGACCACACAACAAAGCTGATCATTAAAGACAAAGAGAAACAATGATTTTGCCTTGCATTGTACTACACATGATGCGATAGAAGACATATACTTTTTTTGTCTGATATCATGAAATTTACTATGGGTTGAGTCTTGCATCAATATTATTTTCGTGTATAAATTTGCACGCCTTTCTGAATTTTTGATAATTTGTTGATCTAGTTTTATATCGGATTTGAATACGCCTGTAGAACCATTGAAATAGCTGGATGATGTAACTATTTTTTTGAGATGCTCCACCGTGTTGTGTATTTCGATGAAATGCTGCTCTGGCTTGCCAATGCGATTTCTCCATTCCTTGTGATGACCAAATACTTAGACTGTCGTAAGCTTTTGCAAAAAATGATTTATGATGTTGTAAAATGTGCTGCAATATCATAGATACAAATATTGTCATATTAATCATTTTAAATTTAGCATATGTGCAATGAGATTATAAATCAAAGAGTTAGTTACATTGAAAAGAGTTTTACAATATAATGCGTAGTATGATCTTCACCCCATGCGTCTTTAACTGCATCCACAAACTCAATTGTTGACTTCTCAATTAGTAGGACATCAGTATCAGATAGTTTATCTTTTCTGAACAATTTGACCATGTTGTCAAGCTTTGTCCAGACTTCAACTTTTTTAATCCTCGTTGTTCCTTTTTCTTCAAAATCCTTTGTGGCATTGAGTACATCTATCCAAATTGAGTACTAGATTTTAGTTGGTTTTCTGGAATGATTTGATAAGAAACGACGAGCTTTGGATCCTCCTATACTTGGTTTGCATGGGATGTTTCCTGTTTTCCCTAAAAGCTTCTCGTCCTTTTGTATTTTAAAGTGTCCTTTATGAAGTCCCACTTTTGATAAAACTTCTTCCAATCGAGCTATTGCCTTTTTGGCTAATGACTCTGGCTTAGTATTCCAAGCAAATCAAATATGAAGGTATATCAATTTTTTGATAATTCTAACCTCTCTATGTAGTGTACAAATGTGAACATTTTTAAGTGGAATCGGTAATACTGGTTTCCAAGTCGGATCTTCTATATCCCTTGAAACTCTCGTACTCTTCGACATGTCATGTGTAGTTTTCATGCAATAGAGGCATGGATGTTTTGAATTTGCTCCATGTGAGACATTGAACATGCAATTCAACGACTTCAGGTCTCTAGCCAAACGCCATTCCACCTTAAAATCACCTATTCCAGGAACATTGAGTGGTGTGTCACTCATATGATTCTTAATTATCTCTGGATATTCCGTTTTACTAAAAATCCAAAATAGAATGTCATAATATTCTTTTGAAACCTGTTTGAAACACAAAATCATGAACTATTTTAGGAGAATTGAACTCAAAATTATAATAACAGAACAATATTAGCTTAAAACACAAAACCATTAATTCTTTAAATGAATTAGTTGCTAGTACTCAATAGAATAGATTTAAACCTATAAAGCTGCCAACCACCAAATATTATTTTTGGACTGCACACTGAAATCAAGACTCTCCGAGTTTATCGTATTGCTTAATGCTCCATTCATAATTGTCACACTAACCCTTTCCAGCTTTTGTCCCTTTATTACTTCTGATTCATCTAACTTGAGAACTAATATCAATTTTTCAACACTTTCATTTGTGATTCCATAAAACTTTACAATAAATATCAGTAAATGATTCAGATCTACAAACATATTGTTGGTAGAATCATATGACAAAGTGCCATGTTTTGAGTTATAAATTTCATTTATATGGTAAGGAATACCAATGATGTTTTGCAAACCCATGTTTAACACATCCCTCTCTAATTTGATTTGAAAGGGCTGGGGAATAGGAAATTTTTTTATATGTACTTGTCCAAATGCCTCTTTGATAATTTTAAACATTGTGTCATATGCATCCCTTACCAGAATAATCACATGCCCCTTGTATCAATTTTTGATCAATGATCTTGCCGACTTCGCCCATAAGGGCCTTTGCAATCTTGGACTTGATTCTAGAATATCGTTGATTTCCAAGTAGACTCGTTGTTGACTTGGCTGTAAGTACTGCACTCAAAGACTTTCCAATCATGTCCTTGTCTTTCAGATTTTCATTGGTGACTAAAGCTGATCTGCAAAAGAAAAATAAGATTTAGAAAAAAAAACAATTTACAACCATTGAGTGCTAGATGAAACAAAACACATGAATAGTTTAAAACATAATCTTACTTGAAAGCATATATTCTTTTTTTCCGTTGACCCCCACTTGTTGAAAGCTCATCAATGCTTTTTAAAATAACTCTTTTTCGCTTATTGTTCAATATTTTCTTTCGTAATGTGTTTACTTCTACATTTATTTGACAATATGAGGTACGCAATGTTTGTACAATTAGTTTCATATTGTCAGTTTCTTGGTTAAGGTTTAACATAATATCTTGCAAACGAGAATTATCTATCTTCAAGATTTCATTCTCTTCTTTTGTTTGCAAAAAAATAGTTTCTTTTTCTCGGTAGTCAGTAAGCAAACTATTCAACATTTTTTCCAAACAATGGATTTTTTTCATTGAATTACTAATGCCATAACTTTTCAATCTTTCACAATAACCCAAAAGACCATTGTGTCCTTCACACAAAAACAATATGAGTTTTGTGACCGATCTAAAATTCGCATGTTGCATTGAGTTTGGATCGATTGGATACAAACTCCCATCAACCCATAGATCACAATGTTTCCTGTCTTCCGTCCTTTGGTGAGCTGGTAAGGTGGATCATTTCAGATTTTTTCTCGATAGTGGAGCATATTCTGTGGGAAGATCAACATGGAGATGATATTTAGACATCTTAATAATCGATAGATTAATCTAGTAGAAAACCAACTTGTTATATATCTTGTAAGCTATTAAAACTCGTCTTGATTAAAAAAAAATTAATTGGAAAAGTTTGAAATGACCTTGGCGCTCTTTTTGATCCATCACACTCCATGTTTCTTGCTTGATATGCAAAATCAATGCTTTGCAATTATGAGCAAAATAAGCAAAATATTTTTTCAGTAGATATGTGTTGAAATCGCAAATTTTTGAATTGAAAAAGTTTGAAATAACCTCACCGCTCAATTTGATCCACCACACTCCGTATTTTCAGAATTGCAAAAATTTAGATTCACGTTGGCGCTCATTGTGATCCAAAATATTCAAAGCTTCTTGCCATGATTTTCAGATCGATAAGACTATTTTTCATTGATGTGAACGCTTTGAGTAGATGGAAAGAAAACTTTGATGTGCAATACGATTTGCATTTACATGAGAAGTTATGCTAGTCAATGGTAGAATCTTGAAGTATGGACCCCATGCATTGTGGCTACCCAACTTCTAGTTAACTACATACGTTACTAGTGAGGTCAAGTCATCGAAGTTGTGCGGGCAGACCAAAAACTTGGTCGGAGTTTTAAAATCCGATGATTTTCTCTCTCTTACGTGGCATTTCTTAGACAACCCTTTTGGGCCTTGGAACTCCTGTAATGGTACTGTAATTGTACGGACAAAAAACATATTTTATGTTTTGGTTCATGTTTGATCAGTATCTCTTAGAGTTTGCATCTCATTTTGTATGTAGATGTGGATTTTTCTGCATTGCCAAGATTGTTAGTTTGCTCCTTATTGTAACCAAAGATCGGGGACATGGATTGGATCTTGAATGGTCTGAAATCCTTCACATGGTATCAGATCTCTTGTGTTTCAGGTTATGAAAGGATCAGCCACATTTATCAAGGATTTGGAGGAGTTACCAATGCTAGAGCATGCTAGATTGATTTCTACTCAAAAATCAACATTTTTGCATGTGTAGAATGGATCTTTTGTAGGTCAAAACAAGATTCTATGATTGTGAATTGATCACTCATGATCAAGATGGCAAAAGGTTGGTTGGAGAAGACTACATGGAGTAAATCGAGAGGCAATTTCTTCAAGGCAAGGGAGATCTCATTGGTGAGCTTGTTGAGGTATTTTATGGACTCAAGAAGGCTGGATTTATTAGGTTTGATACTCATCTTCACCTACTCTACTTCATGTTGGATGGAAAGTTTGGAATCTATCTTTTGATTAATGATGGTGACATTGGTGACATTGTTTTCACTAACCTTTGTGGAAATTCAAAATCAAGCATTGATGAGATCTTTTTGGATCTAGATCATATGTTTGAGAGGGAGTATTTCCAAAGGTTCAGGTCTGAAGATATTCATATCTTTGATATCTTGATGTTCAAGAGAAAGCTAAGCAAGTGGAAGCGACTCACTTTGTTTTACTCACATGTTTTGGAGAATATTCTTGTGTAGATGATGCTATGCAAGTGGATATTGGTTCTCATGGTTTTCATACTGAAAAAGCAAGTAATGGATCTGGAAAATTTTTTTTGTTAAATGACTTTGATGGTCAAGAGGAAGATCAAGAGGTTGGTCTCAAAGGGCTTCAACAACGCAAAAAGGAAGTTGGCAATTTGGAGCTAGTCAAGAGCATCAAAGGAGAGGTAATTGGCAAAGATGTTATGGATCTGTTAGCTTGTTGGAGACTCAAGTAAGGTCAAAGGAGCAGCAAGGAAGTGTTGTTAAAGTTTACTTTACTTGTTCTATCTCATGTTTGAGCTATTTCATGTGGATGTGTGCAAATTGTCAAGATATGGACAAACTAGCTACATTGTCTTGCAATATCTTATTGTTGGAGTTGTACTAGCATTCTTGGCTGGTTTTGCTGATGGAAATGAAGCTATTGGAGGCTCATTATATCACTCATCCATGATCAAGTTCTCAAGTTTTGAGTTACTTGATGCCATTGGAGATTGTCATTTTTTGGTGAATTCATGGTCATTTTCTTGTGTCAAGTAGACCTTGAAGATGGACTAGTGCAACCTACTTGGTTTATGGAGTCATGTGGTGCTAGATTTGCATCATTAATGTACTCACCTGCTCATGGATTTTCAAGGTTTGATGATATCTTGTGGCAAAATGGAGATGGAGGCTGGTTCATGGAGTTTTATGGTGGAGACATCTCAAGAAAGGACAAAGCTTGAGGAGACAAGCAAGCAAATGGCCATCACTTACATTTATTGTTTGGTTGCTGTAATTTTCCAGAGAGTTCAAAGTTTGAAGCATGGAGGAATCATATCATTGACATTCTATTTGGTTCTTCATGTTCTAGTTATATCTTGATGTGTAAATTTGATGTAAGAAATAGTGAAGCATCCAATTTGGACACTATTCTCTATATCAATTATGAAAGATACTTTAGAGCCTTAGAAAGGAGATCTATACTTAGGATGGAGATAATTCTAAAGTTGGATCAAAGTTCTATTGTCAAAACTATGCCAAAACTAGTTGAAGAGGGAGTGTGAGAGATTTCAACTAGTTTAGTCTAATTTAGTCATATTTTGGTTAATTGCCAATAAGAGGCCAAAACTCATTTTAGACTTAGAGGTGAAATTTTTGAAATTATATTAGTTTAAAATAACATTCAATAAACACTTTTTAAAAGTGTGGGAAAGCTGGTAGTCGACTTTGAGAGAGATTCAAATTCGAACTTTGGGTACATTGAATCTAGACCCAAAAATAGTAGGGTTTACATTTTGGAGGAAAAGCCAAGTGGTCAAATAGGGTTTGGAAACTCTATAAAAGGATGTAACTCGTGGAGAGACACATCTTCTCTCTTCTATCTCTCATTTCATCATTATACATGGTTCTCTTTGGGTTCTACTACTCATTGGTGCACTATCTTGGTGTTATCTTGCAATCTTGTGTGTAGAATGCTCATTTATTGCTATTTTCGGTTCCACATGTGTGAAATACAGTAGGGTAATGTAATTGTATGGACAACAAACATATTTTATGTTTTGGTTCATGTTTGATCAGTATCTCTTAGAGTTTGCATCTCATTTTGTATGTAGATGCTGATTTTTCTACATTGGCAGGATTGTTAGTTTGCTCCTTATTGTAACCAAAGATCAGGGACATGGATTGGATCTTGAAGGATCTGAAATCCTTCACAATCTACATGTCCCAGCCAGAAGGATATGAGCTAAAGGATAAGGAGCACCTAGTGTGTAAAATTCACAAAGCTCTATATGGTTTGAAACAGTCTCCAAGAGCTTGGTTTCAGAAAATAATACATTTGTAATCAAGAATGGTTTTATTCCAAACTTGGCAGACTCAAATGTTTATTTTAGGTCTATATTGGATTCCTTCATAATCATCACTCTTTATGTTGATGACACGTTACTAAATTTGTTGAAGGATACCAAATTCTTGTTAGCACATGAATACAAGATGACAGATATGGGTCTTGCACACTACTGTTGCAGAATTCAGATTTTTCGAATTCGACCCAGTAGGCAGATTTTCATCAGCCAGCAGAGATACCTCACTAGTGTGTTGAAGAAATATGGAATGGCCGAGTGCAAACCTAGCCACTTCCCACTCGACCCTGGTTTGAAGCTGTCAAAGAAGCAATGTCCAAAATTTGAGTCAAAGGAGAAGGAAATGAAGCAGTATCCATTTCACTCCATTATCAGTTCATTGACGTATGCTATGCTCTACACTCGACCCGACCTTGCTTACTCAATCAGCTCTCTCAACCAATTTCTTTCGAATCCAGGGCCAGTCCATTGGAAGACTCTCATGAAAGTCATGAAGTATGTCCAAGAAGCTACAAAACACCTCAGTATCTGCTACGGAGGCAGCCAATCTGCCAACATTCTAGAGGACTACACAGATGCAAATTGGGAAGGTGACATAGACACAAGAAAATTGACCTCTGGATTTGTGTTCCTGTTCAATCAAGGCCGAATTTCACGAATCAACCGAAAACAGATTCAGTAGCATTATCCTCCACAGAATCGAAATACATAGCTACCACAAATGCTACCAAGGAAGCAATTTGGCTGAGGAACCTACTTGCAGATATCAAAATTATCCAATCACATCCAACGACCCTCTACTGTGACAATCAAAGTGCCATTGCACTATCTCTGAATCCGAGATTCCACTCCCGAAGTAAGCATATCAAAATCATATATCACTATCTTAGAGAGAAAGTACAAAGAAAGAAATTTTTTTTGGTTTATTGCAGGACAGAGCTACAGGCAGCAGATTACTTCACCAAGGCTCTAACAAAGGAGCATCATCTCAGATTTTAACAGCCTACTAAGTCTGAAGATTGAAATTTTTTAGGATCCACATTAAGGGAGAGTGTTGGAATTCATGCTCAAGCCCAATTATGATTAGGTAATGAGCATCTTGAAACCTGTTCATACTTATTTTGGAAAAACTACACAAAAATATGAAGGCTCAAAATTTTAGCAAAGGATTGAAAAAATTTAGAATTGAATTTTTCTGACCCAAGCCTATTTTTTGACCCAATGTCAATCCCATCAAAATGTGATTTTCCAACCCTGGATCGAATCAGATCGAGGCAGAAAATATCCGGGCGTCTTCGACTCTGGATCGAATCGGATCGGGTCTGATAAATCCGAGCATCTTTGACCCTGGATCGGATCAAATCGAGTCTAATAGATTTGACCCTTTGTATAAACCTATTTTTGTGTGTAAATTTGACTCTTAGTTAATTTTTCGATACCCAAAAGTTAGAATTTTTTGATATGGCATCAACTCGAAAAATCCGTAATTTTTTGAGTCATTGTATTTTTCGAGTCTTTGTATATTTTCTGAGTCTTTGTTATTTTTTGATATCGTTAACTAGAAATTCGACCCACATACTGTTAAAATAACAGCTACATTCTGTGGGACTGTAAGTAGATTAACTTAGGATTTCAATCCACTGATCAACTGACTTCCAATCATCAATGATGGAGTCAACGCCCTCACAGACATCTTTTGTAACAATAATTCAGACATTATTCTGTAATGAGGATCAGTAATTAAGAAGGTTTTTTTAGAATCAGTTAGTGAGTAGTTCTGGATAATCTAGCTATCAACGATTTCAGCTGAAGGTTGGGCACCTTACTGTTCTGCGGCCAAGTTTAAGCTTCTGTACTCACATTTCTGATTTTATCCGAGTTCATTTTTGTGTCTACATATGGTTTCATTGTGCATTTCAATATTTGTTTCATCTTGAACTCATAGCTAGTAACTGACGCACTACCGATCTATCTCCATCTGCTCACCACTTCCGTTGCTCACCACGTGTTTCCATCAAATTCCTACAGCTTCATGATATGTGGAGGGCCAGTAAGCTGGGTTTGCGAAAAGTAGACTCTTATCGCACAGTCATCATGTGAAGCTGAATATATAGCAGTTTCAAAGAATGCAAACGAGGTTGTGTAGCTGAGGCAATTGTTGAGTGAGATGGGGAACAACAAACAGAACCTACTATCATGTACATGGACAATACCAATGCAATCTCTATGACTCAAGATTTCCACTTCCATTCAAGGACAAAGCACATTCCACTCAAATATCATCATATTAGAGATCTTGTGTAGAAACAGAAAATTCAGATTGAGTATGTGAAGACCACAGATTTGATAGATGTTCTTACAAAACCTCTTGCCTGTTCAAAAAACACGAGAAGAACATGGGAATTGGCTGAAGGAATCGTCAGTTTAAGAGAGAGTGTTGAGAAATGAACTTCATTTTCTTTCAGGCTCAAAGGACTTCCACGTGGGACAATCTGATCTCACAGAAAGACGGTTGCAAGTACAATCTATTCAAAAGGTTGCAGACAGCCGCAACTAATCGGGTGCTTAACCATAGCCACTAGTTTTACAAGAAAACTTAGAAGAAGATCTAAGAAAAGAATATAACAATGCACCAATATAGCATAGAATAGAGAATGAGAGTGAGTGAGAACAGGTTGATTCAACTATTGAATATCGTAGAAAAAAGAACTTGCACGCTGAATTGCGACAGGTTGTGTACTCACCTCCAGGAAATTCATAAAGCAATAAATCATTTCTATCAGTTTTTCTATTGTGTATGCATGAATGCTAGTACTGTTTACCATATTGACTTCTCAATCAAAAGATAGCTGCAAGGTCACGATGTTTAAAAACTAAGTTTCAAAAACTAATTGGTTTTTTGCACTTTTTGCATTTTTTGCATTCTCTTTCTTTGAGATTTTCGCATGTTTTCTTGTAGATTTAAAATGTGCTTAAGTGTAAATTCATGTGGTTTTGCATATTTCGCATACTTCACATTTTTCGCCTTCCCAAAAAATGCGACACTTGCAAAAATTATGCACACTTTTGCATCCTTGCAAATACTAGCTGTAGTTGAGGCGCAAATGAGCAGTTCGCTTCATTGGATTTCTATCCTCTCCATCCCTATCTCTATGCTAATCTAGATCCATTCACTAACTGTTGTAAATACTTGTACAGTCGCATACTCTGCAAAAATACACTTGTTTTCTTATAGTCTGTAGAAATACGAAGGAATAGATGACAGTGTCCTGCTAACGACTCAACCGACACCAACTATTTGGTCATCCTTTGAATATTCGGCCTACTCCGACTATTCGTCAGTCACATGTACTCAACCGACACCGACTATTCGTCGGACATCTAACATCGACAATTCAACTTCACCAATTGCTCGTATGTCAATATTAACTCCAAAAGTCGACTCGAACAATCAACGACTCATCAGTACCTTCATCAAACATTGAATTTGCTCAATCGTCTATCAAGTCGATCAATCGAGCATCCAGAGCGCAATTGCTTTGTTCTTTCTCTCTGTTATCACATAATCTATTGATTCAAGAAGAATGCGACTTTGTTTGAATTCAGACTATATTTTTTCACAACTGATATAATCATTGTTTCAATAATCTAGGTCGTTGTGTCATGCTGAATGTTCATTTTATTCATGTCCGAATTATTTCTTGTTTGCAGATAAACTTATTCGTAGATTAAGTTGTATTCATACGACTGATAGCATACGTCGATTTGTTGCTCTAGTCTTCGCACCTAATACGCTTCCGCAAAGCTAAATCTAAAACCAAGATAATCCATGCATGGCTATGGAATCGATCATGTCGATCTAGTGACTTTGGAGCTGTGATCAAGTAGGCAGACTTTGATCTGTCAAAGTTGGTCTGAATCCGATATACTTAGTTGCATGCACCGAGGATTCCGCATGCGCCCGCTACTCTTCCATTGTGTCGCGTTTTCGCAATGATATCCCAATAGAGCTTGTCATTGTCGACTTCTCCAGCTCTTGTCTCTAACATATTGTTTCCTTCTTGGAGTAGTTTGTGTAATATCATGCATATAACTAAATGAATTCTCATAACATGAAACACAATTATTTATCCAACTAAAACTTTTAACTTACACAACACACCTAGTTATATAAAAATATCTCTTCTTTAGCCAAATAAAGATGTAACACTTGTATCACTCCATTTATATATTGCAACAAAGCGGCCAAATGAGATGTCTTTGTTCCAGGGTATAATAGTGTGTTCAATTACTGATATCTCAATTTCTTTTCCTCGACATTCACAAAAGATTCAATACCATGTTCAGTGTGTTTTTCCATGTCATGTTGTTTATAATTTCAACTTCATCTTGAAAAAAATCATTTCCAACACTTAAACTTGATTTCGAGGAAGAAGAAGAGTGGCCCGTTGTATCCCAGTGTTGTTTTGGATATGGAATGGCTGCTATCATTGTCACTAGAACTAGATGATGATTCATAGTCCTTCAAACATGGAAAAAAAATAAGACATCAAAATTGAACAACATATCCAAATTGAAAGTTTATTTTTATAAATCACAAATTCAACTAGTTTGAGACTATTAATGTTCTCAAATAGAAAATCTCATCTAATAATTCAAGTATTGAATATAAGGTTAAAACTAATGTATATAGTTTCAATTTAGTTAAATATTTTGTGCTAAAACCTAAACATTGAATATCATATCCAAATTGAAACTTAAATAAACATCTAAATTGAACAACTAATTCAAATTGAAACTTAAATAAGACATGAAAATTGAACATTATTTCTAAACCATTAACATCGAACATCTTATCCACATTGAAACTTAAATAAGACATCCAAATCAACCTTAAATCCATAGATGTACTTTTGGTATTTACAATGTACATGGTTGTGTGTGGCTCAAAACTTTTTGTACACATCTTGGAAGAGGACGATTGAAGCTATACTTAATGAATAGCTCTTCACCACATTTAATAGGTATGATTGCACAGACCATTGCGTATGTAGCTTTCACATATCTAGAAAAATAATCTTCCTTTCCATTGGTGCTTTCTTCAAAATTACAATTAGTTAATGAAGGGTGATCAATGGAACTATTTATATATGCAACGATATTTCCATGTTTTTATGGGAGCCCATCGATGTACATACGATGCACTTTCGAAACATTCTTTCATTGTATATGCCTCTCTTTCAAAGAACAAGCATTTGCATTTAAACCATATATTTGCATTCTCCATTGATGGCGATATAGAGTTCATCAGTCACCCCAATTGTATTGAGGTCCTACATATGGCATCAATGTGACAACACTATTCAAAGGGGCATCAATGCTAGTCAAATAAATCTAGTCCAACATTAGAAAAATGCTCACTGGGCTTGATTATATACATATGACCCCAATATAAAAATGTTGTCCCACAAAATTGTTAAATTTTCACACATGTGGGAAGCCCCTAAAGTGTGTTTGATCTCCTAAGATGTGGGTGATTGCACTATAGATCAAGCATAGATTGAATTCCAAGATCTATCTCACAAATCTAAGGCAAGAGCACTATGTAACATGCATATATCATTCATGAAAGTACATTCACACATGTGGAGACGTGTGGATGAAAAAAATAAGTACAAAAAAGGCTTGCTCTCAGGTAGAGAGAGAATCCAACAGACTCGGGTAGAGAGAGAAGCCAAAATAGCTCAAAATGTAGAAACTCTCATTAACTCCAAACTTATATAGAATTGATCTAAGACACATATAAGTAGAAAATTGAGGTGAAGGGGAGTGAAACCCCTTCTTTTCCTCCTTTTTTATGCCACTACTCGAATGTTTATTAATAAGAATTATGATTTGGCACATACTTAAAAAACCCATAATGAAATCCCAAAATAAAAAAAATTGAAGTTACAAAACATTTTTAGCCTTGTGCTAAAAAAAGATTTTTTTTTTTTGACTGAATCACTTGGCACGCCAGCATGCTAGGTGATTTAGCCAAAACAATAATAATATTTGCAGCCCACCACCATAGCACGCTAGTGGTGGTGGGCTGCTAGAAAAAAAAATTCTAGCTGAATCACCTAGCACGCCGGCGTGCCAAGTGATTCAATCAAAAAAAAATTAACACTTAGCACGTCGGTGTGCTATCTTTGAAGGTTAACTTTTTTTTTTTTTCTAGCTATTTCACTTACATCTGTTTTTTCTCAAATACATTAAATATTGATCATATACACTCTACATACCGAAGGTGTGAATAATCTTCATAGTGAACATGAAATTGTGAATACTGATCTCTAGATTTTAGTAATGAATACTTTGAACAGTGGATGTGAATACTCTGAATGTATATGTTAATACAAACAAGAATTTGTACTATTGGAACATCCTAAACCCTTAAACATTACTAAAGAGTAACAATTTGTATTAACAAGATCATATAGTACATGCTTTTGAATCTCGTCAGATCCATGCATGCACAATTTGAATTGAGATTTAATAATCTAGATAAAAGTATAATATATTTAACGCAGCACCATAGTCTAAAGATGTGTGTGAAAGTATATTATGAGGATCAACAAAGACATGTCAATAGGAGTCATTATCTCTCTCTCAATTATTGTTATGATATAGGGACGGAGGTGTGTGGAATGAGTAGTGGGGTCAAAGGTTCACAAGATGTCTCCATCCCCTTTTTTAGGATGCTAGCATTGATCATAGTCCATTGGTGGACTAGCGGAGGCCACATTTATGTCCAATAAGTCATCCCATGCAAGTGCACTCAATCGAACATGAGCCACATGTCAAAGATGCCAAATGGCTACCTATTCCAACTCTAAGTGTGTTTCTAATGTGAACGGACCTTCCATAATTGCCATATAAAAAGAAAGCACTCACACCCAATGGGGTCGGCTTTTCTTTGGTCCAATGTTTGAGGCCCCTCCTCCCCCTTTAATAAACCCAAAAGCATAAAGCATGCAAGGTTGAAAAAAAAAAAAAAGAGCAGTGCCACGTCAGGCTTGTTCTACATACCCTAATATATGACAACCTCCAGGTGTCAGTGCACTAGATCCTCTGGAACATGACACGTAGCCGCTGCATTTTCTGTGAAATTGTCCTGTACAAAGATGGTAGGTCAATGCAAGTGAGCCTTAAAGCAAAACTAGGGCTCGAGTTAGGGCTTTGAAGCCAAAACTTAACGGGATAATCAGCTTAGGGCTTCGAACCTCAGGAAATGAAAGGAAAATGGATGCAGACCCTAAAATGGGGGGCGTTGCTATGAGAACCCTAGATTACAGTGAAAACCCTAGAGAGAGAGAACGCTCTCTGGATCGTAACTATTCTATACTTGCATAGCAACAGCGATAGCGCGAGAGAGAGAGAACGCGAGGACGATCGCCATCCTTTCTATCGAGAAATCCAAACTGCATAAGGTCAGTGTTCTAAGCTGGTCTTTGCTGCGCTCTCGGGTTCTTGTTTATTATGTCATCCGCCCACAATTCTAAACAAACACACAGTTACTTGTATTTGTAAATTGCCTTTCATCGGCCTGTCTGCTGGCTTAGGTCGGCTTGTAAGCCTGATTTAGTTGGTAGACCTTTGCATTTTTGTTTGGAAGCCTTTGAGATCATTGTTGATCATTTTTGCAGCTTTTTGAATGGTACGTTCTTGTCCGGATAGATGCTTCTGCAGACGGTGGGGCATATTTTGCTTTGGATTCTGGAATTATCCTATGCGGATTTTTTTTGGTTTATAGATTTTAGTTGAAGGATGTGGCCATTAGTTATCCTTGTCTTTATAGATAGTTTTTGCTTTTCTTCTTGGAGCAGTTCTGCTTTCTTACATCTTGCAAGAATCAGTTAGCGTACAGTCTCACGCATATTTTTATCCAAGTTACAATCCTGCTCTGCTTGCTAGTTGGATTTTGCTTTCTTGCATTCATTCATTATTTTGTATGGACACTTTCCAATTTCTATGTTAAATTTGTAACTCTTCGAGAACCGGCTTACACATTTCTTCGCCGTTTGTGCAGCTTTGGCAAGGGACAGTTGTTCAATTGAAAAACTTAAAATTTCCATCCTCCATCAGTGTGAAGGATTAGAAAGAGATATGAGGACTCATCAAGTGCTTAAGGGTTTCTCACATATCTGGAAAGTGAGATCGTGTGGTTTCAGTGCGCGGCCACAGAGCAGTTCACCGTGGCAGCCAGTCCCTGTGGCTGCTGCTCTTTATTCACAGACACCACAGCATTACGTGAGATGGCAATCCACGGCAGCGGCAGCGGAAGCCATAGCCCCCGAGGAAGCTGATCAAAACCCTAACCCTGATAACCAAGGTATCACCATGAAGGGGGTTAGCATGGCAGGCCGCCCTCTCTATCTCGACATGCAGGCAACATCGCCTGTCGATCCTCGTGTTTTAGATGCCATGCTTCCTTATTACATGCACCAGTTTGGGAATCCACATTCTAGGACTCACCTCTATGGATGGGAGAGCGACCGTGCTGTTGAAAAGGCAAGGGAGCAGATCGCTGAGCTTATTGGCGCTGATCCAAAGGAAATTATTTTCACTTCTGGCGCAACAGAATCAAACAACATATCTCTCAAGGGAGTGATGCATTTCTACAAGGAGAAGAAGCGGCATGCAATCACCACACAGACAGAGCACAAGTGTGTGCTTGATTCTTGTCGCCACCTGCAGCAAGAAGGGTTTGAAGTTACCTATCTCCCTGTAAAGAAAGACGGCCTCGTAGATCTGGATCAGTTGAAGGCGGCAATACGTCCGGATACTGGAATCGTCTCGGTGATGACGGTGAACAACGAAATCGGCGTGATCCAACCGATTGCAGAAATTGGCGAAATTTGCAGGAAGCATAGGGTTTTTCTGCACACAGATGCAGCTCAAGCCGTAGGCAAAATCCCTATAAACGTAGATGAGATGAAGGTGGATTTAATGTCGCTCAGTGGCCATAAGATCTATGGACCAAAGGGGATTGGAGCACTGTACATGCGTCGGCGACCTCGAGTGCGTGTGGAGCCTCAAATGAGTGGAGGGGGTCAAGAAAGAGGAATCAGGAGTGGAACCGTTCCTGCACCACTGGCTGTGGGCATGGGGGCTGCCTGTGAAATTGCCCTCAGCGAGATGAGCAATGATGAAAAGTACATCAAATCGTTGCAGGAGCGTCTCTACAAGGGTATAATGTCTCAGTTAGATGGGGTGGAAGTTAATGGAAGCGTTGAGCATCGATATGCTGGCAATTTGAATCTGTCATTTGCATATGTGGAGGGAGAAAGCCTGCTCATGGGACTGAAAGAGGTTGCTGTTTCTAGTGGCAGTGCATGCACTAGCGCCAGTCTAGAGCCTTCTTATGTGCTCCGAGCACTTGGTGTCGAGGAGGATATGGCACACACTTCTATCAGGTTTGGTATTGGTAGGTTCACCACTGAAGCTGAGATAGATAAGGCAATTGAGCTCACAGTGGATCAGGTGCAAAAGTTGCGTAAAATGAGCCCCTTGTGGGAGATGGTTCAGGAGGGCATCGATCTGAAAAGTATTCAATGGTCTCAGCACTGAGTTCAAGACTTGAGTTTGTTCATATGCATCAATCTTTGATATCTGAAGTGTTGATTATTGGTACTAGATGTAAATGAGTATTGTGATTGCTGCTAAGATGGCTAGCTGCCGAAACCGTACGAAGTGTGTGTGTTTATGCAGCTGATGGTTGCTCTGAAAGATACTCATATCACTTGACCTACATACTGCAAAAAGGTGCTACTCTCATCCTGCAATAAGTGGTGAGTTGCTGAGGACTTCCTTTCCTCTGCTTAAGGCCAGGAGTTCGACACCAATCTGCCACACAACTGATGACATTTAAGAGCAAAAAAATGCTTCTTTTCGCTGATGAATACGTTGAACTAGGTATGAAGCTTGACTGTGACTGGAGTTGCTGTGCCAGGTCCAGTCATTATCTGCTCAAAACAAAATTTTGATGGCATCTGCTGCATGTTGTACCTTTTTAGTATACGTAGTAAACTTTTGTTGTAATTCTTCTGGTTTGTTAAAGGAAGTATTATGTTGTAGAACAGGGAAACAATCTGAACATGGGAGTGACAAAAATTTCAAACTTGTGTTTTGATATGGTGAAGGAATGCCGGCATGACTTGTAAAAGAATAAATTTAAATAAGTTTTTTAAGCTTTATGATCTGTCGCAGAATTCAAATATGTTCTCCAAGCTTCTGTTATTTTATGGCTAAGGGATGTTGCATAAGAACTGTAAATCTGTAATTGGTTGTGATCCTGTTTGTACATGTTGAATAGAGTTTCTGTGAAAATGTCAAATTTCAATGACTTGGTTTATTCCTCCTTTGCTAATTGCCGAATGACATTATGACTTGATCCATGTCTTTGTAGCTGTTTACCGTTAACTTTTCTCTGCCCATTGATGGGCAAATACTTCATCGCCACATTTTCAATATTTGAAATTTTGCAGCTTTTGAATAGATTTCTTGGCTCCGTCCCACTCGTTCTATCATTGTCTTCCTTAGATTATCAACACTGGCTTGTTTGAACGTGGAGATGCTAAGTGATGTTACTCAGGGGCTATTGGACATCAGTGCCAAATTCTCAAAAGCTTGCCAACAATAGTTTTCCTGATTATAAAATTTCAACTTTTTCTTGTATTTGGTTGAGAAACTTTCTTTTAGATACATTGTGGAATAAGGTGAAATGTGCAGTTACTTGACATGTTTGTGTATTTGATCTCTCATCGCCACAATAACAAATAGATATTGATGACATGTCTGTGACTCAACATTATTGTTCTTTTGAAGAAATGCCATTATTGAGTTAGGTATTTTTTGTTTGTTAAATCATAACCAGTGCCTTTAAAGTGATAATTACTTGTCAATTGTGATTCTAATGTTTGCAAAAAATCGTAAATTTTTCCTACTTTGTTGAGAAAATGCCCATTAGTTACAAGTAAAGAAGACATCAGATCAGAGACCACACACAATGTCAAATCTCAAACATGTCAAGATGCTCATAAGTACCCAGAAAATTTTAAGAGATTGATGATACATTAATATGAGCATTTGTAAATTTCAATTTGCAAGAGGACCTTAATTTCAAATGCTACCATGTAGTTGCAAAGTTGCAATAAATCAAACATTTCATAATATCTATCAAGTTTTAAGTGGAGGTTGTTCCTTAGTATATAATACACTCTTCAAGCAAGAGGAAAGAGAGCCCCGACACCAGGACCCGCACAAGAAAGAAGCCGAGGCTCGATGCAACGTTGAAGGCGCCGTAGAGAGCATATGCTAGAAAGGGTATGCTTGTGCACGCGCTCCAAGAGGGTCTCTTGCAGGTGATCTGAGCTGAAAGTGAGGAGTTGCTCAAAAGGAGGAAGACAAGAGAGGGGGAGGAGCTCTCGCGCAGCGATGAGGAGGTGCTGGAAAGGCAGAGAACCGCTATCCACATGAGCAATACAATCCGCCAAGAGAGGGTGAAAGCCAAAAAGGAACTGAGAAGACAAAGCAGGGGCGACAAGAGCCCAGCTCCCAAGAAAAGCTATAGGTGCAGAAGAAACCGTAGAGAGAAGACCCACATCTCCACAAGAAATGGGTAACTGAGTCTGGTTCCGAGCTAAAAGGGTCTCCACACCATCCAAAGAACCTGGGCCCAAAAGGCAGCCAAAAACATCCATAAGAGAGCTGTCAAAGGAAGAGAGGAGATGCAAAAAGTCCGGAGTAGGGGGGAAAGTCCGTAGTAGATAAGGACGCTGGATAAAGCAAGACGTCAAGATGCCAAACGCGACCTGAGTGTCGCCCAACCGGGGAAGCAGATCTGAATGAGCAACATCCTCCTGAAGAGCCTCACCAGGAAAAGCAGAGCTGAAGGAAAGAGACCCAAAAGGAACACTCACATTGCGAATGCCATCCAAAGGAGCAAGGAAACCTTGAGGAGGAACAAAGTTCGGGGGAAGACCTGCTGGAGACCACACTGAACACTTGCGAGGTTGAATAGACAAACCAAGAGAAGCCAGCTGCTTAGAGAAATGATGAAATGCGAGGAGCACCGTAGGAGCAGGACCAACAATATGAGTGTCATCAGCAACCGAAGGAAATAAGCAGGAGGGAAAGGCCTCTGCAGAAGCTCGAAGTGCACGAAAATGAGCCAGAGCGAAAAGAGGACTAGCCAAAGGATCACCTTGACGAGTACCTATAGACTGGATAGTAGAAAGATCCCCAGAGCGCACATGGTGACTGTAAAAGAGAGGAGTCTCAGTAGCATATAACAACCGCACAAATGGGATAAGCTGAGCCAACTCACCACCAGCGCGCAGCTCCTGAAAGATCAAGGGTGGCACGCAAATCATGAATAACAGCTTCACAGCCGCCAGGAGTAGAGACGCCAAACTGATGAGGGGAGAGAAAAGAGGCGAAAATCTGTTGAAACTGAAAACAGATAGAGCGACTAACACGACGGAGGAGGACTTCACCAATAGCGATGGGACGGACGCCACCCAAGGCTTTAGACATGGCGATCAAACGAGACGCAGACAAAAGACGTGCGACAGAAGAAGGAATGTAACCAAAGGCGATAAAAGAGCATACCTGAAAGAGTTGAACGAAGCCACTAGCAGAGTCCTCAGGTGAAAAGCAATCACGAAGGTGTTCATAGACCAAACCGGAGGGACCACCAACAGCAAGACGAGGACTACGATGGAAGACACGAGAGAAAGAATCACGATCAAGCACCAAGTCAACATCAGACACAAAGTCCTCCACCAAACAAGGGAAGAATGCCTTCAGAAGTAGGATGCAGAGCTTGGAGAGCAGCAACAGTATCAGCAAAAGAGAGAGCGGGTGTAAGAGGAGCTAAAGCTCGAGCTGCACGAGAATCATTAGGGGAGTTTTGATATCCAAAAAGACCCTTCAAGAATTTGTGCAAGATGTCTTTTATATTATTAAAATATTATAACACTAATACTTTTGACTTCCTATAACTTTTTAATCATATCTCAAAAGTATGTCATGTAACATATCATTGGAAAGCCCTTGTTGAGTGCTTTCCAATGCACCAAACTCCGCTAAATTTGGACTTACCACTAAAAATTTATGCCATTTTTAGTGTGGAATCAAAATGTGGACTCAAAAAGTTACGTTACGTAGATTTCAAATTTGAGTGTTTTGATTGGTCCATGTGTAAAAAAAATTTAAGAAAAAATATAAAAAGAATCTTTATAAAGGGTCTTTTTTGGATTTAGAACTCCTCTAATGACTTACCAACTTGCCCAAGATGTAGGGTGCGACGAAGGCAACGGTGGAGAGGTGGGGCGCCTTGAGGTTGAGAGTCATGTGAGTTGCGAGCAACAAGTGCCTGACAATGTGCAAAGTGTTCATCATGAAGCGTTATCCAGGTTTCCGATAGAAAGTGACGAAGGCGAGCACGAGTTTCTCTATGACCAGCATCCCCACCCCTCGGAGGAAGGACTAGACACCAAAGGAGAAAAAGAAGAAACAGATGCCAAGCCGCAATGTCAAAGGGGTCAATAGCAAAGCGATCAAGAGGAAGGCGCATAGCAACTTGAGTTTCACGACGGAGAGCGAGGGGAATATGAAAGTAGAGCCTTGGACAAGGGAAGCCCAAGTGAAAAGCTCCGAGGACGTCAAGAGAAAAAATCCAAGACCAAGCTGAAGCAAAGGGCGATCTTGAGACAACTGAAGCAGCGCAGGACAAGAATGTTGGTGACGGGCAAAACCTCCTCTAGGAGAGAAGAAACGACCACAAGCATGGCAAGGAACTCATTCAGGGGGTTGAGAAGGCAATGCAACAAGGGTCGAAGGAGGTTCACAACCAAGCGAGGGGGCAACAATGCCATGGGAAGAGGTGGGCGAAGGAGGAACAGAGGGTGTCGTGGCAAGCGAGGAACCCAGGACAGCTTGACGCAAACAAGGAGGGGATTCAGGAGGGGGAGATACAGTTGAAGCAGGTCGTTTGAGACTGAGAGGACGAAGCAGGGAGATGTCCGAAGCCATGAGAACAACTGTACAAAGGGAACCTTGAGATGGACCACCTCACCAACTGAACCGAGATCTTTTTTATATTTTTTTTATTTTTCTTCACACGGAACGCCGTTAACCTCGATGGAGCCATCGGCCGTTGTAAACCTTTTGCAATAGATTCCGGAGAACTTGCCCAAACAAAAGCGCCCACCAAAACTCTGAAAGACTTGCAATAGGAAAAGTTTTGAAAGCTCCACTGCTGCTCCTTTTTCCTAAACTGATAGTAGATCAGACAAACACAGGTCTGGCAGAAAACTGTGTTGATTTCTGTTGAAGAGTTAAAGATTCTGGGAGCCCTATTGCCTCAAATCATCACCTAGGAGCTGCATGCACTGAAAGATATGCATATTTTGTTGTGATTGCTGCAGGAATTTGTATTCCTCAAAAAGATTTCTTGAACACTGCTCTGCGCTGACCTCCTGTTTGCTTGCGGCTAAATTGCTGCTGCCACAACGATTTTTGCCCACCACCATCTGCTGTGACCTGCTTGCACTGAGAAATCCGCCCACCAGTCCTTCCTCTGTGCGAGCTGTCCAGCGGTTGAGCTGAGAAGTTTTGCAAACTTCTGACAACTACCTACACCTTTCCAACCAGTGATCAATCTGTCTACGCACCTACTCTTGACAACGATTTGTCTGCTGCCTACAGTAGTCCACTTGCGGTGAGGTAGTTGAACCTTTGGTGGAATTGCTGGATTATTTCTCCTTGATCCTCTGTTCAACGTGATTGTAGAATGATTACACATTAGAATACTTGAAGTTACTTGGGAAATCCTCAAGCAAACCTTCCAAGTGACTAATGTTAATGTTAGGACAAACACGAGCATAGCATGATATATTCACCTCCACAATATATCAATAAATCCATGATTTTTCTTCTTCTTTTTTGGAATGATGAAATGTCATAGCTTGATACCATGTTGTGCCATCCTTGATATTGATTATGTGTTTGTGAATTAACACTAGTGTTGTGTTATACAACGCTATTATTGAGTTGATCTATTTATGTCATGATAATTGCGTTTTTAAGGGTTATTACTTGTCAATGAATTGACATTATAATGGTGATGTGCTTGCATTCTATATGAATAAATCTCAATATTAATACAAGTAGATTTCATGGTAATAAATAAATCAACCATCATATCAATATTGGAAGTGTATTGAATAAGATTTTGAAATGTAACCTAAAAAACACGCTATAAAATATTACACTATTCATTTTTTGTGGAAAATGTTGAATTTTTCACTACATTGCTTGTCTATCTTATTTACAAATTTTTATGAGAGTTTTAAGTTGTTGGAGAAGAACAAATTGTCATGATTGTCCATGTATGTTGGATCTTTTGACCTTTTGCTATTTAGATGTGGATATTATCTTAGTTTCACAATCACTTTATCAAATTTATATCTTGAAGAATTTGTGTGTGTCAAATGTTTAATGTAATATTGGAAATTCAAATTTTTAACTAGAAATGGACAATTGCAAGATCAATATATGAGTCACTATTCTTGGTTTTTTTTTTATGTACAATCAAAGTTCGATATCTACGATTTTATAATCACGATATTAATTTTTTTTCCATTTCAAATTTTTATGTTTTCATAGCTTCAATTTTCATGATTTTAAGTTTTCATGTTTTTTCCATGATCCCAACGTTGTTGAAACATATTGAGACATGCATAGTAAATGTTTGGTGCATGTTTGGATGTGGATTGGGTGCAAATGCTAAAAACACATGCTTGTATTGCATGTATGAAAGAGCCCAAAGCAAAGAAACTAGAGTTGCAACCCACACATTCCACCAAATCGACATCGTGTTAATAAGAACTGGAGACCTATCTTAAACATTTCACTAGAAAGAGTACACATATGTACCATGCATGCAGATATACGTGTTTTAGACAAATTGTTATATTTACATTGTGTATATGTTTGGACAATGCAATCAAAATCTAGATTTGGTAAATGCATTAATGACCTCAAGAATGTTTTGTTTGAAATGGAATTGCACAGGGGTCATGTGAAATAAAGGATACTGAAGTGAGTGGCAATACGCAAGATTTGCCAAAAAAAAGTTTCCATGGGTGGTGTAAAAAAGCCAGACATTTCTTGTCTAATCATGCAAGGAGGATGAGCAAACTTGAATGGCAATATTGGAGAAATGTTTGTGAATGTACAACTAACAATGATATCACAATGTGATTTAAAGTCTGGGAGATGTATGATAGATTATTGAAAACAATGAACAGAGGAGATGTAAAAGATTATGAATTGTATATTCAATACGGAAAAGAATTTATCCAAACTGTTGTTGCTACTTGGGGAGAAACTCATGTCATTCATTACATGGTATGTGCTATTTCATGCCTGAATAATTTGCATGAGAATATTACATTGCTACATATAACATATATTGTAGTATTCCTTGCAGCACATCCTTTATGCACACGCCCCATGGTTTCTATGAATTTATGGATCACTAGCCATATGGAACACGCAAGGTATGGAAAAGAGTCATTACACGACCAAAGCCATATGGTGGAGGTACTGGGAAAAGTAATGCACTCACTGAATATTTTGTATGATCCTATTGGGGGGCCATTTATAGGACTACAAAATATCAACCTACATCTGAATCTGGTCTGTCATCTGCTATATGAACATCCAATATGAGCCAACGAAAAGCTTGGTTTTCATCTAATGGTAGCACAAAGCATAACGAAGGGCCACGAGATTCACTATGGCAAAAGTTGAATACCTCGATCCACCCAACCATGAATATTTATCGAATTCACAAATGTAGTCTGAATTTTAAGAATCTATTAGAGGCATCAAAATTGCGTGGCGAGGCAAAAGTTGGGTACCTCGATCCACCCAACCATGAATATTTATCAAATTCACAAATGACGTCAGAATTTTAAGAATCTACTAGAGGCATCATAACTACATGGCGAGGCTAACAATTTTAGGAGGCTATGCAAAACAATTTTAATTTTTTTAAATAAAAGTGTATATAAAGGCAAGCTTTTTATTTTTCACTTTACAATTTGCATTTATTTCTTGAATTGCTTTATGCCTGCTTTCATTAATCTTGGAACACCTCTGCTTGCTTCCATGGACGCTGCTAGAGAAGAGGTTTGAAAGTTACTAAATGGAACACCTTTTGAGGACCAATGTGAAGATTTGTAAAAGTTATCCATGTTGAGTTAGGGGGTTTGATAAATTTTTGTATGTCCTTCCATGTGTGAGTAGGTGATAGGGCCAATCTTGGTTTAGGAGGCAACTCGAGCAAGTACACTTGTAAAATCATGACTAGGCCAAAAGTAGGATTTGATGTGGCTCGATCTAGCTTAGGCTTGCAACGAGTGTCATGATTATGTTAGATGTGTGACTCATCCCTATGTGTTGGCATGAGATCTAGTGAACAATCAAAAGAGAGTTTTTCACCAATTTGGTTCAATCAAGTTTGAGGGCTTATATGTCACTCAACCAATCAAATTAAGAGGAGGGAAAGAAGGGTTCAATGGCCTTGACAAAAATGTTCGCCCAACTGACTGATTATCAAAAATAGTAAGTAGGACTGACATAGACTCCACTGCAGGTTATTCTCAAAGAACTGATATTTTTGTAGAAAGTTGTAAATTTCTCACAAAAGATTACCAACAACTAGATGAACAGTCACTTTGGCCTTCTATTTTTGGTATTATTCTTCGTCAACCTGGCTATAGATAGATCTGAATCACACCTATGCACAATGAATTAGGCGAAGGTGCTTCTTATGTATTTTTTTAAGGGTTTTGGTGGTTTTTTTGGTGTTTTCTGATATTTTTGCAAATCTGTTGGGAAATAACCTTTGCCCTTCAATCTGAAGGTTCTGTGAATAAAACTGAAGCTTCTTGCAGCTTGGCGAAAGTTTCCTGTAAGAGGACAAAAAGTTATTAGGTTTGATGACGATTTTGTCTCATTGACCGATTTTTGTTGTTTTCTGAAATTTTTTAGATCTAAATGGATCTTAAAAATGGTGATCTAAATAGCTTCCCCTGCTCAACAAGCAGATTAGATTTCAAACAAGAATATCACTCAAATCAAGCAAAATCACTCTCAATCTAACCCTAAAATGCAATTTTATCCCTACTTATGCCAAAACAAGATGCCTAATGCAAGCTAACATTCATCCAAACATGCTGCAAACTGATAAATTGGCATAGCTCCATGACAATGGTGCCAAGATTGTTGTGGGGCTATTTCCTACCCTAGCCTTAACCCAAGATCCAAGCACACAAGCATCAAAGAGACGAGGTTAGATGTCACGCGAAGGTCGATCCCATCAGAGCGATAGCATAAATCAAAATCCAACATGCATTGATGAGCCACAAGTAACACTAAGATCCATTAACACTATCAATTAACACTACAACCATTAACCCTAAATACACAATGATGATAGCTTACCCTTCTCTCTCTCCCTTTCTCTCTCACAAAAAACATAAAAATTAGCAAATCCAACTAGCATTAAATCCAATAATTAACAAACACAAAGAAAACATGAGAGATGGAGGAAAAGAAATAGAGATCAAGGGCATTCCACATCCATTCCATAAGAGGGCCAACCTACTTGTATTGAAATGAAAAGATAATATATACAATGATTTGAAATTGCTACTTATATAGTAAATTGAGGAGATGGGCGCCCCAACTCCTATTGGCTAATCTTAACCTAAGTATTAAAAAAGTGGGGGGAACCCATTCATTGATTGGAGGACCCAATTTGAAAATGAATTTTTGGTGAGAACCCCTACTTTATTTACTAACTTGACTTTTAGGCCCTGCGACATTAAAAGTCTTGCATGATAGGCCTAAAGTTCTTTTATTGATTTTCTTAATCAAATCTCTATGTGATCATCGGGTTGCGGACTTACACACGCAGGGTGCCAAATCCCTCTCACATATTAGCTAGGGTTAAGGTGGCCTTGGGATTCGCAAACCCTCCAACGGGATCTTTTCTTCAAGGCACTTATCAGTTGTCTGGAGATAATCTTGGCCCAATTATACATATTTTGCTGGCCTTCGTTGGATTCCCCCAACATGGCAAAGATCTACAGAGGGATCCTCATCAGGTGTGCCTTCCTTGTGAGCGTGTACTTCGTCAGGTACGCACATGCAGCTGCCAACTCTTTGCACTTGATGGCTTCTAGCAGGATGCCATCTTTGTTCTTCTACTTATCGATAGAAGTGTCGAGGAACTTGGCATAAGGTTGATGCTCCATGTTGGTCACCTTTACTGGTTTTTCTTTGTGTCCACTTGGAAATCCAAAAGCTGTGAGGTTGCTGCCAGCCAGATCGATGTACAGCTCCAAACCTCGCAAGTCAACTCGAAATATCAGTTGCTTGTTGTTGAAATTCTCGTGTGCCTGATACATCACGTATAGGCTTTGATGCCCCTTCCACTTATGAATGTCAAATCCGAGCTCCTCGAAGAGTGTCTCGGCTTGTGTATACTACTGGAGCATTTTATCATCTTCACACTTAATGAAATTCAATGCCTTTGGCATTTTTGATATACCTTCACTGTGATCTGAATCCGATTTGGCCTTTTTTGGAAGGTCTTTTTTGCCTTTTTCTGGTTTTTTAGTTTTCTCTGTTGTGGGTGTCAGATGCAAATTGTCAGCTACAGTGGCGGATGTAGAACTATCAGATGCAAAGGAAATGCTATCTGGGGTATGCAAAGGGAATGCTATTTGTCGGATGCAAAGGGAACGCTATATGTTGAATGCAATTGAAAATACATTGACGTGTGCAAACTGTGTAGGCAAATTTGGATGTTGGTTGTATTGCACTTCAGATGTAGATGTAAAAGGTAGTGATGGATGTGAATTGGTCGTATTTATACAGAAAAATTTAGGTCAGGCATCAGATGCGTTTCATCGTATGCAATTCATCGGGTACAAACTGTCGATTGCAATAGTTGGACCGAAGAGGGGTCATCCATCAGATGCAATTTATCATGGAAATATCGTCAGATACAAAACGTCGGATGCAAAATCGCCAGTTACAAACGTGTCATATGTGTTATTAGATGTATAGTGAGGTGTAGGATGCACTGTCGGAACCTACTGTAGGTTGTACCCTCGGATGGAAAAGTTGGAAAAAAAAAAGTTTTGGATTTTTTGGATAGTTACTGGAGTATATCTATACATAGAAAATTGGTTTTAAAAAAAGTAAATATGATGATAATATACAGGATGATATATCAGATACAAAATAGAAAGACAAAATGGAAAAAATGGAAGGTAAAAAATGGATATATTTTACACAAGCCTTACCGTAAAGATGCCTTCTAATGTTTCTAACTGCACTGCACCATTTGTAAAGATTTTCTTGACAACGTTAAGGACCTTGGCTCCGGAATTTCAATTTCTCATGATGGACTTTGGAAGATGTGTAAAGTAAAACTTTCTCACCATCATGAATATTCTTAGTCCTGACATGACGATCATGCCAAGCCTTTTGTCGTCTCTTCTGAACTAATTGTGCATGATAGGAGATGAATCATGTTTCACATAGTTTTGTCAACGTAAAGAGTCTATTCTGAACTTGGTATTGATAAGCACTATTGTCACACAAGTCAGTGGCATATGCTAAAGTGACACGTAGGGAAGGAATTAAAATTTCTACTGGCATAATAGCCTCTTGGCCATACACCAGTTCAAATGGTTTCCATCTCGTGGCTCGTTTTGGCATTGTTCGATATGCTCGAAAATTTGTTTTCCAATCTGATTGACTTGTTTCTACTATCTTGGTTAAAACCTTGCAAATTGTTTCGTTCTTAGAATCAGCCAGTCCATTGCATCTAGAATAGTACGTGATACTCTTTTGGTGTATAACAAAGTAATGCATTAGTAAACTGTTGATTACTTCATTAAGAAAATGAGAACCTCGATCACTTACAAGTTCTATTGGACAGCCAAATCGAGTGATGATGTTTTCATAGAGGAAGCATGCTACAGATTTTGCGTCTGCTTTTCTCATTGCTCTAGCCTTTATCCATTTTGTTGCATAAACAGTGGCAATTAGGATGTATTGTGGTTGTGTGCCACGTGCTGCTGGACTAATAGGTTAATAGCAAATAAATACCCCATTTGCGAAATGCTCGACTTTCAAGTATTGGAGTAAGGAGATTGTGGTCGGCTTTCTGAATATTCTTTGTGTGTTGACAAACGTGGCAAACTTTTATATAAGTATGGGTGTCCTTAAATAGGGTTGGCCACCAAAATCCTGCCAAAATGATTGCCCTAGCAATAGCATCGGAAGATAAATGTCCACCCCCAATACCTTCGTGCGTCAAGGCAATAATCTGTTGGACTTCAAATTCATGTGCGCGTATAAATATACCATCAACACCTAGCTTATATAGATGTCCCGCAATAAAATGATAGGGCAAAGATATCATAATAAGTTTTATTTTTTGCAGTTTTGTCAACAAAGGATCTATCTCCCCAGTGGCAAGATATCTAGTAATATCATCGGCCCATAACGATGTCGCATCTATATAAAATAGACACGCATTTGGTAACTCATCATTTATTGGCTCATCAGATGCTTCATCATTGGGTAATTGTGAAAGATGATCAGCCAAAAAATATTGTGATCCCTTAAATAACAATTCAAAAGTTGAATTTTAAAAGAATCAACAGCCATCGTGCAATTCGTCTTGTTTTGCATGGTTTATTCAGTAGGTGTAGAAGAGCATAATGGTCGGTATAAAAGACAAAAAATTGGCCTAGCAACTAATAACAAAATTGTTGAACAACATAGACCATTGCTAATGTTTCTCTGTCCATAGTGGAATAGTTAACCTCAGCTGGAACCAGCTGACGGCTTAGGAAACGGATTGGAAAATATTTTCCGAATTCTCCAGGTTGCGTTAAAACAACACCAATGGCATACTTACTAGCGTCAGTATGCCCCTGGAATTCCTTAGTATAATAAGGCACGTGAAAAATTGGCGGTGACTAAAGCCTGTTAGAGATCTTCAAAGGCTTTAATCCATTCTTTTGTCCTCGTTTTATCGGTGTAGTATATTATAAAAATGCGATAGTAACTCGTGTGGCCTAGAAAGACATAAATTTCTTTCACTGTATCTGGTAGGGGCATTTCTGGAATCACTCCGATCTTTTCAAGATCAGTGGCTATACCATTTCGAGAAATGATATGGCCCAGTACCACACCATGGGTAACCCAGATTTGGCACTTTTCGGAATTTAACGAAATTCCAAACCTTCGACAGCGAATGAACAATTGTTCAAGGACATCGAGACGCTTATTCTCAGATGAATGCACACCAAGATCGTTGAGATAAATCTCTAGATTCTTGTTTAACAGATCCTTGAAAGCTCGTTGCATCACCCTTTGAAAAGTCGATGGAGCATTGCATAGACCGAATGGCATATCAACATACGCGAATGTGCCAAACTCTGTAACAAACACCATTTTGAAATGATCTTCAAGAGCAATTTGGACTAAGAAATAGCCACAAGAAGCCAAAAACTTTTGCTCGTGCCATATCTTTGAGAATTTGTGTAGTCAGAGGTAATGAGAAGTGATGTTTCTCTGTTTGGTCATTAAGCTTCTTTAAATCCACGTAGATACGAAGTTTACCATTTTTCTTTGGTACCATTACAATTGGCGATATCCAACCAGTGTGCTCGATTTCATAAATGAAACCAACATCGAGAAGCTTTTGAATGTCTTTTCTTATCTTCTCTCGATAGGTAGGATTGGTGCGATAAGGTTTCACTCTCACAAGTATTGCACCATCCTGTAGTGGTATTGTATGCACTACAACGTCAAGAGGAACCCCCTTCATTTCTTTATAACTCCATGCAAACACATCTCCGTATTTGCACAATAACTTTTCCAAATCCCGTAATTGGGTTGGATTCCGGTGGGCTCCTACATGCACGAAACGATCTATGTCTTCATTATCATCCTTCAGATATAGAGGTATTGTCTTTGCAGGTCCCTCAAAAGAAGTTGATGATGGTTGAGGTTCCCTTTTCGATTTTACCATACTGATGATTACATCATCAGTCGTGTAATCCTGAACATGTTGTGAAACATCATACAGTGGATCATCAACTGTCTCTGGTGGGATTCTAGGAATGTCCTCTACAGATTGGCTTGTAGATAATGAAGCTTGACTAGAAAACTTTTGGCTTTTTATGAAAGGTTTGATTGGTTGTTTTAGCTTTTTGCGCATTTGAAATTGCTTATCAGTCAATCTTACATCAACATTTGTTTTGTTTTTTAGTATGTCAGATGTTTGCATATTTGTAGTAGTAGGCATGCATGGATTGTTTTGTGTTTTTTCTCGAACTAAGTCTTCGTCAGTGGTGCTTAGGACTTCGTCATTATGTATATCCCACTGATAGACTTTTAATTTTGGTCTGTTTATTGGCTGTGAATGTTGTACTTAAGCCAAAGGTGAAGGAAGTTTAATCTCTTTCGATATACGACGTCTTCCTAATCTCTCTAGATCCAGCAAATGGATAAGTTGATCGTCAGATAACGCATCTTCTCCCAAAGCAAGAGCGCCATCCTCACTGGTGGATACTTCAATAGCAAAAGCATTTTCAGGTATCCACTCAATCTATCATATACAAGGGTAAGATGGGAGTGTTGATATCCGCAGTTAAGTTATATCGACTAGTTCCTCTTCTTGAACTTCTTGTTCACAAAGTGTGGCGTTGACACAATCAATGGTCGCTAAAACATGACCCCAATTAATGATATCAGTACTCTGCACGTAATGACCTTTTATGGTTGAATCGACACTTTCTGGGTCATCATAGGTAGTTGACGACCAATCGTCTTCAATTCGTGCAGGCTTTATCTTCTCCGTGGCATCGACAGAGATTCTCCTGTCTTTGTTGCCAAAAACTATCTTGTTTTTCTCCCAATTTTGAACCACTCAAGGCGTTCCAAGAAAGAATTTAAAGGTGTGTAATTCATTATAAAAGTCTAATACAACACACTCTATGGTGAAATTCAAACCTGCAATTTTACTCGATAAATTGCTTATGTGACCTGTAGGCGTCATCATTCTTTGGTCGGCCATTCGTAACTTGTACTTAGGCTTTTCCAATGTAAATATTCCCCATGCCTTTGCTAAGGACAGGGCGATAATATTCACGCCAGACCCACTATTAAGAATGGCTTGTACGGATGGATAAGATTTGTAGTGTACAGGTAAGGTGATGTTGTTACCTTTAGCAACACCAATGTGAAGTAAGCTCATATCTACATTATGAACCACTTTGTTGTTTTCTAATTGTCTCAACTCATTTGGTATATCAGGCTGCTAGTGTATGCACTCCTTCCATATTCAAATATGGATATGGCGCTAATATTTTAATTTCCACGAAATAAACAGTATTGTTTTATTTATTTAGACTTTTTTTCTCATCCTATGTGGCATTTCTTATAAGGTCTTTTCTAGTTTGAAACTCCTCTAATGAAACTTTCAACCAAAGGTGAAGTATGGACAAAGTCTGGGTCAACCTCACTCAAGCACGTGGGAAACACTCAAATCATCCACAAAAGACTCATATACAAGTGACTTGCATGAAACTATGTGGCTATGCCACCAAAAAATTTGTCCATATCTAAAATAGACAAGATTGGCAAGCTTTTTCTTGAGTTTTTGGATAAAACCAACAAGATATGAGTCAAACTAAATGTGTCCAACCAGGTTGGGTGCCCTATCCACCTTTATTCAAATGGCTATAGCTTTTGATTGGCACATCCAAATGATCTGAATCAAATTGCAACTAGACTCTTCTAGTTTTCTAGCAAGCTATCAAGCATAGATTTTGAATCATTCTTGGAAAAGAACCAGAAGGTCAAAGTTGGCTGATCCTCACACGTGTCTGAGCACTGGAATCCGTACAGCACCAGGCAAGGTCCAATCAATGTGATTATGACCCTTCTTAATCCAAAAATAAAGATAGCAAAGGAAATGCAACTACACTCTCTAGATCTTGATTTCAAGGCAAATTTTTCATCACTCTTGATGTATGCATGGATGTCTTAGGTAGGCTCTGATACCATGTTAAATTTCACATGTGATTATGATCTCCTAAGATGTGGTGATTGCACATAGATCAAACATAGATTGAAATCCAATATCTATCACAAATACAAGGCAAGAGCACAATGAAACATGCATAAACCATACACCGAAGTACACTCATACGTGTGGGAGACTTTGTGATGAAAAAACTAAATATAAAAAGTTCTTGCTCTCGGGTAGAGGGAGAATCCAACTACAAGCTCTCGGGTACAGAGAGAAGCCAAGAAAATTGTACAATCTCATCTAATCTCAAAAAACTAAGTATGGAAATGATCTACCACACATACTAATAGGAACTCAAGGTAGAGGGGAGTGGAAAGAGATGTGTTTGCACAA
Source organism: Diphasiastrum complanatum (assembly GCA_029204225.1). Taxonomy (NCBI): domain Eukaryota; kingdom Viridiplantae; phylum Streptophyta; class Lycopodiopsida; order Lycopodiales; family Lycopodiaceae; genus Diphasiastrum; species Diphasiastrum complanatum. The sequence continues at coordinate 22,231,510 of CM055101.1, forward strand.
ACAGTTCTAATATGTCAAATGATGCAAAATAAACTCCGACCACTGTTTTCAAACTCAAATTCCTCACATCTGACTCTTTCTGAACATTTCAAGTATGAACGTAGCACCCATTAAGCACACAATCAATAATAAAAGGTAGAATAGAATGCTCTCAAAATTTTCCTTGAGAAATACCATGTCATGATGACGTTGGATCACAACAAATATGCATTCACTTCAACATATTAGTTCTGATGAAACAACCTACATGCATACAGAAGATGATGCTTATCTATTGTTTGTCTCATTGGTTACATACAACTCCATTATACATGCCAGATCAACAACTCTCTAGCTTCTCATGAGCTTCTACAGATGATATTATGACATATAAGTGAACCATTCTGCTAAGTCCGTGTTCTCAACAGCCCATAAACTGTGAAGGTACCTAGTATGCACGCAAAATGGAATCTTTAAGAAATTATTTGGATAACCCGATTCTTTGAGCCGTAGAAAGCTTTGGACGGTCAGACAGCAGAAGTGTGGAAACCACACTACCAGATGATGGGCGATTTGTTGCAGCACTGGCTGAGGCTGCTGCTGCAGCTGCCTGTTTTCGAGCTTCATCAAATTCTTCCTTGTCCTCGGCCTTCAGCTCCAGCCTGGTAGGCTTCCTCCTCAGCATATCTAAACCTCTTTCTCACCAAACCATGACATAGATTTCAACAACACAATAACCACAACAAGACTAGTCACTATCAAATGAAAACCGATTAGAGCCAAAAACAACAAAAGCATTCAGACAAGAAGCTAACGGTAACTTGCAACATCTCAACCTTGTCCCATGCTAAACTTTTTCATCAATTGCTATGAAAATTTGTATGGACAAGGATCACTCACCTACATCCGTACAGCATACCATCTTTTGCTTGCTAAAACATTTCGTTCTATAGATATTCATGTCATTCAACCGAGATAATTTTCTCATTTAAGAAGGATTTGAATACACAAATTCTCAATAGATACTGAGAGGGATAAGGCATCACCCCTTCTAGAAGATGACCAGGTCATCAGGGGAATTGCACCAACCTTTGGATTGATTTTATTTATCCCAGAATTTTCAAGAGAAAGCAATAATTTTCCATTTGTACTGATTATTCCTGGAGCTTGTCTATGGAAGTACCTTGAGGTTAGGGCCTAGTGAGAATTGTTCCAGTCAAACAATAGTCTTCTTGTGACTCCACAAATGAAGTGAGACACAGATGCGAAAGGCAATACATTTGGTAAGACAACGAACTGCTGGTCCTAGCAATATAACCTGTTAATTTTAGGAAACTGGGCCCAAGTCAGCGGGTCTATGGTTGATTATTCTCATCTCATGAGATGCCCAACAGTAATTAGCTTGATCACTTAGTTTTACTTATATGCAGGTCAAATTAGCAGATTATGAGCTACAAAAATGACAGACTAATTATGGATGGAGAAAAAAACGGTAGCCCCTGCTCGCCTGAAAAACCAAAGACGTGTATCTAATAAGAATAGGAAGAGCCCATGTACAGAATAACTTTTAAGAAAAATTCCAAATTAAACCTTTGCTAAATTCAAGTAAGATTTTACCTACTCTAGTCCATCATGGCAAGAATACATGAATGATTATTAAAAAGGACAGCTCAATGGTGGAGAGAAAAACATATATGAGCTAATATCAACACGCAGAAAAAAAAGAGGACTTTTATGCTTCAAGATTAGTAGCCAACCAACAGAACCAGCGACGAGAAAACTGGAGAGGCAGTTAGTGCTAATTTACCAGCTGTGAAAAGGGTAAAGGGGAAATATGAGGGCTTGAAAGAGATTGGCTGGTAACCAACCGTACCATGGAGTTCAAGCACCAGTCATTCCTGCAGGAAGTTCAGAAGAACCCATGGGAAGATATCTTGAGAAGATTAATTGGCTGAAAAAGTGTAGCTTGAAAACTGAAGAATACTACCATTCATAAGTGGAGTTCTAAACAATTCTCGATACATTGTTTCCACAGGTCACCACCCTGATCGTTTGCTAACTGGTTTAACCTTGGTTCATCATCTGATTTGCCAAGAATTGGAATTGATCTATTCCTGCTCAAACAACCATATTACAGCCCAAGATTACCCCAACGAGATGATTTCTATAGAATTCCAGCAACAAATCTTAAGTTCCCGCCTGCATCAACTGCAAGCATTTCATAAGCAGCTACTTGTTTTATGGTCCATGATTTCATTCTGGTAAATCAACGTTATTTGGGTCCATATTGTCATTCTTATACAGTTGGCATTAAACTGTATGACTTGGGCCATGAGGAGCAAATGAGACTAACCCCGGGGTAGTAGGTCGTAGACCTGATTGTCACCAGGCCCCAACAGCTAATAGATAGTCGCCTCCATTTGTAATTAGATAATTGAGACTTTAGGCTATCTCGCATACAACAGCAGAGCAGTGCAAATCAGGAACAAGCTGTACATCAGTTTCCAACAAGGATTGCGTCAATTTTATCGATTTTTATGATTGGTTATCGTATTGTAAGTACTCTCTGCTTAATTGATCAGTACATTGACATTTTTGCAGCTTCTACAGTACATGTTATCATTTTTGCATAGATATCTTGCTTTTGCATCTGGGTTTCATTATTCCCATGCTAATCAGTGAACAAGAAGTTTCCTGAAAATTTGTTTCAGTAAGGATTTGTTCTGATATAATTTGCTAAGAGAATCTTTTGGAAATACTGATACTGAAGTAGCTCTATTACCTTTTTCTTCAGTGCTATGATGCAGATCTAGGGTCAGTGAGAGGAAAAAGGTCTGAAATCTATTAGTCTGGTTCAATTTGAAGCTTTCCTATTGATGCCACGTCCATCTCATCATTCCCTTGCAGAATATGGAAACTGCCCTTTCGGTCTCCTTGACATTATTGGTGTGTCATAGTTTGAAAAAATTTCTTCGTTACGCATATGTGCCCATGTTATCCTTGATTTCGTCGGAGATTTTTCCATCACAAAAAGATATACTTTTTCTAGAATCTAGTTGCAAAATCTATGTTGCTCTTTGTACTAACACAGTGGTATCCTAGCAGTTGGTTCTCAAGTTTCTGAGTCTAACTTCTGAGTCCTTGATACAGTGCATGCTCGTAGAGTTGCCCTAGACTTTTCATCGGCAGTGCATCAACCACATGTTTGAAACTTCCAAACGTGAAACGTTCGAAACGCATTTCAACCGTCTGGAAACATTGTCCAAAAGTTTGAAACGTTTTTTCTAATTTATGGTTTCCAGAAAACGCTAATTTTTGCAAATCTGTACCAAAAAGTGCTCATTAGTTGTTATTCAACACAAAAAGCATCAACTAACAGAGCATAGGATAATGCACAACCTTACAATATACTTTACAAACATGCGAAATATGCCAAAGATGTCAAGATACTTCAGCATCCTGAGCTCTGCAAAAAAGCCCCAAAAATACTTGAAAAATTTAGGGCTCTTTGGCAGTCCACACACTGGATCAAAGCAATGAAATGCCTATGGGACACCCCAGACTTCCAAACTAACCTAAAAGATCCCAAAGGTTCTGATAAGCAAAGATAGAATACTAAGCTAATGAATCTGGCCACTAAAAACAGGATCATATCTGAGCAAACACAATTAACTTGCAAACGAATGAGTATTTCTTCAATCTGATGCTTCCATCGACTCTAAAATGTCCAAAACTCTTACTTGCAATCACGTTCATCAATCCTAGGTGCACCGATAAGCAAGCTCCAAGCGAAAACCAAAAGGGAAGAGGGCGATGGAAGCTTCAGCATCAGCAGCAACAATGGAGGCAACTGTTTTTGTACAGAGACAGAAAGATGGGCAAGTTTTAACAATCCTGTTGTCTTTTTAGGGGCCCTTTTTACAATTTTGTCCTATACCTGTGAATTCGTGCTATCTGCTCAAAGAGCATAGCCATATGGCACGCTATGGAGCGTCGATATGCATTGAAATCATGGTCCGTAAATAGGAAGTTCATGTATGTGCGTGAGAGTTTCCAAATTTGAATCCTATCTATATCTCTCTCTCTCTCTCTCTCTCTCTCTCTCTCTCTCTCTCTCTCTCTCTCTCACACACACACAGGGCTCTACGATGTCTTTCTTTTCTCTACATGCCTGATTTTGGTATGACGTACATGTATCACAGGCAGAGATTGATTGAAAAGGTTTTGAAAAGCAAGAGGCATATGTGAGAGCAGTTGCGATCTGGCTGATGACGTACATGTATCACATGCAGAGTCTGATTGAAAAGGTTTTGAAAAGCAAGAGGCATCCGTGATGGTAGTTGCGATCTGGCTGTTTTTGTCTCTTATAGCAGAACGTTCAAAAACATTGTAACAAACTAGAGCGGATGTTCTGGCATGAACTACACCAAAGCTTCTGAAAAGCAAGAGACAAGTTAGATTACCAGTTGCGATGTCCTTCTTGCTTGCGATCTGGTTGTTTGTCTAGTAGTAGAGGAGGCCCTGAACAGCCTCTAAGGGCTTGACATCCAAACCAAAACCTAATTTTTTGGTATTGACCTTTCTGATCATTGATGCTCCTCTCTTGCATGGCTTTCTTCCTCTTTATTTCTTTTCAATTATTTTTACTACCTCTATCTTTTCTAAACAAGGACTTTATGAGATCTTGCATCTCTAATTTTGAAAAAAAAAATTTCCCTTAAGCTCAAACATTGTATATATAGCATTGTTTTCAACATAGTATCCAAGAATAATACAACCAATGCTTTTGAAATCTAAATTGGCAATCTATCACCCATACATATATGTCTTATACTTCCAAAAATTCTTAAGTGGATTAATGGTTTCATACCAATCCATACTTCTTCAGGTCTTTTTGTTCTTCAACGTTGAAACGACACCTATCGTTGATGTACATTATTGTAGTCATTACTGTTAGATTATTCTCCTACTAATCAACTAATCGACATTTTAATCTTCGTCCAATTCTTATCCAGACCTGCAGATTTCTTCGTGTTTTTATATAGTCTGCATAACTACTCGGAAATGGCTTACAGTGTCGGCATTTTCTCTCTCTTCGGCTTTTTCACAAAATCAGATGCCTTAAATATTAAGGTAATGACTTTAGCGAAGACTTTTGCATTTTTCGCCTGTCAAGAATTGCAAGTAAAAATGCAGTGTCGCGTTTTTCGCATTTTTCGTTGTTACAGTTTACGTTCATTTTTGCAGAGTTACAGTTTACGTTCAAATCTACAAATAGACTGTTTACGATCAAAAGCCACCGACTTGCATTAATCCATCAGCAAGTAATTTCTGAGAAGTCCTAACTGGATTGATGCCAGCAAACTCCAGCCAACTGGCAGCTGCATTTGACGACCTAATTGCTTAGTATAAATAGTTGTTCATATTTCTACATTATCAATTAATCAATGTGTGATCGAGATCACAGATCAAGTATTGAATAGTTAGCTCTCTCTCAAGCCTGCGAGTTTGAACACTCTTGATCATTCTAGTTCAGTTCTTTAGAGTTGAGTAGAGATTGCTATTGCGCTTACAGTTTATCAGTAGTTGCGCTTAATTCAAACTTTTATTTAGTCGCTCAGAAATAGTTTAGAGTATGCGGCTTCGATCCGCAACTTGTTGTACTCATTTACTTCTATTTCATGTCATAGTGAATCAATACAATCTTTTATTGCATTCAGGTTTGTCTCAGAATGTATGCGTTTCTGTAATTCTTCGCGATTGATTATTTGTCTGATAATTCAATGTTTTAAATGTTTGGCTACGTAATCACTATAGTACTAATGATTTCAAAGTTAGTTACTATAAGATCGAATGTGATTTTTATCACTATTGTTTTGTTCAAAATTGATAGGCGTAGTCATGCATGAAGAAAGAGGAAGATAGTTTATTTCGCTGTGCACGATAAGTTTTCTTTCTTGTCATTCGAATTATTTTTCTTCGATTCTTTTAGACCTATCTTTTACACACCTCTTTCCAACATGGTATCAGAGCATTGATTCTTCTTCAATGCCTAATACTATATCAAAGCGCAAGCTCTTATACTTGATATCTTTCGTGATATCAAATTATTTTTCAATTCGAATAAATTTATTTCGGTATTAGAAAATCGATTTCCAATTGTAACACAACACGGTATCTCTCTTAACGACGACAGTCTAAAGTTCCAAATGGATTCTCAAAGTAAAGTCGGTCTTATCGTAGACAAGTTGAATGGATCCAATTATCATTTACGGAAATTTAAGATGAAGACCTTGCTAATCGGCAACGAGTTCTGGGATGTTGTTAAGACTCAAAATGGAAATCGAAGGATGGTATAGCTTTCGCGCTTATTATCCTCAATATATCAGATACTCAAATTGGTCACGTAGCTGAAGCTAGAACTTCGAAAGAAGTTTGGGACATCCTGAGCTTACTATATGATGTGAGAGACATAACTACTAAGTTACATCTTTAAAGGAGATTCTTCACACTCAAGATGTCGAATAATGATTTTCTTCATAATCATATTAACCAGTTTAAGAATCTCTTGCAACAGATGGCCATTGTCGAATCAGTCATAGACGATCAAGATGCAATCATGACATTGCTTTCAAGTCTGCCCTCTACATATGAGAACTGGGTGATGATCATCATGACACACTCAGATTTAACACTTTCTAGAGTTATCACTATGTTGCTGCAAGAAGATAATCAAAGAAGTCAAGACACTTCGTCTACCTCTTCATCTCATGCTCTATATGTCAACAAGGGCTCGAAACGATAGAAGCAGAAAAGCTCCAAGCAATCTACATCGAATTAGAAATAGACACAATGTCAAGAACAATCATCGAATCCACATTCGTCGAAGAAGAAGACGTTTTGCAGGTATTGCAAACGCAATAACCATGAGATTCAGAATTGTTGAATTCTCAAAGCGAAGAATACAGCCAAGCAACCTAATAAACAAGCAAATATAGTTACAACATCTCTTGAAGTCGAAATAGACGAAGGCGTTTTTATGGGCAAAGACAAATACACGAATTCGGATGATTCATGGTTTCTAGATTCCGGAACTACTCAACATAAGAGCACACAGAAAATCAAGCTGGCAAACGAAATGCCAATTTTGGGTCACACATGGTCTTATCCTAGGCCATATTTGCACCACAGTACACTGTACATGTAGAGTAATAAGGGTGAGGGCACTAGCTTCATGCGTGTATAAGCCCAACCCAATGAGCACACAATTTGGTTTGTAGAACTTGTAGAATTAGGAATAAGTGACTAGGGGCCTAAAACCCTAAAATGACATTAGAGGCCCTAAGTCAAGTTGTTAATAAAAAAGCTAAAAGGGCCCAAATTAGAACTCACATGAATAATGTGAGTGCCCTTGTGCTTTCTTAAAGGACCATTAGATTCATTTTGTGTTAGTTTAGGAGGCTTGGATTAGGATCCTTGCCATTGTAACTAACCAAGAGGAGAAGGGGCAAGGGCCTTCCCCATCCATAAAAAGACACCCTTTGTACCATATTTCTGTGTTCAATAGGAGGAGGAGATTATGCCCAAATGAGATTTGAACATCCTTGCTTCTCTCTCTCTCTCTCTCTCTCTCTCTCTCTCTCTCTCTCTCTCTCTCTCTCTCTCTCTCTCTCTCTCTCTCTCTCTCTCTCTCACATTTTTGCATTTTATATTTGCTTTCCATCTGCTTCTTCTCGCTATTTGCAAGTTGTTAATGATTTTTAAGAGAGTAGAGAGGATAGGATGTAAGCATCTCCCCCATTGTAATCTATTCTTCCTTCTCATGCTTGTGGTTAAAGTAGGGTGGATAGCTAGATGTGGTTAGTTAGGTGTGGTTAGAGTAGGATTTGCAAGCTAACTTTGCAAGAGAAGCACTATTCCCTTGGGAACGAATCTATGCATGACAGGTGAACCAAGGCCGCTACATTCTTTTCTGCGTCTTCTCTCTTGATCAGAATTATCAGAGTCCGAACTAGTGATTTTACTATCGTCAACTCTCTTGATGGCATCGGCGCAAGCTGCTTGAAAAGGCAAGTATTTGTCACTTTGTTTCATTTGTTGTTTGATCTCCTTAGGTAGTCCTTACATGAACCATGTCAGGATGCTATATGGTTTGGGACACTATCAAGATTCCACCATGCAATCTCTTGATCTGTTTGATATAGTCACATAGGGATTCTTTTTTCTTATCCATGCGGATACATCGTCCTAGTTGTAGGATGGGACCGGAGAGGAAATGAGAGTTTTTGAAATGGGTGATGAACGTTTGTTCTGCTCAAGATTGAAATGACAATCTTTCGCAGTATCAGTCAGACATAGATTGAAGTATGTTAACAACTCTTGTGGGCTCTCGTCTCCATGGACTCTACATGCCTGAGTATAGATTTGCAAAAATCATTGCAGATCTCTCTTTCCATCAAACCTTGAGAGGTCACTTTTGGGGAAGTTCCAAAATACGTGAGATACGAAGGGCCTTGGATTGTCTATCAGAGGTGGAAGTACGTCAACGTTTTCATGATGTATCTCAATAAGTATGTCGACAAACTCCTAAAGATCAAGGAGATCCAGAGTGGATAATCTCCTACTAGATCTAAGATGCATACACCGGAACGGGAGGTGGAGCTACTTTTGTAAATATTTTCTGTATGAGGGTGATCAGATGATGGATCGAGATGTGGATCAAACCGAAATGAAAGTGTACTCAGATCAAGATCAGCTTGGGATCTGAACAAATTGGATGGATGAAAAGAAATGTAAATGCAAATCCAAAAGGCGATCGTGAAAGATCAAAAAGTGCAGATGGGTTCTGATTGTCAGATGCTCAGAATATATTTTCAGTTTTCTCTGATGGTGAGTAAAGACAGTAAACGTTAATTACTCATCGAGCTACCTACCTGTTGTAAATGATGATCAGAACAATCTAGAAAAATGACGAGTAAATTGGAGCAGTTGGCGAGTTAGTGCGAGTAAAAGCGAATAATCAGATCTTTTCTCCTCGGGTCTGATACAAGATAGATCAAGTAATGTGCTTGCTACTATATTGATGGCGAGTAAAGATACCGAAAATATTGAGAAAAATTATTGTTGGTGAGTAAAAGAAATAAAGTGAGAAATTGAAAAATGAGCGAGAAATTTAAATTAGAGAATTAGCACGAGTATATGCAAGTATATTGATTACTCGTCGATCTTCAAAATGGTAGTTCTGAGGCTACTGAATACTCTATACTAATGGCAAGTAAAGTCTCTCAATAAAAATACAAAAAATCAGGTTGGCGAGTAAACAACACTGTTGGTGAGTAAACGCAAGTAAAATCTGCTTACTCGCTGAGCACAAAATAGGCCTCTAGTTCTGCTCTATGGCGAGTAAAAATAATGGCAAAAACGTAGAAAAAAACATAAGGGCGAGTAAAGAACCTGTCAAAATGAAAAAAAATACAAACAAAAATCCATCTCTAAAGTGGTTTAGCATCTTCTCCCCGGTGATAGTAGATTGTTAGCTAAGCCAAGTACATATTGCACATTGCTTATTTGCTTTATCATTCCATTGGCTAGCTTCACTAGTACCACTCCAAATCCTTTAACAGGTAACAATTGGCCATCAGCTTGTCCAATTTCATCGCCATTGTGGATTTTCTTGAATTCTAAAAACCACTCCTTTCCCAAGTCATGTGCTTGGACGCTCCACTATCGATGTATCGGGTATCCCTGGCTTCATCACCTATCATTAGTGACGTAATGAACAAGTTTGAACTCTCACCTACATCACCCTCGTATTGATTATCATTAAATTGATGCTGATTAGCATAATTGCCTACCTATCATTGGCCTTTCCGTTGAGCTGACTCCTTTTGTTTCTTGAAGTACTCATGCTCCCACCTTGGATTGCCGCGTCCTTGACCTCGACCTTGATGCTAATTGCCTCGATTTGGACCATTTTTGGATATTTCTTGAAATTGTTGGAATGATCCATGATTTGATTTCCACCTCTCGATTGGTGTCTTCCACGACTAAATCTGCCACCTCGTCCTCTGACTCCAAGAGCTTGATCAAATCCCCTGTTGTGATGACTCAAGTTCTCTTAACGTTGTTCTTCCTGCAAAAGCAATCCACCTAATTCTTCATAGGACTCCCATGTGGCTATTGTGAAAATTGTAAAAGTTATCTTATGTTGAGTCTAGGGGTATTCTAAATTTTTTGTTATCATTCATGTGTAGGTAGATGATAGGGCCATCCTTGGCTAAGGAGGCAACTTGAGCTAGTACACTTGTATTTTCATGATTGGTCCAACATCAATTTGTGATGTGGCTCGAGCTAGTTAGGCATACTACAAGTGTCCTAATGACCAATTCCTAGACCAATCAAAAGAGAGATTTCATTAAGATGGTCCAATCAAATTAGAGGAGTCTTAAGTCACTCATCCAATCACATTTAGAGGAGGAAAATAAGGGGTTCAATAAGATTTGAACATCCTCTACCATGAGTTTGTATTAGAAGGATGGATAGGTTCATTATGTATTTGAGTTTTTGAGAGTTAATGAGATTTCTACATTTTTGAGTCATATTGGATTCTCTCTACCCGGAGCTTTATAGTTGGTTTCTCTCTCTACCTGAGAGCAAGACTTTTTCATACTTTGTTTTTTCAAGTACAAGTTTCCACATGTGTGTATGTACTTGTTTGATTGATATATGTGCCATGTAATCAAGTGCTCTTGCCTTAGTTTTTTGAGATAGATCTTGATTATCAGTCTATGCTTGATCTTTGTGCAATCACCAAGTCTTAGAAAATCATTATCACACTTTAGTGTACTCCCACATGTGTGAAATTCAGCATGGTATCAGATCCTACCTAAGATATCCATGCATCTATTAAGCTATGTGTGAAAATTTGCCTTGAAATTAAGATCTAGAGAGTGTAGATTGCATCTCCCTTGCTATCTTTGAGATTTTTGGATCAAGAAGGTTCATTATCACATTGATTGGTCCTGATCTGGTACTATATGGATTTCAGTGCTCAGGCACATGTGAGGACAGCCACTTTGATCAAGTGGTTCTCTTCCAAGTTATATCCAAAATCCATGCTAGATAGCTTGCTAGAAAGCTAGTAGAGTCAAGATTGTGTAGCAATTGATTTCATATCAATTGGATCTTCCAATAAAAAGTTGATGAAAATTCAGCAAGTTCACAGATGTGGGGAACAATCTTCAAGTGTGAATGATCTTGTTAAGCTTTGAGTTTAGCACATAAATTGATTCTAGATTGAGTATCAAGATCTAGTTCTAGAATTTATGACCAAAGCACAATCTAGCATGCTAATAATCAAAGAATGATTGTGTTCAATATCAAAAGAGAAAAAGTACAAGAATTTAATGCATTAGAATAATCCTCTACTCGAGTTAGAGAGAGAAAGAGAGAGCAAAATTCAAGCAAACAATAGGATAGATCCAAATTGACATGGAATAGCTTCAAAGCTTGATTCTTTGTAAAAAATTATGAGAGAGATTACACATATTTATGGAGATTGGAGTAGCTCGAGGTAGAACCATCTCTCTCCTACTTTCATCCACATCTAATAGTGATAACTAGCAAACTAGTCTATGCATGTGTCCAATTCACTTTGTGCATGCCTTGCATGTCACATGGATCACTTACAATCATTGCATGTGATATGCCACAAGTTTTTACAAGCCCATTATTGACATTTCTATGTCTACATTCTATATGCATGTTGTATATGACCAACTAGACTCAAGAAAACCATGTAGCTCGAGTTTCTTCTAGGCCAAACTTGGCATTTACAATATGAAACATTACATACACATAGAAAAAACTTTGCCAAAGCCTAAAGCCAAGATAGATTATTTTTCATTTTTCAACACTCCTAAAAATAAATCTATGTTGACTTGAACATGGATCTTGGAATTAATCCAAGATTGGCTCTATGCTTGATGAAGGAACTTTTGCTCAAGGGTCTGGTGAGCAAATCTGCAATACATGATGATGTGTCGATGTGCTCCAAATAGATTTCTCGTCCATTGAGCTTCTCTCTCATGAAGTGATGTGCAATTTTGATATGTTTTCTCCTTGCATGAAATATTGGATTGTTGGCAAGGGCTTGTGCTGAAATATTGTCAGACATGATCAATTGTAGATCATCTTCCTTGATAGTCTTTAGCTCCAAAAGCAACCTCTTGATCCAAAGAACTTCTTTTGTTGTAGTAGTAAGTGCCTTATATTCAACTTCACAAGATGAGAGTGATATGGTATCTTGCTTTTTGGAAAGCCAAGATATTAAATTTCCTCCACGGTATTATACATATGCACTTGTAGATTTTCGATCTACTTTATCAATTGCAAAATCCAAGTCTAAATAGCCAACAATAGAAAGATCTTCAATTTTGTACAATAAACCATAATCATAGGTTGAAGATATGTACCTAAGTACCCTTTTGGCCATTTTCCAATGATGAATAGTAGAATTTTGCAAAGCTTGGCTCGACTTATGAACACTAAAACTTACATCAGGCCTAGTTATGGTGAGCCAAATTTAGGAGCCTATAAGACTCCTAAAAAGAGTGATGTCCACGAAGGATCTTTCATCACCTTTGTTAGGGTCTTTTACAATCTGCTCCATAGGAGTATCAATACTCTTACAATCTAACATATTAAACTTTTTCAGCATTGAAAGAGCATACTTGGATTGACAAACAAAAGCTTTCTCATTATGGAAGTCAATCTCTAATCCTAGGATGTAATGAATTCTTCCAAGATCTTGCATCTTGAATTTTCCTCCAGGTGCAATTTTGGTTTCTTCAACTAAATTGATACAACTTCCTGTTAGGATAATATCATGAACATAGATGAGAAGAATGACAATATCACTGTCATGTGCCATACCTCTCAATCCAAGCCAAGCAAGCTAGAATAAGGAGGCAACCACCACACCTATGTTGAAGAGAACCAAAGATGAAGAATAACCACAAGCTACCACAAAGCTTATATCAAAGTGAAGCTCAAGAGGAGATGGATTCCATAATAGAGGGTGAGGAGTACATGAATTCATGTGATGGGGCACATGAGACCTAGCGATCAAGATCCCAAGGCTCACATTCACAAAGGAGGAAGAGGAGATGGAGCTCCTAGTTCTCTCAATTGCAATGCGGCAAAAGATTCCAAAAGTGGTGTCTCTTGCCTACTTATAGACAATTTCCCTAACTTAACTAAACATAACTACCTTGAAGGATAGTTAGCCCTTGTTAAGTATTATTTAGTCTACATTGGGCCCTTAGTGGCCTATTATCCTTATTGATTACTTTGAAGGGACTAAAGAGGGAACCACCTTGTTCTTAAGGCTAATAGCTCCTTTTGGGCCTACAAAGCTTACAATGGATATTATATTGCCTTGAAAAGCATTGATGTACTAAAAGTACATGACACTTCCCCTACTTAAACATTTTTGTCCTCAAAAATGAAGACGCTTGTCTAATCAGCTTGATCGCCTTGGTTAAGTAGTCACGATTGATGAGGATGTGTCGTCCACAAAATTATTGCCTCATTACAGATCCAAAGTTGTCAAATTAAATCCATTTTGTTAGCTTCAGACTGTAATCCTTGTTCTCATGAAGGAGAAAGATGGCCGAAGAAGAGATGGATGAAAAACCATATTGCCTTTTTGACAATCAAATCGTAATATCCTCGTTTGTCTGCTTCTTCGACATCGTAATAAATTGGATGATCTATCCAATTCCTTTAGGATCATATTTTAGCTTTGCATCTGGTTGTGCTGGTCTGAATAGTTTGCCATGTTGTTTGATAGTCACTTTGTTGCTCAATCCAAATGCTTCGATGATAACCATTAATCTTGAATTTGAAGTGTTAAGATCCCATATGGAGGAAATATCATCTGGATCACAACCCAATATAGAGATAAATGAGATTGGACTAATCAACTTCGAAGATGACAAATGATATTCAAAGTGAATATTCATTTCCAACAAGATAAAGTGAATGAGGTATTGGAAAAGAGTGATGAAATCTCTTTCATTCCAAGTCTCTACGAAAAATCTTTCGTAGATTACATTATCATGTTAAAAAATATTGATATCACCAATATTTTGGACTACAAACTGGAAATGGTGATATTATGGATCTTTGATTGTTTGTCCCATCTCATAGCTAGGACAATTCTAGCTTGTATAATACAAGTTTCATCACATTCCATTGTGCACTCTATACAGAATGTAAAACATTCATATAGATCAGTTTTGTCTTAGTCTATTAATCCCATTTTACAAGACGTTGTAGACAAATCTACTGGTGGAATGTGATGTGATAGTTCTTGTAATCTCAAAGAAGATGGGGTCCTTGAGCAAAATCACTTTGTGAATTGCAATGATGTTTTGATTGTCATGAATATAGCTCATCATCATTGTCACTACTATAAAAACCACCATCAATATTAGATTGATTTGACTGGTATAGCTCATGGTTTTTATTTTGGTCAGAATGGGTTGTCATCATCACTCAAACAATCTCCATATGAGTCGTGTTGCTCGTATTGATCTGAATTACTATCATTGTGCTACTCGTATTGATAATCACAATATGATTGGTCATCGCATTCAGATTGATTATCAAATTCCACCTCATAATCAGAATCAGAATCCATTTTGACAAATCAAAGGAGAATATGAGTCTGAAAATTGCGAAGTTTGATTTTTGCAAAGAAATAAGCTCTTGATAGTTTCTCCACCCACTTAAAACTCAGAGGTCTACGATGAGTGAAACTGAGAATAACAAGAAGTTGTAGTTCATATACAACTGAGCACTTTTTCTTTTTACAGCGTTCAATTTCGAACCCAGACGAAGATGATATGAGGATCGAAAATACACAAATAAAATACAAGAAAGTTTGATTGAGGGTAAAAAAGAGTTTTGGAAAATTTTTGAAAAATAATAATTACAAATTTTAATAACGTAGTAGTGTCAAGTTCATCGTTCTGATCACTTTTTATGGAATCTGAGCTTAAACAAGTTAGTTATGGAAGTAATATCAAGTTAAGAGTTTTGTGCACTTGATATCAGACTCAAGCGCACACAAAGTACTAGGACAAGAGCAAAGTAAAAAAAACGTGCTCGAAATCGATATTGGAGGAAAAATATAAAAAATTAAAAAAAGTTTTTTTTTTCGGGTATCGGTTTCAAGCGCAAATAGGTTAGCCAAACTTTTTGAATAGTCCACCCGTGCTTGAAAGCGATATTGCTTCAAAAAAAAAATTAATTTAGCATTGATGCACTAAAAGTACATGACAATCACTATCATAGAACTTGATATACAAGGAAGGATCATAGTTCTAAGATTGAATTCTAGTGAGATAAAAAACGTATTAAGTCTAGAATACCATGATCTTGATGCTTGCTTTAGTCCATAGAGACTTTGAAGAACAAGCAAACTTTGGTCTTGTCTTGGATGAATCCAAGAGGTTGTTCCATATAAATCTCTTCTTCTAGATATCCATTTAAAACAACATTTGAGACATCTAGTTGAAAAACTTGCCATTTGAAAAAACAAGCAATAGAAACGATGATTCTGATTGATACCATCTTTGAAACTGTAGCAAAAGTCTCCTCATAATCAAGTCCATAAACTTGTGCAAAGCCCTTTGCACAAAGTCTTGCCTTATATTTGTTGATTGTGCCATCTTGATTATATTTGACTCAAAAAACCCATTTGCAACCAATAGTGTGCTTGTTGGATGGAAGATCCACAAGCTCCCATGTCTTGTTGGCAATCAATGCATCATATTCCTTCTTCATGGCTAGAAACCATTCTTTTGAGTTGAGTGCTTCATGTACATCCTTTGGCTCTTCATGTGAAACAAAATATGCATAGTTAGTGGAGTTGAGTTCCACTTGTTTGCCTTTATCTCCACAGTGAGAGCCTCTTAGGCTCAGATCTTTCTCTTTGTGATCTCCTTGGTGAAATGACTCGAGGTGACTCCTCCTCAACTCTCGGGCCCATCCCTCCATGATAATCTTCAAGGGTGATGATAGGAGAATCTCTTTGAGAATCTTTGATCTCGGCCTCATCAAAGATGTATTTTTGATTTGGCATGAAAAATAACATCTCTACTCTTAATTGTAACTGAGGTAGAGGGAACATAAATTTTGTATGCCTTCTTGTTGGATGACTATCCAACCATGATCCCTTTGATTGAATCCGGATCATCTCTTTTCCTTGTTTGGTATTGAATTTGACAACCACAATCAAGCAACTTTCCAACACTTATCAAGTTCTTTCTAAGCTTAGGAACAAAAAGAACATTGGAAAGTGATAGAACTTTAGAAGAAGCAAGTTTTAATGGAATATTGTCAATTCCTTCAATGAATAGAGCATTCATGATCATTTGCTGTGTAAATAGATCTTTTAAGTCCTTTATAAGGTACAATAGAGTCAAAAGACTCCTTTGAACAACACATATGTGATGAGGCACCACTATCGATGTACCATGCTCCATCCTTCCTTGAAGGGTGTTGAAGAAAAGCTTGGCACCATGAGGGATCCTTCTCCTTCACTTGCAATAAAGTCTTCTTCTTTCTCATTAGAGAGATTTGCTTGTTTAAGTTGATTTTTCTTTTTGAAGCAATTAGAGGCATAGTGCCCCTTTTTGCCACAAAAGAAACACTTGACTTTCTTCTTCTTGGTCTTGGAAGTAGAAGGATGAGTTGAGTCATCCTCTTCTCCATCTTTGTCTTTGTCCTTTTCTTTGTCTTTGTTGAAAGCTTGAGAAAACTGGTTCTTGCTCCTCCCTTTATGCTTATCCTTGACAAAGAGAGCTTTGTCACTTCCAATATGCTAGAGTTTTTTCATCCTTGAAAGTTTGTAACTTTGCCTTGCTTCTTCAAAGATGAGAATTCCTTGAAGAGTCTCCAAATTGGGTAACTCCTCCTTTATGGCAAAGGATTGAACAAGATTATCATAGTCTTCTTTTAAGCCATTGAGAATGACTTGTACTAGCTCATCTTGATTGATTGTGACACCAACACAAGCAAGCTCTCTATAAAGATCTTTTAATCTTAGAACATAATTTGATGCACTCTCCTCACTTCTTTGAAAGCTTTGAAAAATTTGATTTCTAAGAGTGAGAATTCTAGAAGTGTTCTTAGCTTCATAGATAGACTTAAGTGCATCCCAAGCTGCTTTAGCAGTGGTGCAAGATTCTATTTCTCTTAGAATCTCATTAGAGACATTCATTTTAATGAAGTATAGAGCCGTCCTAGCTCTCTTCCTATACTTTGGTATTTCAAGTTCTGCTTGAGGCTCCTCCTCAATACCAAGTACTATGTCCATAACATCCTGGAGTATAAGAATAGACTCCATCCTATCTTCCATATTGAATAATTGGAGGTACTTAGTCTTTCACTTGGTTCTAAGAGATATCCTCCTACAGGTGCCATATTGTGAAGACTTCTTGTTATTGGACAATTATATGTTTGAGCTTGTTCCAAACAAACTAGATGTTGCTACTCTCTTTCACTATAAGATTTTTGAAGGGTGTACTACCAAATCCTATGTGAAATCTTGCAACTGAATCTGAGATAGGTCTCAAATATTCGACAAAACAAGATAAACTAGATCAATCTCTCAAAATTATAGAAACTTTTGATTCTACTTTTGGCATGTGTGAAATGATTCAAAAGAAAACACTATTCAAAGAAGGCTCAATGTGTTCAATAGCTCCAAACTATGTTTAGATCTTAAGTTTCTTGTGTTGATTACTCAAAACAATGGATTGTGAATCAACCTAAATTGGATCAAATAAAAAAAGTGGTCACTCGGATTTTGGAGCTCTCCCAATCCTCTTTAAGAGCTTATATCTCCTAATAGACACATCAGATTGATTTGAGATCAATTGCGATGGAAAGTA
Source organism: Diphasiastrum complanatum (assembly GCA_029204225.1). NCBI lineage: Eukaryota > Viridiplantae > Streptophyta > Lycopodiopsida > Lycopodiales > Lycopodiaceae > Diphasiastrum > Diphasiastrum complanatum. The sequence goes on from CM055101.1 coordinate 22,249,452, forward strand.
CTCCTTATAAACTTTCCATCAAGCTATAACATCAATATCTTTGGACCAAAGATGAAGAAAATAAAGAGGTATGAAAATCTCTAATTTTCACATGTGCGAAATTCCAGAATTCCGTACAATGTCAATTCTGATCTAAAAATCTTGATTCTATCCTCTTTGATCCAAACACTTTTGAAGAAAAGGTAAAGAAAAGTAATAAACAGCTTTTTTGCTTGAATTGAGCTCACAAATTCTTGCACAATTTGTGATAATAGCATGCAAAGCTTAATTTGGCTCTGATACCATGATGAAAATCCCGCAAGTTCACATGTGTGGGGAACAATCTTCAAGTGTGAATGATCTTGTTAAGCTTTGTGTTTAGCACATAAATTGATTCTAGATTGAGTATCAAGTCTAGTTCTAGAATTTATGACCAAGCACAATCTAGCATGCTAATAATCAAAGAATGATTGTACTCAATATCAAAAGAGAAGAAGTACAAGAATTTAATGCATTAGCATAATCCTCTACTCGAGTTAGAGAGAGAAAGAGAGAGCAAAATTCAAGCAAACAATAGGATAGATCCAAATTGACATGGAATAGCTTCAAAGGTTGGTTCTTCATCAAAAATTACGAGAGAGCTTACACATATTTATGGAGATTGGAGTAGCTCAAGGTGGAACCATCTCTCTCCTACTTTCATCCACATCTAAAAGTGACAACTAGCAAACTAGTGACATTTGTCACTTTACATGCATGTATTTCTACCTACTTTTACCAAGTGTCAAATTCTAAGCTAGAATTGTCCAAATCACTATGCATGTGTCCAATTCACTTTGTGCATGGCTTGCATGTCACATTGGATCACTTACAATCATTGCATGTGATATGCCACAAGTTTCTACAAGCCCATTATTGACATTTCTATGTCTACATTCTATACGCATGTTGTATATGACCAACTAGACTCAAGAAACCATGTAGCTTGAGTTTCTTCTAGGCCAAACTTGGCATTTACAATATGAAACATTACACACACATAGAAAAAACTTTGCCAAAGCCTAAAGTCAAGATAGATGATTTTTCATTTTTCAACAATTATATCCAACTGAATCAAGGTGTTTAGGGAACACAACCTGGTTGGACACATTTTGTTTGACCTCTATCTTGCTTGTTTCAAGAAAAAACTTGCCAATCTACTCTATTTGAGATCTAGACAAAATTTTTGAGGTCATAGCCACATTGGTTCATGAAATCCAATTGTATTTGAGTGATGTTTTGAGTGCTTTCCATGTGTTTGAAAAGAGTTGGCCCAAACTTTGTCAATACTTCATTTTTGAGTGAAAGTTTGATCTAGTTTGAGAGAGATTGGCAGAGCTAGTGAGATTGATCTCACATTGAGTTGCAAGATCTCATCTTGGATTTGGTAGCATACCTTTATCGGATCCATTATTGAGAGAGAAGCAACACTTTAAAGTCCATTACACTGGTCATCTACTCTACTTTTTATGGCCTCCATGGGTTCCTTCCTATTGAAATCAAGTGAGAGATTATCTACCTCCAATTATTCTATTTGAAAGATAAGGATGGAGTCGATTTTAATCCTACAAGATGTAATAGATATTGTCCTTGGACTTGAGGAGGAGCCTCAAGTTCTTCAAGAAGTCCAAAGGTACAAGAAAAGATCTAGAATGGCTCTACACTATATCAAGATGAATGTCTCTAATGAAGTTTTGAGAGAAATTGGTGCTTGCACCTCGACCAAGGAGGCGGATTCTCTCAAAGCCATTTATGAGGCCAAGAATACCTCTAGGCTCATCACTCTAAGGAATCAAATTTGTCAAATTTGCCAAAAGAGTGGAGAGAGTGCTTCCAATTATGCATTGAGAGTCAAAGACATCCATAGAGAGCTTGCATGTATTGGAGACATCATCAACCAAAGTGAGCTAGGCCAAGTCATCCTCAATGGCTTGAGAGATGAATATGATAATCTTGTACAATCTTATGCCATCAAAGAAGATCTCCTAAGCTTGGAGGCCTTGCAAGGTGTACTTGTTGCTGAAGAATCAAGACAAGAGATCAAGCTCATGAGGATGGACAGACTCTCAATCAATCATGATGGAGATGGCAAAGCTTTATTTGCCAAAGACAAGCACAAAGGGAGGAGCAACACCAACATTTTTCTAAAGAGAAAACTAAGGACAAGTACAAAGATGGAGAGGAGGAGGATTCCTCTTATGCTTCTACATCAAAGTTGAAGAAAAAGAAGATCAAGTGCTTCTTTTGCGGCAAGAAAGGCCATTATGCCACTAATTGTTTCAAGAAGAAGAACCAATTCAAGCAAGCCAACATCTCTAATGAGGGAGATAGTGATGCAATTGAAGGTGATGGAGAAGGCTCTCTTATGGTATCAAGCTTCTCTTCTTCTCCTTTCAAAAAGGATGGCACATGCTATCTTGATAGTGGAGCTTCATCTCATATGTGTAGATCCAAGGACTCTTTTTCTTCTCTGACTTATGAAGGAGTCAAGAAATCTATATACATTGCAAATGATTGTGAATGCAAAATTGAAGGAGAAGGGAGTATTCCCTTGAAGGTTGCATCTTCAAGAGTTCTATCTCTCAATAACGTGCTCTTTGTTCCAAAGCTCACAAAGAACCTTATAAGTGTTGGCCAATTGCTTGATAATGGCCTTGATTTCAAATTTCAGATTGACACTTGTGTAATCAAGAAAGATGATGAGATTCTGGCTTGTGGATCTCGATTTGGAGGCATCTACAAACTAGATCCAAGAGAGAGTGCAAACTTTTAAAGAAGTCAAACTAGTTATTGGCTTGCCAAAGACTCTATACAAGGAGATCAAGCCATGTGAAGCTTGTGCTATTGCCAAGTCACATAAGAAGCCATGTCCAAGATCTTTCCTCAAGACGTCACATGCTTTGGAGTTGTTGCACTCTCGAATGTGCATTTCTCATCATGCAAAAGCAAGGGAGGAGCCACTTGTTTTGTCACCTTTATTGATGACTACACAAGATTTACACGATTGAATCTTCTATCTTCAAAATCCATGGTGCTTGATTATTTCCTCAAGCTCAAAGCTTATGTTGAGAAGCAATTCTCTTTCAAGATCAAAGTCTTGAGATGTGATGGTGGTGGAGAGTACATCTCCAACAAGTTTCATGATTTTTGTGAGCAAGAAGGAATCAAAAGAGAATTTTCTTGTGCCTATTCCCCTTCTCAAAATGGGGTGTCCGAGAGGAAGAATAGTTCCTTGTGTGAGTGTGTCAAAGCCTTGAGAATTGAAGCATCCTTGCCAAAGGATTTTTGGGGAGAGGCCATCAATTGTGCCAACTACCTATGCAATAGACTCCCTCATCTTGATTGATATATGCATGTAATCAAGTGCTCTTGCCTAGAGATCAAGAAGACCAAGACTCCTGCTAGGCATGACGAAGAACCAGATGACAACGAAACATTGAAGGCCTACTTGCGGAGAACTAAAAGGTCATGTTTAGAGTATAGAAGTCTTGCTTCTTAGAAATAATTTCTTGATTAAGATGGACCTAGATTTCAAGCATCTTTTGAAATCATGTATAAGAAGTTAAACTTTCTAAGACATTATATAAAACCATGGCTAGTATGACAACATACTAAGGAATAGGAACTGAAAAGCCCTTTGGGCTTAAGGACTGATCTCTCTTTGAGGGTATGTGCAGGTACTCGAGAAAGTGCCAGAAGAACAAGAATCAAAACAAGAAGCTTTCTAAGCTTAAGACAGTAAACAAGAAGGCTTTTGACAAAGTCTATAATGAAGGCTCAGTAGAGTCTATAAAGAAGGCCTATTGCTAAGTCTATAATGAAGGCTCAGAGGAGTCTATAAAGAACAGGATAAATACAAGAGCACTATGAACGACAGTGAACGAGCATAAACGAAAGTGAAAGAGTAAAAATAAAGTGTAAGGGTGAAAATAGAAATTAGTCATGTTATACATTGATAAAGTGGAGGAGATGATCATGTGGCAAGTTGATCTGACATCTATCAAATTCACAATTAAGAGCGGTATCTCTACCAATCTTCATGAAGGCGAAAGAGGTAACCTTAATTACCTTAAGATCGTTTAAAATAAGATAATAATGAAATATCATGTAGACTCATTTTTTCTTGCAAACGTACATAAACACATAAATATGAGTGATAGGTGGCAACACTTGTGAGCGTATACATGTAATAAAATGTTTTACAAAATCCAAAAAGTAAATAATGAATAAAATAATAAACAATGATTAAATAATAAATATATAAATCAAAGAAAAATAAAAAATTCGGGATAGATCCTTGAAAGATTCTCGAGAGATTCTACCTTTGAATACCTTTGTTAGAGATAATATTTTTTCAATCTGGAACTGTTGATATGTGTTGGTAATAAGTCGTCTTCCAATGACTAGAGTTGGACAGAACCGTTTTCGAATACTTCAATAACCTTGTACGGTCCCATCCACCTCATATGAAGATTTCTAGGAGATTTCTGATGGTGACTATCATAGATCAAAGCATAATCATCTGCTTTAAGATCAACAGTCTTAATTCTTGTATCATACTTTTTCTTTCGTTGCTCCTGGATTTGCTCTGTAACAACCTTCAAATTTGTTCGAGCTTCGTATAGTTCTTCAATTGTCATCAACCTTTTGTTAATACATTATGCCTTTGTCTGTTGTGCTTGTATTCAAAAAGTTGGCACCTCGAATTCAATCGGCAGAATATGATGCATACCAGATGTAAGAAAATAAGGTGTCTGCTTCATCGTTATCTTCTCCGTGTTTCGATAAGCCCAAAGGACTGAGGGTAACTTTTGATCCCAATCTATAGCATGTGCAACAGTAATCTTATTAAAGATCTTACATAATATTCCATTCGCTCTCTCAATTAAACCATTGCCTTTCGGACTATAGGGGGTTGTCTTTCTGTATTTAAAATCCTTCTGCAAATTGACAAACTTGGCCTGAATTGTCTTATTTTTGTCTTCAAGGATTGAGCTTCTTGCGTCGATTGAAGCAATTGATCAGGTGATTGATTTCTTTCGAGCAGTTTCTTGTTTCATGTTTCAAGAGATTCAATCTTTTTGCTGGATGTCTTCAATTAGTCATCTCATAAGAAGAGTTGAATAATTTCATCATGCTTCTTTGCATCCGCATATCGTAGGCATGAATTTCACTTACAAGATGTTTCGCACCCCCTGATAAGGCTTGGTACCACTATGGTTGGGGCATTTTTTTTCTACTTCTTTTGCATCTGTAGCCTCTTCCTCGACAATTTCCTTCCCTTTGTCAGGCTTCTTAAAAATCGTATCATCATTGTCTGAGGAATTGGAACTCTTCTGCTTAGGAGATGAAGCAGAATTCGGCTTCATTGAGTCAACCACCATGGCATCTGGTATGACTATTTTTGAACCTGACACAATATCAGATTCGGCCTCCTTCTAAATTGTTGTGTGGTTGACGTCCATAGTTATAGTGTTTGTAGGCTGGATACGTGGATCCAACAAGTAACCAAAGTTTTGTGTCGAAATAGTTGCATAAGCATTAGTTATAAACAAAACTTGGTTTGCATACTTGCACAAAAACTTCACCATTGTGATCTTGTACCTCTTACTTGGTACAAAGCAATTAGCCAGAAAATATTTTGTCTCTTCAATCGACTCCTTGGATGTACGATTGGCCCGCCATCTTTTGGAAGTCCAAGAGCTGTAGAAAAAATGTCTGGATTGTAAATGAGTTGTTACGCAAATTAATCTTGAAATCGAAATCAGTCATTCGGTGGATGGAGCTCACGAATTCAATGTTGATCTCTGATAGAACGATAGAGGGGTCCATTGTCAGATTGCGATACAACAGAGACTGAATTGTGGCAAGTCGAATAGAGATGTGGACCTTCCAGATTACCCCTACACTGGTGCTAGCATCCATCCTGCCTTGAGTGTGCAAGGTCGAAAGTGAAAGCAAGAGCGATTTCACAATGCAAAAGCGCAGCGAATAGGATGAACACAAGAGCACTTTGAATGATGATGAATGAGTGTAAACAAAATCGAACGTGAATGAAAGTAAAAGAATAAAAAGAAAGTGTAAGAGTGAAAATGGAAATTAGCAGTGTTATACAATGACACAGTGGAGCAGATGACCACGTGGCAAATTGATTTGACATCTATCAAATTCATAATTAAGAGCGGTATCTCTACCAATCTTCGTGACAATGGAAAAGAAAATCTTAATTAGCTTAAGACCGTTTAAGATAAGATAATAATAAAATATCACGTCTACGCAGTTCTCTATGTAATCAAAATAAACACATAAATATGAGTGACAGTTGCCAACATGTGTGAACATATACATTTAATAAAAGTAACAATAAGTAAAATAATAAATATATAAATCAAAGACAAAATTTTCTGGATAGATCCTCGAAAGATTCTTGATAAATCCTTGAAAGATTTTACCCTCGAATACCTTTGTTAGAGATGATATTTCTTCAGTTTGGAACTGTCAATAGGTGTTGGTAATAATTCGCCTTCCAATGACTGGAGTTGGACAAAATCATTTTCGAATACTTCAATAACCTTGTACGGTCCCATCCACCTCATATGAAGCTTTCCATAAGATTTCTAATGGCGACTATCATAGATTAAAGCATAATCATTAGCTTTAAGATCAATAGTCTTGATACGTGTATCATGCTTTTTCTTTCGCTACTACTGGATTTGCTTTGTAACAACCTTCAAATTTGTTCGAGCTTCGAATAGTTCTTCAATAGTCAACAACCTTTCGTTGATACAGTCTGCTTCAATTCTTTGTGCTTGTATTCAAAAAGTTGGCACCTCGAATTCAATCAGTAGAATAGGATGCATACCATGTGTAAGAAAATAAGGCGTCTGCTTTGTTGTTATCTTTTCTGTGTTTCGATAAGCCCAAAGAACTAAGGGTAACATTTGATCCCAATCTGTAGCATGTGCAACGGTAATCTTATTCAAGATCTTGCATAATATTCCATTCGCTCTCTCAGTTAACCCATCGGCTTTCGGATTATAGGGCGTTGTCTTTCTATGTTTGATCTGAAAATAAGTTGCCAATAGTCGGATTGTATCATTAAGAAAATGAGTACCACGATCACTAACTAACTCCAAAGGACAATTATAGACTGTAATTATAGATTTGAATAAGAAAGCTGCAACATTTTTTGAGTCGTTTTGTTTCGTTGTTTCAGCTTCCTCATTTGCATAATCCGTTGCAACCAGAATATATCAACACTTAGTGTGTTGGGTGACTAGCTTGATTGGACCGACAGAGTTAATTTCTCACTTTTCAAATGGTGCAAGTGGTAGGATTGGCGTCAACGACCAATTCATTTAGTCGGTTTACCAGATCTCTGGCATGGATCACAAGATCGAATATAATTCGAGACAACCTTAAACATTGTAGGCCGCCAATATTTGGCGGTCAAAATCTTATTAACAATGTTTTTCATGGCGAAATGACCTCCGACATCCTCCGAAAGTAGGGCTCAAATAACCTTTGGAATATCTTCAGCTTCAAGACACCTCCTTAATTGATTATCTTCACCAAGCTTGTACCGAAAATCGCTAATAATAGTATATGGTGTGACTTTGTATTGAAATACAGTCTTTTTATCCAAGTCATATCCTTCCGGATATATCTGATCTTTGAGATAGATAAAAAAAATCAGACTATAATGAGTTTGAGGATGATAACTCAAATAAATTTTCATTGGGAAAGACGTCATGTGAGAGATTTCAACTAGTTTAGTTTAGTTTAATCATATTTTGGTAAATTGTCAATATGAGGCCAAAACTCATTTTAGACTTAGAGATAAAGTTTTTGAAGTTATATTAGTTTAAAATACATTCAATAAACACTTTTTGAAAATGTGGGAAAGTTGGTAGTCGAGTTTGAGAGAGATTCAAATTTGAACTTTGGGTACATTGAATCTAGACCCAAAAATAGTAGGGTTTACATTTTGGAGAGAAAGCCAAGTGGCCAAATAGGGTTTGGAAACTCTATAAAAGGATGTAACTCATGGAGAGACACATCTTCTCTCTTATCTCTCTCATTTCATCATTATACATGGTTCTCTTTGGATTCTACTACTCATTGGTGCACTCTCATGATGTTATCTTGCAATTCTATGTGTAGAATGATCATTTATTGCTATTTCTGGTTCCATACATGTGAGTTGCCTCTCATTTTGTATGTGGATGTTGATTTTTCTACATTGGCAGGATTGTTGGTTTGCTCCTTATTGTAACCAAAGATCAAGGACATGGATTGGATCTTGAATGATCTGAAATCCTTCACATGTCATTCATTGGTTCTTCAATTTTTCCTGTGCTGAGTCGTGAAAGGTAATCAACATTAGTATGATATTTTCCTTGACGAAGTTCAACGTGAAAAGTGAACTCTTGTAGCATCAGAACCCAACGAGCAATTAGGCCAAATAAATCAGGTTTGTTCACAAGATACTTCAAAGCATAATGATCAACATGGAAGATAAAAGCATAACCCAGCAAATAATGTCGAAATTTTTTTATAGTAAATACCATTCCAAGTGCTTCTCTTTCTGTTGCCGAATAATTTTTTTCTCCAAGAAACTAAACTATCGACTAGCATAGTATATTGGATGGTCTTTCTTCAATTCGTCTTTCTGACTCAGACAGACACCAATAGCGAATGCTGACACATCAACATAACTAAGAAATAGGATTGTCCAATTAGGAGGTCTTCAAATTCGAGCATTAATCAGCTTCTGCTTGAGTTACTGTTGTTCTGGCGTCCACAAATACACGACGTGTTTCTTAAGTAACTGTGTTAGGGCTGCAACTATTGAGGCATGATTCTCTATGAATCTTTGGTAATAGCCAACATGTTTGAAGAAGGCTCTGAGTTCTCATAGATTCGTTGGTATCAGTAGATTCTTTATAACCTCGACCTTGTCTTTGTCGACCTCTATTCCTTGTTTGACTACTTAAGACGGGATAAATAATTTTTGCCTTAAGATGTTGAATTCATCTTTTGCCATAAGAGAGTACTTTGGATTGAGAAGATATTTGTCTCTATTGAACAGGAACAACATCTTCTTTTAGATCAATACGGTGCTCACCAAATTCAGCAGGAATTCCTTTCAAGTCTTCGAGCGACCATGCAAACACATCTTGGTACTCCTTTAGCAATTCGATAAATTCTGCTAACTCAGTTTCACCTAGAGGCTTTGAAACATGAACAAATTTGTCAGGTGCAAGTTCAATTAGCTTTGTTGAATCTGGTAAAATAATACATTCCGTCATACTGGCCTTCGTATGGCCATGAATTTCACGCATTGCTGTCTCCACAGATTTATTCTTGTCGACAGCTTGGTCCTTTGATTCATTAATAAAAATATCCGCTTCAGTATTGCAGACGTCAAAAAATTCTTCTTCGTCATCCGATAAATCATTATTCTCATAGCATTCGAAATATTTAACTTGTCTGAAGCAATAGAGAATATATTGAGTGCATAAGAAGAATCTTCAGAGGTGAACAGACATTGGAGTTTCTCCTTCATATATGTCACGACTCCAGGTTATAATTTGTTCTGCTGGCTTTCCACGGTTGTTAGTTTCGCCAGTTTAAAATCTTAATTCTCTGGACTTCCAATGTACACTTGCATTAGACTGATAGAGCCAAGGTCGTCTAATAAGAACATAATAAGAAGGATTTCCTTGGACGAAGAGAGAATTTTCGCCAGACCTGGAAAACCTTCGCTGGATAGGTTTAGTGCTTCAAAAACCTTCACTGAGAGTTTTTATAACATATTTTCACAGTATTGAATATGCCTAGAAATTTTGGTCCAGAACTGAGCATCCAAACTAGTACATTGTCTAATGGACCCTCCAAATCAGCCTATAAAAGGCCGAATTCAATTTCATTTCTCACTTGTGCTAGTGAAGCTCTTGCCGATTTTTCCAGCAACCAAAGTCTTCCAAAATTTCCATACTACTTGTTGTTATTACCGCGCTCATTACTTTCAGTTTCTGACCTTGTTCCACCATGTCTTCCACAGATACGTCTTAGTCTCCTTGTTATACTATCCATCGTGATGTCCTATCTACAACGGACATCATGATCCTTTCTAGCACAAGCATGGTCACTCAATGGATGATCCTTGCAGAGCCTCTGCTCAGTGCATATTAATGAGAGAGCCTTCTCAAGGAGAATTAACATGGACTTTATTACTCTTGCCTTCAGTACTTGGAAGGAGGAGAAATCCAAATTTTATATTCCCTTTCAAGGAGCCACACATGATGAGAATCGTGAGATGCTCTGATACGTGTAATTAATCTAGGGAAGAAAATTCACAAAATAGTCACGACTCTCTTTCAAGATTCGGATGGAGTTCAGATGCGTTCGATGGGCACTGCCAGCTGAAACACTCCTACAATCCTCTAGAGAATAGTCAGTTACTACTGATCTACGTTCATAAAATTAATACGACATTCGACTTAATTTCAACCAAGGTGCAGAATTCAAAAGGAACAAGAAAACTCAGACATATGAAATAAACAACATAAGCATTCAACATCCAAGATCAGACACAACCAAAAAATAATCTATATTAATTTTCTCTGATTTCTTCAATACATCTACAACTAGTCAGGGAATTACAAGAGTGGCAGATTAGCCACGACCTAGGAAGTATCTGTTGACGTCATGCCATCAGGTCAGATCTCTGTACTTCTGGGTACTTGCGTGATTTCTAGTGGTAATCCTTGGAGCGTGAGGACAGAACGGGTTTCGTTTCCATCGTTGGTTTTGTTTATCTCGTTTGCCTTTCTCTCTTGCTGGACCGCAAAGGAATGTCGTTCGTGGATCCTTCGTATTCGTGAACCGTTCGTCTTCGTCTCCGTTGACTTTCATGTTCGCAAAACTCTTCGTGTTTTGTGTCTCCAGATGCTCGAGTTCGCGAACATCTTCGTCAGGTGAAGGGCTGAAAGCTAGCAAGGCTTTGTAATCAGAAACACTTTGTTTCTTCACTTTGTTTTTTTATGGTAGCTTTATAATCCCAAGACTGCTCCTTTGCCTCTCAAAGAGCCCTTTGTCCAAAGTTTTAGTGAAGATGTCAGCAACCATATCTTTCGTTCCTATGAAGGTGGTCTGCATCATCTTTCTTTCAATTAGATCCCTGATCAAGTGATACTTGATGGCAATGTGCTTCGTTCTTGAGTGGAACACATGATCTTTCGTCAGGTGTATCGCAGAGGTGTTGTCCATCTGCAAGACCAATGGCTCGTTCCTTGTTTCGCCCAATTCTTCCAAGAACTGCCTTAGCCAAATTATTTCGTTGGCCATCTTCGCTGCTGCTACGTACTCTGCTTCGCAGGACAACTGGGCTACAACGGTCTGCTTCTTGCTGACCCAAAGAACTGCTGCTCCTGATGCGATGGTGCATCCTCCTGAGACGCTTTTACAGTCGTCCCTAAGAGATGCCCAGCTAGCATCGCTGTAGGAAAGTATCTAGAGACCTGCACCACGACAATAACACAAGCCATAATCCCTCGTTAATTGAAGATATTGCAAAATTCGTTTTGCAATCTTCCAATGTGTCGAGCCTGGATTCATGCAGAATTGGCTCATCCTGAATACTACATAAGCAATATCAGGACATGTGTTGTCTGCAAGGTACATCAGTGAACCTATCAACCTCCTATAGGGTGTGAGCTGCATCTGTTCTCTTTCTTCCTCACGCTTTGGACAGTCATCACTTGTTAGCACCATCCCTGCGAGCATTGGAGTGTTCGCTCTTTTGCAGTTCAGCATCCCAAAGTCCTCTAGTATCTTATGGGTGTATCTGGACTGGTGAAGGTATAGATGTCTATCTTTACTTCAGCAATTAGCTGCTCACTCATGCAAAGTATCAGAGTGTCGTCCACATAAACAACCACTATGATGATTTGCCCATCTGTAACTCTGACATGCACATTGGAGTCAGCCAACAGAGGCTTGAATTCCAATGATTTCAGGTCCTGATCCTTCTTCTTGTACCATTGTTGGGCTGATTGCTTCAGACCGTAGATGCTTCTATGCATTCTGCATACATAGTCAGGAAGTGAATTTGAGACAAATCTTGGGGGTTGATCCATGTAGACCTCTTTGTGTAATTCTCCATGTAAGAAGGCTATCTTCTCGTCCACAATGTGGATCCCGAGGTCATAAGCTGCTGCATATGCAAACAACAGACGTAGGAATGAATGTTTCACGACAGGAGAGAAGGTTTCAGAGTAGTCAATACCATATCTCTGAGAGAAACCCTTCGCTACCAGTCTTGCCTTGTATTTCGTCACACTCCTGTCTGGTCCATATTTGAGTTTAAAAACCCATTTGCATTTGACAGTCTTGCACTTATGAGGTAATGGCTCCAACGTCCATATCTGGTTTTTCCTCATGGACTCCATCTCTTCGTTCATGGCTTGGATCCATTTGTCCTTTTTTGGACCTTCAATCGCCTCCTCGAATGTTTGTGGTTCGCCACTGAACCCGCAGAATTCTTCTGATGTGGAAGCTGAGTTGTCTGGCACAAATCTGCTGGTGCTCTTCGTGGTCTTGTCGACCTTCTAGGAGATCCTCCCGGAACAGCTATGCCTTAGCCCTTGTCTGCTCTGCTCAGTCCGGAACCATCTTGATTTACAGGAACTGCGGCGGCAGGTTGCCTCTCAAATCTTTCTTCATCTGATTCATCACTCAAATGGGAGACGACTCGAAAATCTTCGTTCTCATGTTCGTCCTCTGCTCCCTCTGACGTTGGCGACAAGTCATAGTACTGTCTTTCCAGAACTTCAAAGCTAATAGGGTCTTCGTTGGCCATTGTTCTGCTCTCATTGAATTTGACATCCCTCACAGTGTTTGTGTCTGGCATGTAGATTATGTAGTATGACAAATAATTGTCATAACCTACCAGAAATCCTTGTTCGGCTTTCTCATCAAGCTTCTTGCGAAGCTTATCAATAATATGTGCATATGCTGCACAACCAAATATTCTGACGTGAGATAGGTTGGTTTTTCTACCCACCATAGCTCATGTGGTGTCGTGTGAGGAACACCAGATTTACCTGTCCTATTCTGGATATATGCGGCTGTAGCTACTACTTCAGCCCACAGTGCCCTTGGAGCCTTCGAGTATGCCATCATGCATCTGGCTGCTTCCATCAGGGTCCTATTCTTTCGTTCAGCAATGCCATTGTGCTGCGGTGTGTAGGCTATAGTTCTCCTGTGAATGATGCCACGATCATTGCAGAAGTCAGTGAAGCAATTCAAGATATATTCGCCACCTCAATCTGTTCTGATATGCTTCACCTTGCTGCTGTGCATCTCTCAGTCCAATTCACATATTTTGTGAATTTATCGAGTGCTTCAGATTTATTCTGAATAAAATACACTCTGGCAAACTTGCTATAATCATCAATGAAGGTTATATAGTATTTTGGACCTCCTACTGAGATCACGTTGAATGGACCGCAGATGTCAAAGTGAACCAGCTCCAGAGTCTTTGTCGTTCTGTAGGAGTCTTTGACGAATGGTGTGCATCATCTTGCCTTTCAAACATGCATCACAGGTGGTCAAACTGGTTGCATTCGATATGCTGACCCCTGTTATTGCTCCATAATTTGATGACATAATTATATGGTCAAATACAATTTTATTTTTTTTTTGTCATGTGGCCTCTTAAATGGTTGCATGGGGTCATTTAGATTCATGATCAAAAGCATTTATGTTATATTGAGGACCTTAGTGATATGTGACCTATATGATATATCTTTTTAATTGTTGGTGTGTGACGTATATAACCTTATATGAAATCATAGTAATTAGTTGAAAGATCATTTAGCATTGTAATAAAGATGTTGATCAATGGTGTGCTAGCTAGTATATGATTGATTGACATTGTCCAATTGCTCGTCTTTTCTTTTCGATTCGAGGAATATCATCTTGCATACAAAGCAACCATAGATAGAAAGGGCGAATGCATATTGCTCTTCATGAGATACCATGGCACACTAGATTTATCCCTAATTAACTCAAGCCAGGTATTAATTAATCAAATGAGTGATTGAGTGGGCAATGAATCAATTGAGTATATGACTAATTGTTTGATTTTGATCATTCCATCTTGAAAGAAAGATTGAGTGAGATCACCACTCATCTTGGACAAGAGTTCAAACTGAAAGCTTCGAACATTGACTGCTATGTGGTCTTTAAATTAGTTGAGATAGGCATGCGCACACCATCTACTGATATTAGATTTTCATAAAGCACTAGAATATACATGGATCAGATGTTGGCATGTCTTTAACAAATTTTAATATATTTGTTCAGTACATACGGTCTCATAATGATTACTTATGATGTGGTATAGAGTAGCTGGCTACAGTGTGTATATGACATCGACGATGTCATCATCATCAGATAGCGATTCATCTCATGATCGCAACAGACAGCAGGTATATATTGTTATTGATATTGACATCAATTGCACTTTATTTGTTATTTGGATATGAGTGTATATTTTTTTTGCAAATTTATTCTTACAATGATATTTGATTGGAATTATGGATTCTAGGAAAATTATCGTACCTCCACGTGATTTAGAGAAAGAAAAAAGAATTGAGCTCTATCACAGAAAAAATGAGCAAGCAAGACTAAAGTACAATGAACAACTATTGACTGTTTCATCTTCAAGCTCTTCCATCAGTCGACGTAGATCGCCTATTGATCCATCACATGTATGTATATTGATTTATGTCATAATTTTTTTATTTGTAATAGTGATGTACTCCGATTTGGTTGAGGATTGTGATATAGTATATTGCTCTTTGGAAAGCCAAGACACATCACAAATGAAGGTTGCAAATGCACTAAATGTACAAAGACTATTTTGTCAATTTTTGTCACATGTTACAATTCGTGACATGTTAAAATTTGTCAATTTTCACTTAAATGACACTAAAAGAATTTGTGCCATTTGCAATTGGATTGTTGGACCAGTTTCAATCAGAATATGATGAGAGGATACCATGTACATGCACACAATGCAAAGGCCTTAGGATTCGGACAAGGAGGATTGTCAACAATCATATTTGGGCCCATGGAGTGCACACAGATAATCCAAGAGTACGAGAGGTAAACTCTTTAAAGTGTTTTTTGGAAATGCTTTAATCTTTGACCCTTATGACACTTCAAGTATAGTTTGGCCAATAAATATTGAGCGATAGGATGAGTGCCACGATACTTTGAAGTTAATCTCTCACTTGCTAAAAGGAAAATCCAAATAGAATAATTAGATGAAGTTAATCTCTCGATTGCTTCTAAAAGAAAAAATCCAAATAGAATGATTAGATGAAGTTAATCTCTCACTTGCTTCTAAAAGAAAAAATCCAAATAGAATGATTAGATGTAGTTAATCTTGATTTCCATATCCAATCACCCATAATAGACTCATTCATGTCTAAGAGAGAGAGAGAGAGAGAGAGAGAGAGAGAGAGAGAGAGAGAGAGAGAGAGAGAGAGAGAGAGAGAGAGAGAGAGAGAGAGAGAGAGAGAGAGAGAGAGAGAGAGAGAGAGAGAGAGAGAGAGAGAGAGAGAGAGAGAGAGAGAGAGAGAGAGAGAGAGAGAGAGATCTAACATTTTCAACTTTTGCAGAAGAAGGAACATAAGTTGGTTCCAAGGAAAAGAGTTGCAAGAGAGATCGAGAATATTATTGATTGGAAATATTGATTTTGGATCCTCATTGGCCTATTGGCCTTAGATGATGCTCTTGTCTTGAGTATCAAAGATGTCTTAACTTTCCAGGCTAGAAAGTTAGATCCTGAAGAATTAAGTATAGTGCAGATCTTGCTTTGCATGTTGCTGATTGAAGCCATTGCTTCTTGAAGTCTGTTTTCTTGTTGATGGTTGATTGTTTGAATGCTTGGCCTCCTGGATCTGCTAGCTTCTTGGCTATGTCAGAATATAGCAGGGTGGCTCTGATACCACTGATGAGAATTGTGAGATGCTCTGATACGTGTAATGAATCTAGGGGAGAAAATTCATGAAACAATCGCGACTCTCTTTCAAGATTCGGATGGAGTTCAGATGCGTTCGCTGGGCACTGCCAGCTGAAACACTCCTCCAATCCTCTAGAGAGTAGTCAGTTACTACTGATCTACGTTCATAAAATTAATACAGCATTCAACTTAATTTCACTTAGGCTAGGCCAACATATCGGATGAGGACGACATCGACGAATCGGGCATCCACAAGCCAAGCCCAAGACGAGTTATCGGGCATGGACGAACTATCAGACCTCAGCTACTCGGACGTGAAGTTTTCAAACTATCACGATCCACCGCCGCCATGCAACGTTAACAAAGATGTAGTTAACGGACGAATAACTAAACTTTTAGCTAATCAAATCTTGTATTCTAATCCAGTATGATATATGTATTGGATATACAAGAGTAGAATAGAGTCCTGACCACAACACTCAATGAGGTGTGTATCAAGGAATCAATATAGTTCTAGTAGTAGCTAGTTCATTCGTGAGAAAGAGCACCTCTCTCATGCCAACAAGCTGATATGGAAAATAGACAATGCTCAAACAGTATTTTTGATGTATACTCGATTTTGATAATATAGACAAGTTACAGTTTTCTGTTCAATGTCTGCAATCTTTGATTGTTGTGATGCTTACTCAATTTATCAATAGATATATCTTCATTGTCATTAGACATTATCTGTTGTTCATAAATTTTATGCTGTTTATTTCATATGTCTGAGTTCTCTTGTTCTCTTTGAATTTCGCACCTTGTAAGGAGAGACATAAAAATACTAAAGCTTTGAAGAAGTAAAAACTCAAGGTTTCTTCAAAAAACATGGATATGCTCAAGGGTTACGAGAACGCTGCATTGCCTACGTATTATACGATAGGTTTAGGTATTGGTATGGCATGGATTTGCCCCATATCTGAGTACCAATCCACACTGTCCCATGTTTGCGAATCGCAATCTATCTAGCACAATTATTTTTCAAGTAAATATGCTTTAAATATTATAAATTGATATGGCCCAGTACCATTAAAATGATCAAGATGGCAGAATGTCCTGATACGGTAAGAATATGGTGTGGCCTATCGCTATTGATCATTTTAAGTAGGGAAGATTGGACTACATTATTGCATAAAATACTATAAGTTGTTAAGTTGCTTACCTTATTTTGTACATAAATAACAATTGACATTCAGCGTTAACACCTGTCTTCCTCACTGTGCTAACTTGTGCAGTTTTGTGTGATGGGATGATGACATGTACTAGCTGGATGTCCTGAAATATGTTTCGCATTATGGTGCTTTTTTTAGTATTGTATGCTTTTTAGCTATGTTTTACCTTGTTGGTTTATGAATAAAGGTTTCAAAAGGTTTGGTCTTGCTTTAGCAAGAGGAACTGTGTTTCGTTGATTCTCTCTCTCTCTCTCTCTCTCTCTCTCTCTCTCTCTCTCTCTCACACACACACACACACACACACACACACACACACACACACACACACACACACACACACACACACACATGAACACATCTGGAATTATTTCAATTCATTTTGGTGGGCTTTATCAGGCATAATTGTTCTTACTTTTATCTTTGGCCATGAAATTTTGGCGACAAATTACAACAAGCTTTAAGCTCATATATCCACATGCTTTTGGCATAAAATGCATTGTTGCATAAAGCATTATTATATGCACAAAAGGTAATTTTCACTCAAGAAGAGAAAAACAAAAATCTACATGGCATTCACACAAGGTAAACACTCAGGGGCTGGGCTTTACACTTTCGAGCCCCTAACCTCGAGCTCTTGCCATTGTGGCCCTCATATGTGTAAAATCCTCTCCCTAAGCCTTTACATATCACGCCAGAACATGACCAAAAGTGTGTTTAGTTCATTGGGCCTTAGATGCATAGTTGTTATGTTATAAAAAGCCAGTGGACTTCAAAGCATTAAGAGTAATATGACCAAAAGGCCCAAGTGCTCCATAAAAAAGTAACCCCCAACTAACACACGTCAAAAAGTCATCATCAAGTATTATTGTTGGGTATTTGTCTAAAACCTTCAGCCTTCCAAGGGTCTATCCTCAATGGCTCTTGTTCTTGTAGCCTTGGCATGGGGCTTTTCTTTCATGGCCAAGGCTCCTCAATCCATGCTTAGAAGTTGGAGCAAAATTTTATTTTGGAAGTCCTGGTTGTAAGATAGATGTGCATGGCCGAACTTTCGGGGGATGTTAGAGATCCGCTTTTTGGGAAGCAGAGCAAAATTTTTCCATCCAGAGTCGTCGCCTGAGAGATTCGAACTCTCGCGGGGAAACCCCATGTACTTAGCAGGCACACGCCTTAACCACTCGGCCAAAGCGACCCGGATATATCACCATTTATTCAAGTAACAGCTTGATAGTTTCACTAAGCTGAAGTTGGAAGCGATGGTGGAATTTGAGGCCAAGAACATGGTTACCATGCAGGCAGGTTGTATAAAGAAGTGGATTTCATCCATCAGGACATCAGCTTACCCAATTCTGCATGTTTCGATTTCAGCATACACTCAGAAATGGTAATATACCTGTTACCCTCATCCTGTTTCGTTTTTCTGTATTGCGGAGCAAGGTTCCATTTGCTCTTTGATTCTGTTCACAAGTCCAATTGAAAGTCTGAAGCACGGAATCTGCTACAGACTTTGCCTCTTTCATGCATTAAGGGAACCTTCATAATCTATGACATAAGCTTTGGATCGCAAGAATTTCATGAAAACATACTCTAATTACTCTTTTAAAAAAACCAATGTCAATGCACTTTAGCTCCAGCAAAAGACGCTTGATCCACAAAATCTCCTTCGTATCGTAGTGGCCTATACCAACAACGTAGATCTTTTTCTATTTTATGAAGAAAAAGGAAAGCGCCTCCCTCCCACAACTAAGTAGTGTTTGATTTTTTTTTACCCCCTCACTTTCTCAAGTTTGTTTTTCACGTGGAAGGTTTGCCTCCTCCCCTTTGGGTATTATCCACCTTGACCGAAGGCCCTTCCCCAAGACACACACAAGCCCCCCCCTTCTTTTTTTTGGGGCATGAAGGGCTTGTTGGTAGACATTTTTAACTAAAAGGCCTTATCAAGCAATCCAAAGCTCTTTCAATTCTATGGGCTCTTAGTAGATTAGAAGACCCTTATCCCTTATACACGAATATTTCAACAATAAGTTCATTTCTAAATATAAAAGTAGAGCAATCATGCCCGAGAAAGCCCTCTTAACTCCATGAACTCTCTTTACAAGCATAAGTTCCAAGATAAAAGTAGGGCAATTTGACGCTAGAAAGTCCTTTAAAATGGAATGTTAAATTACACCAAAGAAAGCCCATTAATTCAAGTTGTTAAATTCCATTAGGTTTTCACAAAATGGAATAAGGTAATCAAATAGGATAATGAGAGGCCCGACGTGAACATGTTTTTTGGTTAGCTACAAATGCATTTTCGTTAGGCAAGGGTAACAATTTGGTCCAATTTTGTGCATGTTGCTAGGCACATTGACAACACTTCCATGTAAAATAAGTTGATCGAAAATTTGATGTAAAGTCACATACTCTACAGAAATACACTTATTTCCTGACAGTCTGCAAAAATACAAAGGAATAGATGACAGTGTCCAGACGACTCAGCCGACATCGACTATTCGGCCATCTTCAACCGTTCGACCATCCTCGATAGTTCGACCATCTCAGACCAAATTCGATAATTTGACCATCCTCGAACAATTGGCTGCAATCCGACTATCGGTGGCTCATTAGTACCTTCATCACGATCGGATAAAATCTCTAACAGATCAAGATACTAATCGAAGGCGACTGCTAACAACATGTAGTGCCTTAATCCTAATTGTAAAGTATAGATTGAAACAGTCTTTTAATTAGTTAGCCATGTGTATATATCCAGCAATTTATCAGTTGCTCGGTTAGCTCCACAGACATTGAATTAGCTGAATCATCGATCTAGTCGATCTATCGAACATCCAAAGCACAATTGTTTTGTTCTTTCTCTTTGTTATTACATAGTATTGTCTCCGGAAGAACATGACTATGTCTGCATTCAGACTGTATTTTCTTCACGATTGAATAAACATTGTTCCATAATCTAGGTTGTGTATGGTGTGAATGAATGCTTCTTTTATTCATGTTCAGATCGATTCATGCTTGTAGATAAACTTATTCGTAGATGAAACTATTTGTATGACTGATAGCTCTTGTCGATTTGTCGTGCTAATTTCTGCATCTAATATGCTTTCGCAAAGCTAAATCTAAAAGTCAGTTAATTCGTGCATGGCTATGGAATCGATTGTGTCGATCCAGTGACTTCAAAACTGTGATCAAGTAGGACAAACAAAGTCAGTCTGAATCCGATATACGTAGTTGCATGCACTGAGGATTTTGTGCACCGCTCTTTCGTTGCATCGCC
The DNA here is from genome assembly GCA_029204225.1 of Diphasiastrum complanatum. Taxonomy (NCBI): domain Eukaryota; kingdom Viridiplantae; phylum Streptophyta; class Lycopodiopsida; order Lycopodiales; family Lycopodiaceae; genus Diphasiastrum; species Diphasiastrum complanatum. The sequence continues at coordinate 22,269,991 of CM055101.1, forward strand.
GGACATATCCCAACATGGTATCAGAACAATAGTTTTACACTCTGATTCTTTGATATGAATCTAGAGCTTACATTATCAGAACGAGAATTTTCAAATGGATTTGCAATCACAGTCCCTCAACCAAATTGCTTCCTTTGTAGCTTGAGAGGCTGCGATACACTTTGATTCAATGGAAGATAGAGCTATTGAAGATTGCTTGCGGCTGTTCCAGGAAATTGGACCATTGTGAGGAAGAATGTAAATCTGGAGGTGGATTTACGAGGGATCACCCAAAATTTGATGGGCATATAAAATGTATCAATCAAAGTATGGAGGATATGCTTAAAAAATATGTATCTCACAGACAATATGATGATTGGGAAAGTATCTCCCAATGGCTGAGTTCATGCACAATAGTGCGAAGCATTCTACCATTGGATTCAATCCTTTTATGCCGATGTACGGCTTTCAGACACATTCGCTAGTGTGAGAAATTGGCAAAAATCTAGCTTGGTATTTTTTATGATAGAAGTTTGTAAGTGAATCTCACATGTGTGGAGGATGTTCCCACGTGTGGAGAATTGTAAAGTAAATCAAAATCTCTGATATAGGGGTCTCATAGAATTTCATAGTCAAGCATTTAGGTGTAGGATGTTGATAGGGTCAAATTTGGCATAGATGGCAAATTATCCATTTCCACTTGTAATGCCAATATTGAGCCAAAATAGAGCCAAACTTGTGCCAATTAGAGTGTAGACAAGTGTCATGCTTTTGTTTGATGAAGCTTAAGAGGTCCAATAGGATTTAGAGGTGGAACCTTGTGAGGTCCAATAGAAAATTGAGGTGTGCTTGAATATAGTCCAATAGAATTTAGAGGTGCATGGATCAATGGTCCAATAGGATTAAGAGGTGGCAAAGTGTGATCCAATCATAGTTAAGCATAGTGGTAGCTCATGAATCTATTAGTATCATTGTACTCCTCCTTTTGGATCTAATTGATTTTGAGATTGAGTGGATTTTGAGTGTCATTGAATTTCTAGCTTTCTCTCTCTACTCGAGAGCTCATGATGGTTTCTCTCTCTCTACCCGAGGAGAGCAGCTTGTTTTTACTTAGAATACTTTTGGAACACTTCCCACACGTGTGAGTGAGAGTTGGAAGTGATTGAATGCATGTAGTAGTGTGTTTTTGCCATAGGATTCAAGATTGATCTTGAATCTCAATCTAGTCTTGATCTTGGTGCATCTACACACCTTAGGAGATCACAAGTACATGTAGTGGACAGTCCATTTGAGTGAAAACTATTCATCAATCTTGAGCTAGATATTGTCAAGGCCCATTTTCCTAGCTATCTTGTTCAATTTTGGATCAAAAGAGATCAAAAGGACATTGATTGGGTCTGACCTGGTACTGTACGGAATCAGGTGCTCAGACACGTGTGAGGGACATCCAATTTCAGTTTGGGAGTTCTCTTTCATGTTTGATCCAAAAATCTTGTTAGATAGCTTGTTTTGAAGCTATTTTTGTCTAGTTTCTGATGCAATCAGTTTCATTCCATTTGGTTGAGCCAATCAAAAGTTATAAGCTTTTGAAGAGGGTTAGGTAGGGCACCTAGACCTGGGTGGACACATTTGGTTTGGTCAAAAGATTGCTTGTTTGATCCAAAATCACAGTTGAATGCTTACCAATCTCATCTATATGTGATCTAGGCACTGTTTTGAGATCTTAGCCATTTTGTTTCATGCAATATCATTGTATTTGAGTCAAATTTGGTTTCTTAGTGTATTTCACACGTGCTAAGAGTGTTTGATCCTAACTTTGCCCATACTCCATCATTTGATGTGAAGTAGATCTAATTTTGGAGAGATTGAGATAGCTAGTGAGAATCATCTCACAGTTTGTTGCAAGATCTTGCATAGGAGATGGTAGCACACCATTATTGGATCCTATAGTGAGAGCGAAGTTTGTTCATCACTTTTATTTATCTCCACTTTACATGACTTCAATGAGTTCATACTTGTTGCAACCAAGTGAGAGATTGTCTACTTCCAATTATTCAATATGGAAGTTGAGGATGGAGTCCATCTTGATACTCCAAGATGTGATGGACATTGTACTTGGGATTGAGGAGGAGCCTCAAGTCCTTCAAGAAGTACAAAAATACAAGAAGAGAGCTAGGATGGCTCTCCACTACATTAAGATGAATGTTTGAGGGAGATTGGTGATTGTTCTACATCCAAGGAAGCTTGGGATTGTCTCAAGTCCATCTATGAGGCTAAGAACACCTCTAGGCTCCTCACTCTTAGAAATCAAATATTCCAAAGTAGTCAAAAGAGTGATGAGAGTGCATCTAATTATGTTTTGAGAGTCAAGGATATTCATAGGGAGCTTGCATGTATTGGTGACTCAATCAATCAAAGTGAGCTAGTCCAAGTCATTCTCAATGGCTTGAGAGATGAATATGACAACCTTGTCCAATCCTATGCTATTAAGGAGGAGCTACCAAGTTTGGAGGCCCTTCAAAGTGTGCTTATTTCTGAAGAATCAAGACAAGAGTACAAACTCTTGAGGATGGACAAGCTATCACTCAATCATGATGATGGCAAAGTTCTATTTGCCAAGCACAAAGAGAGGAGTAAGAAGCAACACCATCACTTCTCTAATGACAAAGCTAAAGACCAAGATGGAGAGGAGGAGGAGGATACCTCTCATGCTTCTACTTCAAATCTCAAGAAGAAGAAGATCAAGTGCTTTTATTGTGGCAAGAAAGGCCATTATGCCACCAATTGCTTCAAGAAGAAGAATCAACTCAATCAAGACAACATCACCAATGAGGAAGAAGACTATATTGCAAGTGATGGATAAGGCTCTCTTATGGCATCAAGCTTCTCCTCTTCCACCTTCAACAAGGATGACTCATGGTATATTGATAGTGGAGCATCTTCACATATGTGTGGCTCCAAGCACTTTTTTTCATCTATTATGCCTTATGATGGAGTCAAGAAGACCATATACTTTGCAAGTAAGCATGAGTGCAATACTGAAGGAGTAGGGATTATTCCCTTGAAGCTTGCTTCTTCTAAAGATCTCTTTCTCAACAATGTTCTTTTTGTCCCAAAGCTTACAAAGAACATCTTAAGTGTTGGCCAACTTCTTGATAGTGGCTTTGATGTCAATTTCAATATTGACAATTGTGTGATTAAGAAGGATGGTGAGATCCTTGCATATGGATCAAGATTTGAAGGCATCTACAAATTGGATCCAAGTGAGAGTGCAAACTCTCTTGATGTTTCTTATATTTCAAAGGAGGAGGATTACACAAGATGCACATATCTTCTCTCTTCAAGTATTATGGTGTATGATTATTCCTTATTATTCAAAGCATATGTTGAGAAGAAATTCTCATTGAAGATTAAAGCCTTGAGGAGTATTGGAGCTCTTGAAGGAATAGCACCATATGAAGTTTTATTCAAGATGAAGTCTAAGGTTGATCACCTTAGTGAACTTGGTAGTGCTTGCTTTGCACATATTCCCTTGGAAACAAGAAGGAAGGATGATCCAAGCTCATGGATCATGATTGGATACTCATCCATCAAGGAGGCCTTTAGTGTCTTTACACTCTCTATTTCAAATGTGATCGTGAATAGAGATGTCATATTGCATGAAGATTCAATCTTGGAAGTGGCCGAGATCAAGGCTTCTCAAGAAGCATCACAAGTTATCCTTTTTGAAGGTATTCAAGTTATGATGGGGCCAATGTGTGAGGAGGAGTTTCTTCTTCATATGATTTCAAGAAGATCTTCAAGATGCATGGCCGAGTCTTTATGGCTCACCTTACATGGAAAAGAGGGGCATCTTTCATGTTGTATCTACTACAACACATTCATATATGCTTCTCTTCCTTTGCTTGAAATGCTATCTTGCTTCATTGAATTTTTTGGATCTCAAAGTTCAAGAAAAGCTATACTAGTTTTGTATGATGCTTATGGTATGGACATGTTTCTTGTCATTATTGACTTAGATGTGTTTCCAATACTTTTTGAAAGCAAGATATTGTATTGTCAAAAGTATGCTCTTGGTTCTAGTAAGAACAAGATTGAGCTTGGTACTCACTTTTTTGAAAATCATGTTTTCACATGTTTTGAGGCAAATTGTAAACTCCTCTTGAGATTAAGTGAAGCATCCAAAGTGGACACTTGCATCCTTGAGGGAGTAACTAGCCTAAAAAAGATCAAGATAGTCTTTGATATCAAGATTAGATCCATCATGGATATAGTTCATTGTATGTGGACTAGTCAAGCTAGAAAGCATAATCTTGATAATCATCATTGTTTCACATCTTATGATCTTGATCTCCATGATCCTTATGAGGCTTGGAAGCCTCAGATTTCTCTATTTATGGTGCATCCATCATGCAAGTGGAACTTTCAAGGCAAAGATCATCATCAAGCATGGAGGAAGCCCATGATAATAGTGGCATATTGGTGGAGCACTCTTCAAAGGCATTGGCAAGAGATCTCTACCAAAGAGATCTTATCATGGATATGGTGAGGGTGTTGCTATGATGGATCCCTTGGCTGATCTTCACTTCTTATGCATACCAAAGGATCCACTCAAAAAGATTTACAAACTTCTCAAGTGATCTAGTACCTTTCCAAGCTATTTTTTGAGGAGTGTGAGAAATTGGCAAAAATCTAGCTTGGTATTTTTTATGATAGAAGTTTGTAAGTGAATCTCACATGTGTGGAGGATGTTCCCACGTGTGGAGAATTGTAAAGTAAATGAAAATCTTTGATATAGGGGTCTCATAGAATTTCATAGTCAAGCATTTAGGTGTAGGATGTTGATAGGGTCAAATTTGGCATAGATGGCAAATTATCCATTTCCACTTGTAATGCCAATATTGAGCCAAAATAGAGCCAAACTTGTGCCAATTAGAGTGTAGACAAGTGTCATGCTTTTGTTTGATGAAGCTTAAGAGGTCCAATAGGATTTAGAGGTGGAACCTTGTGAGGTCCAATAGAAAATTGAGGTGTGCTTGAATATAGTCCAATAGAATTTAGAGGTGCATGGATCAATGGTCCAATAGGATTAAGAGGTGGCAAAGTGTGATCCAATCATAGTTAAGCATAGTGGTAGCTCATGAATCTATTAGTATCATTGTACTCCTCCTTTTGGATCTAATTGATTTTGAGATTGAGTGGATTTTGAGTGTCATTGAATTTCTAGCTTTCTCTCTCTACTCGAGAGCTCATGATGGTTTCTCTCTCTCTACCCGAGGAGAGCAGCTTGTTTTTACTTAGAATACTTTTGGAACACTTCCCACACGTGTGAGTGAGAGTTGGAAGTGATTGAATGCATGTAGTAGTGTGTTTTTGCCATAGGATTCAAGATTGATCTTGAATCTCAATCTAGTCTTGATCTTGGTGCATCTACACACCTTAGGAGATCACAAGTACATGTAGTGGACAGTCCACACGTGTGAAATTCAACAGCTAGTTTATACTCCTTATAACATTTATTCCTCATAGATGAAAGCTAGGAAACCACAAGATATGTAAACTCTTCCAAGAGTCAATGTCTTCTATCTACCGTCAATTATCTAACAAGTATTCAAATTGAATGTAATTCATCAATTATCAATCTTTTGACATAGTATGCTGGATCATGAATGTTTCAATTATGTTCTATTCTCCACTCAAATTGGTCATCCACACCTAGTTGAAAAGTGATTTTAGAGTAGAAACAAGATGTTTGTCAATAAACAAGTAGTCCTAATGAATCTACATTCATCTACATTGCTTATCTTACATGCATCCCATATTTACATTGTTTAATAGCTATGGTGAATTCACACAATAAGTCCACATATACGATCCATTTATACAAATGATTTCAATGAAAATTGTTTCATTCACACTATAAGTACACCATATGCCATATGCATATCATTTTAATCCAATTCTTCCACAATCACTAGATTTTGGTTCAATTAATGAGTTACCCTAAACCTATTTCTTAATTCAATCTCTCACTAGGCTCCTAGTTGTGGCATCCCATGCTACCATAACACACTCATTGAGAAAAGTAAGCCTAAATATCTCACCACATTTTGGCTTCAGTTCTCATTCACCAAAAAATGAGACTATAGCTCCAATTCAAAATCATTGGCAACTTACAACCAATAAGTAAAAAAACTCTCAAGTACTTCAGAATTTGATATTTATTAACGTATGAAGCTCACAATTGTATCAAATTGACTTCTAATATGTAGTGTTTTCTCTTCTTAATAAAGACATTGATCTTATACCATATATCTCTCCCATCCAACCAAGCAATGCAACTCAATTGAATCACTATTGTGCACAACTCTTGTCCATACTTCAAGTCATAAAAACTTCAGTAACTAGGTAAAAAAAATTTTATGAGAGAGAAAATATTAGAAATATAGATCACTATGAAGAGACGTAAATTTGCCCATTGCATCTAAAGTTCTAGTTGTTTTTTAGAAAATCAAGACCAGATTTGCATTAAAAATCAACTAAATTGTTGTAATTCACAACCGGATACAATTTGGATATAGTATGTCACCTTGGATATAGTATGTCACTGAAGTTTATAGAATAAAAAATGGTAATTCAACTTGGACAAAAAATAAAGTAGTATGCATTATTTAGGCGACATTTTTTTATGAGATGAACAATCTTTATTGCCAATAAGTCAACCTGTGGGAAGAATCAGAGAAGAAGTACATTGATTGCCAAATTGTGAGATAATGTTCTAGAGAGCAATATAGTATACTCATGCATAAGTAATTTTTTTTTATAATCATAAAGGGGAAAAAGACCACAAAACTTTCAGAGACATAAAGCATCCTAATTAGTTAGGAATATGGAAAAACACCATTCTCTTAGCATGAATGGTATGTGAGTAATAGTTAGTTCTTTGTCATCCATTTGCCTATTTTTTTCATAGAGGAATTGCAACAAACAAATTTATTTAGTTATTAAAACTAGGGATGATGATGATGGTGTGTGTATGTGTGTGTGTGTGTGAGAGAGAGAGAGAGAGAGAGAGAGAGAGAGAGAGAGAGAGAGAGAGAGAGAGAGAGAGAGAGAGAGAGAGAGAGAGAGAGAGAGAGAGAGAGAGAGAGAGAGAGAGAGAGAGCACATACATGTTTTGGTGCACATACATGTTTTGGTTGTATATTAGCTGCAATCTATACTCAAATACAATCTATCAATCCCATTAAACCTTTGAAGGTTGCTTTTACCTTTTTGAAATAATCATTTGCCATAATAAAGTTGAATAGACTTTATCAATACGATGTATTCTCAAAAGGCTGCTTTTAGCTTTTTAAAGTAACCATATGCCATAATATACTCAAATACAATATATCAACACGATTTATTTCTTAAAAGGTTGAACTTAGCTTTTGAGAAAAAGATTTTGAGTTGACGTGTTTGTAGTTGTTTGGTAGATAATGTTACAAACTTGTCATAAACCTTCTCACAAAATTCGATACATCTGGTGCACAATAAGTGCAAAATAGAAATTGTGGCATTAGTTTACTCTCACTTTAATTCATTGTGACAATGTTTCTATTCACATAACATCTAGCACTATGCATGCATACCATATGCCGAAAACAATAATTTTGTATGAAACAAAATAATGCAGTGGTCTAGGTTCCCATGTACATCTAATGATGTTGACTAAAAAGATGCAATGGTCCAAAAGGATGCCATCTACATATAAATATGGGTTGTCCCATCATAATTTAACCTCCTCATAAATTCATGCTATCTTTAATCTCTTCTAAAAAAAACTTTTCACACAATATTCATATTCTTAGTGGAGAGACCACTGTGTGTATCTTTTGAATTGGGAAAATTGTCCTTGCAATTGAGAAATAATGGGACTTTTGAAAGGACATAGCTTAAAGGTGGGCCTTAGGGACTATGCTCATTTACACTAAATGTTGAGAGCCTATATTGGGCAACCCAATATTTAGCCGTCGTGTAGAGTGATTATTGGCTATGTGGAGCCTAGCTTTTTGAAGCTTTTCATAAAATTTGAGATGGATGTTTATAAATTAGTGGTGTCGATCAGCTCATGCTCATGGATGATGACATTGGAATTTGTGGGCCATTTGAGATTGTGTCTTCTTCCTCAGTGCCTGGAAACCTCGTGGCACACGGGACATGATTATGTTCAAATTTCATTCTCAAGGGTGGGTTTTCCATATGGAGAGACAATGGTGAGTCTGGCCCATCTCACGTCCCTAGTGCCCACCCCCAACCGCCAAGGCACCAAAGTGTTTGGCATAACTAGAATCTCTCTCATGCCCACCCCACCTGCCACCCTTCTCTAGTGGTGCACACTATATATTCCCATTTCTTTGGTTTCAATTTTTTTTGTCTTTTTGGTTTGGTGGATTGGGTACACTCGCTACTAGTAAAACGTGTACAGCATAAGAGCGACAGCCAACCCGACCAGTCAGTCCCGTATACAGAATCCAAGACCCTTCCTGCTTTCTTCCTTCCCTTAGGCTTTTACCTTTCCACTAAGCCTTTCCCCCCACCCACCCCCGTGTCTGCTCTATACAGCGCCGTGTGACGCTGCTCTGGAGCTCGTCTTCTCTCTCTCTCTCTCTCTCTCTTATTCTTTCTGTTGTGTGTGTACAGTGAGTCTGTGTGTGTGTGTGTGTGTTTGTGTTTGTGTTGTTGTTTGTTCGCACATCCCTTTTCTTTTCTTTTCTTTTGTTTTGGAATGTGGCAGAGACAGCGGAAGATGTAAGTGCACGATCAACCCGCACCATCCTCCAGATCACAGTGCGCCCACCAGTTGCAGAAAAGTTTCTCATACTTTTGCAGCTTTTGTTTCTCATTTGCCATTCCGGACTTGTACTCTATTTCGCTTCCTTTGCAATGCCGGTACGCCCAAAGTGGTGCAGCAGCTATTAGTGCCACTACGATCCCAGGCTGCCGATGCATTTGGCAGCCAGTTTTTCATCATATCCTGTTGAATCACACACAGGTGCAGCCTCGCGATTTGTGAGCTCTTACTTTCCTGCGAAGCCAGTGTGAAAGCAAACGGAGGCGAGTTTTGGATCGAGTCATTTATGTCAATGCAAGCAAGGATCCACTTCAAGTATTGCGTTTCCAGTGTGAACACAAACCGAGGCAAGTTTTGGATTGTGTCAGGTTTTTCAATGCAATTTTTTCAGGCATTTCACTTGTCACTGCTCATTTTCTTCAATAGAATAGGAGTTACGAAGTTGGTATGGCGAGGAACCTGAGGGCAGGGGTTTGAAACCCCATAGAGCCCGCAAGGGCGAGGGCTTGGGCTTTACTGCTGCATAACGATTGGAGCGATTTCTGTTTTAGCTTCTTATTCCAAAAATTTGTCGTTTTCTATTGGTCTACACCGAAAAGCTCATGGGCATTCCGGCTGTAATGCCTGATTATACTGGAAAGCACAGGGGTCCAAAATCCCATGAAGCCCTCAAGGGCGAGGGCTTTATTGCCACGTAAAAACACGGAGATTTTCTGTTTAGCTTAAAAATTCTGAATTCCTTTTGGCTTGCGCAGTAACGCTCATGGGTTTTGCAGCTATAATGCCTAAAGCCGGCGGGGTTTTTCAGCATAGTGCCTGGGATGCATTAATTCAAAGACGCAGATTGGGCAGGATAATGCCCTATCAAAACAGAACAAAAGAGAATTGCCAGGTCTGGTAAAGGTCTGGCAATCTATTTTGGTTCCAATTTGAGAAAGGGCTTTACCTTGCATAAGCTCCCTCTTTCAATTAACAGATTAGGCAGGATAATGCCCTGCTAAAATGGAGCAATACAGAATCTCTCTCGTTCAGTGAACACTTGCCATTTCAAGCTTTCCAACACCAGCCAATAGTGAATGAGCATTGTTGTTTTTTTGGAAAGAAAAAGCTCGCTGCAATTTCTACACAGCAGTGCAACCGTTGCCACAGAGAGAGAGAGAGAGAGAGAGAGAGAGAGAGAGAGAGAGAGAGAGAGAGAGAGAGAGAGAGAGAGATAGAGAGTTCTAACCGAATATATGCTGTTCTTTTGCAGAGAAGCAGCTTCAAGATATAATCGCTCTGCTAGTTTAAAAGTTGCTCTGTCAAGGAACTTAAAAACACAACACTTTGTCGCATCAATGAAAGCAAGGCCCCATTATAAGTGCAAGATATAGCTTTGGAGGAGGCAATTGTCGCAGACATCGATAGCTTGTACTTTCTGCGGTGACAAAGCAGAGCTTAAATAATACAAAAGAACTGGATGCTACTTATTGTGAGGCTGTGGTAGAGTGAACAGGGTTATTGACGTAATTGTGTGATGCACACTTGTGATTGTTGACTGCAATATGCAATTTTATCACCACCCATTATCTCTCCACAGTCAAAAGGCGAGGCTAGCTTTGGAAGAGAAGGAAATTGATTACTGGCCTATAAATATGAATCCCTTGAAGTGCAGGAACCTGGAACCAGATTTTTTTGGTCAATACCCAAATGCTCGCCTCCCCATTCTCATCAATGGTAGTCGGGTCATCATTGGTAGTCTTCATGTTGTACAGTATGTCTCGAACTCAGTTTTGATATTCCTGTCCGAATGTTTTGTGCTTGAATTTACTGCAGTTGTAATCCAGAGAGAGAGAGAGAGAGAGAGAGAGAGAGAGAGAGAGAGAGAGACCCATCAGAGGAAACAAAAGTAGATCAAATACCTTTGTCTTTTTCAGCTTTAAATAGCTGCTGCTTTGCTCCATTATAAAAAGAAGCTATTGCTTAGGAAATCAGCAGTACAACAATTGTGGTTTCATACTAGTGGCAACTCCCTTTGCCTGGCCTTTATTGTTCCCTCCCATTCTAAGCCTTGGCAAGTAAGATGACAGGTAGCGGACCACCCCTCTTTCACACCTGATTGGTCAGTGTTAAAAGTGCTTCAAGATGATTGGCCTATTGATCCCTACTATGCCATTGTTTCATTTTTTCTATCTTGTCCTTGGCAACTCATCATGCTAGGCAAGCTCCCGAGGTTCAAAAACACCTTTTTCACTTGTCCCTATGTGCAAGGAGACCCTGCCACCTCATGTGCCGTTCCTTGTTGCCTTCATGGCTTATGGCGTTATTTGTTGGTCTCCACAGGCTTAATTTGTTGCCTCCATGGCCTTATGGCGTTATTTGTTGGTCTCCACAGGCTTAATTTTGTTTAGATGATGAATATGTGGCACCATGCTTCTCCTCTCAGGGTCAGCATTGCTTGTAAAATAGGATATGGAGTTTGTGCTATGAGCTACAATTATGCTATCGAACCCTTGTTTGTATTGTCTTCACCTTCTTATAAGACTCACTTGCCAGTCCTAGTGCCCATGCTTGACATCCATATAGCAGAACATGTTGCATTAATGTAACAAAGTTAAACAAACAATTGTGTCTAATTCTCTACTTCCACATTTGTATCTTTTGGCATTTCTTTTGCAATGCAAAGAGAGTTATATGCCTTTCCAATACCTTTGTCTTATACGTTAATTTCACTTTTAGGCCTACTCAAAATCCAAGCTCAACTATCTATGTACTTGGACTCTTTACAACTCCTTGTCTTACAAATGTGATACTGACCCTCTTGTCCCCAGATAAGACCTACAGACCAAGTAGAATAAACAACAGACTGCTCAATACTAAAAAATGCCAATTATCCAGCAAGCCTATCATAGACAAGCCAAGTAGGTCTATCACATGGAAAATCATGCAAGCTTGGGGTTTGCCACATGGCAAGCCATGTCAACCTACCATAGACTTGTGCGGCGAGCCAACAAAGCTCTACCATAAAGGCCTGAGTGGACTCAGAGAGAGAAAGATATAGAGAGGTGGGCTCAAAAGCTGACACATGGCAAGCCATGTAGGCCTACCATAGGCTTGTATGGCAGACCCCACATAGGCATGGCATAAGCCTCATGTTTGCCTTCCAAGCATGTTGTAGATTGTCACATAGGCTTGCCATAGGCTTGGAGAGTTGCTGTGAATCACGATTCCTGCGAATTGCGATTCACACTATAGAATCGCTTTTCAAAATAGAAATTTGGTGATTTGCAAGTAGACTCTCATTTCAGATCTATCCAGAATACTGAAAACGATACCTCACATGCTAGAAAAAAATCAAGAGTTTCAAAACTACAGGAGCACTGAAATCATTGTCTGATTTATGCCACACAAACCAGAAATATTAGAGCTCTTCTAGCACTGAAATCAGTGTCTCAAAATGGCTGTGAAAAGATTAGAAACTACTGATTTCTGTCAGCGATGAAAACCTTTGTTGAACATGCTATCAAAAATAAAAAATTTCCAATATTACCGTGCCGAAACTGATGTTTCAACGAGCTGTTAACATCAGAAATTTTCAGAATGTTAGTACCCTCTGGAACTCTATTCCACAGGCGGCATCAGAATGTGGGCACTCCTTGCATTGGCAAAGGTTTTAAGGAATTGTAAAAGCATGTGGGCAACGTACCTAGGAGAACTATAGCATTGACAAAGCAAGCATGTAGAGCTGTGGTAGAAAATAATATGATAGCTGTAAATATAACTCTTGTGTGGAAGCCTTTACATCACAGTTGGAAGGTCTATTGTAGACAGTAATATGAGAGTGACGAGGAGCAGAAAACAGTAACAAATGCCCAAGAATATGAAGTTGAGGTAATGTGGGAATAGCGGTGTGATCGGCATATAGAATACAGCGAAGTAATGGTGTAAATCCTTGTGTGAAGTGAAGCCTAAAAAAGAACAAGCGAATGGGATGTTTCAAAATTAGAACATGCATGTCATACAAATTCTAGATGTAGTTACTAGTCCTACTAGCACTCACACAAACCAAGCATAGAGATTAAAGAGAATTTAGATCATAGGAGAATTGAGCAAAGCCCTACCACACTGGAATGAATTGAGATGGGGCGCCAGCCTACATATATAGTTTCTCTAATCTATGTGAAAAGCTAAAGTATATAGCAAATAGTAAAAGAAAAAAAGTACTTGCTAATATTACTACCTGTTAGAAGTAATAAATGATAATGTTAGTTTCCCATAGGTTACTTTGACCCAAAAGGTCGAGACTTGTGTAACCATGGGTTGGGTTTATTATTTAGACCATGTTAAGTCAGTTTTAGTTGAGTTGGACCCAATTTTGGTCCAGTAGTAATTCGTGGGTTATGTTAAGGGACCCTATCTTGACTTTTGGGGGTGCCCTATAATTAGTAGTGGGTCTTGGAAGGTTCTAGAACTTAGTTTGGAAGAGTCTAGGCCCTTGGAAGGCCTATTTATATGTACTCTTTGTTCATTTGTAATTCATTCCCTTTCAAGCATTGCTACTGCTTTCTCTCTCCTTGAGGGCGCCTAACCCTCTCCCTCTTCTTCTTCTTCCTCTTTTTCTCCTTCTTGTATATGGAGATTGAATGTTAGAAGGATCTTGGCACAATGATTTCCTGCATGGTATCAGAGCCATGGATCTTCTCTGCTTGATTTAGGGCGCCCTACCAAAAGAGATCGTCTTCACTTAGGGATCACAAAAATTCATCACCTTTGCTGATTTTTTGGAGTGAAGATCCTTTTTTTGACTCTTTTCCATTTTGCAGGAGGGCGCCACACATCAAAGAAGATAACAGGATTTTGGGCGCCCAAAAATCAGGTTGTTGTTTGCTGATTTTTCAGGTTGCAGGAAGGCGCCATTAATTATCATCTTCGGGGCTTCTTTTAGGTCTCCCACATCCGTGTAGGTTTATCCTACTTCCGTTGGTCCGCTGCTGCCCTATTTTTCAGATTTGCTCCTTTGCGGGGGGGGGGCTCATCTACAAGCAATTTCTATTCTTCTGATTTGGTTGAAAAATCAGCACCCTTGCTGATTTTACAAAGTGAAGATCCGCTTCTTTTTGTTTGTTTCCAGGTGTGGAAGAAGGCGCTAATTTTTTTGTGATAATCCAATCACATTCCGAGGCTGAAAATTGGACAGCATATTACCATTTGTAGGGTGTTGCAACAACCCTATCCGTGTGTGTATTGTTCACACTTTTTGGCAAGAAAGAAGGGCTTCAAAAAAAGCTTTGTTGGAGGCTAACTTGATTATTTGCTTGCTGGTTTTTGAGTTTGTAATGCAATTTCAAGTTGAAATTTTCAGCACACAAGGCTCGTAGGAGGATGAGTTCCTACATTCAGCTAATGTGTGGTTTCGACACATTCCGGTGCTGATTTGTCAGATTTGATACTTGCTGGTTTTTGTGTCTTTTAGAGCACATTTAGGGTTTGAAAAAGGTTATCTTCTTGGCTGGTTCTTATGGCAAGAGATTTGGGAGCAATTCGTACTTGTTCAGGTGAAGATATGTTGGATGGCACCAACTATTCTTCATGGAGTTGCAAGCTGAGATTTTGCATCGACGTGATGATCAAGATTTTATTGATAACAAGATCTATCTTATATCATTTGAGATTTTGCAAGACCTCTAAAAGTGCTTGGGAAACACTTTTAAAGATGTACCGAATAAAGGATTCATCATCATGCTTTCTCCTCTCTAGTTCATCCTCTTTGAAGGTAGAAGGGCAAAGTCATGCAAAGTTTGATCATTGTCTTTCTACAAGTACAAGTTTGCATTGGAATGTTGGTATGATAAAGCATTCTTCTTCTCTTGAGCCATTTGTTGCAAATGATGGATGCATTAGTGAAGAACTTTATGAGCAAGCTTCTCAAAATAATGTTTTGGAAAAGGCTGAAATCAAGCATTCTTTGAAGCCATTTTGTACTAATGGAGGAGGGGAAAAAATCATGTCAATTAGTACATTGGTTCAAAGTGGCGTGTTGCTAGATTATTTGGGTGTTCAAAGTGGCAAGCTGTTGGTTTTCTTCTTGAAGATGGTGGACACCAGATTTAGCCATGGTTTATTGATCATTTTCAGCCTATGTTACATCGTGAGCATCCTATTATGCATCGGGAACGGCCTGCGGAAGGTTTTTGGACAGCAAGGTCCACATTTGGAACACTTTGGACAACAAAGTGTTGGTGATTTTGTGGCTGTTGGACAGCCTGTTACAGCCTCTTGTTGGTTGTCCGAGTCTTTGCGGGATAGCAAAGCATCTTTTTACCTTGGAGGAAACACACATGCCTCACCAAAATCAGTACCTTATGCTGATTTTCATGTTTTGATGCTTACTTCTTATGATGACAGTGTTGTCTTACCTAGTGTTGGTGAGCAGATCATTGATAGTAAGATTCGGGAGGATGTGATGGTGAAAGAGTATCATACTCTTCTTTATGTTTCTTGTGGTAAGAAGACTTGACCCAAAAGGTCGAGACTTGTGTAACCATGGGTTAGGTTTATTATTTAGACCATGTTAAGTCAGTTTAAGTTGAGTTGGACCCAATTTTGGTCCAGTAGTAATTCGTGGGTCCAAGTAAAGTCTAATTATGTTAAGGGACCCTATCTTGACTTTTGGGGGTGCCCTATAATTAGTAGTGGGTCGTGGAAGGTTCTAAAACTTAGTTTGGAAGAGTCTAGGCCCTTGGAAGGCCTATTTATATGTACTCTTTGTTCATTTGTAATTCATTCCCTTTCAAGCATTGCTACTACTTTCTCTCTCCTTGAGGGCGCCTAACCCTCTCCCTCTTTTTCTTCTTCTTGTATATGGAGATTGAATGTTAGAAGGATCTTGGCACTTTGATTTCCTACACTACCTATATTGGGTAAAGACCCAAGATGAGTTTCTAAAATCCTAATCTAGTAGTAGTGCGCCCACCTACATGCATGAGTAACGAAAAATGACTTACTGTAAATAGTAATGACTCTAAAATAAGATAATAGCACGCAAGCATGGCCAAAAAAGGGGTACCAAATAAACATTAATTCCTAACACTCCCCCTTAATGTTTACTTTGTTATTTGTTACTCTTGGAAGTTCTCTGAACTTATGAAACATTTCTTTGCAAAGTCCTTTGATAAAGATATCCGCAATTTGCTCTTCTGTTGGCTCCACTTCCCCTGAAAGTAGATGGATCCTTGGTTTCCAACAGTGTAGCCATGTAAGCAAAGTGTACATCCCCATCCTTATGATGATCCTCCTGTCGATCCTCTTGTCGACCTTGATCTTCATGTTGCTTTTCAAGTCTAGCCGATCTCCTACTCCCTTTCTTGTGTATTGGATTCTCCCTGTTCCATAACGACACTATCCTTGATAGTTTCATAGTATCATCTAGGCATTCTTCTAGCTTTTGATGTAGGATGCTTCCTGCCTGGTGAATAGGAGGTGAATAAGTATCCCATATACTTGATCTATCCTTCCTCTTTCCTTTCTCAACCATAGTCACTCTAGGTACTTGGACTGGCGTAGGCGATACATGTGTCGATTCAGGCTCCTGTAATAACTCGTCACACAATATAGGGATTCCTCCATCTTGATTCCTATCATAAGGTATCTCTGTATCTTTATGAGTTGCCTCCTCATCAAAGATTACATCTTATGATGACTTTCTTAACCTCCAAGTCATACAACCTGTATCCCTTCTCTTGACTATCATATCCAAGGAATAAACACTTGGTCGCCTTAGAATCCAATTTGCTCCTGGAATCCTTAGGTATGTGACCATAAGCAATACTACCAAACACTCTCAAATGACTTACATCTGGTTTTTGACCCGTGTAAGCTTCCTCTGGAGTCCGATTCTCTACAACCTTTGTAGGACTTCGATTCAAAAGATAAACCGCCGTCTTAACTGCTTCACCCCAGAGGCGTGTCTGTGTTTGCAACTTGTCTCTTTATACCATGATCCTTGCAAAACACCTGAAATTTTGAAGAAGTATCCCTCCCCCTTTGTCCGAGCGGAGTATCTTGATTTGTCTATCTGTTTCTTTCTCCACCTGTGTCTTAAACCATGTGAAATACTTGAACGCTTCACCCTTATTCTTGAGAAGATAGATCCATGTCTTCCTAGAATAGTCATCCACAAACACCGTGAAGTAACTTGCTCCCCCATAAAATTGAGTTGTCCTAGGACCACACAAATCTGTATGAACAAGTTCTAGAACATTTCTCGCCCTGAATGTACTAGGCGAAAATTTCTTCATATGATGCTTGCCTACGACACGGCCTTCACAAATTTTGTGATCAGAAACAACTTGAGGTAAACGTGTAACCATGTTGTATTTCCTCAAGACTTGTAGACTTTTGTAATTCAGATGTCCAAACCTTTCGTGCTGTAACTTGCTCACTGATGCAATATCCGCAACACTTGCATGATGATCCACCACCTGAGCCTGAAGTTTGTACATTTTTCCTGCAAGTATGCCTTCAACTACTACTTCATCATCTTTCCTTTTGATGAGACACCGGTCTTCATCAAACTGCACCACCATGTATTGCTTCGCAATAGTTGATACTGAGAATAAGTTTTTCTTGATTCATGGTACATAAAGCACGTCCTTTATTTGTACTTTACCAACTCCCTTTATATCATATGTGTACTTTACCAACTTCACATTTGATCCATCATCTAATTTTTGAAAATTAGATAGCCACTCCCGCCTAGGTGTCATCGAAGCTCCTAAATCAATAAACCAATGGTCTTCTTCCTTCAAAAGCCACCACCAGAAGATGTTGATGCCGAAAACAACTCATAGTCTTCAAGATCCAAAGCACTCAATTTTGCTTTAGATGCTTCTTCTTCTCCAACAAAATTCCCATCCTGCTTCTTCTTGAACTTGTTGTGCCAGCACTCCTTTTTTGCATAATGCCCTGATTTGCCGCAAACAAAGTAGTTTCCCTTTTTAAACTACTTTCTTTCCATCTTCTGATCGATTTGATTGATTCTCCTTCGTATCTTGTTGCTTCATCTTCTTCTTCTTCCCTTTGCCACCCTTCTTGGAACTTTGCTCTTGCTTCTTTGCCAAGAATGCCTGTTCCTTGAAATTGTCCCTATTGACAATATTTTGTCGTCTCAATGGATACTAAAACTGAATCCTAAACACTTTCTCCAACCGCAATAAGTTGCCCCTTAGATCTTTCACCCGAGTAAAATAGTTCGTTACTGATTCACCTGTATCCATCTTCAATGTGTGTAGCTTATCAGTCAAGAACAAGATTCGTGACTGATTCACCATCTCATACAAGTTCTTCAGTATATCCCAAGCCTCCTTGGGTCCAGTAGCATCTCTGATATGAGGTATGATCATATCTCTAACTTACAGGTTTATGATATGATGAGCTTTTCTCCTACGTCTCTGATACTCTCGCAACTCCCAGTCAGTTTTAGGAGGTATCTTGACACCTGTGACGATCTCCCAATATTCTCAATCTTGGAGAATATTTTGCATCTTGAACTTTCATATGTTGTAGTTCGTTCCATCTAGCTTGCTAGATTCCGGCAACATAACATCGTTCAACCCTGCCATTATACTGATTTTTCAGCAATTATCTTTTCAAATTCAATCAAGATTTCACTCCGAAATCAATAGCTGAAAAACCCTGCAGTGTTCTGATAGAGATCAGGTCCGTAACAGCAGCAGCAGAGATCAGGTCTGAAACTATAAAAATCTGGCAGAGTAACAGCAGCAGCAGAGATCAGGTCCGAAACAGTAGCCATTTGCAGCGATCAGGTCTGAAACTTTAGGAATCTGGTCTGATTCCAGTGATCAACCTGTTTTCCAACGATGAAGCCTGATTTTTAGACAACGATCAGATCCGAAAAACAGCGTTTGTAGTAGCGATCAGGTCAGAGACAGTACTTTGTGGCTATCAGACAGCAAACAATCTGCAGTTCCAGCAAACCGTCAGGCAACGATCAGCCGACAAAGATCTGAGACAGTAAACAGTTCCAACAGATCTGATTCCAGCGAAGTGATCAACATGCAATCAGCAATCCAACACACAGCTATAGCCAGCGATCCACTCCTTCAATAATCTTTTTTTTGCAACCCTGCAAAGCAAACTCTCTCTCTCTCTCTCTCTCTCTCTTGGATCTTCATAGCTCCATGGTCACAAAGCCTGCTCTGATCCCATATAAGAATTTGTCATACAAATTTTAGATGGAGTTACTAGTCCTACTAGCACTCACACAAACCAAGCATAGAGATCTAGTAGTAGTGCGCCCACCTACATGCATGAGTAATGAAAAATGACTTACTATAAATAGTAATGACCCTAAAATATGACTTACTAAAAATGGTAATGGCCCCTATAATAGCACGCAGGCATGGCCAAACTCACACTAAGGGGTACCTTAGGGCAACAGCTCAAAGTTGACCAACTGAAGGTGTGAGAATGGATGATGTAATAATAGGTTATCAAGAAATAACTATGGAGATGGGCACAATGAATGACGAACTGATGTAAGATTTGAAGGTGAAGTAGAGGCAGTATTGCATGGAATGATATCATTGTCAAGCGTTGAGATACAAATAGAAGCTGAACATTGGAAATTGGAATGTCTAATAATGATGATGTGACTATGGATGGTGTAACATTTCGAGATATGTAAACAATATGTGCAAGTTGCAACAATAGTTGACCTAAAAGAAACATTGCCTAAAGAATGATGAATATGCTTTGGAGATAGAACATGCACATATGGGTAGGAGTGAATGTGGCAACTGTAACTAGAGTATAACTCAAAGGAGCAAGCTGAAAACGTGATTGAAATGTAGAAAAGATGTGACCTCAGTTGCCCGTTCCGGAACCTGGCCAAATTTAAAAAAAAAAAACGTATTTTTTAACAAACAAAAAAATGCGATACTGAGTAGACTTCAACCTATAAAACATTACACTGGACAACCACCGAGGACAGATACGCGCGATGGTTTTCAGGAAGAATTCCGTTTCAGGATGATTCAGGAATAGATATGCGCGATGGTTGAGGGATAGATATGCGCGATGGTTTTCGGAAAGATTCAGGAATAGATATGCGCGATGATTCAGGGATCGATATGCGCGATGGTTTTCAGTAAGATTCAGGAATGATTCTGACTAGATACAACAAGATTCTCGCAGAAACTCTACGCATTTCTCGCATATCAAGATGCGTCCCTCGAAAAGAAGGAAGATGCTGCCAGCAGGTGCCTTAATACCTATTTTTTTTATATTCAAGAAAAAAAAACGTTCCGACCCAGTACGTTCCAAAATGTACGGAACGGACGGAGACCCTTTTTGCTCGGAACGGGCTTCTAAGATTTGAACCAATGTCCCATTTGTATGTGCCCCCATCAAAGCCAATTTGTCATCTATGCTTGGCTGTAATCACATCATATATGGTGGAAGAGGAATGATCATATATGGAACTGAACTTCCGGTCTATTGAAAGCTAGAAGATATATTATGTTGCTTCATCCGAATCCTAGCTCTTCTCAAATTGTGCTTAAAATCTTCCCTTGGAAAATCTATGCACCTATCTATGATATTCTGTTGATGGCTATTACACCAAGAGGAGTCCTTGCCTTCCATCTGCATAGCTGGCCATTTTGTAATAAATATCAAAATATATCTCAAGCTTAGCATTCTAGTATTTTAGCTTATTACCATCTTATGCACTGGAAATAATAAAATGCACATTTGGAACAAAACATTGCTAAGGATGCAATTGTATGGTTGGTTCAACTTGGTCATATATTTGTACCATGCTGGAATGTAGACCTTCTTGCAAATTCTAGCTAAGAAGAAGTGAAGCTATAGGCACCAAAATGCATATATCAGAGCATTGGTGTCCCACTACTTGTATGAAATCCAGCGATGTATTCTGTTTTTGAAAAGTGTACTTTGATATGTTATGGACATATGAATTGGGTCCAGTGGAATCGGGCTGGCGACTGAGTGTTAGGGCATAGACCCAATTAATACCTACTAACTAGTTCATAGCTCCATGGAAGGATTCTGAAGCCTACAAACAATATGAAGACCTTCATATCATAGTGTTTCCTATAGTAGAGCATTTCTATTGCACTTTTACGAATCTTGATTTGAAACACCATAAGTGGAGTTATTAACAGTTTTTAACATTTCATCGTTTTTTGTACTTTTTTGTCTTTTTTTAAGACTTTGCGAACCTTTGTTTTTTCATAACAAGACATGTCTGATGCATTTTAAAACTCATAAAATTGTCCCTAGAAGTCAACGAACTGAGCAGCCACTTTTTGAATCATTCTGCCATTTTTTTCATTAGATTGTTTCTGGATCATTTGGTCAATCTTCAACATATCTAGTCTTCATATTTAAATTGCACTTGTTGCTTTTGATATCGCTCATTATTAAGTTGTGCAAGTTTAGTTTCTAATGTTCCAGCTTATTCAACTTTTGTCTCTTCTTATTTTTGTACTCTTTTATATTGTTTTCTAAAACATTGTGGATCATTGTTCTTCTTACAGTAAAACGTTTCTATTGCACTTGACAGTTCATATTGTGATTCTTGGAAGTCAAGTTATTAAAGAGTCACTTCGTAGGTCATTTTTCCAAAGTGGGCCAGAACCTGTTCCATTCCGGAACGGGCAAATATGGTGCGAAGTAGGGTGATTCTTTTTTATTTTACAGCCATGACTTTGATGTCTGGTTGTCCCAAGTTACCACGTATGGAGAATGGGTTTTGATAAGACAATCTACAAAAGGCGTGAAAATTGCCATTTAAGAAAGTAAGAAGAACTTTGGAATATGGAAAAGACATGAGAAAGAAACTATCATGGACTGTAGAACTCACTTCTAAAAGTTAGAAGTTGTCCTCCATATATGATCAACGAGATTCAGAGACAAGACCCTATACAAGATCGATCCTGCAACGGGAGGGTTTGCACTACCACCTGAATCAAAATCTTCCAATCTAATTAAATGTTCAGATTTCGTTTCATAATTCCTATACTTGAGCTTGAAGTTCATGCCTATCGTTGGTATTCATGTCTCAAGAAAATACAGTGTCATTGGAGCGAATTTACAATTTTGCCTACCTGTGTTTCTTCCTCATATTGGTTTCACAGCCCTTAGGTACAATGAAAACATTGTTTTCTAGAGGCCTTTGGATTTTACGTGGTGACTTAGCTAGTAGTCAACTCAATGGTTTTCCAATTTTCATTTATTCTGACTCCATCCATGTGTATATTTTTTTGTCCTTTTCTCGAGCTGTTTTTTTTACATATCTGCATTTTATAAAGTAGGGCTATTGATTGTACTTTACATCTTGTCATTTTGATATGTAGAAGCGAGGGAGGTCAAAATCCAGATTTTAAGGCTTTTCTTATAAGGAACCTTTTTTTTATCTGACGGCAGACTTTTATGCAAAATCTCTTCACTTTGCTGCCTCCTCTATCAAGCAACTTGCAAGCAATATCTATTGGTGAATGCGATAGCTTTTTCAGCCTTTGCTTTATTTCTGCATTCCTAATTCTTACTTTATATGGAAACCAATTTTTTTGAATTCCAGGTATGTGGATAGCTTTAATCGGCATTTGGGTGGCGACAAAGTGAATCTACCTCTTGCAAAGGAATGGATGCAAAATATAGATTCCTGGGATCCAAAACTCTTCACTCTGAGTAATATCCCAGAAAAATATCGCCAATTTTTCAGTAGATTCAAGAGACAGGTAGTCATTTCAAGGATGGCTGAAAATCCTGACCTTGCCAGCCAGTATCATGAAAAACTACAGAGCATGCATGCTCTAGAGAAGGATTTGAAAGATGAAGCAGTGATAAATGAAAACAAGAATGAGCTTGTTAGTCTTCTTAATTGTGCTGAGGATCAGCTTGGTTCTACTCAGTATCTAGCTGGAGATGCATTCTCAATGGCAGATGCCATGTTCCTCCCGCTACTTGGGCGCATCGAATTATTGAAGCTGGATACGGAACTCATCAAGTCTAGAGTGAAGCTGGACCAGTACTGGGAAAAGGCGAAAACCCGTCCAAGCTACCAGGTGGTTATTGGCAAGTACTCAACGAACTTAGGCAAGTTTCGTGTGCTGGGATCTTCGGTGCTCAACATGAAACTGCGAACTTTGTTTAAGCGTTACTGATCAGCCCAAAACTGATACTTTTCGAAGTCACTGTATGCAATGGACTTTAGTTATCTCTTACAGTTGAATTGAAATGGGATAGTGTGGGGGTGTATATGTTTTGAGTTTTATTCCTTGATCTGTAAATTTTGTTGTATTCATTGGTTATAACCCTAATTTGTTTGTAATAATTCTAAATATGGGTCAAACTTGGGATAGTGGTCTTCAGTCACCACTGCTATACATGTATTTATTATTTGAGTATTGAAAAGGACCCAATTCAGTTTACTTAGTACTACGTCCTTGTTCATGCTGACTTTGTATCCTACACTTCTCAGCAATGTGAAGTAAACTTTGTAAGCGTTTACACTTCATAGTATGAGGTTCTATTCTGCTTTAACCTTAAAATCTATGACTGCTTGACTGCTATACATGACTTTATTATTCAAATTTTGAAAATGATGAAGTAGAATGTGAAGTTTTTCCATTTGAAGGTAGAAGTGGGAATTTAAATTGGTTGATCTTTCTCATGGGTGCTCATCAGTATGAGTCTGCCATTTACCTATGGAGACCGACTAAGAAACAGCATAATGGTTTGTGGATACAGGTATAAAAGTGGATGTTGATAATTCTAATGCATACAAGACTTAGTTCGACTAGCTTTCACTCTTTTCCCTTTGAAGATGCAATGAATCAGTACCATATTTTTGTACTGTAGGGAATTGGCATGTGTGGGATCTGTACAGACTGTATGGAGCATGTGAAAGTTACCTTTTCCTGTATGGAACATTATTACTATTTTTTACGTTGCGTACATACGGAACAAGTTCTGTTCTGTACATACAGACTGGATTCCATACTCTGGCCATGCATCATGATGTGGGTAGGACTGTTGTATATGATTTGTGCTTAACATGATGAGATTAACGATTTGGTTTTTTCTGAGTTCAATTCACTAAGACTAGAAATTGCATTCTAATGTTTGGATATTTGATGTTGATAGTTTAAACAATGATGTGAGAGCAAAGGATGTTCTGATGGAACGAACTATATAAGAAGGTGACATTATACTTGTGGAATAATGTAGGAATCAGCATTTAGGTAAACTAAATAGATTGGGTTTGTGGTGTAATTCTTGCATATTATCTTACAACCATGTTCTTGATGTTCTTGGGATGTCCAAGAATCAAAAGACTGGTTGGTTCCTTGATTTTTGGACTTTTGAAATGTTGTAGATTAGTTTTTTGTTTTAGTTTTGTGGATTTATGCAGGTTTAGTAGCATTTAGGATCTGATTTAGTTCATTTTGCAGCAAGTAGATGTAGATTTCATGGTTGTTCATCTGGACTGCATGCTGATCATTTGGTTGAACGTTTTGGTTACATGTTGGTTTGATTGCATGTGACACGGTTCAAGAGAGATAGATTTGAGTTGTCCTCTGACAGGCAGGACAAAATATTACAATGATAACCAGTCTCCTCTGCCTGAGCTTGGGCTTTGAAACAAGAAGATAATCTAAATAAGTGTCCACAGTTTCTACTGATAGGCAGAGCACAAACTCAACCTGCAAGCAAGAAGAAGTAGAAAACCAGTAGACCGATCCTTCCAAGCAAAGGATCTGTCAATATATCCATAGCCGTAGAAGCCATGTCCAAAGTACCAGTATGTTGCTACACCTGCTGCTATAGCATATTCGAAAGGAAAAGCTTCGGCAAATGCTATTGTACAGCGGATGGATGTCATTGAAGACAAGCCGACGAAGACAGTTGACCAATCTTGGTCGAGCGATGTCGAGAAGTTATTCAAAGTAACCATGAGAAGCAAAAGCCCTTCAAAACCTGACTCAAAAGTTTCTTCGAAAAAATGAAGAAATTCTTTGAAGAAGAAATCATCGAACAAATCTATAACGAAGGAAGAACTTAAAGATTACCTTGATTATGATCGTGATGCAGCCAAGCTATTTTTTAAGGATATTTTTGCAGAAGCTAAAGAAATTATCAATTCCGAATTACAGATAGCTGCTGTCGAGAAGAAAGTCACATTCGAAAAAGAGGATGTTGAAATTACGAAGACCAAACTTTCTGATGTCACGATTGACAAGCCCATATCAAAAGCAAAGACAAAAGATTATGATATCGTGATAGATATTGGCTCTCTTCGTTCCAATATAACTTTTGAGCAATTGCTAGTTGATAACACTTGTTATCGCAAACAGGTAAAAGGTATTTCTGTCCCTAAGAAGAAGAAAAGAGTTGTCTTGCCAGAAATAAGTGTACTATATATTGATTTGGGAGACCTCGGCACACTAGAAATTGACATTACTATTGCTGGATGCTTAATCGAAAATATGACGATCGATTCAGGTTCGAGTGTCAAAATTATAATAGAAGACACAACTCATGCCTTGGGTTTGACTGATATTCGCCAAACTCTTCGAAATATTAAATTGGCGGATTCTACACAAAGGAAGCCTGTGGGTGAATTAAAGGACGTCATTGTATATGTTCAAGCCAAGCCTTTTATGATGAACTTTATTGTTATCAAATCACTGCTCAGGTACTAGCATAAATGCAAATTTATAGCCGACCTAAATTTGGCATTTTAAATCCATCTGGCATGTCGACGAAAGTTTCTAAGTACATGAAGGTGCTTGGCGAAGGTTCTCAAAATGGTAAATCTTTGATCATTCGCCTAACTCCAAAATAGGTACTTTTTCTGAAAAAGAACCTTCGCCCAACTCAGGATGGGTATATTTGAGGTGGATCTTGCTTTTGAAATTTCAGCGAAGGTTTTCAATATTGTATGTGTAACATATGACCAAAACAGTGATTTTCTAAGTCGTTTTTTCATCAAAATTTATCTTCTAAATATACTTTCCTTTCTCTTTTTCCACACTGATGACTTTTCTGACTTTTGCTCATCAGTATTTCCATTTTTTAACTGTCTTTTCCAAAAGAGAATATCAAGCAAATAGTGAAAACAAAAAATTGAAAAACAAGAAAAAGAAAACATAGTCTCGGATCATGCTTGCTAAACTGGTGGAACGGGCTGCCAAAACTTACGTAGTCGGCTGTCATTCACTGGAGTATCAAAACGTTTTCCATCCAGATGTTCAAGAATAACTGTTTCATAGTTCAATATTTCTTTGACAGTGTGTACCACAGTCACTGACAATATTGATCAGACATCCAAATTTGATAATGATATTTTCATAGAGAAACTTAGCCGTAGATTTTGCATCAGCAACTTTGATAGCTTTGGCTTCAACCCACTTGTTCATATAGTCAGTTGCGACGATGATATATCTGGCTTGAGATCCTCGTGTCGCAGGATGAATAGGACCAACATAATCCAGTCCCCATTTCTCAAATAGTGCTTGTGATAGAACTGGATGTAAGGGTCCATAATTCTGTCTCAGAAGGACGTCGTGCTTGTTGGCAAACATCACATGATATCAAATCTGTAACATTAGGATTACAACGATAGAACTTTGTGACCTTGGGAACTGCATCAGGTATTAAGGGTATGGTATGCTCAATAACTGATGTCGGAATCCCTTTGAGATCTTTATAAGTCCAAGCAAAACAATCTTGATACTTTATAAACAATTTCTGTAGCGCTTGAAACTGTTCAGGAGTAAGTTGTGTTCCAACTTGTACAATCTTTTCTGGTTCTCCTGGTTCCACAAGATTCATAGGCTGCATTCTAGTTGGGCCATCATAAACATCTTTCGATTCTAGCACTTGTTCTTCTGGTTCACGATGTGCTTTTGGTAACATGATAACCAAATTATCCAGAGTATAACATTTGAAATGATCTGACACATCATGATGGACTTCCTATGATTGTTCTTTGTCAAAAGGATTAGTCTTGGATCTTCGCTTAGCTTTATTAGTAGAAATCAATCGTGGAGGCGATGACTTCCGAGAAGATGGACTCTTCTTTGAAGGTGAAGACTTCTTAGATGGTGATGTCTTGTGAGAATTCTGACTTGAAGAATCATCCTTGACTTTCCCTTTGCCTTTATCAAATAAAGGTGGCACATTATTCAAATCAACCTTTTGAGGTGGATTTTCCCATTTCAGGACTATATTATAATGTTGCTTAGCTTGTTTCTTCGTCATTGATCCTGTGGTCTTGTCTTCCTTCAATATAACTACTTTTGGCAATTTTATTGTTGGTTCATCGGGAATATCACGTACTCTAAATCTGGTAGGATCCATGTGATTTACAAACCTGCTCATCAGTAAGTTCTACATTGTCATCATAAGTCAAGACGTGACTCATATGAATAAGTTCATCTTCAATTGGATCTGGTATGGTTCCCTTGATATCCAAGCTACATTCAGCACATTCAAAGGAAAAGTGATCGGTGTATCCAAAGTTCGATCCAATAATGAAATCTCGCTCAAGTCGGACTGATTATCTTGTTGATACATATAACCTGTTGTACAATCAATTGTTGTAAGAGCTTGATTTCAGTTGACAGTATCAATTTGAGAGTCATACTGAACTCTCCAATTTTTTTACTGGTTAATCACATGTATGATCTGTTGTTGATGAATCATCATCCTCTTTTTGGGCTACTGGTTTGATAGTCCAAGTGATCGGGCCAATTTTGACTGCACGTTCACGATTTTCAAAGTGATTTTTTCGGTACCCCAGTTATGAATCACTTGCACAACTCCTAACTATGGATGTCCCAATAGGACTCGGTAGACATTTGGTGCGTCAGGTAAATCCATTACTACAAAAGCAATGACAAACTGTACTCCAGCAATTTTGACAAGTATGTCTTCAGCCATTCCTCGCAGACAAACTGATCAGCTAGCTTAATGGCAAAAGTCGCAGGCTTAATTCATAAGGCCCCATTTTGCACATAGCTTTGTTGAAATCAAATTAACTCCCGAACCTCCATCTATCACGGCTTCTTCTTTAGAAAATTGTCTATGTTGTATTGACAAAGTGATATTTTTTTGCTCACTTTTCCAAGCTGCCCCAACATGGAGTATTTCATTAGATTCTTCAAATCCAACACAAAAAAGTGGTTCCTGATTGGCTTTTGGTTCATCTGAGTTAATTTTTGCGCTGATACTTTTTTTACGTTTGGCACCAACTTCAAGAACTCTCCCAATATAATATTGATCTTAGTAGACAAAATACTCATGAAGAGTTCTGTCTGTGGCGCTTCTGGTTCAGTCATCTTGAAGGGTTCTTCATGATGATGCAATTGAGCATTCATATCTGTACGTGGATTATTCAGTGGTTGCACTGGTGAAGAACAAACTTTGACTGCTGCTCTAGCGGCTTCAACCTCCTCCTCTTCTTGCAAATGTTCAATCCATTGCCTCATATCCTGATATTTTCTCTTTTTGGCATGGAGATTTGGATAGACTTTAGATGTTGTTGGTATATCAATTAATGGGATAGAATGTAAGTTGAGAGCATGATTGTCGTTGTGGCAGGAGCGGTTAGGGAGATTAGTGTGAGGTAGGGGTTGTGCGAATGGTGATGGAGACTGCGTGAGGGAGGAAGGGGATGCGATGTGAAGGATTGCTTGGGTGAGTGTAGGGACATTCGGTTATGGAAGGAGCGAAGGAGCAGGAGGCTCAGGCAAGTGCGACTTTGTTAGGCTTATGAGCAAAGGATATGTGTGTGAATTCGGGCTGGAAGGATGGTGTGCAAGGTTTTGTTTGTAGGTCTGAAGGATGTGTGGCGGATCTTGGGTAGGGTTTGGAGAGCATGGCAATATCCTCCGTCCTTGGCTGATGTCATCCAATTTAAGAGTGATTTATGTCTCATTTACTTGTCATATGAGTTACTTTTTCACTTTGTCATAGCGTATTCACTCCTTCATTCTCTGATTTTGTTGTGAAATTTTCTATCTTCGTTCTACAAACAAAATGGCATCCACCAGAGTATGGAAGGCTAGAGCCAAAATTTCTTATGAAGAATGGATAGTTGGAGCGGAATTGTTTAAATTGAATACAATCAAATATAAAGACAATTCGCTCCTACTTACTGAGATTTGTAATGAAATGACAAATAGTGTCAAGATCAAAGAAAATGTGTGCTACTTTTCAGTGCGTCACAAAGTTGTCGAGCTAAACAAAGAAGATTTTGCAGAATGTTTTGGGTTACCAACTACAGATTCTATCAAGGAAGCAAAAAAGATAACAGATTCGGTGTTGCTGGAAAAATGGTTTGACTTGTCTGAAGACGAGGATTTTATTTACGAGAAAACGAAATGCTACAAGGTTAGCTACCTAAAGGATCCTGCCATAATAGGGTTCGTCAAATGGATGTGCGACATTATATTTGGCGTTGACAAAAATGCCACTATATCAGCTTCAAATCTAGACTATCTACTCCAATTATTTGATTGAAGAGCCAGTCGACTTCGCAACAATATCGTATCAGATGTTTATCAAAGATCTGAAAAAGTCTTAGAACATTAGGCTGTTGTGGGGAGTTCAATTGAGCCATCTGGCTTCACATTTGAATTTGTTAAATGAAGAAAAAGTAGGGCTTATGACAAGAACGGTCACCCGTACCATGGAACACATGTTTGAAGATGTTGCTGAAACAAGTGCAACGCATTTTCTGCGGGAGGAGACCGTGATTCAGAAGCAGAGGCGATGGATGCCGATGACTCCCAACAGTTGCTGGAGGACGTATTGAAAGACCATCAAGTTACTACTACGATGATTGAAAAAGAAAAGGAAAGGACTCAAAGCCCTAATTTACAGAAGGAAACCCTTGAAGATGAGGATGAATAACAGGTGAGTGAAGAGGACCTCCAGCTGCCAAAGAAATTTAAGGAGACGTCCGAAAAATTGGACCTTAAGTCTATTGATGCAGAAACTCTAAAGTTTGATCTGTCAGATTTAACTTCTACAACAATTTATCCAACGCTGCAGGCGTTCCTGACCAATACCGCGAGTCTAACTGAATATATTAGAACTCGAAAAAAAGAAAAGGTATGAGTTTAGTAGACTGCAGGGTCGAATAGAAGATCAGTAAGAGTTAATTTCGAAATTATCTGCTGATGCTGCTAAAGTGCCAGAATTATTGTTGTTGATAAAAATGAAGGATGCTGAGATGAATGATTTAAAGACTAATGATGACCTACAACTGCAGCTAATAAGAGAAAAAGATTTAGAGAGGATTCAATTGATGCAGGAGGTCGAAGAATTGAGAAATGATGTCTCAAATAAGAAAAATCAGCTGCTGAAGGAGCAAAATGAAAATTTCGCTTTGAACAGTTGAAATTCGAAATTACAGAAAGAGCTTGATGATATTAAGCTCAAGCATACGGTTGCACAAACCTATCAAGGAGAGAGGCTAAGGTATAAAGCAGAGTTGTTGTAGGCACAGATTGAAAATCGAAGTTTGAAAAAATTTGTGAATATTCTAACTATGGAGAAGGGAGCTGTGTCAGTGAACAAGGCTAAGCTCAAAACATATCAAGCTAACACAATTAAAATTATAAAGACTAAGCTACTGGCTCCATTGCAGGAAGAAAATGAAGCCTTGTCAACCGTTCTATTCAAAGAAATTGAGGAAGACAAATATGGACCAGATAGCAATGTATCAAAATACCCAGGCTAGTTGCGAAGGGATTTTCACAAAGGTATGGTGTTCACTACACTGATATCTTTTCTCCTGTAGTCAAGCATACATCACTATGCATGTTGTTCGCATATGCAGTAGCCTACGAAAATCCATATTATAGGCGAGAAGACAATATTTCTGCATGGAGACTTGAAGTACATGGACCAACCGCTAGGTTTTACTTGTAGGGCATTTGTTGACTATGCTTGCAGAATGCGCAAGAGTATCTATGGATTGAAATAGTCTGCCAGACAGTGGTACAAGAAGAAGGATCACACACTTAGATCCTTAAGTTTCCAACCTCTAATGGCCGAATATAATGTCTATGTAAAGATCATTGATGATGAGATTATTATCATTGGTGTCTATGTTGATGACACCTTGATTTTGTCAAGAAGCGACACTCTGATCGCACAAGTAAAGGAAGATATTTCAAGGCACTTTGAGATATCAGATCTAGGAGAAGCAAAATGCTATCTAGGCTTGCAAATCGACAGAGATCTTGAAGGTGGGAAGTTATATCTACACCAGTCGAGATATATTTAGAAGATCATTGATGACTTCGATATGATAGAGTGCAAGGGAGTAGACACTCCAATAATTCCTAGCACAGTGCTGACAAACGTAAACTATTTAGAGGTGATGTAGAGCGGGAAGCTATGCTGCAAAGGCCTTATAGAAGGCTTATCGGTTCATTAATGTATTTGGTAGACAACACACGACCAGACATTGCTTACGCAATATTCAGAATGAGCCAATTCAACATTAATCCATGACCTACACACTGAAAGATTGCTATGAGGATCTTGCAATACCTGAAACATACAAAGGACTATGTCTTCGTTTTTCTTATGATGCAGGATTTCAAATGAAGTCCTACAGCGATGCAAGTTGGGCTTCTATAAAGGATGACTCTAAGAGTATGTTAGGGGGCTGCACTATAGCAACCAATATAGCTGTTCTTTGGATCAGTAAAAAACAAACTATTACCGCACAATCATTCTGCGAAGCAGAATACGTTGGAACAGCCAAAATGGCCAATGAGCTTACATGGCTCAGACAGTTCCTTGATGGACTAGGAGAGAACACTGACGAGTTAGAAAACTTAACTTAGAGAACTTAAACTTAGAAACTTAAGCTTAGAAAATAAAAGATTCTAAGTTACCTTGAGTTCTAAGTTTAGAGTCTTAGGCTTTCTAAGTTAGAAGTTGAGAAGCTCAGAAGTCTCAAAATTGCAAGTTTTAGAAATTAATTCCATAAGTTAGTAGAAGCTTATGGACGGCCCTTCTTGCTATAAGAAGAGAGGCATTTCCCTTCTAAAATAACACATTGAGATTATGCTAAATTGTTCTCTATTTGAGAAGTCATTTTAATTCCTTGTGTTCCCATTGGAAGGTGCATAGCTTGAGAGAAGGCGCTCGGGCCTCCTCTTGCCTCCTTTCATTGGATTATTGTGGCATGCTTTATTTGTTAATTATTAGTTAGCCGCAATTTATTATTTCAATTTCCTTTGGGAATTAGTATTAGTTTTACGGTTTGCTAGTTGGGAAGCCTTAGCAAGCCTAGTTTATTGTTGATCCTTGCTAGTTGGGTACCGCCTTAGCAAGTTTATTTACTTTCCAAGTAGTGGCTAGTTGGGTACCACCTTAGCCACATCTTAATTAGTTTCTATTTCGAGCACCAGTTGGGAAACCTTGGTGCTCCCTTTTCATTTATGTTTTTATTTCACAGTTGTTAAGCTTTGTAGAACTTAGAAAGTGGACGACCGGACTACCACTATACTACGCACGAACCCCTCATTAGACCTAGCCACCATAGAAAGTAGAAATACTTCCAACATCCTTGGTCAGAATAATATTATAGATCAAAATAGATGTAGGGACAAAATAAATGCAAGATCAAAATGAGTGGTCCGATTTTTTATTTTGACCAAAGGAATTGATTTAGACTTAGATCAAAATCAATCTGAATCCAAGGTCGATTCAGATTTCAATTCGTTTAGACCCAACTCAAGGTCAATTATTATTTCAAATTTTGAATTGAGACAATTTCTATTTCTGTAGTGGGAGTTGCCCCTAGGTAGCATTGAAAA
The DNA here is from genome assembly GCA_029204225.1 of Diphasiastrum complanatum. Lineage (NCBI taxonomy): Eukaryota > Viridiplantae > Streptophyta > Lycopodiopsida > Lycopodiales > Lycopodiaceae > Diphasiastrum > Diphasiastrum complanatum. The sequence goes on from CM055101.1 coordinate 22,302,679, forward strand.
GTGCCACCCTAGGTAATTCAATACACTAGGAGAATACCCCAACCATCTTGAGTGGCCACTCGTGGGCCCATTATCTCCATTCCAATAGAAAACATATACGACTTATCTAATTTAAGTTTGAGCATTAGGGGCCTCAATAGAAATAAACCCATTTATGTGACAGAGAATCAAGCCATCTCCGTAGAAGAACGTAATCGCAATTCTATTGAGCCCACAACTACAGTTTTCCTTTTTGAAGAGTAAAAAATTCATCAAAAGATACTATGCCTCCATCGTTGATAGAAATATAGGTCCCTCAAGAATTGTTTGCTCAAGAGAAGTTGATCAAAGCTAATAAAATCATCCTAAAAATCACAACTTACAAATTGGAATTGCAATTTTGCCTTTCCGCCTGAGCCAAGGTGAGATTGAACCAAGAGATTAATCTTGAACTTGGTCGTTTCCTGTTGTTGTTTAAATCGATCGGGATTTGGATACTTGGCCTCATGTATCACCTTTGTCCAATCTTTTTTTGAAGCCCAACCCGACCTTTTCTTATCATTTTTCAACTATCTTCTCAATAATTGGCGTTTATGACGAATGTGCATACACATACTCATCAATGCCCATACCATATTAAATCTATTTGGTTGTGAAAATTCACTATTCAAAATGTCAATTATCTTATTTTTGCCTCTTTGGTCTTCTTGCTTCCAAGGAGTAAATAAGTTATGACCAAATATTTAGGAGTAAGGTCATGCATCCTATTGATCACGACATTGCCCTTAATGTCTTTGATGGATCCATCATCATCTACATTATAGAAAATGTTACATGATTCCTCCAATGGCATATCCATCGAAGGGCCCCTATCTATCCATCAATGACAGAGAGGATTAGTTTACGACAAATTTGATTTGCTCAGGAGTCTCCTGTATCTAGTGAGCTACAGTTTGAGAAAAAGTTAGTACATCTTATAAGTAGAATCTATGTGAACCTTTGTGCAACCCGTTATTGTCTACAGATCCTATTATAGACGATTGTGGAGGAATTTTCTGATCAATAGATAAATCACATACCTTCTATCATGGATTGTGCCTCTTGAACAACGAATCACCTACGTATTTGAGCTCTCTCCTAGACGAGAGCCTTCACTACTACCTATTGATCCATCATAGGGCCACTTGGACGTGCTTTCAGCATTGCTTGAACACACTTCCCGGTTTTTCTGTTGGAGTGATCAAAGATATTCATCATTGTTGATCCATCGCTGCCAACAATGGAAATTCTGAGAATCGCCAAAAATTTCACAAGGGTGTTTCCCTAAGTTCTCCGCTCGGCTGGTGGCAAATTATACTCATCACTCTGTTTATCAAGCGACAATATTTCTCATTCTTCGGGCCTAGTTGTTTCGCTAGATAGTTCTGAAGAATAGTATGTCTACTTTACGTCTTAACCAAAACAGCGTATTTCAGCCATATCTGGTGGACTACCCACTTTGGTGTTTCGTAGAGGTCATGCATGTTTAATAGTTGCACAAACAGTACCCATATACAATGAATATGGAAAAACGATTTTAACTTGACACTTCAGCTAGCTAGACAACTACATACTAGCTCAACCATGAGTTCCCAACATGATAACATCAATAAACACATTTGAACCGAGTAGCATACAAAGACTACTTGATTTTCCACAACAAAAAGAATGATTTCATGATATAGTTTGTAATACATAAAATGCTTCTTGGTTTCCAAGAGGAGGCTCGAACCTGGGACCAAAGAAACTTTGGATGCCAAGCTAACCAGCTAAGCCAACCCTGTTGGGTTGTAATACATAAAATGGCACAAGTAGACTAGTCACAGCCTATATCTCATAACATAAAGCACTCTCCAAAAATTCCTATGTATTTTGAGGTAACCTTAAGACAGCTATAGCAACTTCACACATCAGAGGAACCTTACTTAAAAAATTGTTTTACCATAGGTAAAAATGACAGATGTTTTTACCAACATTAAAAACTTATTACATAATAAAAAACAAAATTCACTTTTTGTAACCAAAAAATTACTACCTTATGTAAGAAAATTTTACTTACTATTAAAAAAAAAAAGCTACTATAGAAAATCAGTAAATTCTACAAAAATGGCTGTAAAAAAATCTGACGTAAAAACTGACAATTCCAGTAGACTTTCTGTAAAAACTTAATTCTGTAGAAAATTGCAGAAAACTGAAATTTTTTACATGTTTTACGTGGGGGAAGGCCCCAGCCCTTGGGCTTTTCCAAGGGCCCAAGGCCTTGAAACGGGGAAGGCTCGAGGGCGGAGGCCTTTCCCTATACATACAACACTTCGCCAATTTAATCACACATCAGAGAATGATTTCTCTATGCTAAAACAGTTGGAATGCAACATAGTTCATCAATTGCCAAACTAAACCGTTCATTCGTTGGATACAAGAAAGTATGGTAACAGTAAGTATGGTACAAGTAAATATGGACCTCCAACGACCGTATGGTGACATGACTTAATGCTAGCATAGGCAAAACAATCGGACATGACATGTTTACATATGGTGGAAGGCCCTGATCGAGGGCCTTCCTTGCAGGGAGGGGCCTTGCCCGAGGGCGAGAACCCGAGGATAGGGCCCTGACCTGCAAGGAAGGCCCGAGGACCTCGGGCCTTCCACGACGTAATGCCATGTGAGAAGGTAGAGAAAGAACGTGAGTTCTGTAGAGAGAGGACATGCATTTTGTAGAGAGAGAAAGCACATTACATAGAGAGAGGAGAGATAATGCACATTCTAGAGAGAGAATGATAGATTGTAGAGAGGAGAGAATAGTGATGGACATTATGCTGCTGGAGGTGGTCCCAAAATAAAAAAGGAAACCTGAGCACATGGCATTACGGAAAGATTTATGCACCAAATCAATTATATTCACTAGCATCGTATGCATTCTATTGCAAAACCACTTAAAGTTCCCTTCACTATGCATAGCATGATTTCACTTTTCACACGCATACATGCTATCATGGAATGGTAAGGAACAACAACGAGAAAAATGATTCAATAACTATCCTACACAATAACAACATACCATATAATGATATTGAAATGAAAATGACTTGCTGCAAGAGCTGGCTAGTCATGAATGTTTCAAAGATCAAAGCGAGATTCTGTCCATTCCCAGTTTCATGAGGATAAAGTCAAATGGAAGGATCGAGAGCAATGGGTCACTGACAAAAGCGATCAATTCTATAGAAATGCTTATGTAGCAACAGTAAACGGCCTCAGTCTTTGGTATTAATAGCACTGGAGTGGGCCCATTACTGCTCACTTTAGACCATGTTCATTGTGTCGATCCGAGCCGATTTTTATGATGAATGAGAATGACATTTTTTAAACACTCAGGGCATACTATGAGTCCAATTGAAGCCTAGATTCTATTCTAAATTCTATGAGTTTTAATATGAAGGTGATTATACCTCCGTGCACATTATACCTCAGTGCATTTATGATATAAACGCAGTTCCTAGACACGCTACAGATTGCAAGGATGTTTTGTCCTAACCCTCCATTAGGACCCGACGTACTGTATATCTCCACACCCTATCTGATCATAGCTGTGTTGCTAGGATTGAAAATATATCATAGACAGAGGATAATATCCATCCTCGGGGAAGAACATTTAAAGAAAATTCTCAAAGCCCCCGAACCCTGCATCCTACCTATTCTAGATTTTGGGAGAAACCATTATGTCATTGTCCTGATACTTTTCTAGAGGTAGAAAATGAAGTACTGATTCATTGTGTACCCCACTTTGCAAACCACCCTAGAAACAAATTATGTGCGAGGTAGAGGTATGAGTCAAAAGCCTTGATCAAGTATGCTTGTAGTTTTGTGTCCTTTAATCAAGTGTTTATTAATGATGCTGGAGAGTAGGGTTTCCTCTAGCCTCCGACCTTTGTTCGAGGATGCGTCGACCTTTTGCATGGGATATTTCAGATCATCATGAGTTTAGGAGCTTTATTCAATGGATACTCTTGAAAGATCCATTTTAGCTCTACTCCCACCTCGAGTAGGTGCAAGAATGAATGTCCTCCCTCCTTCTAAGTCCATCTAACAGAAGGGACATACCATACACTTTTCCCATGGATTTCATCTTGGGAAGGTGAGTTTGGGGAACATCTATGCTAAGACACCGGATTGCATCATATAAGCATCATTATTGAGTTCTTTAGAGAACTTCATGGCCAAGCGCGACAAGAATTGTAGAGACATCATGAGTCCCATTGTGAGAGTCTCTGTTGGGACTCTAAGCCTTTGAACGATGCCTCTATAGTTGAGCTTGGAATCATTTGAGAATCACATTTCCTATCTGCTAGGGTTACATAGTAGCCAGTTGGGTAGTGACTAAGAACACGAATAGTACTTGAGAATGATCCACCTTCATATATGACAAAGCATAATACTGTTTTGGGAGGATAGGAATTGTATCAGCTGCCTAAGCAACATTGATAGTAACATCCTCCTCTGATCATACTTTTGAATACTTGAAAAGCTTCCATTGGTAGGAGGAGCATGAAGTGTTTGAGCAAACTCCAAGATTGGAAGTAGTTTTCCTTGGCCTATTGTAAGGGCAGTGTGGGTCCTTCCCCTTTTATGGCTTTCTGGCAAGACCAATCCCTTGTCTGAAAAACCCCTAACATATTGCACAATTGGTGAAAAATTATTGATTCTATGTAGGGCTTGATGGGTGGTAATGCTTCTTGGTTTTGAGGGGAGTCTCGAACTTGGGACCAAAGAAACTTTGGATGCCAAGCTCACCAATAGAGCCAACCTCCTTGGGTGACGGGTGGTGATGGGAGTTGAGCTAGCAAAATGCCTTAAAAGAAAACAAATGATGTGTGCATTGAAATTCCTATTGTTAAGTTTGAAAGCAATTTATATGAAGCCCTACATTTTGAAACATTGCTAGCCTCATATTTGTGTGAAATAACTCTTATTTTTCGTTCTGAGCGCTTCCTCTCCTCTGATTAGGTTTCCATGCTCGATGCCTCTTTTTCTTTGTTAGAGCTGTATGTTGCCCTTGTTTTTTTGCCTCTTGGCAAGACTCCAGGACCGGATGGGGTCATTCTTGAATTCTTTCTTCAGTTCTGGGAGTTGTTGGGCTCGAGCCTGATTCAGGTTGCTAACCTCGCTTGCTTTGCCTCGATCTTGCCTAGGTTCATGTCTGAAGGTCTAGTTAAATTCATTCCCAAGGTTTCTTTGCCTCTTTTGCTATCAGATTTCCATCCTCTCACTATGCTAAATACCTCCTACAAGATCCTGGCCAAGGCTATGGCCTACCGTCTACCCCCCCCCCCCCCCCCCCCCCCCCTCCCTCCTCCTTCATTCTCTCTTCTCTTCTGAGCAATTTGGCTTTGTTAAAGGCCGGAACATTATGGATTCAGTCCTTAATATTTGGACGGCAGCAAACCCCCTTGCTACCTCGACTATCCCCTCTCTTATCCTCTGTCTCGACCTGGATAAAGCCTTTGATCGGCTCAGCTAGGACTAGATTTGGGCTTCTTGCCAAGCTCTTGGCTTTCCTTTGTCCTTTTTGAACTTCGTGCGTGCTCTTTATCAATCCTTGTCGGCCAAGATTCTCTTCAATGGCTGTCTTTCTTCTACGTTTGCCCTCACTTGTGGTATTCGCCAAGGCTGCCCCTTGTCTCCTATGTTGTTTGCTATTGCCACTGAACCCTTGTCTTGTGCCTTCCATGAAGTAGCCTTGCTCTCCCATATCTCTCTGATCCTAACTCCCTTGGGGCTGCTCTCACATCAACTCTTTGTTGATGATGTCACTCTTCTCTCCCTCCTCTCTAAACCTCATGTCCTCCATTTGTTATCTCTCTTTTAAGAATTCTGTTATTGTTCATCCTCCCTTCTTAACACTCAAAAATCTGAACTCCACGTTATTCACATTGCAGTGCCAACGTGGGTCTCCTCTCTTGGTCTTCATATTGTGCCTCATGGTACAATCACCCGCATTTTGGGCATTTCTTTCGGTATTCATCTGTCTTCAGTCCAACGTACTCAATGGTTCCTTCGCTCTTTTTCTGACAAGCTTGCCATTTGGGACCCTCGTTTTATGAGTTAGAATTAAAGTAGAATCATCCTATCAGTGGATAAGGATCAGTTGGCCTCGCCACGAGGCAAGTCGACGGGACACGCGTCCCGCCAATGGCAACCTGGGTCATGCATGGGTTGCCTGAGTGAACAACTATATGTACAATGTAATTTCATTTTGGAGAAATACAGTTGCTATGTGAGTTTGCTATGGAGAGTGTTTCTGACTGTGTTATTGTGTAGCATGATCTGTGTTCCTGTGCAAAGCAAATTCTAAGTTGGTATCAGAGCCGTACAGAGAGTGTACACAGTACAACATCGTTGTTGAAAAGAGCTTTGGGAGAATTGTCTTTTGAGAGTCCGGGGTTTACGGCGGGTTGAAAATGAAAAGAGAAACACTGGTGTAGAGAGTTTAGCACACAGAAGCTTGGTGAGCTTGAGACTGTGTGAGGATTCAGAGACAAGGGTTGTCGGCTGAATCAGAACCTCAGAAAACGGAATTTTGAAATTCCGAAGCAGGCTATTTGGTATTTGCAGTCAGTGTGCATTCAATTGGATACCGTTTGATGAACGGATTGAAACATCAGCTTTGTAGCAGTAGGGCGACCTCAGAGGAAGAGGATAGGCCTATCACAACACTTTGAATTGGAAGCCAAAAACCGATTTATGTTTGCCCGTTTTGACCCAAACAAAAGGCTATAACCTTCAAACAAAGGGCACCCGGACTGTACCTGCAAGTACGGTACAACAAAACAAAGTGATTGCAGCGGAGAAAGTGTTCGGAGTATGCCAAAAGTGATTTCACCATTCCACTGGGCACGTTGTTGGGAGTTGACGACTGAGTGCATTTTGGAAGGCGACGCCGATTTGGCTTTCAAATTGGTGGAAAAGCAGCGAGTGGCCTGGTAAGGAAAAAAGTACAGGTCATTATTTTTAACTTCTGACATCACTGTTGGCCTCGACATACTGTTCTTAGCCTAAGGCAGAAGTTTCAAGCATTTTGGCGATGGCAAACATGGGAGAGTCCATTTTGAGTGAAAGTAGCAAATTGGACGGGATTTCCAACTATTCAGTGTGGAAATTCAAAATGAAAAACATACTGATGGAGAAAGACATGTGGGAAGTTGTCATAGGTGATGAGAGAAGGCCGCCAAATGAAGCGGACATCAAAGTGTTTGACAAAAAGATGAGGAAAGCCTTGACCTTCATTAACTTGTCAGTGAAGGATCACATCATTACCCACATATGTGATGTTGTTACACCCAGACAGACATGGGATGTGCTAAAGGAGCAGTTCGAGACGTCAAATCCGTCAAGAATCATGTTTCTGAAGTCAAAGTTGAATAGTGCCCGCATGGAGCAAGGAGAGCACATTCAGACGTACATGACCAGAATTAAGACAATGAGAGATGAACTGCATTCTATTGGTGAGTGCATACGTGATGTGGAGCTGGTGCACAATGCAATGTGCGGCATTATAGAACCCTATCAGATGTTTGTGAGCGGAATAGCATCAAGAGAAAGATTGCCAACCTTTGACAAGCTCACAGGAATCTTGATGCAGGAAGAGCAACGACGAGAAATGGTGAAAGCTAGACGTCAAAATACTGATGATCAGGCACTTGCGACACGCCAAAAACAAGGCAAGGGCAAGGGCAAGAAGAAGTCTAAGCAGCAATTTGCCAAGTCTCAGGAGGATGAGACAAGCATTGGTAAAAAAATCAAACAGGTAGGAAGATCGAAGTCCTAAGATCAGATAGTGGAGGTGAGTACAAGTCTAATGACTTCAATGATCTTTGTGATCAATGTGGTATTAAAAGACAATTTACACAAGCTCATACTCTTGCTCTCAATGGTGTAGCTGAACGCAAGAATCGTACGACTGTGGAAAGTGCCAGATCTATGCTAGCTGAGATGAAACTACCAAAATATGTTTGGTCAGAAGCATGTAGCACGGCACGCTACATCTTCTTTTTTGCTTCATTGTGCTTGAGAACTCGACAATTCTTGATGTCATGATTGGTTCTCTTACAATACTTGCAGAAGAGTCTGGTCTTAGGCTTTTGATATTGTCGATTGTGTTGTTGTGATTGCTGGTCTGAATCACTTTGATCAGCTTTCGTCTCAGCTTTTGTCTTCTTGTCATTCAAAGATTTCTTCTTTTGGAGATGTTGCTTATTTGAATAGAGAGCAAATGTCTTCGAATTCAATGTGGATAAGCTTTTCCTTCTTACTTCTTTCTGCAATAAGCTTGTTGTCACCTTTTGTAGAGACAGGTCAGGAGCATTGTTAAGTAGCAATACTAGATTGTCATAAGAGGGAGGGAGATTGGATAGAAGAGACATGTTAGCATCTTCGTCCGATACTGGCGAACCTATTGTGATTGAGTAGCTGTTTGAACTCATTTGGATGATCAGTGACTGAGGTTTCTTCACTCATCTTGAGTGACATGGACTTCTTCCCTGCTTCTTTTTCCTCCTTGAGGTAGTTGGCAAGTCTGATCTATCCAGAGGCAGGTCTTTGGAGGTGCTGGCGTTATCCACATGAAGACCTGAATACCGATCTCGAAGTTGTTTGAGAATAACAAAATCTTTAGGCATGATGGTAACACGCTTACTAAGCACGACCACTAGACATGAATCCTCAAAAAACTGGGACAGAAAATCGTCTACAGCACCTTGTAAGGCCACTTAGAATTTGCTCCAAACAAGAGTAAAGACCATGCAACACAGTAACACAGACAGAAATCACTCTCCACTCCAAGCTCACATAGCAACTGTATTTCTCAAAACCAAAATACACTGTACATATAGTTTTTTACTATGGCAACCCATGCGTGGCCCAGGTTGTCGTTGACGGGACACGTGTCCCGTCGACTCACCTCGTGGCGAGGCCAACTAGTCCTTATCCACCTGTAGGACCCACAGTACAGTAACACATTAGTTCTACTTTAATTCTAACTCTCTCCCTAAAAGTAGAATTTACTTTTTATACACCCATATACATAGCATCAAAGTTAACAAACTTTAAGTATAGAAAGCTTTGATCTAAATTATCAAACTTTTTTCTAATTAGTGAAAATGTTAGCTAGTTGCTCATTTGTACTACAATGAACAACATTAATTTCGTGACTCAATAGCCTCTCACGTATAAAGTGATATTGAATCTTGAAGTGTTTGGTTCTCGCATATTCTTTCTCAATTGAATGCTACTCTGATTGTCGCTATGTATAATCGTGAGATTTTCCTGTTTCATGCCAACCTCATCCAAGATTTGCCTCAACCATATGGCTTCCTGTGTTGCGCTACACATTGCCTTATACTTTTGCTTTTGTTGTGGATAGAGCAATTGTACTTTGCTTCTTACTAGACCAAGAAAATCAACTGCCACAAAACTGGAATACATATCCCCAATCCGCATCCACATAGCCACATAACTCAAGTAAACTTTCATGCTTCCTGTACACCAGGCCATAATCAGAAGTGCCTTTGACATATCTCAAAATGTGTTTGGCTGCCTTCCAATGCGTTTCTGTAGGTGTTGCCATAAACTGACTTACAATACCAACAACATAGCATATATCTGGTCTAGTCGTGGTAAAGTAAATCAAGCTCCCTACTAACTGCCTATATAGTGTAGTATCAAATGGTTGTGATTCGTCAAGCTTAGAAAGCTTTTTACCTAGCTCAATAGGAGTGTTCACTGGCTTGCAACCCTGTAGCCTGAACCTGTGCAGCAACTCTCTGACATACTTCACCTGTGTTAGACCCACCTCATGTCCTTTTTGCCACACCTCCACTCCAAGGCAATAATGCATTAGGTTGAGATCTGCCATCTTGAATTATTCCATGAGATCCTTCTTGATCATATCTATCATCTCTTGATTATTTCTTGTAATAATCAGGTCATCAACATAAAGAGCAACCAAAGCAATCATAATTCTTTTACTTCCTGAGTGATGGTTGAAAGCGTTTTTTACTTCCTGAGTGATAGTTGAAAGCGTCACCACGTTGGGTAGTCTCTCCTCAAGTCCGTTTATCTCTTTGAAGGTGGTTAGTCGTTGCCTACTGTATGGGCCCTGGTTACAGAACATATTCCCGGCTGGTGCTCATGTGAAGCACACCTATCATGAAATCGTAACACTATCAGATCTAGTGCAGGGTACTTCTCTTGACAATAGACAATTTTGGGCAGTTATAAAACCGGGTGAAGCAAATAGTTACTTTAAAAATCGATCTGCATGCTGATGAAAATACAAGAATTGCGGTTACAGATTTGGATTGCTGCTACACTTCTCGTGATCTCCTAAGAACCGCTGTAAAGTACTCATGTCATGCGAGCCAGAAGCGCTCCTACGGGAGAGAGTCAGGTTGTTTGAACCTGCCATTCTTAAACTACTGCGTTAGAGTAGGCAATCCTCCCAAACAGTTCGAAAGAGCTCCATATGCAGTCATGGGATGGATCTACAGCAGTCTATTGAGCCTTCCTGTGTCTGCTATCGTTGGAGTAGGACAGTTGTAGGATATTTTCTGCTGCTCAGAAGTGATACGGTACAAGCCTCTGAAATCTGGACTGTGTAATCTTCCAGAAGTATTAGTCTACAGTGTAGCAGATGTTAAATATGCAAGTCGGGCTGCCATTGGAACTTGGATTAATGCTGACAAAAACTATGGAGTGCCGCTTCCCCCCTACAAATGATGATGTCCGATAACTCTTCAACCTCAAGCAAGAGGAAAAGATGGCAATGGTGTGACAAATCGACGAAGGCACTCGTGACCTGAGGCTTCCCAGGCATTCCAGATTCTGCTCCACATGAGATTTGCTAGTTCAATGCTACTGGATATGCTACCCACTCCAAACCGCCCTTAACTAAGCATGCAGATATACAGTGTGAGTCGCTGAAACTCCAGAAGACAGATTGATTCGGAATGGAGATAGATAGAATAGCGCCTGCTCATGAGAATCCATAATTAATGTTTTGGCTTATAGTGGACAGGTGGCAGATTTTAATTGGATCTTAGCACAAATGTTTAAACTCATATTAGTTTGGGACTTTCAATTGAAAGGCCCAAACTTTAATTATGCCCGTCAGCAGGCTTGAGCAGACCTGCTACCTAGTAGCAGGCGGCCTTCATGCACCTCGCCGCAAGGTGAGGTGCGGTGAAGGCTGCCTGCTACAGCCGGTAGCGGGCCTGCTCACGTCCGCTACCTAATCCATGGACGTCTGATTGCGAGCCTCCTACAATGTGAACCTACGCATTCTGGACATGTGTTCCTGATGACACTCAACTATTGAGCAGAACGTTCAGTCTCTGTAGGTGTACATTTATGCTATTTGAGGGTCGTTTCCATCCATCAGACATCTTCATATCCGCGGCATACCTCTCCTCTATGCCCAGAGTTTTGATGGCCCGAATCTGGCGGATGATCTGGATCAGCAACAGTGCCTCCTAGAATGTTTAAAGGATGGGCCTTATACGAGAGGGTGCTGTCCATTTTCTGCTATGGATGCTTAAGACCCCGAGAGCCAATGTGACTTATCATAACACCAAGCACAATCAACAACGGATCAAGATTTAATGAAGGCCTAGCTTAGTTGACAAGGTATTAACTTTTCCATCCACACGAACGAACGACAATAAGCCTCATGACTCCGCGGTTCTCTTGAAGGAAGCCCGGTTCCCTTTTCCCACAGGTTCTTTGTCAAAACATGCTTTTGTTTCCATTCCTAAGCTTCGTGTTGTGAAATAAGATGTCAGTTCACCTTGGCTTCGTTTTAACTAGCATCGTTATCTTGTTATGAACTCGTTTAAGGATGATCGTGTTAAGTAACATACTAATTGTACTTCTTCAACTTAGGCTCATGATTATCGAACATTGCAAGTTCTGGGTATATGGTGTTTAGTTCGCAAAGTTAGAATTGATGCTATGCCTGGCAATAAATTGGTTTATGTGCATTATTAAGTCAGTGACCCAACCTCTTTGAAATAGAAGAGGGTCGTCACCGTGCATGGTTGAAATACACCACCTCGGTTAGGGGTCAGCTTAGTCACATCCACCGTTGGAACTGCCTAGCGAAATACCTAGGCCTGACGTTTGGTAAGATACCTCCGCTTATCAAACAAAGCGGCACGTATAACTGGCACCCCCACGTTGCACGACAAGTAACGAAGAGATGACATCCTATTTCTATTTTGGTGTATGTGTACCAGCTTCATGTCGTGTGCCTTAAAATTGTTGATTGAGTGCTCAGAGACATTTTACGAAAATTGTAAGCACCACCCTCTTTACCACGCACAGTCGTATGATTGATTTAAGATTCTAAACTCTGAAGGAACGTGTTCACACTACATGGAAAGAGCTAGGGGAGGGAAGCCAGGGAGCTAGGATTATCACTCTCACCTAGAGCTACGATATGGGAAGACAGGATCAATATGACCTAGAGTGTTGTTAAACCTCCTTGCAGTCGTGCCTCTGGGGGCCTGGAACACCCTCATCGGCTGGGGAGCACGGGGTGATTGAGACGGCCCTCGGGATTGGAAGTGGCATCCCTCAATCACTCACGTAAGGGTAGTGTGGGCCCTTCCCCTTTAGGGCTTCCTGGTGAGACCAATCCCCCGTCGAAAATTTTTCCCCTATCAAAACTTGAGCTTATTGAATTCTTGAACATTTTAGGGCATAATGAGATTAGCAGAGGAGTTGGAACTAGCCAATATGAGAGAGAAAAAATAAACATGTGAGGGCTGAAGTGATTTTAACACAGGTGAAGTATGTCAAAGAGTTGTTGCACAAGTTTAGGTTGCAGGATTGCAAACTAGTAAACACTCCTATTGAACCAGGTAAAAAGCTTTCTAAGCTTGATGAGTCACAATCATTTGATGCTACGCTATATAGACAGTTAGTAGGGAGCTTGATTTACCTTACCACGACTAGACCAGATATATGCTATGCTGTTGGCATTGTAAGTCAATTCATGGCAGCACCTATGGAAACGCATTGGAAGGCAGCTAAACGCATTTTGCACTATGTGAAAGGCACTTCAGAGTATGGCTTGATTTACAGGAAGCATGATGGTTTACCTGAGTTTGTGTGGCTATGTGGATGCGGATTGGGGAGGTGACTATGATGATCGTAGATCCACCACAGGGTCTGTATTCCAGTTTTGTGGTAGTTGCTTTTCCTGGTCTAGTAAGAAGCAAAGTGCAATTGCTCTTTCCACCACAGAAGCAGAGTATAAGGCAATGTGTAGTGCAACACAGGAAGCTATATGGTTGAGACAAATCTTGGAAGAAATTGGCATGAAGCAGAAAAATCCCACGACTTTACATAGTGACAATCAGAGTGGCATTCAGCTAGCAAAGAATCCAATGTTTCATGCAAGAACTAAACACATTGAGATTCAGTATCAGTTCATACATGAGAGGCTGTTGAGTCGTGAAATTCATGTTGTTCATTGTAGCACAAAAGAACAAGTAGCTGATATTTTCACTAAGCCACTTACTGGAGAAAAGTTTGATAAGTTTAGATCAAAGCTTTCTGTACTTAAATTTTGTTGACTTTAAAGCTATGTATGTGACTGTATAAAAAGTAGACTCTACTTTAAGAGAGAGAGTTAGAATTAAAGTAGAATCACTGTGTTATTGTATTGTGGGTCCTATCAGTGGATAAGGATCAGTTGGCCTTGCCGCGAGGCAAGTCGACGGGACACGCGTCCCGCCAACGACAACCTGGGTCATGCATGGGTTGCCTGAGTGAACAACTATATGTACAGTGTAATTTCATTTTGGAGAAATACAGCTGCTATGTGAGTTTGCTGTGGAGAGTGTTTTTTGACTATGTTACTGTGTAGCATGATCTGTGTTCCTGTGCAAAGCAAATTCTAAGTTTATGTCCTTTCCCTCCTAGGTTCTAATTGTCCGTCATATCCTCGCTGTGCTATTGGTCTTTTTCTCTTCTCCTTTCGTCGCCACCCGGGCCTTGCATGACTCTCTTGCTAAGGCCCTCCGCCGCTTTCTTTGGGTAGAGAAACGTCCTCTTCTTCTCTTGTCCGTGTGTACGACTCCTACTAAAGATGGAGACCTTGGCATACCTGACCCTGCTATTAAGAACCGTTCTCTGGTTCTTCGTCGACTTTCATCCCTCACGCTCCCCTGTCAGCATTGGCATGCTCTTCTTCTCTCTTTTATGGCCAATTCTGCGACAGTGCCCCCCCTGCTCCGACGTCCTCCCAGTCTTGCCGGCATTTTGGCTTTTGGTTGCTCCTTTAAGCTCAAGGGTCCTATAGTTCTCACCAACCTAGCGCGCCTTTTGCTTCACCTTTGTTCCTTCCTCTCTTGGAGAGATGATTACTCCCTCCCTTCATCAGAATCTATCTGGACTTCTTTCTTTTTTCGCCGACTGCGCAGCCCCTTTTCCGTTCCCATCCTCGCCTTTCCCTTTCCTTGGCCACCAAAGTTCTTTGTTTTCTTGCTCAGTTGGTCAATGTCCCTCCTTTCCAAGTCCTTCCTCTCTCTGTCTTCTCTTCGTCCGAAACTGGGCTTATTTTTTTGGCCGCTTCTGCTGTAAAACGTGGGGATGAACGGCAATGGAAGTTCGAAGCTTTGACTGTAGGCGTGTAGGAATGGAAAAGCAACAATTAGCAGTAGAAATATTCAAGAAGAATGATTCATACAAATTGCTCAAATGAACAATACAATAGTGAAACAAAAATTGCGCTCTGATTGATATCAACAATGAGTACAATGGCTTGAAGTAATAACTTCAACATGCTAAGCGTGATAACGCTGAGTACAAATAACTCTGATTGAAAAAGAACACTTACATTGCTTGATTTAGCTAGTAGTATATATTTACAAGTGTCTTCAAAAAATATCTTACAAGCATTGAATGCTATTTGCACCAGTCTTTGTATATGTGTAGGAAAAACACTAAGAATTCTTCCTCAGAAAATACGATGAAAGTTTGAATAAATCAAACTAATATTAGTGTCTTCGAGTCTTTTAGGTACTCGATCTTGAACTCCGTCTGAATCTGGTAATTTTCGTTCATCATCTGCTTGCTTTACTTCTGTCGTTGATAACCCATAATAAGTCTTGAGAATTTCATAACCGACTAAGTCATTGTCTGCTATGTACTTTGACTCATCGAATTTGACATCTCGAACTACTTTTATTCTATCAGTTTTGGGTATGTAGACTCGGAAATAT
This sequence comes from Diphasiastrum complanatum, assembly GCA_029204225.1. Taxonomy (NCBI): domain Eukaryota; kingdom Viridiplantae; phylum Streptophyta; class Lycopodiopsida; order Lycopodiales; family Lycopodiaceae; genus Diphasiastrum; species Diphasiastrum complanatum. Next base: position 22,317,975 of record CM055101.1, read on the forward strand.
GACGAATGTAACTCGAATCCTACCAAAAAACCTTGTTCTATCTTTTTATCAAGTATATTTCTCAATTTGTTATGAAGTATTTTGCATCACCTAAAGACAATACTTCGAATGGTCCACAAATATCTAAATGCACAATTTTCAGTACCTTGGTTGTTTTATAAACATCTTTACTGAAAGGTGTTTGAGTCATTTTGCCTTTAAGACAAGATTCGTAGGTAGTTCGAATATCTCGACTCCTTCAATTCTCTGACTCTTGTTGGCTTGGTACAAGACTTCCATGTTCATGTGACAACCTCTTGTGCCACAGAATATCTGCCAATTCTTGAGTATGATTTGCTTGTTCGATTTGAGTTCAAATGCTCAAGTGATACAAATTACCTTCTCTGTTATCTTTAACAACTAGGTTATCAAAATCTTCATCGAACAATTTACAAGAGTTTCTTGTGAAAGTTATTGACATTTTTGTGTCGACTATCTTTGCTACAGATAGAAGATCTTTATCAAGAGTAGGAACATAGAGAACTTCCTCTAGTTTTTTGTCACCCTGATTCGTGCCTAACCATTGTACACCAGTTCCATCAACTACATGCTTAGAACCATCTCCAAGTATAATGAACCTCAAATAATTCATCTTCTTATAGTTAGATAAAATTTGTTTCGAGAAAACAAAATGTGAGTTGGCTCCAAAATCAAGTACTACTTCTCGAATTTTTGAATTTGATGAACAACATAGATAAGCACAAACATATGCTGCTGAGTTTCTTGTCGTCATGTCTTCTGCTGCTCTAGAACATTCTGCTTTGTCTTCGACAAAATTTGAACCTGAAGGTTTGCTTCGATTCTTCTCCTTCTTGTTCCTGGGATTTTGATAACAGTCTACTACTGCATGACCCCGTTTATGACAATGAATACAATCAATATTTGGATTCAATTAACACTTGTCTTTTGTATGATCTGGTCTTTTGCATCTATTGCAAATCTTCCTATCACCAAAATCGTTCTGTTGTTTTCCTGATTGTCGGTCATTTGTCTTGGATTTGTCTGAACGATTTCCATTCTTCTTAGATGACTCTCTCTTAGGTTTAGACTTCTTTTAAGATTTATTCTTCTGAGTAAATAGAGTTTTCTTTGAATCGCCATTATCGTCATAGCATTCGCGAGTTTCTACTTTCTCTTTGACTCCATCTATTGCCTTTTGAAGTGTCATAGTCAAATCTTTCACCAGTAAAGTTTGAGTTATATGGAAGGACCTAGGTAGGGCTCGAAGAAAATAGCTAAGCTATTTTTCCTTTGAGATTGCATTTTTCATGCCGGAATTTTACAAAGGAATAAACAGATCCTTTATCTTTCATACGAAAGTGGTCAGATCTTTGTCATCCCATTGTAGGTAAGTCAATTGATCTTCCAAGAACATGATTTGATTACGAGATTGAGTCTTGGTTTGCAATTCTTCCCACAATTCTTTCGCGTTCGAAGTTGATGAAACATTCAAGATCATACAAACATCAAGAGTGATATGTGCATAATAGCTACAATATCATCTATTGATCCTCTTGATTTCGAGCGTTGTATGACAGACCCACATAGCGCATTGGCGTGAGAGAAGCGGCGTTCTCCCACGAGTAGTGTCTCGCTTACTAGCGGACTTCTTGGATCTCTGTGAATTCTGCTTACAAAATTGTCTCGCTTACAGGCGAACTTCTATTCTGTATATTGTCTATCTACTACTGTATGTATATTATACATCTATTAATTGCATACATTCAGAGTAGCATCTCTGATTAGATAGATTAAACAATCTATAACTAATCATGGATTACAAGAATGGTGGATTAGGCACGTCCTAACGCTCTTTCGCTGACGTCATCATATCATATCAGGGATTTATAATTCATGCTACTTGTATGATCTTCCTGATCCTTTGGAGCGTGAAGGTCAAAAAGTGTGGCGAAGATTTTTGTGTCGCTTCGAGTCGTTTGACTTTCGTGTCGTCTGACTTTCTCGTGTTGTGTCACGAACATTTTTCTTTCACGAATATTTCGTGTTTGTGTCTTTTTGTCAGGATGCTCACGAACATTTTCGCTTTGTGTCTTTTCGTGATGTTCGTAAACATTTTCGCTTCGTATCTTTTTGTCAGGTTGGGAGTTGAAAGCTAGCAAAGCTTTGGTAATAGAAACATTTTGTTTTTTCAGCTCCCTCTCAAAGCGTGGTAGATTGATGACTCCAAGACTGCTCCTCTGTTTCTCGAAAAGACCTTTGTCTAAGGCCTTTCTGAAAATGTTAGCAACCATCTCCTTCGTTCCAATGAAAGTAGTCTGCAACATCTTCTTCCCGATCAGATCCCTTATCAAGTGATATTTGATTGCAATGTGTTTTGTCCTTGAGTGAAACACAAGATCCTTTGTTAGATGTATTGCAGATCTATTGTCCATCTGCAAGACCAAAGGTTCATTCCTTGTTTCGTCTAGTTCGTCAAGGAACTATTGGAGTCAGATGATTTCATTGGCCATCTTTGCTACTGCTACGTACTCTACTTCGCAAGATGACTGAGCCACAATGGTCTGCTTCTTGTTGCTCTTGATGCGATGGTGCATCCTCTTGAGACACTTTTGCAGTCGTCCTTGAGAGATGCCCAACTAGCATCACTGTAGGAAAGCATCTGGAACCCTACATCACGGGAATAACACAAACCAAAATCTTTCGTTAATCGAAGGTATTGCAAAATTCGTTTCGCAATCTTCCAATGAGTTGAGCCTGGATTCGTACAGAATTGGCTCATCCTAAACGCGGTATAAGCAATGTCAGGACATGTGTTATCTGCAAGATACATCAGTGATCCGATCATCTTCCTATATGGTGAATGCTGCATCAATTCTCTTTCTTCTTCAGTCTTCGATCAATCTTCATTTGTCAAGACTGTTCCTGCAAACATTGGAGTATTTGCTCCTTTGCAATTTAGCATCTCGAAATCCTCTAGGATTTTCTGAGTATATCTGGATTGATGAAGGTACAATTTACCTCCCTCATAGTCCCTGTCAATCTGTAATCCAAGATAACATCTGGCTTCTCCCAGGTTTGCAATCCCGAAATGTTTCGAGATGTCATACTTCACCTCAACAATAAGTTCTTCACTTTTGTAGAGTATCAAAGTGCCATCCACATATACAGCTACAATGATGATCTTCCCATCTGTAATTCTTACATAAACATTGGAATCAGCTATTAGTGGCTTGAATCCTAGGGATTTCAGAGCTTGATCTTTCTTCTTATACCATTGTCGTGCTGACTGCTTCAGACCGTAGATACTCTTGTGCATTCTGCATGCATAAGTGGAAGTGAATTTGAAATGTAGCTAGGAGGTTGATCCATGTAGACTTCTTCGTCTAGATCACCATGCAAGAATGTTGTCTTCTCGTCCACGATGTGAATCTTGAGATCATAAGCAACTGCATATGCAAACAGTAGACGTAGGGACGAATGTTTCACAACAGGAGAGAAGGTCTCAGCATAGTCAATACCATATCTCTAAGAAAATCCCTTCGCTACAAGTCTGGCTTTATACTTTGAAATATCTCCATTCGGTCCATACTTGAGCTTGTATACCCACTTGCATTTTACAGTCTTTCACTTATCTGGTAGTGACTGCAACGTCCATACCTGATTTTTTCTCATGGATTCCATCTCCTCATTCATGTCTTGGATCCATTTTTCCTTCTCTGGACATGCAATTGCTTCCTCGAATGTTTGTGGTTCTCCACTGAATCCACAAAACTCTTCTAATGTAGAAGCTGAGCTGCCTGACACAAATCTTGCTGGCGCTTTTCGTTCTCTTGTCGATCTTCTAGGAGATCCTTCTGGAACTGCAATGGTCTTGTCTTTATCTGATCTGCTAGGTCCAGAACCATTTCGGTTTACAGGTATTGTAGTAGTAGGCTGGCTTGCGAATCTTTCTTCGTCTGATTCGTCGCTCGAATGAGGTGTGACTCGAACATCTTCATCTGAGTTTTTGTCCTCTGCTCCCTCTGTCATAGTTGGTAGATCATAGTACTGTCTTTCAAGGACTTCATAACTGACAGGAACATCGTTGGCCATTGTTCTACTCTCATCAAATTTGACGTCTCTGACTGTCTTCACTGTGTTTGTCTCTGGCATATAGACTCTATAGTATGATGAATGATTGTCATATCCTACAATTGTTCTACTTTCTCATCAAGCTTCTTTCGAAACTTGTCAAGAACATGTGCATATGCTGCACAATTAAAGATTCAAATATGAGTTAGATTGGGTTTTCTACCCCCCATAATTCATGTGGTGTTGCATGAGGAACACCAGATTTTCATGTCTTGTTCTGAATGTAAGCAGCTGTAGCTACTGCTTCAGCCCACAACACTCTTGGAGCCTTCGAATAGGCCATCATGCACCTGACAGGTTCCATAAGAGTCTTGTTCTTTCTTTCTGCAACACCATTGTGCTACGGTGTATAAGGTGCAGTTCTTCTGTGAATGATTTCACGATCATTGTAGAAATCAGTGAATCGGTTTGAGATGTATTCTCCACCCCGATCTGTTTTGATCTACTTCACCTTACTTAATGTGTATCTTTATGCCCAATTCACATACTCTGTGAATTTGTCAGGAGCTTTTGATTCATTGTGAATGAAGTAGACTCTGACAAACTTACTATAATCATCAATAAAGGTGATATAATATTTTGAGCCTTTTGCATAGATATAGACGGTTGAATTTCCGTGATTCGATCTTTCTTTGCAAATTTTTAAGCTCTCTGGCTCCTTGATATAAGATGAACTTTTATTGTTCTCCTGTCTACTTTGAGTTTGTTTGTTTCTTGGGTTCTGGTAGCAGTCCATGGTTGCATGGCCCTTCTTATGACAGTGGATACACTCAATTTTCGGATTTAGCCAACACGAATCGACAATATGTCCTTCACATTTGCATCTCACACATGTCTTCTTGTCTCCACTCTATTGTTTTGACCTTCCTTTGTTCTTCCATTTGCCTTTGCTGGCTCCTTCTGCTTGCTGATCTCGATCCTGCTTTCGATTTGACTCCCTCTTAGGCTTGAATTGCTTCTTAGTCTTTTCTTTGTTGCTGTAGAGGGCTTGGTCAGAAGCATCCTTGTGATCAAGGTGCTCTTGAGCTTCGACTTCTTCTCGAATATTGACAACTGCCTTTTTGAGTGTCATAGTAGGATCTTTTGCTAGCAACGTTCTGGTTGTCTAAAAGGATCTTGTTAAGGCTCTCAATAGATAAGTAAGTTGCTTCTCGTTGATACTGCATTTTCTGCTCTAGAATTGTGCAATGAAAGGAACAGATCTTTCATCTTTCTGATAAGGGAAGTGAGATCTTTGCCATCCCACTACAGGTTTGTCAGCTGATCTTTGAATAGCATGATCTGACTGCTTGATTTCATCTGAAATCTTGTAAGTAAAGTATCTCACATCTCTTTTGCTTTAGAGAGTGTAGCCAGGTCAAGAGTCAGACTATCCTTGATGGATGAAGATAATACGGCTACTGCCTTGTCATTCTTCTCCCTCCATTCACGTAGCTCCTTGCCTGTTGTTGTAGGCATCTCCTCGGTGCCATCTACCCAAGGAAATAATCCTTCTCCCTTTAGTATAAGCGAGGTCTTAACTTTCCATACTAGGAAGTTAGATTCTAATGTGTCCAGGATTGTGTAGCTCTTCGATTGTATACTGCTTATTGAAGCCATTACTGTGAATTGTGTTCTGACTTATTAATAGTTCTTTGTCTTGAATGCTTAGCCTCCTAGATCTGATAGCCTTGTGGCTATGTCAGACTATGAAAGGCTCTGATACCACTGAAGAAAAGTGTGGAAATTCAGAAACATCAAGAACGCTCTGATACCACTGATGCGAAAACAAATTAATCATGAACGAAATGAATTTGGATGGATTTCAGATATGATTGCTAGACACTGCCTGCTATATCATTCCTACAATCCTCCAGAAAGTAGATAGACATTGCTGATCTACCTAATAGATTAATACAACATTCAACAAAATTGAACCAATGTGCAAAATTGATAAAAGGTGAATGAGATACACGAGCAATACCAAACAATTATTCATTCAAGATCATACAAACATTAAGAGTGATATGTGCGTAATGGCTACAATATCATCTATTGATCCTCTTGATTTTGAGCGTTGTATGACAGACCCACACAACGCATTGGCATGAGAGAAGCGGCATTCTCCCACAAGTAGTGTCTCGCTTACTAGCAAACTTCTTGGATCTTTGTGGATCCTCCTTACAAAATTGTCTCGTTCACAGACAGACTTCTATTCTGTATATTGTCTATCTACTACTGTATGTATTTTATACATCTAGTAATTGCATACATTTAGAGTAGCATCTCTGATTAGATAGATTAAACAATTTATAACTAATCATGGATTACAAGAATGGTGAGTTAGGCACGTCCTAACGCTCTTCCGCTGACGTCATCATATCATATCAGGGATTTATACTTCATGCTACTTGTATGATCTTCCTGATCCTTTGGAGCGTGAAGGTCGAAAAGTGTGGCAAAGATTTTTGTGTTGCTTCGAGTCGTTTGACTTTCGTGTCGTCTGACTTTCTCCTGTTGTGTCACGAACATTTTTCTTTCGCGAATATTTCATGTTTGTGTCTTTTCGTCAGGATGCTCATGAACATTTTCGATTCGTGTCTTTTCGTGATGTTCGCGAACATTTTCGCTTCGTGTCTTTTCGTCAGGTTGGGAGTTGAAAGATAGCAAAGCTTTGGTAATAGAAAAATTTTGTTTTTTCAATGGTTTCGATCCTGTCCACACCTCATAAGGTGTCTTGCCATTCAGGGCTTTGGCGATGGATCAATTATGCAAATAGGCAGCTGTAGTAATAGCTTCTGTCCAGAATTTCTTTGGAAGAGAGGCATGGGTCAGCATGCTCTTTCCATTCAGCTATACCATTGGACTGAGGTGAGTAGCTAGTTGTATATTGTTGATGTATTCCATTGGCCTTGGAAAACTCCTTGAATTATGTGGAGATATACTCCCCCCCTCCATCTGTGCATAGAGTTTTGATTTTCCTTTGGGTCTGATTTTCTGCAGATGCCTTGAACAGCTTAAAAAACTTGAATGCTTTGGATTTGTTCTTCATAAAGTAGGTAGTAGTCCTTCAAGAGAAGTCGTCGATGAGGTTAGAAAATAGAGAGCTCCCCTTGTGGAAGCAGTCTGCATCAGACCACAAATGTCGCTATGTACAAGGTCAAGCAAACTCTTGATGTACGAACTGAGTCTGAAATGAAGGGACTTCTAGCATGCTTGTTGATAATACAGCTTTTGCATGGAGAAGTTGGCTTGCTGACAGAAGGCCGATCTTGTACTAGACTTAGAGTTGACATTTATTGAGTACTATTGAAGTTAAGATGGCCAAGTCTGAAATGCCACAACATATCAGCTGATTCAAAAGTGGCTATGTGAAGAGCTTGATTGTTAGAGGAGTAGCAATGGTTGAGTTTGTAAAGATAGCCTCTTCTTCTTCCGTAGGCTAGAACCTTCCGGGATTTGTCAAGAATTGTGCAGCCTTCTGTATCGAATTCGACCCTCTAACCTGAATCGGTGATTCTGCTAATTGAGAGCAGATTCTTGGTCAGATTTGGAATGTAGAGAACGTTGGACAACAACTTGACCTCACCGCTTTTGAATTCAACTCTGATTGTTCCTTCACCTTCGATTGAATGTGATGAGTTGTCTCCAAGTTGCACAACTCGAGAGTGGGTGAATGACTTATAGTCTTTGAACTAGTTGTGATGGTGAGTCATGTGTTGAGTTGCTCCGGAATCTAAATACTAGAAATCAATATCCTTTTGTTCTCCGACTTTGGTCATGAAAGCTGCTTCATCTTCTTCTTGTTGCTGATTTGAGTGACTGGTTGTAGCACTATGTGCTTGTTGTTGGAACTGCTTCTTCTTTTCGTTGTTGTATTTCAAAGTTCGGTAGTCCTTGATTTCGTGGCTAGTCCTCTTATAGTATCTGCAGAAAAGTTTTTGAACCGGTTGGAATGATGAAGAGCTTGAATTCGATCCTGAACCGAAATTTGGTCCAGATTGCATGTTGCTCTTCTTGTTAGTATAGCCTGACTTTGTAGATCTCTTGGATCTAAACTTCTGATTTTTCGAATATAGAGCTTGAGGATCCGATCCTGAGCCTGAAGAGGATGCTGATCTTCTGATCTCCTCTTGTAGGAGTAGCGAAATTACTCTTGATAGAGTGAGGTGCTCATGGGTAGAAATTGCCATTATTCAATTTTCATAAGCTTCAAGTAGACTCGATAATAGAGTCATGAGTGCATTAGAATCTTCTATGACTGAGCCAGTTGCAGTCATCTGCTCCATAAGATTTTTGAAGGTGTTCAGATGACTCGAAACACTATCTGCATCAGACATTCTGAGGATGAAGAATTTCTTCCTCAGATGAAGCTTGGAAGTAACGTCTCTGATGTCGTAGAGAATTGCTAGGATGTCCCATGCATTCTTAGCAGTCTGAGCAGTACGTATGTGGCTGATTTGAGTATCCTTGATGTTGAGGGTGATCATGGCAAATGCTTTGCCATCTCTCAGTCTCCACTTGATGATGTTGGCTGCATCTCCTTCTGGTTTGAGCTCTGTGCCATCAATGATGTCCCACAGTTCTTTGGTTAGAAGTATAACCTTCATCTTGAATTTTCATAGATGATAGTTATCTCCATCGAGTTTGTCAATGAGAGATGAACTAGATGATGGATCCATTCTGGTTGAACGAGATCGTTGGTAGAAACAACGATTGTCGGAATATTGTTGGCTGCGCGTTTGCTAGAAAGACATCTTGATAGAAACAAGACTGATAATCCGCAGTAGAAATGCAAATTATTAAAATGCTTGCTCTGATACCATGTCGTAAAATGTGGGGATGACCGACAATAGAAGCTCGAAGCTTTGAGCGTAGGCATGTAGGAACGGAAACCAACAATTAGCAGCAGAAATATTCAAGAAGAATGATTCATACAAATTGCTCAAATGAACAATACAATAGTGAGACAAAAATTGCACTCTGATTAATATCAATAGTGAGTACAATGGCTTGAAGTAATAATTTCAGCTTGCTGAGTGTGATAACGCCGACTACAGATAACTCTGATTGAAAAAGAACACTTACATTGCTTGATTTAGCTAGTAGTATATATTTACAAGTGTCTTTAAAAATATCTTACAAGCATTGAATGCTATTTATGCTAGTCTTTGTATATGTACAAAGTGGGTAACCGCCCTTGGGATATTTAGCGGTCCAACTGCTTTTAGGGTTGATGGTAAGTTGGCGACATCGGTTTGCCACTGTTGGAAAAACCCGAAAAACCCGAACGTGCCCTTAGACTGCATACGCTAGCAGAGAATTTCTTCATGACAATACTGCCATAGAATCTGACACAAAATTCTGAAGGTGCCTATAGAGCGAAGGCAGGAAAAATGGGAAAAAGATAAAGGTGGTCCTAAAATGGATTCCAAGGCATTATGGCCACTGTGTCGCATTTTTTGCGAAGGTGCGAAAAAGACGAAGGTGGTCCTAAATTGGACTCCAAGGCATTCTGGCCACTATGTCGCTTTTCGCGAAGGTGCGAAAAAGGTGAAGGTGCCTTAAAAAGGCACAAAAAATCTCAAAAAGAAAAATGTGAAGGTCTGAAACATGTAGTCGGCCTTTAGTTTTCAGGATGCATATTACTTGAATGATTTGTTTAAGACTAAGCATAAGAAATCTAACAGCTTCTTGTGCCATTCCAGTTCATATTTCTCCGATCTCGCCCTTCGATCTTTCTAGTTGGGACCCCGCCCTTTCCTCCTCCCTCTTCACCTATTCCTCCCAGCATCGTCGTCGTTTTCCTTCTCTTTTTCTGGATTTCCCGAACCACCTTTGGCTGACCTATGATTCTTTGCCTGTTTGGCACTCCCGTCTCAAAACCGCCCGTTCTCTGCCTGTAGATAAGTTACGGTACCTAGCTTATTGCATCCTTACTAAATCCCTTCCTTTGCTTTCTAAGTGGCCATTCCTTGTTGATCGCCTTTGCCCTCTCTGTCAGCTGGCTGAAGAAATGGTGGAGCACTTATTCTTTCACTGTTACCGTCATCTTCTGCTGGAGTTGAGTCACATTTTCTCGTGGTGGGGTCTCACTTTCTCTCTGGACACTGCCACTATCCTATTGGGAGACTACTTTCTGATAGATTCTTCTGCTCTTACCTTTTGGCATGTGTGCAGGCTAGCGGTGTTGTGGAAGATTTGGATGGCCAGGAATCATCAGGTTTTTGAGGGGGAACCCCCCTCTTTGTCTGCGGCGGCTTGTATTCGGATGGCTCTATTCTTTTTTAATACTACTTAGCGGTTGTTTTCAGGTTGCTACCCTGCGTGGTATGCTAGTGTGTTTGCCATCTGGGCTTTGGCCAGTTTAGTAAGACACAGTCAGTTTTCGGCCATAGATGCCGCTCTTTGTACTTGTACATTTGTGAATATATGATAGTGCAATTAAGTTTAAAAAAAAAAATAACACTTATCCAAGTCAAGTTCCTCAGGTGAGAATGAATTATGGTAACAAATAACAATTAAAATTTTTGCTATGTTAAATAGGTGAAACTAAAAAAAATTAACTAATAAATAAATCATAGGGGCTTTCTAAGAAACTACTCATATAGATAATAGACAAGGACCACAACTTATATATGGATTAAACATTTATGGAAGGTTGATGTAAGTATCTTTTTTGTGCTTTTTGGGGAGAGTGTATTTCACATCACACTGCCACAATAGTGGTGGTGGAGGCCCACAAATCCAAGGGTGGGCAATAGGTGCTCTCATTAGAGAGTGCACCTGCAATGCCTCAGTGGTGGTGGAGGCCCTCAAATCCAAGGGTGCTCTTATTAGAGAGTGCACTTGCAATGCCTCTACTACACACTTCTCACACCATCCAAGGGAAAAGATATATTTTTTTTCCATTAACTCCATCGGTCACCGTTGGATTGAGTGGGGGCGAGCTCTGCAACCCTTGGATAGAGTGGGGGCGAGCACTGTGGGTGCCCCTGAGTGCACTGCTTTAGGGCAATGGTGCAAAGTAAGATGCTCCTGTTTTTGTTTTTTTGTGAGTAAAGAGCAATGTTGCAAAATAAGCTGCTCCTGTTTTTTGTGAGTAAAGAGCAGACTAGTAAGACAAAATGATATATACTTTTGTATTTTGATCAATCATAATCTTTTTGGCCTGAAACAGTCTTCATTCAAAAGAGAGACGAAGAAGATGAGAGTGAAAGAGTAGACGAGACGAAAGAGAGATGGCAGGGTTGCCTCCAGTGCCGCGGATCAAGCTTGGATCCCAGGGGTTGGAAGTCTCGGCACAGGGCTTAGGATGCATGGGAATGTCGGCATTCTATGGCCCTGCCAAGCCTGAGGCGGACATGATTGATCTTATTCATTATGCGGTTGATAAGGGAATTACGTTCCTTGATACATCAGATATGTATGGACCTTACACCAACGAGATCCTGCTGGGAAAGGTGAGTTTAATGGTTCAGTTTCAAACAGTTCAAATTCTGTAGTGCGCTTGTTTTAAAATGAGCGCGTTTGTGTCTCCTTTGATAGAGATCTAAGAAATGGTTTTGATGACTTTAGTACCAGAATGCTGGAACTCGAACGGTCAATACATTAGGATACTTATGAAGCTGTAATTATAAGAAGACACTATCATCCCAATACCTATTAGGCACATCAGAATAGTTATTAAGCAGTATTAACGATAATAATCACCAGAAGATAATACCATCAAAACTCTCATTAGGCAGTAAGTTAATCTAGCTTAGGAGAGGGAAATAAAATTGAGATCAGACCATCAAGAGAACACAGGCTTTGGATGAACTCTTAATACGCTTTCAAAATTCTTCACACTGGGAATAACCTGTAATGTCTAGCCGTACATCTAGCTTTATTTTCTAGCCTTTTAATAAGCAAAATTCATGTTGAAAATGATCAAGAAGTGGTCGAATCTTATAAGTTATAATGATAAGCGCTCAATCTTACTATCTGACATCACCGGAGTTTAGCTGCTGGAAACTGCTGGTTCTGACTTTCATTTAGAACAATGATATTGAATGCCTTGCTTTTTATAAGCTCGAAAGCAGTGCTCACGAAAAATTTGCAAATACAAACACCCCAATTGGTGAAATTCACTTCATTTTAGATTTATGAGTTTTTTATATGGCTCAAAATTAACTGGTTTTAGTTATAAATGTTAGGTTTTAAAGGTTATATGTTAACCTTTTAGGTTTTATTCCGTAATAGTTTTGTGAGTTTTTTATAATGTTAGTTTGAAACTTTTTTAGGATCAGTGCTCGGAAGGGTGTAAAAGCTAAAAGATGCTATATGCTCTTGCTGCCTTTCTTTAATCTGTTCTTTCAGGCCTTAAAAGGCATAAGGGAGAAGGTGCAACTTGCCACTAAATTTGCAATAACTATTGATGAGAACTACAAAATTTCCACCAGAGGAGACCCAGCGTATGTGCGTGCTGCCTGTGAGGCTAGTCTGAAGAGGCTTGATGTGGATTATATTGATCTGTACTATCAGCATCGTACGGATCCTAAAGTTCCAATAGAAGTTACCGTGAGTACTCACTGCGCTTCATAGTGCAAGTTTTTAACTGTACTATTCTAATCAGCAGTTCAGCAAATTTCAAACCAAAATTACCTTATAAAAATGTCCTGTAAACTATATCTGTCTTCTATTCTTGAACCACGTTTGCAGAAGCCTTTGATTCCTTACTTCACATTACTCATCTCGACTACACGTACTTCTATGTTCAGGTAGGGGCGATGAAGCAGTTGGTCGAGGAGGGCAAGGTGAAATACATTGGTCTTTCGGAGGCCTCTGCCTCTGACATACGTCGAGCTCATTCTGTTCATCCTATCACAGCTATACAGTTGGAATGGTCTCTTTGGTCTCGTGATGTAGAAGAAGATGTAATTCCAACATGCAGGCACGATTAATCTCTACTTTAAATGGAGTAAAATATTCTCTTTTCCATAATTTATATAGTATCAACTATACAATTTATACTTCATCTTCTTTTCTGTCAACAAACTGAGTAGATCCTCCAAAGAAAAGCTTGTATGTTTCCTGCTAATGAAACAGTTGAAGTAGAGATAATAACAAGCTGGGAAGCTCTTGTCAACAATTTCGCAGGGAATTGGGAATAGGAATTGTGCCTTACAGTCCCCTGGGTCGAGGTTTTTTTTCTGGAAAGGCAATCGTCGAAAAGCTTGCTGATGGTGATTTTCGCACAGTAAGGAATCCGTGATAACTAGGATCTGAGATAATTTAATTTGTTACATATTTGGATGCCATTTTATTCATTAGTGCTTGTCAATAAGGAACTAACAGTAGGATCTAAGTTGCAAATTTTTGTTGCTCTTTTGAACGGTAGCAAACTCATTGTTGTTCGTCCATTGCACAACTTGTCCTGAGCCTGTCCTCATGGTGTAAGAGAACAGTAATAGAACAGATCAGTGAGTCATGAATTTGTACATATTAAATTTCTGTTTGGCAGACAAATCCCAGGTTTCTTCCTGAGAATCTTGAAAAGAACAAAGCATTATACGAGCGTTTGAATGCCATTGCTGCGAAGAAGAATGCCACCTCAGGACAGCTGGCACTTGCATGGGTGCAACACCAAGGCCAAGATGTTGCCCCTATTCCTGGCACAACAAAGCTAAAAAACCTTGAAGAGAACATCTGTGCTCTTAGAGTTAGCTTGTCCAGTGAGGAATTGAAAGAGCTTGAAGGTGCTGTTCCACATGATGCTGTTGTAGGAGACAGATATGAAGACATGGCACGCACATGGAGGTTCTCCACAACTCCACCTCTCTCCTCCTGGAAAGGTTCATAAGGCACAACCGTAAGTCCTTCACTTTGATCACAAAGCCTTATGTGAATACTGCTGGCCAAATTGGATGCTTAAATTAATGTGAAAGACTAGTTTCAATAATACTGGATGCATCGGTAACATTGACCTTTGATACATTCAGATGACATGTTCAACTTCTTATTTCCCTATGCTGATAACGTTCCGAATGACATTACTGTCTTGATTGTTTTCAATGACATTCTTAGACTTGTGCCTCAAATATTTTTGTTTCTTACTTTTGGCTCTGCCTTGCAAGGGCAAGCCTACCACTAAAGTTTGTACGTCTGGTCAAAGTTCAAGAATGTGACTATGAGCCTTAGTACAAGTTATTATTGACAATCTAAGTTCGTGTAGCATATGGTGTAATGATTCTAACCAGCTTATAGGTTTAAAATGGTTCATTTAGTTTCCCATCAAATTGAAGCCATGTAAGAAAATAAACATAGAAGCTACCACTTTCTCTACATATGTAGGTGTGATGAATTCAATTGGCTTAAATAGGATTGGATATCAATATTTAATTAAATGATACTTGATTCATACCTGCATAAAGTCCAATATGATTCTTCGCATCATGACACTTCTATTTGTCCCGTTTTTGTGCTATAAGTTATAATCAGCCAGAATTTTGAAGGTTTTGAAGGAAACAAATCTAATGCATATTTGGGAAAATGCTTTAAATCCTTGAGGTTGTTTTGCAAGTGGGACTATTTGGAGTTGGAACCTATGAGGAACTAAACAGCTCGCTGCTTGCTTTTCTAGGAGTATTTTCAGTCACCAACCTTGAAAGTTTCCTAAGATAAAATCAAATCTAATCTACGTGTTATTTCGTGTCAAATCGAATGTAAATAGAATGCGTCATGCATGGTTATAGTTTCCTTTTTGCATGACTTGTAAGTTTCTTTGAGTAAGATATTCTAAGTCAATTTTTGAGCTTCGTGTTTTTTGTGTCAATTTGAGCGTGAATAGAATTGATCATGCACGACTATAATTCTCGTTTGCGCTTGTATGTTGTGGCAAGCATGCTCTAGAACACACTTATATTCTAAGATGTGAAAACCTGGTGGAGTTTTTTAAGTTTATTTTAGAGGGCTACTGGGAATTGCTCCACTTTGTCCTATTATTTATTTGGGGGATGAATTCTTGCTTGTAAAGAACTTCTTCGGGCAAAAGCATTGGGTCAACAAAAAGGGTTTATGGGCATAAAGCCCGTGGTCTTTTCTCTCTATAAAACATAATGCACTTGTCAATCAAAGTAAAAACAAATTACATCGGGTTTTGATACTTGTTAAAGATATGGGTTTTGGGTTTTTGTAACCTTACCTTTTGATGGAGGTTCGTCCAATTCATGACGGCCTGCACTTTAGTCTTTATCAAACACCTCATTTAAAACATTCCAATCTTTTCTTTAAGTCTATGATTAAACCCCTCATGGTGTTAAGGTCATAATTAATGGTTTAGAGGCCTAAAACTCATGATGATGGATTTTTTGGAACTAGTAGTGACTCATAGGGAAGTAGTTGAGGTGTCTTAGTTAAGCTGTTGATGTGTCCCAGTGAGGTGTTAGAGTTCACTCTTGGGATATTGGTGTGACATGTCCTATTGAGTCCTTGTTTAGTCCATAGCTTGGGAGCTAGATCCGATTGATCTAAGTTGGTTCGATAGGTTGGAATCACTATTTGTTTCCTTTGTTTTTCTTATTTCAACATCCTAGTCTTAGATCCTTTGAGGTTGTCTTGAAACAAGGTATGTGTTTAAGTGTTCAACATAAGTTTGTTGTTTATGAATCAAGCCAAATTTGAATGTGTTTAAGTAGTCAACATAAGTTTATAAAAGACAAATGTTGTGGTATCATCCACAAACTTGGCCTTGACATGAAGATGGCGTTTGTACTAAAATTTGTAAGAATACAAATTTTGAAAAGCAAAAATGTCATTGATTAAAGTTGGATGCCAGGTCAAACAACAATAGCATAATCCCAATAACAAAGTAACTTAAGATGAAAAAATATGTGAAGGATTCATTTACAAACAAGGCACTTTCAACATAGAAAAAACAATATTCCTTATTTGATCTTTTGTTCTATCTTGTCTTATCCAATGAGTCTGGCATATAGACAAGCAAACTAAGTTTGCAAATTTAGAGCATCAATGAGTCATAGAGAAGGGAATCACAAAGAAATTATATATGCACTTTTTGATGAACGTTGCTTACAAATAATGAGATTCTTTTGGTTAGATGGTGATTATGAAAGTATATTAGAGTGGTATAGCATAGGTTTTTCACCACTAAACATGCAACATTCCAATCATTACAATTGTCTTTTGAGAGCGGTATAGCATAGTTTTTTCACCACTAGACATGCAACATTTCAATCATTACAATTGTCTTTTGAGAGGAGGAATTGACTGGATTTTCCAAAATTTAGAATCATTTGAGAACTCTCAACAATCGAAGGATCCTAAGTCACGAGTCATATGAGCATGATAAATTGGAGATTCAATAGTCCAAGTTCAAACATCTTATGCTTGGTTATTGGTGATACATAATCAATGCTATTTGGCTAAGATTTTTCATTATTGTTTTGATATGGATCTTTTGATTGTTCTGGTTGCATGTATATTGTTTTTAAGCTTTGCTTTTGACATCACTGACTTTTCAAATTAACTTTGAGAAATTGGACATATTATAATTTTACAAATAGATATCTTTCTTTCACTTTATCTGATGGCATGTTGGTAAGGTTCTTGTTTCATGATAAATGTTTATCAATTTTCTATTATTTTCCTATGTTTTCCTTTTGTATCTTCTATGTGTGGGTTTTTTTTTTTTTTTGGGAGCTTTGGTCTATTGCTTATTAGAGTCAATCACTTGCATATAGTTCACCCATATATTCTCCTTTTGTTTACCTAGCTCTTGTTTCAAAAAGCTTTTGAAGTTTGTGTTAAAATTTGTCAACAAGCTTGATTCTACTTGAAGACTACAAAATGCAATGAGCTAAAATATCACACTATCACAAGAGTTTACATATGATCAACAAAATGCCAATAACCTTTATTCATGTGCTCATACACATTACATAAGAAAGATCACAATCCTAGCTCATGAAGCAATAGCCTCCTCTATTCCAATAATGAAAATGTATGGGCTAATCCCTATTTACATGAAGTATGGAGAGTAAGATTCCCCTCCAAACCCTTATCCAATGTGCAAGGTAGATCTCTAATCCTAGCCTTATATTGTCACCAATGATTAAGATGAGACATTGGTAAATGTAGCCAATAGAATGTAATAACTTGTGTAGCACTCCAAAGAGTAACTTGAGGCTGAAGTTTGCACAATGTTATCTTCCTAAGTTGGCCTCACATGTTGGCCTAATTTGGCATTTTACAACACCATGTGCACAGACTCCCATAATGTGAACAATACAACACTTGTCTAAGTCTAACATTTGCAATGTTAGCCTAAGTTGCCATTTGCAAATATTTGACAATATAACATGGCCTAAGTTGGCATTTGCATAATCGATACCACCCAAGTAATCTATGTCATTTATAACGTGTGAAGTTGAAGTATGGTATATGGTGACTAAATGTTGTTTTGACTCTTTTAAGGTCTTTTCGATTGAGCACATTGATGGAAACCTTTATAATTCTAAAGAGCTTTTCAAGGTAGTGTGGCTTCGAGAATTTTATGGATGAGAACTCCTCGCTCATTTTTCCTTGAGGTTATCATCTTGAGGGTGAGTCCGAGTTACAAAAGAGGAAGAGCACAATCTAAACTCAAAGACATTACACCATACATTTGCAATGGTTTGAAAGTTTGAAAACCTATAATACATTATATGCTGCATTCCATAGGTTGTGAGCATATCTTCTACTTCCCATACTTATGCTCAACCTACTTGTAATCCTCCTAACAGTTCACCCCCTAGTAATGTTGTCTCTAGAACGCTTGCTTATAGAGATTACATAAGGAGGTTACTTCATTTGGATAATGTGAGGTCTTTGAGTAAGTTCTCCCTTAATATGTTCAATACATACAATCCTAAGAACATTTTTTGGTTGATCTATATTGTAATAAACATGTCTTGTCAAGATCTTGGTATTTTGAATTCTCACTTTTATCAACTTAACACTATTTTTAGCCACTTTACATGTACGTTTTCAGAGTCAGAAAAATTGGCATGAATCGTGGTTCCCAACAGGGGCCCCTCCCAAAAGAATCTACATTTTTATCTCTTTTGTCCATATGAGATTGTTGAGCTTTTTGCCAGGTTTCCATTTGATGCAGAAGTTCAGAAGATTGGGCAACATTGTCAGACTTCGGGTGAGTAGGACAGTCCGGATTCTTAGATTTCTTTTCACGATGGTCAAAGTCATCGTCAGAACCTTCGTCTTCCTCACGGATAGCATCAATCATCACATCTTTAAGTTGATCATAAAGGTCAACTGGTTTGAGTTCACACGGATGTTTTAGACAATCCAACCAAGAACAGTTTTATAGCCATACGTTCGGTGATATTTTCATCAGCACATTCTACTTTGAGACATTTAAAATGTTCAATGTAGTTTCGAACAGACTCTTCACGATGCATCTTGATATGGGTAATTTGGATGAATGGACTCTGAGTCAGTTTGGATGGTGAAACGCTTGATGAGAGCATCCTTGAGGGTTGTCCAAGAAGCAATATCATGAGCTTCAAAATTAAGATACCACTCCTTGGCTGTTCCATTGAGTACCATGGGGAATAGGCGAAGCTTTTCAGTTTTGGAGGTATCTCCATAAAAACGGCATGCATTATCAAAGTCTTGGAGAAATCGGACTAGGTTAGATTCTCCATCGTACTTTGGTGCATTGATACGTGGAATTCTGTGTTCTAGTCGTGGAGGAGCCGGATTAGAGAATTCAGCACAGTCACGAGACTTGATGCAGAGTGTGGAGGAGAGTAACAATACAAATGATAAGGTCAGTACTATACTTGGCAAAAAAAAAAGACAGTTTGCTTGTAGAATGGAGAGTGTAGGACAAAAAATTGGTCTTTCTGGTTGCAATAGAATTCGTGGAAAAGTTGAGAAATCTTGGAGAGGCAGATAAATCGAATTGTAGACCTCGCGAATTCTGACAAGGAGTGCCGTCTGTCAGAATATTGACTTTTTTGTATTTTTGAAAAAAAATTTGTACTATTAGAATTCGCAGGTGGGACAGAGAATTTGTTCTCACTGAGGACGATTTTGTAGGCTGGATGGTGATTTCTGATAGAGAGGTTTTACTGACAGATAGGAAATATGGGAAAAAATATGAATTTCTGACAGAAAATAGGCAAAATCTCTGAGATAGAATTCGCAAAGCTACTAGAGGACTGATCTTGATTAGATCTAGCCTCATTGAAGCCAGCGAATTCTAGGACAAAGATTTGGGTGAGAAATAAGGGATTTCGACTATATATCAAGCTGTTTTGTCAGAATCTGACCGTGGTCAGAATTTGTGGAGGTGATAAAATGAAAGATCAGGGTCTGTTAGGGCTGTAGACAGACTGGCGAATTCTGATATACCTGTTTGGTTCGGAAAAAGACCACTTGAGTCACTTCTTTTCAAAAAAAATGCCTAAGTTGACACTTTTGTTGCTTCCCCCTGACTTGATAAGTTGCTCTGCAGCTCGTGTAGCACCTAGAGAGAAGACTCGTGCTGTGGTTGGAAGATAAAAGGCAGGCAAACAAGCAAACACACAACACGAAGACAAAAAAATAACAGAGAAAGAAGCTAGGTAAAAAATGCTTAAAAAACGACAATGGTGCCAATGTTCGAAGTAAATCTGATTTGCGAATGTTTGGCTAGATCTACTCATGATGTGGTGTAGTATAGAGAGGATCGTCCACTTTCTAAATTTCTACCAAGCTTCAAACAAAGTGCGGACATAGAAAACAATGATGAAAGCACTAAGGCTTACCCCACTAGTGCTCGAAATAGAAATCAAACTAACTAAGATGACAAAATACAAAACCTTACTAAGGCTTACCCAACTAGCAAGGTGATTAAACTAAATCCTAGATTAACACCCAAAGGGAATTAGAATGGAAGATTGCGACTAACTAATAATCAATCAACAAAATACATGCCACAATACAAACCAATGAGAAGGAGGCAAGAAGAGGCCCGAGCACTTTCCCTCGAGCTATGCACCTTCCCAAAGGGAACACAAATGAAATAGAGAGATAATCTCAAAAATAGAGAACTTGATAGCTTGATCTCAAAAGTGTTATTTACAAGGCAAATACCTCTCCTTTTATGGCAAGGAGGATCTTCCATAAGTATCCACTAACTTATGGGACTAATCTATTTCTAGCCTTTCTAGAACTTCTAACTTAGGATTTAGAACTTCAAAGTTTCTTAACTTAGAAAAACTTAAGACAAAATATTTCTAATCTTAAGTTTCCTAAGTCTAAGTGCTAAATCTAAGTTTAAGCTATTTTATTATTATTTTAAGCTTCTACTCATGGGAACACATGCCATGGTGGAAGTTTATTAACAGACACTCGTACATGGACTTACAAAACACATGCCATGGAGTTTTATTTCTCTCTTTTTTATTTTATTTTGTGTTAGCACAGATGCTAATAATCCCCTTAGAGTTTTTGGAAGTACTTGCTTTGCTCATATTCCCTTGGAAACAAGGGGAAAAGATGATCCAAGTTCACTCAAAGGGATCATGGTTGGGTATTCGTCCAAGAAGAAGGCATATAGAATTTTTATTCCCTCTACCTCAAAGACAATTTAGTAGAGATGCCACATTTTTTGAAGATAAAAATTTTAACTTGGTCGATGAGGCCGAGATCAAGGCAACTCAAAGAGCATCTCCTATTATCTCTCTTAAAGACAATAATGAAGAGATGGGGTCGAGATTTGAGGAGGAGTCACCTCGATTTTTCTCACCTTGAAGATCCTTGAGAGAAAGATCCGAGCCCAAGAGGCTCTCATATGTTGACAAAGGCAAGCAAGTGGATCTTGATTCCACTAATTATGCATGTTTCATATCACATGAAGAGCCAAGGGATGTCCAAGATGCACTCAACTCAAAAGAGTGGTTTGAAGCAATGAAGCAAGAATATGATGCATTGATAACCAATAACACATGGGAGCTTGTGGATCCTCCATCCAACAAGCACATTATTGGATGCAAATGGGTATTTCGAACCAATTATAATCAAGATGGCACTATCAACAAACTTAAGACAAGAATATGTGCAAAGGGATTTGCTCAAATCCAAGGACTTGATTATGAAAAAACCTTTGCACCTGTGGCAAAGATGGTGCCAATAAGGATTATCACATCTCTTGCCATCTATTTTAAGTGGAAGGTGTTCCAATTGGATGTCTCCAATGCCTTTCTAAATGGTTATCTTGAGGAGGATATTTATATGGAACAACCTCAAGGATTCTTCAAGGATGATTCCAAAGTTTGCTTGCCATTCAAAAGTCTTTATGGACTTAAGCAAGC
The DNA here is from genome assembly GCA_029204225.1 of Diphasiastrum complanatum. Lineage (NCBI taxonomy): Eukaryota > Viridiplantae > Streptophyta > Lycopodiopsida > Lycopodiales > Lycopodiaceae > Diphasiastrum > Diphasiastrum complanatum. Next base: position 22,339,445 of record CM055101.1, read on the forward strand.
ACCAAGATTATGGTATGCTCGACTCAATTCTTTCCTTGTATCACTAGCATTCTTAGTGACTATGATCCTTCCATGTATATAAAGTTTTATGCTAGTGATATTGTCATTCTTCTAATTTATGTTGAGGATATTATCCTAAGTGGAAGTTCTATCAATTTAGTTGATGAAACTAAAATTGTACTTGGAGGTGAGTTCAAGATGCAAGATCTTGGAGAATGCCACTACATTTTAGGCCTGGAGATTGACTTTTATAATGATCAAGCTTTTATATGTCAATCTAAATATGCTCTTTCTATGTTAAAAAAATTCAACATGATAGATTGTAAGTGCATAGATACTCCTATGCAGCAATTTGTAAAAGATCCTGATAAGGGAAATGAAAGATTCTTCAAGGACATCACCCTTTTTAGGAGTCTTATTGGTTCCTTAATATGGCTTACAATAACTAGGCTTGATTTGAGTTTTAGTGTTTATAAATTGAGCCAATCAACGCAAAGTCATACAATTCACCATTGGAAAATGGCCAAAAAGGTACTAAGGTACATATTTTCAACCTATGATTATGGTTTGTTCTACAAGAGTGAAGATCTTTCAATCATTGGCTATACAGACTCGGATTTTGCTAGTGACAAAGTGGATCGAAAGTCTACAATTGAACATCTCATATATCTTGGTGGAAATTTAATATCTTGGCTTTCTAAAAAGCAAGATACCATATCTCTCTCATCATGTGAAGCTGAATATAAAGCACTTACAACTACAACAAAAGAAGTGCAATGGATCAAAAGACTATCAAGGAAGATGATGTACCAATGATCAAGTGTGATAATATTTCGGCACAAGCCCTTGCCAACAACCCAATATTTCATGCAAGGAGCAAGCACGTCGAAGTTGCACACCATTTCGTGAGAGAGAAGATCATTTGAGGAGAGATCTATTTGAAACATATTGACACATCATCATGTATTGTCGATCTACTCACCAAACCTTTGAGCAAAAGTACCTTCATCAAGCATAAGTCCAACCTTGGATTAACTCCAAGATCAATGTTTAAGTCAAATAGATAACTTTTTAGGAGGAGTGTTGAAAATAAAAAAGCCATCTATCTTGACTTTTGGGGTTGATGAACTTTTCTCTCATGCATGTAGTTGTTAGACATGAAAAAGCCAAATTTGGCCTAGTAGAAACTCGAGCCACTATAGATGCATAGAGTTTAGTTTGCCAAATGTGACATGCAAAGCAAAGTAAGACTTGTATTGGCACATGCATGAACATTTGTACATTTGTATTCTAGAAAGTGACACACGTAGAAAGTTGGTAGCTGTAGTTCCATTTCTCAACATGCAAACTTGGAGGTGTCAAGTTTTAGGTAGATACTACTCTTAGAAGTGGAAGAATGTGATTGGAGGCTTGTACTACCTCAAGCTAGTACATCCACTATATATGTAGTATGGGATCTCTCACAATTTTGATGATGAATCAAGCATTGATGCTATTTCCTAGTCATTTTGGATTTTAACTTATACAAAATGACTAGGAGGAGGTTTTTCTCATACATTAAATTCATCTATACTTTCCTCACACATGTGAAAGTAATCATAGTTTGATTATTAGCATTCTAGATTGTGATTTAGCCATAGAATCTAGAAATATATTGTGATTTTCACTCTTCAATTGATCTATGTGCTAATACAAAGCTCCAGAAGATCATTCACATGTTTATGGTATATTCCTCCTGTGTGAACTTGCTGGAAATTTTCACACAAAACAGCCTTCATCTTCATTTAAAAATTTCAATTTGAAGGGACCCAAGGCCCAAAATTGCTTGAAGAGTGAAGTTTCTTCACTATAAAGAAACAGTTCATTTTCTAAAAAGGCCCTTATTTCCACTTCCTTTAATCGTTTTGGACAAAACAAAAGGCTATAGACTCCAAACAAAGGGCATCTGGACTGTACCTACAAACACGGCGCCACGAAAGAGAGTGTTAACCATGGAGAAAAGCATGGAGAAAGTGCTTAGTGGATGTCAAAAGTGATTTCACCCCTTTTGGAAGTGTCGAGGTAGGAGTGTGTACCTAAAGGCATTTTGGAAACATAAACCATCTTGGCTTTTGATTTGGCGATAAAGTGGTGGGCGCCCTTGTAAGCTAAAAATTGTAGGTCATTATTTTTGAATTTTGACATTGCCATTGGCTTTGGCATACTCTTTTTAGTCTACGGGTGGAACTTTAGGCATTTGGAGATGGCAAACAAGGGAGAGTCCATTTTGAGAGACAATAGTAAATTGGACGGGATTTTCAACAAGACTGCCAAATGAAGCGGACATCATAGTGTTTGAAAAGAAGACCTTCATCAATCTATCGGTGAAGGACCACATTATTACCCACATTAGTGATGTTGTGACACCAAAACGAGCATGGGATGTACTAAAAGAGCACTTCGAGACTTCAAACCCATCAAGAATTCTATTTTTGAATTCAAAATTGAATAGTGCTTGTATGGAACAAGGGGAGCAATTCAAACTTATCTGACCATAATCAAGGCAATAAGGGATGAATTGCATTCCATAGGCGAGTGCATACGTGACGCCGAGTTGGTGCACACTACTTTATGACATGTAATAAAGATCGGTTCAGTAGTTTGAAAGAGTTGGATAATGGAATGTCTATTTCAAAGGAAAATGGTGATATGTGCAAGATCAAGGGGATAAGCACTGTTCCAACTACTTGATGACAAAAGCAAAACGATCAAGGAGGTACTTTCCATACCAATTTATGAAGAAAAATTTACTTTCAGTTGGAGTTATTTTTGACCAGAAGTTGAAAGTAGAGTTTGCACATGATTGTTCCTTTGTGAAAGATATGAACCAAAAGTTCCAGGTCATTGTGGATGGTACAAGGGAGCCCAAGACCAAATTGTACATGCAATTAAGACCAGATATATGCTATGTTGTTCGTATTGTAAGTCAGTTTATGGCAACACCTATGGAAATGCATTGGGAGGCAGCCAAACACATTTTGTGATATGTCAAAGGTACTTCCAACTATGGCTTGGTGTCCAGGAAGCAAGAAGGTTTCCTAAGTTATGTGGCTATGCTGATGCGGATTGGGGAGGTGATTATGATGATCGTAGATCTACCACAGTGTATGTATTCTAGTTTTGTGGCAGTTGCTTTTTCTGGTTTAGTAAAAAACAAAGTACAATTGTTTTATCCACAACAAAAGCAAAGGATAAGGCAATAGCACGTGAAGCCATTTGGTTGAGACAAATCTTGGATGAGATGAACATGAAGTAGGAAAAACCTATGACTATACATAGCGTTAGTCAGAGTGGCATTCAGTTGGCAAAGAATCTGGTGTTTCATGCGAGGAGCAAACACATCGAGATTCACTATCACTTCATACATGAAAGACGGTTGAGCAAAGAATTAAATATTGTTCATTGTAGTACAGATGAGCAATTAGTTGACATTTTCACTCAACCACTCATTAGAGAAAAGTTTGATAAGTTTAGATTAAAATTTTCTATACTTAAAGTTTGTTAACTTTGATGCTATGTATATGAGAGTGGAAAAATTAGATTCTACATTTAGGGAGAGAGTTAGAATAAAAGTAAAACTACTATGTTACTGTACTGTGGGTCCAAATGATGCATTAGGACCAGTTGGCCTCACCACGAGGCAAGTTGACGGAACACGCATCCCGTCAATGGCAACCTGGGCCATGGATGGGTTGCCAAAGAAGAAACTTTATGTACAATGTACTTTGTTTTTTGAAAGTACAATTGCTATGTGAGCTTTGAGTGGGAGAGTGCTTTCGATGTGGATGTTACTGTGTTTCTTGATTTGTGATTATGTTTAGAGCGAATTTTAACTTAGCAAACTATGTTTTGTAACTTATGAATCTCACTTGGCTCGAGCAATTGATGTTGGCGTTTTGTTAGTGTACGTGCTTTCAAATTACTTATCATCTTGTGAAGAGACATATAGTCCGAGTTGAAGGCTCAACCATGGAACACTGCAACTTTTTCCAAATTCCATTAGAAAAGAGGTGGTCCACGAAGGTTGACTTCCAGCAAAACTTGTATAGTTTTTACAAAAAATATAAAAATAGTCTAGATCGGGTGGTAGTAGAAGCAGCAAAGAACTATTGCATTATGGTTGATCTCTAAAGTCCCTGTTACATGAGACAACTAATTTGGTGAGTTAGATCTTGATTCTAACTAAGAGTTTAAACTCGGCCTAGAGCAGCTCCCTTTGTACATAATCTTTTACCATGCAACCCTCGACACCACAATTTTTTGTTTTTAGAGTAGAATGTTGATGCCTCATAGATTGGTGCAACGCATGCGCTGCCAAGCACAAGAAGGAATAAGAGGGCCACCACTTTCTAATGTATTATATGTAAAATAATAATAATAATAATAATATTGATAATAATAGAAAAAGACAAAGAAAAGAAGCCCAAAAAAAAGACATCAAAAGGGCTCATTTTTTGTTACTTGTTTTACAATGTATTTCCTTTTCTACCTTCTTATTTTTATGTTTCTTATTTTTCGATTCTTTTAGAATTGACATGATATATATTCTCTTGCCATTCCTGGCATCCCCTCTCTCATCTACCATAAGGATGAATGAGAGAAGGAGAGAGATGAAATGCTCCCATGCTTGTACACTATTTATAATAGCCCTTTACCCTATTTGGATGCTCTTGGCCAAGCTTATCAACTCATGGAAGGTTCTAGATCTATTTCAAACACTTGATTGACTAGATTCAATGAACATGAAGACCTAAAATAGTAAATAAACTATCCTTAGGCCTTATTAACTTTGTAAAATCTATCTCTAATTTCAAAATGCAGATTGGCCAAAATTGCCAATTAAACTCAGCATGATAAATGTCAAACTAGTTGACAATTTCTCACACTCCCTCTTCAACTAGTTTTAGCATAGAAATTTGATCTATCTTAAGAATGATCTCCATTCCAAGAATAGATCTTCTTTCTATGGGTCTCCTCCATCTTTGTCCTTCCTTGATATGTCTCCACCAAGAAAATCCATGAATGAGCCTCCATTGACATCTTGCCACAAGATATCATCATCACTTGATGACTTGACCATGAATGAGTGATATAATGAGTCTCCCTTGGCGTCATTTGCATCAGCAAAACCAGCCATGAATGCTATTATAACTCCAACATCAAAAATATGCAAAACAATGTAACTAGTTTCACCATATCTTGACAATTTGCACACATTCACATGAAATTGCTCAAACATGAGATATAAATTGTAAAGTAAACTTGAAAAACACTTCCTTGCTGATCTTTTTAGCTTAGTTGAGTTTTCAAACACCTGGAAAAATAGATCCAAAGTGCCTTTGCTACTTGACTCCCCTTTGATGCTCTTGACTAGCTCCAAATTGCCACCTTTCCTTTTGTGTTGTTGAAGCCCTTCAAGATCAACCTCTTGATCTTCCTCTTGACAACCAAATTCATCGACTAAGACTAGTAGCAAAGTAATGAGGGTGTCATGTTGGTTATTTATAGTACCATGCAATGCCCAATGCACAAAGCATATAAATAAATAATGAGGGCTTGCAAAACCTCAATTTTATAAAGTTATGTAATTAAATAAAAGCTAGACACCGCATAACAATGCACTTGTACTGCACAAGCGTCAATAGCTACAAACATGCCTTGAAGCGTTAGAAAGAATAAGCAGCTAATTTTGGTTAAGTGCCTTGAAGCATAGTAGAGAATTTATGTGGTGTGGCTAAGGAATTGCAAAAGCATTGTAAAGTCGATTTACTTGAAAAATAACCTAGTTAACTTAGACTCTCAAGTTTTAGAAATGGGCCAATAAGCAAATGCCACTTCAACTCTTTTGGAAACAATATAAGGGTCGATTCCTTTGTATTTCATGTTCTCCAACCTCATTTGTTCAATCAAAGAGTTGAGTTCCCTCCCACTGTGTTTTGTGAATGTTTGTGAGAGTGGGAGAGTGAGAGATAAAGAGAGAGAATTTTGAGGTGAGTATTTTGCTTTATACTTGCTTGCATTTCTATTATGAAAGTACGATGCCTAGATCACCAGTCATGTGTAGTATCTCCTTTTGAGAGTCCAGACATTTTGCAAGTGAATATAGTGCGAGTTTTGTAAGAATTTTTTAATCAATATCATTAATTACTAAGACCAATGGTTATGGATAATTTGATGCACCATATAGGTAGAGTTACAAAGATCCAAGTTGAGTCCATCGAGATTAGAAAGATCAAGAGGATGTGCACCATTACCACCTAGGCTTGGCAACTACTTCACCATTCCCATTTTGACTACCATTGTTTGTGTGTCTCAACTTTTTATAAATAATGTTAAATAGCCACTCCAAAATATATACATAACTTATTGTGTTTTGCAAAATAATTTTCATAAAACTACATATGGGGATAAAAATATGTTGTTTTACCACATGATGTTCCCACATTTCAATTCTATTGCTCAGATCTTTCACACCTCAGCTAGTTCAACTTCTGTAAATTTTGTCTTGAAATACTCAAAGGAGCACTCACACAATCGTCGAGAACACTATACCACTAATCGCCCAACTCTTTTTTTATGATTCCAATCTCGTTTAGCTGGATTCAAAGTGAAAATTAATCAACAAACAGATTATCCAAGCAATTAGTACAAATTTTTTTTGAGGAAATAGTAAAGTTGTTAGATAAACATGTTGATTCGGTTCATGGAAGATACTGTCATTTCACTCTCGACATTAGGCTCGATGAAGTTAGCTCGGACCAATATGTGCCTACTTATGTCACATGAAAAATCCTCATGTATTGCCTCCATCCAACCAAAAATCTGATGATTTCCATCCCAACAAATGAACATGCGACCTTGCATGTCGCTCCAACATAGGTCATGCGAGATTGCTTCATCAAAGTCAGAACTTAGTCGTTCCCAAATTGGATCCCAAAGAGCTTTACATGGCCTTTCACAAGCACACTTTGCCCAGTGGGTGTTGCCATTGACAATATAAAATTATCCATCTCCATTAAGTACCCATCTTTGTTTTTAATAAACATTTCATTCACAACCTTTGCATTTCGATAGTTCGAATAGCTTGATGGGACAAAATTTGACACAATGGAACTAATGGGGTTTGTAGGAAAATTGCAATATTCTTCCACAGAGAACACGATGCGAGTTCGAATAAATCAAACTAATATCAGTGTCCTCAATCGCGATTTTATCTGACCTATGTATTAATAGAACAATGTTTATTTTGATTGAATATGCGTGCGAAAATTATATGCGGAAGTAAGATACTATATGCGGAAGTATGAGACAACTCAAGACCATTTAGACAATAAGAAACTATTGATCAAAGACAAATTTTTATAACTCTGAATCTGATTCATCAATATATATCTCTTGTTGTCTTATCTCGTTGTTGTGTCTCTGAATGAGTAAGTTTCAACGAGTAGTGCATATGTATTTATATTGCTACAGGACAGGTCTTTTGGCCTTTTATTTACAGGTCTTTTGGCCTTTTTAATACTGTAACAGTAGAAATCTAACCGTTTATGACGGTTGATATTCAAATAGACGCTCTGTTTTCAGGCTCGAATAAATTCTGTTCGCGAATATTTCGCGACTGTCTGTCTCTTCGTTTTAGCTTCGTGTTTCCTTGTTTCTTCACGACATTTGAGCTTGAAGAACAGTCCAGAAGATTTCGCGAATTGTTCGCGACAATTTCACGACATCTGAGGCTTGAACAAGAAACAGAAAAATCTCGCGACAAGACTCTGTTCGTGGATCTTTCGAGCTTCAACAAGAAAGTCACAAGCTTCCACAAGACACTGTTTCGTGAATCTTTCGCGAATCTTTTCGAGTTGGTCACGAATAGAAAAGTTTCGAGTTCGCGTTCGTTTCTTTCTCATCCTTTGTCAAGTAAACTGTGCGCTTTGTTGGTAGAATCAAGATCTATCTGATCAGTTGTTCTACAAGATTGGAGAGTCCCTACATATCCTCAATCTAGCCATTGTGTTTGACAACATATCCGAATGGAATGTCAAGGGAACATTATTGATCTCATCTACTGGAATTGACTTCTTTCTCCTTCTCTTACCTCCCAAAGTAGCAACTTCTCCACTTTCATGGGCATCACCAACATCCATAGTTCTTGTTCCAATGTCCACAAGTGACTAGGATGTTTGCGTAAGCTCGACATCCTCTTTCAATTTCATATTCTGAATACCCTCAATTGGGTTTGTGAGACTTATGTCATGAGTAACCTGAAAACAACAACAATGTTTCATATAATCAACTCACCAATATGAGTTAGACCAAAATGACATGTCACAAAATATGTACTCACCTCTTCGACCAATGCATCATCTGACAAGTGCACGTCAGCTCTTTCCATGTGTTCCATTTAAAAGTATTTTCGCTTTTGATCTTGTCAAAACCCTTTTGTGCAATAAACTCATCAATGTTTGTATCAACATTATTCTACTATATAATAACAATATAGAACATCTGAAAGCACCCACTTATAACAATTCAAAGTACCCATGTTGGTATCCACTTACCAATTCATTTTCTTGCAAGAGTATAGGGTGTCTCTAATTCCTAGACCACCATATGTTTTTGCCTATTAACAACAAAGCATGAAACAAGTAGACTAAAGAAAAAACACACAATACAAAACTTTTCTAGTCTTATTACATTATCATAACCAAAAGTTTGATAGAAATCAAAACAAAAAACCACTACGTGAAGATTGTGAAGTGTATACTAAAATTTGTAATTAGCCCTTGATCCAATCTTAATCACATCAAATTAGCTCAAATAAAATCATGACTTTTATTACAACCTATTTGCATACTTTTCACACTCCTATCAGATTCGATTGCAGGACATTGAGACAATATCAATTACGTATAAGCAATATCCAAATGGAAGCTTGTAGAATCTTTTTACACCATCAAGCAAGAAACTGAGGATCTTTCATCTTTTTGGATTGAATGCCCCATAGTCCTATCCGAAATGATAGAAAAAACATTCTTAAAAGTTAATTCTATCTTAGTTGTTCTAGTTGCACATAGCCTAACGATACATACTTTTAGAAATTTTGTACATAAAATGCAAGATTTGACTAAATAAAAGATAGTCACCGAAACGGAAGATCAAATGCTTTCATTTAGCTAAGTTTCAAGATAAAACTCACATCCCCCATCTGGTACAAGAACATTTTGTTTTCCACCAATATTTGGTGGAATGAATTTGCAAATGTTGTGGGCAAATGAATAGCAATATGACAATGTCCATAGAAAATGATGAACTGAATTGGAAATCAATCACTTGTGAGAGAAGGATCAAACATTGCGTGGTCATGAGCCAAATAACAAGCATTTAAGACCACGGGGCCCAAATATTGCCATAATGCTCCACTTCCTCTAAGTACGCATAACATAACATTGAAAGACATGAGCTTGTATCGAGCTTTCGAAAGGAAAGAGAGATGTGATCATTTGGATGTGTTCAGATTCAACGTTCTTTTTAAACTCTCACAAATATCTTGCCACTATTGGTCTTCTTCAAAGGCCAAGTAGATTTTTTAGAAGGTGAACTTGAAACTGTTCAAAAGATTTTACATCCATTTAGAACTGTCAACATGCAAAATCAGAATCACTGTTTACTTTGATAGAAATGCAAAATGGATGGTCTCTTTCATAATAAAATCTCTCAAATCTAAGCATGAATATCTTCCCGAGCGGAAGGGGAGAGGGGTGGTTACAGAAGAATGATATCCATTGTAGAGCTGTGAACACTTCCTTTTGAAACATGATTAATCACAGGCATTGTCCACATCGATAGATATGCAAAATGGATGTTCTCTTTCGTGATAAAATCGTACAGATCTATGCATGAACATTTTTCCAGGGAAGTAGCAGAGGATTAATATCCATTGTAGAACTGAAAGTAAGCTAGAAATGTAAGCAGCTCCCTTTGAACATGACGAATCATCGACATACCACCTCATATCGTGGAAACTAGGTGTAACTTATTTCCACATAATAATGTCTATCCTTTGATAAAAATATCTGATTCTTGATAACTAAACAAAAAAAAAGTTAAAAAACAACAAATATCAGCAAAACATGCACCAATTGATTCAAACTCATAACAGAAAAGAGGATGAATATTATAATAGTCTGTCCTTTAAATAGATCCGATTTTTATCAAAACTAGACAGAAAAAAATATAGAAAGACCAAATATCAACGAAAAAATCAACTACTTCAAAATCACAACCAAAAAGGGACGATCCAATAATATATCAAAATAAGATCTACAAGAATTGATCAACAACAGTGTTGGATCGGGCAAGCGCGGGCAAACCTGCATGAAGGCATGCCTGTTCGATAAGAGCGTGAGGCCTGCGACAACCAAAATACACCATACAAGTTTCTCGCAGGAAAAAATCATCTTTTGCCTATGAGCTGCAACCAAGAGAATTTTTTTGGCCTAGTTGAAACTCGTAGGGAAAAGAATTATGCCTGCAAACTTTTTTTGCCTGGCTGCATCTCACAAGCAGTAATGAAACTTCTTGACTTGAATTGATTTCAGCTCAATAATCAAAGGAAACGATTTTAGGGTTCTCATCAGTGCTCAAAAATCTGAACTCTCTGAAACACTGTCATCTTTAGCATGTATTCTTGATCAATGTTGTGATCCCAAGCAAGAAGTTTGGCCTAGGAGTCCTCAATAGTGAGGCCAGCAAAAATTATTGCACTAACCTGTCTAAATGACTGGATATAAGACAAAGTTCTTTTTGTCTCTGAAGAACAAATCTCTTGTTAGAATCCTATCCTAAGCATAACATTAAAAATAAATAAATAAAACTTAAAAATTACATACCAGTTTTTTGAGTGACTTCAAAAAAATTTTTCACGATAGGATGTTCACAGAGCCAAACCTTCAACATAGCGTCCATGTACAACCAAATCTTCTTATCAAAGATTTCACTCGGAAATAAGTGAATCCTTCATCCTCATCAATGACCGCTACCTTGTAAAGCACATAACCCTACACATTAACGGTAGCTGGCCCACTACCAGCTCTCTCGACAGTCAAGAGAAAGAGCTCTGTTAGCTTTGATCCTCACAACCCTTTGTAAAGTAAAAGATATGGTTGGACACATCAATATTTTGAAGATCAGCAGAATTAATGGGTGGATGAACCCGCGTAACTATGCCAAACTTTTGAGACTATGAAGATAAATGAAAAAAAAACCTGCATGAATAAATCGTTAACGATAAAATTAGAAGAATGTTTCCTAATTAGAGAAGAAGGATTTATGTTAGAGAAGAAGACGTGCAAGCATGGCTTGGGTAGAGACTTATGCTGAGCATGGGTTGTGGGTTGAGAGCTATGCTCATCATAGCTCCCAGCCTGCATGGCCGGGGGCAGACATCTATGCTCGACACAAGCCGACCTATGTTGCAAGAGCAGTGACCTAGGGTTAGATGAAACCTCTTTTGAGTTCTATGTCTGCTCATATGATACCTGCAAGAATCATAGTTTTTCATGTTTTGCTATTCTACAAAGCTACTCTCATTCTGTGTGCAGAACAATGCCTGCTAAAATACACGGGTTTTTGCAAGCAGTTCAACAACCTACAATTTCTACACAAAATCAAATCGAATTAGCCAAACTATTTGAAAGTCAACTTCATCAACTTTCTGGCTAATCTACATCATAACAAAGGGTATCCATTCCCGTCTATTTCTACATTCGAATGTCAATTCATCATTGAAGGCCTGATCCACTCTCGACTTCTTCAACCATCAAGTCACTCGACGACCGAGGTCACCGAAGTGTCCGAAGTATTCGAAGTGTCTCAAGTCTCTGACTTATTCGACAACTTCAACCATCAAGTCATCCGAAGTTTTGAAGTATTCGAAGTATTCGACATCTTCGACAATTGACTTATTCAGCTACTGCGACGATCAAATGATCCATCCACTTCGACGATTGAGTCAACCAACTCGTTCAAGTTTCTTGATGACTTTGAGTCATCCGTCTCATCTGACTGATATTACACAATGTACAGATTACGTTGTTCAAATATCTCTCAAGTAACATAGTTAAAGTTAAACTAGTCTTGTAATTATAGATTAGTTAAACATTTCTTGTAATTACAAGGATGCATCTATAAATACATCTCCAGCTCGCATCAATCTGTGATGCTCCATGATGCAAACTAATTCATCAGAGTGGAAGACATTCAGCATCCAAGTTGCGTATGCTTTCTGGCTATAACAATCAGTGTTGTTCAAGATTTTAGTGTAATATAGAAGCAACAAGCTCTTCATATGTGTCTAACGTAGATGTATGCATGTTGTGATTTGATTACACTCTTACTGCTTGTTCACGTTCGTTTACTCAATCTGATTAGATTATGGATGTCTATGACTCCTTAGAATCTGATCAGATGACGACTGTCTTTGACGCCTGAGGAACTAGCATTATCGCTCTGCACTATCACTTTTAAATTTTGAGCTAAACTTCATACTGAAACTATTTACAATATTCCACATCTCTTCGTTGACCATACTCATTCATTTGTCTGAGCATGAGCTAATTTATCGGTCCTGTTAGTGAGAACATCACATCCATTGTCAATCAATATACTCACACTCAACAAATTTCTAGATATTGAAGGAACATACAAGACATTTTGAAGTTTTGCTCTTCTCCTTGATTCAATCCAAATAGGAACGATTCATTCCAAGAATCTCACATTTAGCACCATTTGATACATGAATAAACTTCTTAGAACAAGATGAAAATGAAGAAAGATACTCCCTTTGCCTTGTGATTGATGCTAAACGAATCGCTCTGATAACCATTGATGCGAATCGAACGCGAATGAAACGCGAATAAAATTTGGATGGAGTTCGGATATGATTGATGGTCATTGCCTGTATATCATTCCTACAATCCTCCAAAATGTAGACAGACACTACTGACCTACATTTAAGTTAATTCAACATTCAAAAAGATTGAACCAATGTGCGGAATAGATAAAACAAAGTGAATGAGATACAAGAACAATAAGAAGACAATAATTCAATCAAGATCAGACAATTTAGAAAGATATGTGCATAATGGCTACAACATCATCTATTGATTCTCTTGGTTTTGAGCACTGGGTGACAGACCCACACAGCACATTGGCATGAGAGAAGTAGTGTTCTCTCAAGAATAGTGTCTCACTTACTAGTGGACTTCTTGGATGTCTGTGGATCCTGCTTACAAAAATCTCGCTCACTGGCAGATTTCTCTAGTCTATATTTTTGTCTATGTATCTGTCTGTATATATTGTTTGGTGCATCTAGCAATTGCACATATTCAGAGTAATATCTTGATTAGATAGATTAAACAATCTAAGACTAATCATAGATTACAAGAGCGGTGGATTAGGCACGTCCTAACGCTCTTTTGTTGACATCATCATATCATATCAGGGATTTGTACTTTACGGTACTTCTTTGATCTTCCTGGTCCTTTCGAGTGTGAGGTGTCGAAAGTATTTGACCTTTGGGTGTCTCGAACATTCTTGTTTCGCGTCATTTGACCTTCTTCTGTTGTTCATGTTGTTCGCGAACATTTCGTCTTTGAGGTCTTTGTTTTTCGAGGTCTTCGAGATCTTCGTTTTCGAGATCTTTTTGAGATCTTCGTTTTCGAGATCTTCGAGATCTTCGTCAGGTTAAGAGTCAAGAGCTAGCAGAGCTTTGGTAATAGAAACACTTTGTTTCTTCAGCTCCCTCTCAAAGCGTGGTAGCTTTATGACTCCAAGATTGCTCGTCTGTTTCTCAAACAAACCTTTGTCTAAGGCCTTTGTGAAGATGTCAATGACCATCTTCTTCGTTCCAATGAAAGTAGTCTATAGCTTCTTCTTTTCGATCAGATCCCTTATCAAGTGGTACTTGATTGCAATGTGTTTCGTCCTTGAGTGAAACACGAGATCCTTTGTCAGGTGTATTGTGGATGTCTGTCCATCTGCAAAATCAGAGGCTCATTTCTCATTTCACCTACTTTGTCAAGGAACTGTTTAAGCCAAGTGATTTCATTGGCCATTTTTGTTGCTGCTACGTATTCTGCTTCGTAGGATGACTGAGCTACGATGGTTTGCCTTTTGCTGACTTATAGAATTGCTGCTCCTGCTATGATGGTACATCCTCCTGAGACACTTTTACAGTTGTCCTTGAGAGATGCCCAGCTAACATCACTGTATAAAAGCACCTGGAATCTTGCACCACGAGAATAACACAATCCAAAATCCTTCATTAGTTGAAGGTACTGCGAGATTCGCTTCGCAATCTTCCAATGAGTCGGCGGGCCTGGATTCATGTTGAATTGGCTCATCTTGAACACGACATAATCTCGCATGTGTTATCTACAAGATACATTAGTGACCTGATTAGCTTCTTGTATGGTGTATGTTGCATCAATTCTCTTTCGTCTTCAGTCTTCGAACAATCTTCATTCGTCAGGATTGTTTCTGCACGCATTGGAGTATTTGCTCCTTTGCAATTCATCATCCTGAAATCTTCTAGGATTTTTAGGGTATATCTAGACTGGTGAAAGTACAATTTTTCTTCATCATAGTCTTTGTCAATATGTAAGCCAAGATAACCTTTGGCTTCTCCTAGGTCTGTAATCTCGAAATATTTCGAGATCTCATTCTTCACTCCTGCAATTAGGCCTTCGCTTTTGCATAGTATCAGGGTGTCATCCTCATACACAACAACAATGATGATCTTCCCATTTGTGATTCTCACATAAACATTGGAATCGGCTATCAATGGCTCAAATCCTAAGGATCTTAGGGCTTGATCTTTCTTCTTATACCATTGTCGTGCTGATTGCTTCAGATCATAGATACTCTTGTGCATTCGGCATGTATAGGTAGGAAGTGATTTGGAGGTATAATTGGAGGTTGCATTAGAGGAGTTCTCAATATCAAAAAGACCCTTTGTAAAGATACTTTTATGTTTTTGCTTTAGTTTCGACCGTCACTAGGCCCAATTAAAATGCACAGATTTGAAATCTACGTAATGTAGTCCAAATTAACTAAAAAAAAAAAATGCAATATAGAAAACTTTGAAATTTGTGTCCGGCAACATGGACGTATCCCATTGGTTTCTTCTTCCTGCCCGACACGTGCTAATCTACCCGACGTCAATACCTCAAGTTAAATTCACTTTACTATGTTGGTTAGTATAATGAAATTTTCTAACTATACTAGTTACAGTTATAGAAATATAGTATGTACAGTTACATAAAATATGGTATATGCAGTAACTGTGACTATGTTGGCATTCACATTAGATTAAATGTGATACAAAAAATTAAAATTAAGTAACATATCAGAGAGATTTTTGGCGCCCAAGCTTTGAAAATAGCAATGGCAAGGAGACCCAGATCTACAATCGATTCTGTGATTCTTTACAATGAGAAAGATGAAGCTGATAACCGGAAGCCAACAAAATATACGAAGAACTCATGGGTATTGCTGCATCCATCATCAAAGGGCAATTTTCGACAAAAGAAAAGAACAAAAATGACTTACAAATCTTATTGGAAAGCAAAAATTTTGGAGTTTAAGACTACCCCGGGAGGTCAATCGATATCAGAAGTCTTAGTGCAACATGTATATATGCATTCAGAAATCAAAGTACATGATATCAATCCTCATGATCATCAAAAATGTAATTGTAAGTATATCAAAACATATGCACTCTATAGCAATCATAGGTGATTTCCTTTATTGATGCTCTTCAAATTATGATTTAAATGCTTCAACATTGTTTTTTTCTTTCAGATTTATATCCATCATGCATAAGTGAATGGGAGCCCGCACAATCACTTGCAGGAATATTAGACGTGATTCACTCTGATGTTGGAAAGCTGCAATACAGAGGAAGAAGTCCAAAGAAACTTGCAGATTGTGGTATCTATTTTTATGAATCTTTATATACGCCACAAACAGATGGAGGTTTTGGCAAGCTCGAAGCAATTCCATTGCCTAGTTTTTAAAGTGATGAGTGGCCTACTCCTGGCAGCATTGTTTCTGAATCCTTGAGATGCAAGCTACTCATTGATACTAAAAATGCTATGAAGATAAGCACAGGCTCGAAAATTGTTCACCTAAGTTGGTTTATCTCATTGCATACATTTGTTGATTTTTTCTTGAGTGCTAGTGTTCGTAGGACACCAACTTTATTTGTTTGCAAGGATTTATCAGATGAGACTTTGTCAAATCTCATGGATCAAGGCTGGGATAGTAAAACAAATAATGACATAGAATGCAGGATTAAAAAGTCCTCAATGATCTTTCGTTATCATATCGAAAAGCAAATGCTCAATCTCACATTTAGCTACCAGAGATACAAGAAAATTGAAGGTACATGGCTACCACTGGATCAAGACTTTGAACTAAGTGGTCACACAAACCGAATGGAGATAAGCATTATCTACAATGAGGAATATTTGACTATGGTTGATGTGGAAGAGAACTATACGGATTGATGTTTGCTGGATCTCACTCCTCTGCGATATTGTTTTTGTGGCTATCAAGTTCTTGGGAGAAAATCTCATTATTGAGAATATCAAGTACTACGAGATCGACAGAAAACTTGAGACCTTTTAGTTTGATCAGCACATGTGAAAGGAAACCAATAGGTCGGACTACACTTTGATCAGCCATCCGAAGCTGACAAGTGGGTTTGGCTAGTTTGTCTCTCAGATTCCATTCTATCATGAGGGATGTGGTAATGATATTGACATCGGAGCCATCATCGAATACTGCTAAAACTTCATGGGATTGATGATGGGTAGCTGGGATTTTGATGTTGCCTCGTTCGCTGAGTGTATTGATTAGATGTAAGGGCATTTAAGGCAGCTCATCAATAGTGGTAGTGTTATTGGATTGAAGTTGTTGTTTCCACTGGCCAACATGCTTCCAGAGTACATGGAAATGAAGAGTGACATTGGCTTGTAGTAATCTCCCCAAACTTCGGTACCTTCAAGGGTTTTGCTTTCAAGGGTCTTGTGAGGTACTTTATGGGAAGTGGAAGATTGTTGTCGGCATGGCGGATTTGCTGGTGATACTGATGATGAAGCCAAATTTTTTCAAATGGGTGAGGGTAAACTATCGGGGTTGAATCTTCACTTGGAGGAATAGCCTACAGTTGAGTTTTGCTGGGTGCAAGTGTAGGGGCTTGGCATTGGCTTTGTGTCCGAGTCAAGACCCAAGTAGGATGTGTTTCGATGGGTAAGGTTTCTACCTGCACTGAACAGACAGGAGCAGTTGGCTTAGATCGGGATTGGCAGTCCTTGATGTGATGTTAAATACCACATTTTTCACAAGCTAGAGGAAAGCGGAGTTTATCTGGGCAACGAATACTAGGATGTTTACCTGCACAGATAAAACATCCTCGTATTGCGGGTAGTTGATGTGCAACAAAGACAACTTGGTTTGGATTGTAAGCTTGGGCATTGGGATCCACTATTTGAGCATTAGAATCATAGTAAACAACCGTTTCAGTAGAGTATTACGGTTGGGTATTGGCTTCCACATAGTAGGTGGCCGGATCGATGATATTCGGATCAAGATAATGGACAGTGTTTTGTGGGGCAGGTTGGTTAATGACAAACTGTTGACGTGGAAATGGGAATTGATTTGGTGCAGTTGGTCGTGGTTGGTAGACCCCTGGTCGTGGCACGGACTGTTGTGGAGGGTAAGGGCGGTAAGCTCGATAGATGGTGGGTCTGGTGGCTGCTAGGAAATGGTTTCACAGTTGCGGGCATTCATTAGTAGTGTGATGTTGTGAGTAGATTGGACACCAGACATTTTCCCTTGTTGGAAAGGATTTCTCAGCAATCTGTTTCATGGCGGTTTGGAAATCGGCAATGAGTTTATCCATATGAGATTGTTGAGCTTTTTGCCAGGTTTCCATTTGATGTAGAAGTTCAGAAGATTGAGCAATATTGTCAAACTTCAGGTGATTAGGACGGTTCGGATTCTTAGATTTCTTTTCACGATAGTCAAAGTCATCGTCGGAACCTTCGCCTTCCTCACAGATAGCATCGGTCATCACATTTTTAAGCTGATCATAAAGGTCAACTGGTTTGAGTTCACAACGGATGTTTTTAGGCAATCCAACTAAGAACAGTTTTATGGCCATATGTTCGGTGATATTTTCATCAACACATTCTACTTTGAGACATTTAAAACGCTCAATGTAGTTTCAAACAGACTCTTCGCAATGCATCTTGATGTGGGTAATCTGAATGAACGGGCTCTGAGTCAGTTTGGATGGTTTGAAAAGCTTGATGAGAGCGTCCTTGAGGGTGGTCCAAGAATCAAGATCAGAGCTTCAAGATTCAAGTACCATTCCTTGGCAGTTCCATAGAGTACCGTAGGAAATAGACGTAGCTTTTCAGTTTCAGAGGTATCTCCATAAAAATGGCATGCATTATCAAAGTCTTGGAGAAATCAGACTGGGTCAGATTCTCCATCGTAATTTGGTGCATCGATACGTGGAATTCTTTGTTCTAGTCGTGGAGATGCCGGATTAGAAGATTCAACACAGTCACGAGACATGATGCAGAATACAGATGAGCAAGTCAGTATTATACCTGGCAAAAAGACAGTTTTCTTGTAGAATTGATAGTGTAGGACAAAAAATTGGTCTTTCTGGTCGTGATAGAATTCGCAGACAAGTTGAGAAATCATGGAGAGGCAAAATAGTCGAACTGTAATACTCGCAAATTCTGATAGGGAGTTTTGAATGTCAGAATAGTGATTTTTTTAGATTTTCTAAAAAAAATTGTACTTTTGAATTCGCGGGTAGAACAGAAAAATCGTACTCTTTGAGAACGATTTCTTAGGCTGGATGGCAAATTCTAACAGAGAGGTTTGACTGGCAGATAGGGAATATGGAAAAATTGTGACTTTCTGGCAGTAAATAGGCAAAATCTCCGAGATAGAATTTGCGGAGCTGCTGAAGGACTAATCTTGATGAGATCTAGCCTCAGTGAAGCCGGAGAATTCTAAAACAAAGTTTTGGGTGAGATATAAGGGATTTTGACAGTATATCAGGCTGTTTTCTCAGAATCTGACCATGGTCAGAATTTGTGGAGGTGATAAAATGAAAGATCAAGGTCTGTTAGGGCTGCAGACAGGCTGGCAAATTCTGATATACCTAGTTGGTTTGAAAAAAGGTCACTTGGGTCACTTCTTTTCAAGAAAATGCCCAAGTTGGCTCTTTTGTTGCTTCTCCCCGGCTTGATAAGTTGCTCCGCAGCTCGTGTAGGACCTAGAAAGACGACTCGTGCTGTTTGTTGGTAGATAGAGACATGCAAACAAGCAAACATACAACACGGAAGCAAGAGAACAAAAAGGAGAAGAAGGCAGGTAAAAAATACTTAAAAAGCGGCAACATCGCCAATGACGTTGGAAGTATCTCTAGTGTGTGCAGTGGCTAGATCTACTTATGGGTGTAGTATAGGGATGTAGAGATTTGTCCACTTTTTTAAGTTTCTACAACAAGCTTCAATGGACATACAGAAAGAATCAACAAGAATGAGAGCACTAAGGCTTACCCAACTAGTGCCCAAAACAAAAATAAAGCTAATTAGTAACAACAATAAAAATCCTTGCTAAGGCATACCCAACTAACAAGATTGCTAAATACTTAACACCCAAAGGGAGATAATAAGAATTGCGGCTAAACTAAGCAATAAACAAATAAAACCATGCCACAATTCAAGGCCAATGAAAGGAGGCCCGAGCACCTCCCCTCAAGCTATGCACCTTCCAATGGGAACACAATGAAATGCAAGATAATCACAATAGTAATTTTGCCTTAATCACAAAGTGTTGTTTACAATGCAAATACCTCTCCTTTTATGGCAAAGAGGGTCTTCCATAAGTGTCTACTAACTTATAGGACTAATATGTTTCTAGCCTTTCTAGAACTTCTAACTTAGGATTTAGAACTTCAAAGGTTCTTAACTTAGGAAAACTTAAGATAAAATATTTCTAATCTTAAGTTTCCTAAGTCTAAGTTCTAAATCTAAGTTTAAGCTATTTTATTATTATTTAAGCTTCTACTCATGGGCTTACAAAACGCATGCCATGGTTGAAGTTTATTGACAGATACTCATACGTGGACTTACAAAACACATGCCAGAGAGTTTTATTTCTTTCTTTTTTATTTTCTCTGTGTTAGCACAGTTGCTAACACTTTGTCATCATAAACATGTGCAATAGATGATAGTAGATTCAATCTATTGAAACAACTATTATATTTTATATTTTCTTGTAAGTTTTGTAAATATTACCCCAAGGTTTCTTGTTTGTGAATATCGTTCAAACTGACGAAATTCTTCTGCAAGTTACAAATACTTTTGTGTTAAACTTAACTAATGTACAAGCTTCCTTGGAACTTTATCAAAAGAACGAAGTCACTACTCGTAAGAAAGATGTAAGGAACCTATAAGGCTTCCTCTAATCGTAAGTGATCCTCAAGGAAACCATAAGAAAACCTGTTATGAGACATTACAAATATTATGACCAATGAGCAACCACCCTAAAGACGACGTCTCTAATGAAGATCCTATGGACAACTTGACAACTTGACAACTTGACAGACGTTGACACATAACTGCAACAAGGCTTACGACTGGCATTAGAAAATAAATCATTTTTTGTAATAAGATTTTTGTCTATAAAAGAAAGATGATGCAAATAATGCACTTGATGCAACAGAGATGCAGTTTTTGATGTAGCACACTTCGATGCAACACAACTTGCTCAGTTGTAGACAAAGAGTAAGCATAAAGCCACTATATGATCTTCATATCATCTTGGCAATTTTAACTCCAATTTAGCTTTTGGGCACGTAGTTATCATTGCTATTGTCTTCTGCTCCTCATCATCATTTTCATACTTGATTCATACATGCTACTTTCTAGATTCTATCTAGTGTCTTATTGCATTCAAAATAATGTCAACTATGAATAAATGCTTGTCTAATTCATTTTTTTTAATGTAAAATTGCTCTTGTATTGATTCGTCTCTGAATTGTCTATTGTTTTCACTTTTGCACATTAAATCAATTTGTGTATAGCTACGTAATCAACTGAATCGATCCTCATAATTTCAAAATGTGGATTAAGTAGAGTTCAAAATACATCTGAATTTGAATCTGATAGGCATAGTGCATTGCACCAAGGAAATGGATCTCATGATCCATCCATCCTTCCTTCCTTCCATTTTTCCAACATGGTGACAGAGCTACATATCATGGTATTAGAGCTAATATGATTTTGATCCCAATATGGTATCAAAGCTAGATCTCATGGTATCAAAGCTACCATGAATTTCGATTCAAGAAGCTCAAGCGAATTTAATACCATCATGATTTCAATGTTTCCGATCATTAGATCCAACACTTTATAGGAGTTTTTCTTTCAAAATATGATCATATGAATTCTCAAAGTAAAGCTGGTCTCATTGTAGACAAGCTCAATGGATCCAATTATCACTTAGGAAAATTTAAGATGAAAATAGTGTTGATGGCCAAGGAATTGTATGAAGTTGTCATAGGTGATGAAAATAGTTTTCATAGTTGTCAATATTTCAGATACTCAAATTGGCCATGTATTTGAAGTGCAAACTTCAAAAGAAGTTTGAGATGCTTGAGCACATTGTATAATGTGAGGGATGTAGCTTAAGTTACATCCTAGAAAAAAAGTTCTTCTCACTCAAAATGTCCAATGATTATTCATTATTAAATCTTATAAACCAATTTAAAAATCTAATACAATAGTTGTAGTTGTTGGATCAGTCATCGACAATGAAGATGCAATAATGACATTTCTTTCAAGCTTGTCTGAAATATACGAGTAATGATCATTACAACACACTTAGATCTAACTCTTTCATTAGTAATCAGTATGTTATTGCAAGAAGACATTCAATGGAATGGTGTTTCCACCTCTTCAAACTTAGACTCACAAGCTCTAAATGCAAACAAAGGCTCAGAAAAGTAGAAGAACAAAAGTTTGGATCAATCAAATCAGAAGCTAACTCAAGATCAGTCATCAAATCCACAAACAAGATAGATGCTTGCAAGTATTGCACAAGATTCAAGATTGCAGAGTGTTGAAGGCCAAAAATGATAGCAAGAAGAAATCGAACTAATCAGCCAATACATTTCCTAAGACATCTCATGCCCCCAATCAAAAAGTGGATGGAGATGTATTCTTGATCAGTCATTAGAAAGCACAAAATGATAGTGCTTGGCTTCTTGATTCTGGAGCCACTAAACACATGGCCATGAATACTTCCAGTCCTATACACTCACAGTACCAAAAGGCTTGTTCACCTTGGCGACAACAACACACATGCTATCGAAGGTGAAGCACAATAAGATTACACTTCCAGAATGATCAGTCAAAACTACTATCTAAATTTCTTATTGTTACTAATCTTTCTATAAATGTACTTTCTATCATCCCTACCTTTTAGAAACTTAAAAAATCAACTCCTATGTCATCTACTGATATTTTCCAGATATTTAAACATGTGGGGATAGCCTCTCACACATGGGAAACCTCCATTATTCGCATGGGTATGCTTGATCAACTAGTAATAGAGTGCCAAATGGCAATTTTCAACTTACACTTTTCACTAGTTCACATGTGTCAATCAAGACTTTTTCTATCTAACTAAAAATAAATGCATTTAGGCCTAACATCCACATGTGGGAACAGGCTCCACATGTGTGGGATCAAGTTATATACAAATATTCATAGATCAAAGCTAGGATTTTGACAATCTTAACACTCCTCAAATCTGGCTTGGCAAATCTAGTGTACATCTATCTACAACACCAAGTGCATATCACAATAACACATCGCGCAGATTCCGACGTGGGCGTCTCTCAGATTTTTGAAAAATTTATAATTTGTCGCAATTTGACGCGTTGGAATTAAGTGTTTGAATAGATAGTGTAAAGTAAATGAAGATAGTGTTTGATGGTAAATGAATCTTAGATTTGTAATTTGTGAGAGAGAGAGAGAGAGAGAGAGAGAGAGAGAGAGAGAGAGAGAGAGAGAGAGAGAGAGAGAGAGAGAGAGAGAGAGAGAGAGAGAGAGAGAGAGAGAGAGAGAGAGAGAGACAGAGTTTTGAATTTTGCATTGATTTAATTAGTTTGTTATTGCAAGAAGACATTCAAAGGAATGGTGTTTCCACCTCTTCAAACTTAGACTCACAAGCTCTAAATGCAAACAAAGGCTCACAAAAGTAGAAGAACAAAAGTCCGGATCAGTCAAATCAGAAGCTGACTCAAGATCAGTCATCAAATCCACAAACAAGATAGATGCTTGCAAGTATTGCACAAGATTCAAGATTGTAGAGCGTTGAAGGCCAAAAATGATAGCAAGAAGCAATCAAACTAATCAACCAATGCATTTCCTAAGACATCTCATGCCCCCAATCAAAAAGTGGATGGAGATGTATTCTTGATCAATCATTAGAAAGCACAAAATGATAGTGCTTGGCTTCTTGATTTTGGAGCCACTCGACACATGGCCAATCTCATTGAATGCTTCCAATCCTATACGCTCATAGTACCAAAAGGCTTGTTCACCTTGGCGACAACAACACACATGCTATTGAAGGTGAAGCACAATAAGATTACACTTCCAGAATGATCAGTCAAAACTACTATCTAAATATCTTTATGTTTCTAATCTTTCTATGAATGTACTTTCTATCAACGTAATTACATATTTAGAATTTAAAATTGATCATTACAAAATTGTCAATAAGACAAACAAGATCCTTGCACTCGGAAAGAGGCATGGACATTTGTATAGACTAAGTCATAGCTATCATGGCCCTAAATACTCTTGTTCAGCATCAATGGTTGAGAAATTGTTATCATACATTTGTCTGAAATAGCTACTCTACCAATCGTCTTTTATGCCAATTAGAGTGCCATTTCCATTTTGGCCAATCCCAGATTTTATTATGAGAGTATGCATATCATATTTAAATATCATTACATCAAGATTAAGATTCTCGACGAAGAGGTGAGCTTGGAGTATTATCAAATGCAATTTAAGGTGTTGGGTACATATGCACACAATAGATTTTGTGCATCATTGGATCTCAAAATCAAAGCATTCATGGATCTAGATCAAGAGGGCGTGTTGGATTTTTCTTTTTCTCTCTAAATCCAATAAGCTAATCTAGTTCCATTCATGAGGTCAAATCACAAGCTTGTGAAATGAAGCCTTGGAACTTCATCCAAAGAAAGAAGTTGCTACCTATAAAAAATTAAAGACGTAAGAAATCCATAAGGCTTTCTCTTATGATCATGACAATCACTGCCCATAAAGATTCCGCAAGGAACTCGTCATGTAAAGAGCTCGCAAGGAACTCATAACATAAAGAGACCATAAATAGTTTGTAAGTGACCCGTAAGGAAACCTGTTACGAGGCATTACGAACATATTACAACCTATGAGCAACCACCCAAAGACGGCTGCTCTAATAAAGATCCTAAGGAAAACTTGACAGACGTTGACATATAATTGCAATAAGGCTTACGACTGGCATTAGGAACTAAATCATTCTTTTAATCATTTTTTGTAATAAGATTCAGTCTATGAAAAAGAGATGATGTCAATAATGTACTTGATGCAACAGAGATGCAATTTTTGATTTAGCGCACTTCGATGTAGCACACCTTGTTCAGTTCTGGACAAACAGTAAATGTAAAGCCGCCGTCTGATCTTTGTATCATCCTGACAATTGTAATTCAGAATTAGCTTTTGGGCATGTAGTTATCACTACTATTGTCTTGTGCTCATCATCATCATTTTTTGAGCTGATTTGTACATGCTGCGAAAGATTTCAGATCCTTAAGATCCAATCTACTTGAATGATCTTTGGTTAGAAAGAGAAATACACTACCAATTTTCACCAATGTAGAAAAATCAGCATCTCCACACAATTTGAGATGCAAACACTAATAGAACTTGATCAAACTTGAATGAAATGATTATGTACTATTGTTGTCCGTACAAAACCAGCAAGCTACTGTATTTCACACGTGTGGATCCAAAAATAGCAAATATAGATCATTCTACACATAGAATTGCAAGCAATCACCAAGATAGTGCACCAATGGATAGTAGAACCCAAGAAGCATGAAATGAGATAGAGAAGAGAGAAGATGACTCTCTCCACGAGTTACATCCTTTTATAGCAGGTCCAAACCCTATTTGGCCACTTGGCTTTCCCACCAAAATGCTAACCCTACCAATTTTGGGTCTAGATTCAATGTACCCAACTTATTCAAATTGAATCTACTCAAACTCGCATTCTATCTTTCCCACACTTTCAAAAAGTGTTTATTCAAATGAAATTTAGACTAATGAACTTTGAAAACTCAACCTCTAAGTCTAAAACAAGTTTTGGCCTCAATATGCCAAATATGGAAATATTGCAAAATGTGATGAAACTAGTTGAATCTTTCACACTCCCTCTTCAACTAGTTTTAGCATAGACTTTGATAATACTCCAAGTGAAGTCCTATGCTTCATGAACAAGTCTTTTCCCAATTCTTTGGTGAAGATATCAGCTACACATTCCCTTGAAGACACATGTTGAAGCTCCACCTACTTTGCAATGACTCGCTCCCTCACAAAATGATATTGTATCTCAATATGCTTGCTCCTAGCATGAAAGATAGGATTGGATGTCATTCTTTGGGCTGATTGATTGTCACAAAAGATGATTGGGCTCTCTGAAAAATCCAGCAAGTGAAGATCCTTGATCATCCTTTTGATCCACACCATCTCCTTTGCGCAATGTGTAAGAGCTTTGTACTCGGCCTCAGTAGATGACAATGAGATAGTGGCTTGTTTCTTTAACATCCATGATATAGCTCCATCACCTATGAAAATACAATAAGAACTAATGGATTTTCTATCCATTACATCTCCAGCATAGTCCGAATCTAAAAATCTAAAAATATTAGGTGATGATCCCTCATACAGTATGCCAAAATCTCGAGTTCCAATGATGTCCCTCAAAAATCGCTTTCCTAGCTTCCAATGCTCCTAGCATAGTTTTTGCCAATAGAACTTTGATCCATCATAAGAATGATCTTCTTTCTAAGAATAGATCTCCTTTCAATGATCATGTAATGCTCAAAATAGAAAGAACCATAATTGATATAGAAAATAGTGTCCACTTGGGATGCTTCACTATTTCTTACATCAATTTTACATGTAAAAATGTGACTAGAACATGAAGAATCAAATAGAATGTAAGTGAGATGATTCCACCATGCTTCCAACTCTGAACTCTATGGAAAAATACAGCAAACAAACAATAAATGTGAGTGATCAACTTTTGCTTGCATGTCTCCTCCTCCTTTGTCCTTTGTTGCCTTGTATCCACCATGATACTCCATGAATGAGCCTCCATCTTCATCTTGTCTCAAGATACCATCATACCTTGATGACTTGACCATGAATGAGTGACATAATGAACCTCCAATAGCTTCATTTCCATCAGAAAAATCAGCCAAGAATGCTAGTACAAATCCAACATCAAATCAATGCTCACCAATGTAGCCAGTTTTACCATATCTTGACAATTTGCACACATCCACATGAAATTGCTCAAACATGAGATAGAACAAGTAAAGTAAACTTGAATAGCACTTCCTTGTTGTTCCTTCGACCTTACTTGAGTCTTCAATATGCTGCAAAAATAGATCCATAACACCTTTGCCAATTACCTCTCCTTTGATGCTCTTGACTAGCTCCAAATTGCCAACTTCCCTTTTGACTAGTTGAAGCGCTTTGAAATCAACTTTTTGATCTTCAACTTGATCATCAAAGCCATTGAACAAACTTTGTTTTCCAGATCCAATACTTGATTTTACAGCAAGATAACATCCATCCACTTGCATAGCTCCATGTACACAAGAAGATCTTCCAAAAGATGTTTCACTCTTCATAAGAGATCGATACTCAAGATCCATTGCTTGGATCCACTCCTCTTCTTTCCTTGCTTGCTCTACACTTGTAGGCTCATCCAAAGAGGTTAGGAAAGCAACATAATTTCCAGAAATTACTTGCTTACCCTTTTGATCATATGTGAGCCTTGAAGGTACTTGTCTTTCTCTTGATGTTCTCCTTGGCTTTTGACTTGATGAAGGTCCATCATCACCACCATCCAAAGTAGGATCCTTCTCATCAACATCAAGAATGTTAGATCCATCTACTTTACCATCAATCATGCTTGAAGACACATTTGGAATGTTTTCCTCGTCAAAAATGACATCTCTTCCAACAATCACTTTGTTAGTAGAAGGAATGTAAACCTTGTAAGCTTTACTCACCTCACTATATCCAACAAAAATACCTCTTCTTGAAGATGGATCCTCCTTGGTCCTATCATCAAGAGTAATGTTGACATAGCATGTGCATCCAAAGGTTCTTAGAAAGTTGACACTCGGCCTCCTCTTGAATAGCATCTCGAAAGGTGTCCTTCCATCCAAAATAGCACTAGGCCACCTATTGCACAAGAAATTGGCACACAACAAAGCTTGATACCAAAATGGTTTGTCAAGATTAGCACTTAACCTCATAGCTTTAGCACTTTCACATAAAGTCCTATTCTTCTTTTCAGCCACTCCATTTTGTTGTGGGGTCCTTGATGTTGTATACTCCCGTCTTGATCCCATGCTCATCACAAAAGGCCTTGAACTTGTTAGATATGTACTCACCACCATTGTCACCTCTCAAGCACTTGATCTTTGTGGAAAATTGGTTCTCCCTTGCATTTTTGAACTTGACAAAGACATCATACACTTCATCCTTGCTCTTTAGTGTGAAAGTACTGTACTTTAGGACCATGAATAGATCTACAAAAGATCCACAAGAGTGATTGGATGCTTGCTTAACAATCTATCAAAAAACTAGACACAAAAAAGTTGATCTAGATTGGCAATTTGACAAACAACAAGCATTAACAATCAAAAGCATTGATAAACATTGAAATACGAGCCCACACATATGTACTACAGGCTGTAGTACAGCCTTCAACCTGAGAAACAAGTAGAAATTGATTTGGTTTCATTTGGATCACAAAAACTCAATGTACATAGTGAACTAGCTTGAGATTGCCAATGAGCTCCAAAATTTTTCTATCTTCTCACTATGGAGAGAGGGAATACATAGCAAATTCGACTTCCTTCTTGAAGTTAGGTGGATTTCCAGCATGTAATAAGGAAGTTAACTCACTCTCCTTGACCTAAAATGAAACTCTAGTCTATTTCCTAGAGTTATGCTTGGTAGGTAGTTAGTTGGTCAAATTTTCACCTTAAACTTAGGTGTAGGTCCTATAAAGTAGGGATGACCACCAAATAGACATGACCAACTCTCTTGACTTGACCTAACCTACATTAGGATGGGTTTCCCATGTGGCATCATGGCCTCACATGTGTGGGACCCACTTGTGTACACAATTTACACTATTCTACATGGTTTTTGATCAAGCTAGATTTGCCAATTTTTGGCAATTCTTCACACTCCTCCTCAAATTTAGCTTGATCTATTTACAACTCTCTTGATAGATCAATCAAAGCTTTTAGAAGTGTCTAAAAAATCCAGCTACAATGAAGGAACTTTTGAGACTCCAATAGAGAATGATGTCCATGAAGGATCTTTCACCACCTCTTAGAGGATCCCTTACAAGATGTTCCATAAATGTGTCTATATACATGTAGCACACTTCAAAACTAAACATCATTCCAAGCCATGGATTCCAAGGCATTTTGTGCACTTGAAGATACATCAATTAAAATATTAAGTGCATAAATAATGTTGCCAAAGACAACTTGTCTTGCTTGATCCATATGATTGAGCCTAGATGGCTCCATCTTGATACTCAAGGTTCTTCTTGGAGTCCTCGGGTCTTGAGCTTGCTCCTCCACTTGACTTGACTCCAAAACATCAATGAATTGAATAATGTGTTGATCCAAAGGTGATTCTTCAAGTTTACAAATCTTCCACTCTTGAAAGATCACATTTCCACCATTGACAAATTCTTTGGTTGAAAACAAGTAGATTCTACAATCTCTACTTGAAGAGCAAAACACTACCATTATTCCTATCATTGAAATAGGATAATCTTTGGTCCTTACATTGGAATGATCATGCTCAAAGCATGT
This sequence comes from Diphasiastrum complanatum, assembly GCA_029204225.1. Classification (NCBI taxonomy): domain Eukaryota; kingdom Viridiplantae; phylum Streptophyta; class Lycopodiopsida; order Lycopodiales; family Lycopodiaceae; genus Diphasiastrum; species Diphasiastrum complanatum. The sequence goes on from CM055101.1 coordinate 22,368,789, forward strand.
GGACCCAAAGATTTCCAATACAAATGATGTTTCATCTTCTATGACACTATTCAAACTATTACAAAAATAGTTATCCAATGAAATTGCTTTATCAACAACAAATGTAGATTTCAAAGCATCCCATTTTATTGTCTTCTCATATAAAGTAATAAACACCATGAATCTTAAAGGTAAGAAACAAGTCACCTCATGTCTACTAATACTTTCCAAAAAGTATTCAAAGATAGTAGACTCTCCAATGCTCACCACCCTTGCAAGATGCACACTTGAATGGACAATTTGCATGCAATTTGATGACTTGGACATTGTCATTAAGGACTCCCTTGGAACTCTCATGCTTTGAGGCTGATCCTCAAGATCTTCCTCCTTTTGATGCTCCTCCTCAATGCAAGCAAGATCACACTTTGCCAAGATCTCCTCTTGAGTGACCTCCTCCTTTGCCAAGCTCATTTTTTCAAAAGCAACACTAGCTTCCAACTTAAACAATCTTCCATGTTTAAATCCCTTTGTAATGCAAACATCATTCTTCAAGATGAAGCAAACACCATGCTTAAAGTGGACATCCAAACCACTTTCTAAGAGTAGACCAACACTAAGCATATTCTTGGTGATTGATGGTACATAAAGGACATTTTCTAGATCCATGCATTTTGAGGATTCTAGATACAAAGAGATGGTGCCAACACCATCTATCCTACACTCTTCATCATTTGCAGTAAAGACAAATTTTTTAGCAGCATTGAAAGAGTGTAAGGTTGAGAAAAAGTCCTTTTCACAAGACATGTGAGAGCTAGCCCTACTGTCGATCCACCAATTGTCTCTTGAATTGCCATTGCTTGTTGGTGAGGATGTAGATGCCATCAAGAATACATCTACTTCATCCTCCTCCTCCTCCTTTGCAAGGTTTCCTTGTTTGTCCTCCTCCACTTGTGCTCTTAGCCTCTTGTAGCATTCAGATGCATAATGCCCCTTCCTTTCACAAAAGAAGCATTTTTGCTTTGACTTGTCCTTTGAGCTTGATGCACTCTTCTTTGGCCTCCTTTGGATGCTTCTTCTTTCCAATGGTCTTCTTTTTGCCCTTGAATGAGAAATTGGCTTTCTCATCACCATCCTGCAACAACAAGGAACTCATCCTAGATTTTGCATGGAGCATCCTACACTCTTCAGCCACTAATACACTGTGAAGTTTTTCTATAGTTGGCAAAGTGTCTTGGATGTCAAAACTTTGGACCAAATTTGCAAAGTTGTCTCCTAGACCATGAAGGACAATTTGTACAAGCTCTCCATAATGAATCTTCTCTCCAATGGAAGCCAACTCCCTATTTAGAGACTTGATTCTGAGTACATAATCATGTGCACTCTCCTCACTTCTCCTCATGCTTTGCAAAATTTGATTTCTAAGCATAAGAACTCTTGAAGTGTTGCTAGACTCATAGATTGATTTTAAAGACTCCCAAGCCTCTTTAGCATTAGTACAAGCTGATACTTCTCTCAACAAATCATTGCTCACATTCATCTTCACACAATGAAGTGCAAGCCTAGATCTCTTCTTGTATCTAGCTAACTCCTGTGCACCTAGAGGTTCATCTTCATCTTCAATCAAGAACTCATAAAGGTCTTGGAGCACCAAGAGTGACTCCATTCTAACCTTCCAAATAGCATAATTTGTAGAATTCAGCCTCTCACTAGCTTCTAGAAAGTATGCTCTAGCAGATCCCATCTTACTAGTGACTTCTACAAACAAGAAATATATTTGATTGACTTGAAACTCACAAAGGTCTCACACTTGCAGTGTTTCACTCAAATTTGATTTCTAATCCAACAAATGGACTTATAATCACAGTTCTATCACTCCCTCACAAAGTTGGAATGAAGATAAGATGAAGTGAAAACTACTTTCAAACAAATCTTGCCAAGAAATGGATTTGATTGTCTCTAGAAACTCACTAAGGTCTCTCTCTTGTAGTTTTTCACTCAAATTAGATTTCTAATCCAAAAAATGGACTTATAATCTCAGTTCTAGCACTCCCTCACAAAGTTGGAATGAAGATAAGATGATGTGAAATCTACTTACAATCAAATCTTGCCAATTTTGGCTATTTTTGGACAAAAAAATGACTTAATCTCTTTCTTCCTTCTTGGTGTACTTTCAAGACCTGTTTTTAACCTTAATAGGACTTGAACTCAGCCTAGATTAATTAGATTCCATGAAAGAAATTCAAATCTAATCAATGGCAAATGATCTTGGTAGATTATCCTAGGATCTCCACCAAAAATTACACCAACAGCTCTAAATTGAATTTTTTTGGATCAAATGAATACCATGCATTAAATGCAGGTTCAGAGGTGCCCACACATGTGGACATTACGGATTTGGACCCCTACCAAGTTTGGGATCAAATCTCCTCACCAAAATCAAGATTCTAGCTTGCCCTCTCAATACTAGTTTTTAGCACCAAAACTTGCTAAAAATGGATTTGCATTAGATCAATGGCTTATGCTCTTGTACTTGGCTCTGATACCATGTGAAAGTACTATACTTTAGGACCATGAATATATCTACAAAAGATCCACAAGAGTGATTGGATGCTTGCTTAACAATCTATCAAAAAACTAGACACAAAAAAGTTGATCTAGATTGGCAATTTGACAAACAACAAGCATTAACAATCAAAAGCATTGATAAACATTGAAATCCGATCCCACACGTGTGTAATACAGGCTTTAGTACGGCCTTCAACCTGAGAAACAAGTAGAAATTGATTTGGTTTCATTTGGATCACAAAAACTCAATGTACATAGTGAACTAGCTTGAGATTGCCAATGAGCTCCAAAAATTTTCTATCTTCTCACTATGGAGAGAGGGAATACATAGCAAATTCGACTTCCTTCTTGAAGTTAGGTGGATTTCCAGCATGTAATAAGGAAGTTAACTCACTCTCCTTGACCTAAAATGAAACTCTAGTCTATTTCCTAGAGTTATGCTTGGTAGGTAGTTAGTTGGTCAAATTTTCACCTTAAACTTAGGTGTAGGTCCTATAAAGTAGGGATGACCACCAAATAGACATGACCAACTCTCTTTACTTGACCTAACCTACATTAGGATGGGTTTACCATGTGGCATCATGGCCTCACATGTGTAGGACCCACTTGTGTACACAATTTACACTATTCTACATGGTTTTTGATCAAGCTAGATTTGTCAATTTTTGGCAATTCTTCACATTTAGTAGATAGATCCAACAAAATCTACTAAAATCATCAATTAATGTTACATACATCTTAGCTCCACTATTTTTAATTGTAGTAAATCCATGAATATCCGAATGTACAAGTTGAAAAGGCTTTGTAGATCTAGAAATAGATCTAGTATAAGGTAGTCTATGTGACTTAGACAAAGCACAAGACTCACAAACATGCTTGTCATTACTTAAGAAACTTGGAAGACCAATCACAACCTTCTTCCTTGCCATTACCTCCAATGACTTGAAGATGAGGTGTCCCATCCTTTTGTGCCAAACCTCTTGAATAGAAATTTGCTCCCTTGCAACACATCCAACTTGGTTAGCAATAACACAAGCATCAAGTTTGAACAACTTCCCTTGCCTTTTACCTTTTCCAATCAAGACATCCTTCCTTTTGATCAAACAAGCATCTCCATCAAACTCCACCTTGAGGCACTTACTTAGCATTTGACTCACACTAAGCAAATTCTTGGTATTAGATGGAATAAACAAGACATCCTCCAAATGAACATTCCTATTTGTAGAGAGAGAAATAGGAATTGTGCCAATCCCTTTGATTGCACACTCACCATCATTGGCCGTGTAGATCACCCTCTTGTCATCTCCATATGCCAACAAAGAAGTGAAGTACTCTTTGTGAAAGGTCATGTGTGAACTTGCTCCACTATCAATCCACCAAGGATCTAGATCTCCAACATTAGCAAGCATACATGAAGACATCACAAAAGCATCATCATTTTCATCTTGCACATCCAAACCATCCTCATCAAGAGTAAGATTACCTTGCTTGTCTCCTTGATCTTTCTTCTTCTTGTAGCACTCACTTGCAAAGTGTCCTTTGATGCCACAATAGAAGCACTTGAGCTTTGATCTATCCTTCTTTTTGCCACTTGAAGAAGCATCCACTTGATCTTGCCCTTTAGACCACTTGCTTTTGGTTTTGCCCTTGAATTTGCTCTTTGTGAACATAGCATCCTCTTGAAGTGTCGATGTAGATCCACCTCTTGCTTGAAGCCTATATTCCTCATTGATTAAGATCTCTTGAAGATCCATCAAACTTGGCAAAGTCTTTTGAATAGCAATACTTTGAACAATGTTAGCATGAGCATCCAACAAGCCATTAAGAATCACTTGAATAAGCTCTCCTTCCTTAATGCTTTCATCTATGCAAGCTAACTCATCATTCAATGCTTTCATTCTCAAAACAAAAGTACTTGGACTTTCTTCATTCTTTTGCAAGCAAGAAATGATTTGCCTTATTAGAGTCAACACTCTAGAAGTAGACTTGGATTCATAAAGCTTCTTCAATGAATTCCAAGCTTCCAAAGATGATGTGCACTTACCAACTTCCTTGAGAAGTTCATTGGTAACATTCATCTTTATCATGTGTAGAGCCTTCTTGGCCCTCTTGTCATACCTTAATTGATCTTATTGTGTTGCTGGTCTCTCCTCCAAGCCTACAACAATATCCAAAACATCATTCATCTAAAGAAGTGACTCCATCCTCACTTTCCACAATGAATACTTACTTGAGGTAAGCCTATCATTGGCTTCCAACATGACTCCAATTGAGGCTGCCATGTAGCAATGACCCGATCTTCTCTTTCAACCTGCTTCAATGCACAAAGCACTCCTTTGAACAACAACAAATGCTTTCAAAAGAAATCACCAAGATTTGAAACTATCTCACAAATTCTCTTCTAGCACTTATCCAAGCAAATTAGCACATAGAATCATGGAATCTTGATCAACCTATGATCTATCCTCAATATAATGACTTTTGCCACTTCCTAAGATTGAAACACACTCAAATAAAGTCCAGCAACCTCACTATCTAGAGATCCAATCAAAATTAGGGTTTTGACAAAATCACAAAAAATTGACTATTCCAAATCTACATGCAAATGCTAAAAATTTGATATGCAATCTATAAGCCACCACTTAGGCTGAACCAATGATCCAAAAATCGGCCAAATCCAGTATGTGATTTCAAAAATCAGAATTGAACAAGTATATTGACCTATTTAGTATTTTGATCTACAAAAAGATCCAATCTACAAAAGCAAAAAATCCGATTTTGGTGTAGAATCCTCTCTAGCATGCTCTAGACTTGATATCTTCACCAAATCATTGATAGATCTGATTTTCTCCTTCATAACCTGAAACACAAGCTCTGATACCATGTGAAAGATTTCAGATCCTTAAGATCCAATCTACTTGAATGATCTTTGGTTAGAAAGAGAAATACACTACCAATTTTCACCAATGTAGAAAAATCAGCATCTACACACAATTTGAGATGCAAACACTAATAGAACTTGATCAAACTTGAATGAAATGATTATGTACTATTGTTGTCCGTACAAAACCAGCAAGCTACTATATTTCACATGTATGGATCCAAAAATAACAAATATAGATCATTCTACACATAGAATTGCAAGCAATCACCAAGATAGTGCACCAATGGATATTAGAACCCAAGAGAACCATGTATAAGCATGAAATGAGATAGAGAAGAGAGAAGATGACTCTCTCCACGAGTTACATCCTTTTATAGCAGGTCCAAACCCTATTTGGCCACTTGGCTTTCCCACCAAAATGCTAACCCTACCAATTTTGGGTCTAGATTCAATGTACCCAAACTATTCAAATTGAATCTACTTAAACTCGCATTTGAATCTTTCATTCAATCTAATGTCTTATTGCGTTTAGAATAATTCTAGTTGTGAATGAATGCTTGTCTAATTCATCTTCCCATATTTATTCGTTTGTAAATTGTCTATTGTTTCCACTTCTTCACATAAATGAATTTGTGTATGGCTATGCAATCAACTGGATCGATCCTCACAATTTCAAAGAGTGGATCAAGTAGAATTCAAGATAAATTTAAACTTGAATATGATAGGCATAGTACATTGTATCGAGGAAATGGATCTCACGATCCATTTATCCATCCTTTCGTTTTCCCAAGATCCAGTTCTTGTTTTTTTGCCTACATGATTGATATATAGCAATAACATATACATAACAAGATTTAATAGCTAACACTTCTGATTATATAGATGAAATCCAACTATCTCCACTTATTTTGTATGCACAATGCTAGTTTACAAAATCATTGACATACAAACATGACTATGACTAGTTTAGAAAGTTGCACATGATGGAATGTCTATTACATTCTAAAACATCCAAGTCACGTACCTGCATTAACAAAATCATATAGTAATTCATGCACTGAAATGCAATTCCTTATAATTCAACTAGAATCTTAGAATTGATATATGAAGCCATGACCAAATTGTATAATATAATAGAATCAAATTCAAATATTCTACACTCAAATTTATCAAATGCTACACAAACAATATCAAAAATCCTGCTACGTCTTACAACAAGAAAAATTTGAAAAGAAAAACTAACAAAATGTAGACATATAAAACAATAAACAAAATCAGCTTTTTTGAATCTACTAATGGCATTGGCAAATCTGTCAGTCCAAGATTACATCATTTTATGTGATAAAATTTTTTCCACCTATTGCATACAAGAAACTGGTTCGTAGTCTTACATTATGTCTAATATGCTCCCACACTTGTTTAATAAATAATGCAGATCAAAATCAACTACAAAAAAGTCCACTCTAGCTATCAATTTCTATTTGTATCAATTGGCTCAACTAGGATGATGCCAATAACTCATTGCACACACAAATAATGGAAATGGCAAATAGAAACTAGATATATATTTTTCAATTAGAAACTAAATTTATCTTTTTCAATTGAGGTAGTTTCAAGGAATACACATTTTTTTAAATGTATTGTGAATCTCTATTTTTTTTTGTGGTATTGTAGTTCGAAACTAGGTTTCTAAAAGATGTAACCAATCTCATTAATTTGCTATTATTCAGATGAAGAAAAAAGTGTTAAAAACCAAAAATCAAATTATTTATTTGCTACAACAAAAATTCATTCATGCACCAAAATTCGAAGGCACCAATGATACTCGTTCTTAAAGATTTTTCTTAGAAACGGGTACGATATTGTTCCTTGAGAACCATTTCGTTCCAAAATTTTTGGCAACTAGTTCTTGACAAATCATTCCTGGCAAATTGTTCTTAAGTTGTAAAATTTATGAATGGTTTTAGAAACCTGAGCAGGTCGTTTTGACAAATTATTTCTAGCAGATTATTCTAGCAAGTAGTTCTAGCAAAAGTTCTAAAAATTGTTTTGGTAGCTCTGACAAATCATTTCTAGCAAATTATTCTAGCAGTTTCATCAAAATAGGAATGATCAAAATTTATCTTTTACAAAAATTCTACCCTGGGAACTTTTCCTTGAGGAACTTTTTCTTTGGTAGTTTAGAATATTACAACACCACACCTACAAATGTGTTCCATTCTATTCCATTCCTAGGTTAAATCGTATAGTATTTGATACATTCGTATTCAATTTTCTATATTCATATTCTCATTTTTTGCAAATTTGAATTTCACCTTTGTACCTACAACCAACGGACTAAATTTTTTTTTGGAGTTGGATGTTAGTTAGATTGATCTTTCACAAATCTAATGATTAAATGTTGATCTAGATCAAGAACAACAAGTAATTTGATCAGTTTAGTGAATGAGCGGCCTCACACGTGTGAAAACCTGTCACTGTATGGACAATGGATAGAGAATGAAGTACATTACCTATTGATAGCATTCAATGCATAAAATCACAACACAAATGGTGAAAGAAACATGGATTTTTCTCAAAATTAAGATCTCTCATCAAATTTGATATTCAAAATGATGATCTATGTATAGATCAAGTACAATTCGACCTAATATGCTAACTTAGCAAGCCTGGCACATGTGGGAATGCCACATCACTTCATATCCACCAATCAATGCTAGATAAGCACCCACCTCTTTGATTCCTAGATTGATGCCATTGCCTCACCATGATTTTCCTTGATTTGAGATAATTTCCCTAGCTATTAGGAACATAAAAAATCAACTCCTATAATCATCTACTGATATTTTCCAGATATGTACACACGTGGGAATAGCCTCTCAAACGTGGGAAACCTCCATTATTCACATGGGTATGCTTGATCAGCTAGTAATAGAGTGCCAAATGGCAATTTTCAACTTGACTAGCTTTTCACTAGTTCACACATGTGTCAATCAAGACTTTTTCTATCTAACTAAAAAAAAAAGCATTTAGGCCTAATATCCACATGTGAAAACAGGCTCCACACATGTGGGATCAAGTTATACACAAATCATCATAGATCAAAGCTAGAATTTTGACAATTTAAACACTTCTCAAAATCTAGCTTGGCAAATCTAGTGTACATCTATCTACAACACCAAGTGCATAAATTCATAAATGAGTCCTTTGAAAATGGTTTGGTTAAAATATTAGCAACACACAAGTAAGTTATAGCCCAAAATTAATTTATCAACCAGTCGGCAGAAGAAAAAGCCACATGGGAAGGGGTGAAAGCAACTTACCCACTTTGAACTGAGGAAATTCGTGGAAGACTCATTTCTCCTATTGAGCAAGATCAAGATAGGTAAACGAGAAAGGGTCCGGGACTACATAGAATGGGTCAACCATCTACGATCCGAATGCAACACAGCTCGGAGTTGGCTCAATTTCATTCTCCGACATGGTCTCCCACTCCGATTCATCACTATAACTCTCAACTGAATTAAGCATCTCCTCCTCACTATCATAATTTGTCGAGGGCTCACCTATCTATACTTATGGCTGCCAGTCATCCGTGTGGGTATCTGTCAAATTTCAGAGTTTAAGGACTGAAATTGATCTACAAATGATCACAAAGAGTGATTGGTAGCTTGGGATCTTGCTCTATATCAAGACTAGCTTCTACTTGACAATCTTTGTGATTCCAAACAAGAACAATCAAAAAAGATGATCCACGGCTTCACACGTGTGAAGTACAACTACTGTACGACCTGATAATAGAGAAATAGTTTACTTATCATTTACAAAGCATTCATCCACAAAGAAAGTGCTTAAGAGAGTCAAAACACAATGATAGCTACACAAACCAATATTTCTCATCATTAGCTCAAAAATGGATCCATCATGGATCAAGTACAAAATCACCATAATCTCTCTCTAAGCTGCATCCAGTACATGTGGGACAGCTCATTGTACTTATCCATATCCACTTTGGATAAGATCTATCAAGTTTGCCACATCATCCATTGGTGGTTTGTGTTGACCTTCTAGATTCCTACAATCTAGGACCTAACTCCTATAATTTAGGAGATGTCATATTAGACTCAAATGAAAGCTAATCAAAATGGCTCTGAATATTACAAGTGTCATTTCACATGTGTGGACAGGTCCTCACATGTGTGGATCCACATAGGTGTCTAATATTCATCAAAAACCATGTGAAAATTGCTAAATTCTAACACTCCTCAATTTTTACATGATACAACTATAGTACATCTATCTACAACACCTAAGGCTGATCTTTACTTGATAAATGAAGCCTTTGGCAAGTCTTTAGTGAGTAAATCAGCAAGGCAATCTGAAGAAGACACATGATGTAGCTTGATCTCCTTTGCTTGAACATTTTCCCTCACAAAATGGTGAGCAATCTCTATGTGCTTGTTCCTTGCATGGAATGTGGGATTGGTTGCTAATGCTTGGCTTGATTGGTTGTCACAAAATATTATTGGCTGCTCCTCAGTCTTTATGACTTGCAACTCCACCAAAAACCTCTTCAACCATAGGATCTCCTTTGTTGTGGATGTTAGTGCCTTGTATTCTGATTCGGTTGAAGATAGAGAAATAGTATCTTGCTTTTTGGAAAGCCAAGACACTATGCCATTGCTAAGGAAGGTAACAAAAGCACTTGTGGACCTCCTATCCACCTTATCACCTGCAAAATCAGTATCCGAATATGCCCTTAAGGCAATATTAGATCCATCATATAAAATGCCAAAGTTCTTGGTGGGCGAGATGTACCTCAACACCCTTTTTGCATTTTTCCAATGACAAACCAATGGATTTTGCATAGATTGGCTTAGTTTGCCTACACTATAACTTAGATCAGATCTAGTTACAGTAAGATAGATCAAGGAGCCTACTAAAGTAATTATTTGGTTAAGGGAATGCGAATGTACGATTCAATCACCCTAGGAACGATGGACTCAAACATAATACACACCCAACAATGATGGTTTTATTGTTTTAAAAAAGTATGATCAATTCTTTAAAACTCACAGAAATCCTTCTTCAAACCGAAACTGTTTATGGCTACATACCACACTCTATTCCAACTGAAAGAAGACAACATACAAAAAAATGGCATCATGAAGATAAACTGACTGTGAAAAGTGTGAGTCTTACCTCAATGTGCCATTAGGTAGCTGTTGCGTGAAACTCTAGTCATGAACCTTGTAGCAAAAATCAGAGCCAGGCATGTTAATGCCTTTTTTCCACTTTAAGCATGTCCGATCGAATTGGAGTAAAAATATAAAATAAAGAAAATTAAAGTTTCTAGAATATGAACGGTGCGATTGAGATGTTAACGGTTCAGTTGCGAGAAAACCAAACCGCAAGTCTGTAAATAAAAACACGCCAGAAAGATACAATGGCTAAAAAAATCAGCAACCCATCACTCACACCAAGCCCTCAAGCAATTCATCCCACTCATTCAAGATATAAGCCTACTAGTACGACAATGGACTACAACCAATCAACCAACCCTCACCATGAAATCACTCTCACCCATCAATCCTCTCAACAAAAGAAAGTAAACATCCTCTCCAAGTAATTTGAAGCACTCAACTATGAACTCACACTAGTAATGAGGTCCAAGCAATCAACACAAACAACCACAATCTCTCAACTCCTCAATATGAGCAAGCAAGCATAGTAAGTAACATCACTTCCAAACCACAGGACAACTACAACTCTCAACTCTCAAACATACCCACTCCTAAAATCCTCACTCACAAAAGTACTAACATTTAAAAGTACTAACTCTTCACATTATTTCATTATTATCCAGCTATCATTGAGCTATTTCAACCAACTCACAATCCTTCTAACCAGCCCACAAACATTGAACTCACCTCAAGCAATCTAACTATGGAGTTAACAACACACAAGCAACAAACAGGCATGAGGGCACAAAGCAACCATTAACCTCCCACAAACTACTAACCCACATTGCAAGTGACTAACATTGAGCAACTAACATTCACAACTAGGCACAAAATGGAATTAACTTCAAAGCACACTCAAACAAGCAAGCAACTCCCAAGTGCCAACTCCTAAAAATACTAACACACAAAAGTACTAACATACAAAAGTCCTAAATCACAAAAGTACTGACATTTGAAATAAAAGGAGTTGGCTCCTTCTTATAGGAAAATCCAATGCATTCTCGTCACAGTGCCATCTTGTCATTCTTCATGTCCTTCAGGACCTCTTTGCCATTTGTCCTCAACCCATTTGATAGTACACCTAGTGGCCTCCATAAGAGAGTGGGGGAGTGGTGCATTCAAGGCTCTCTTCCAAAACTAGCCAAGATGCCATTTTTGTCAAAGGCTAGGGAGGCCATTCAAGTTTCCCCAATTGTACACCCTAGTAGCCCAAAATGTCAATGGCTAGTGGGTGTACCTCCCAATTTTTTATAGCCTCCAAGGTGTTTTGGCATTTATTATCCAAATTTTGGGTGAGGCCCTTTTTCAACCCCTATTGTTAGTAGGCGGCCTTCGTTTGTCTTTGGGTACCTGTGTTTTCGGCCTTTCTTCGATTTTTCAAGGGTCGTGCGCCTACTGTTAATTTGTCTGGGTTTTTGGTCTATTGGGTAGCTACTTGGCCCGCATATTTTGTTAATTGCCCATAAATTTCCCAAACTTTGTTGTTAGGGTTTCTGTGACTCCTTGACACTGAATCCATATTTTCCGGTCCCGTTTTCACCTGAAATTTTTCTTTCTCGGTTTTTTCTTCTGTGATTGAATTTTTTTGGCATTCATGACTAGGGCTCCCACGACAACACGGTATCCCTAAAAAATACACCGAGTGATCATATATTAGTAAAAATAGACTCTAAACATGGTGGGATTTTAGTACGGTCATATGCTATTTTTTTACAACTGGCCATTTTTTTGAAAAGCTGTAAAATATTGACCGGCCATTTCTAAGGCCGCAAAATTTGCTCTAGCCTCATCTAGGACGGGCTGGGACCCAATTCTAGGTGGACCAGCACTCTTGGCTCGGTCTTAAAAAACTTGACCGCAAAATATTTTTGACGATTTTTTTGGAAAGTCAATACCTTACTTTTAAACTGTGTCTAGCCACTTTAGGGGCGGGCTGGGACCCAGATCTAAGGCAAATTTGTGTCGATTTTTCTCTAATAACCGGGTTTCACATGCCGATTTTTTCAGTTATTGCGAACTTAAACTTCAATATTAGCCCGATTTTTCGTGCGAAAATATCGGCTAACACGTCCCCATTTTGAGGCGTCCTGATTGGGTAAGGACATTTCATGTTTATGTGGATGTTTCGTCATTCGCAATTGAAGTTATCCTAAGTCAGAAAAATGATGAAAAATGAGACTATCATGTCTACTATGCAGGGCATCAATTAAGCATCTCAGAAAAGAACTATTCGGCGACGGAACGTGAAGGATTTGGAATGATTTTTCCATGAAGAAGTTTCAACATTATTTGCTGGGATATTCCTTTATCTTCCATGTCGACCATTATGCACTAAAATATCTGGTAAATAAACCAGATCTTTCAAGCCGAATAGCTAGATGGGTTCTTTTGTTTCCTGACAAGAATATTATGTTATTATCGGCCGAAGATTCATTATATCCGGACATAATCAAAATTATCTTCTTCTTTTTTATCTTGAACAAAAGATGTTCCTCCAACACAAGGTTGCATCGTATACAATAAGGAATAACGTACTTTATAAAATGGAACCTGACGGAGAGCTTCATAGATGTCTTAAATTGATTGATATTCAGAAGGTTATTTGAGCCTTGCATTCAGAAGATGTAGGTGGACACTTTGCAGTAGTGAATACTGTAAAGAAGATCTTAAATTCTAAGTACTGGTGGCCAACGATATGCAAAGATGTTTGTACAAAGATGTTGCAGAATTTGTAAAAACCTATGATCCTTGTCAACAAGTTGGGAAACCAACTCTTTCAATGTATTGGCCACTTATGCCGATACTTCAACTTGCACCATTTGAAAAATGGGTCATTGACTTCGTTGGACCGATTAAGCTTGTCACTCGCTATACCAAAAGAAGCTATATTCTTGTAGCAACTAACTATGTGACTAATATGGTCGAAGCGGAAGCGAAAGCGATGAAGAGAAATGATGCAAAAACTATTGCAGAGTTTCTCTTTCAGAACATTATAACCTGTTACGGTTGTCCATTGTAGATGGTAAGTGGAAGAGGTACGCATTTTTAAATGATATGATATGACTGCTTACCAAGCACTTCATGATTAAGCACCAGAATGTGTAAAATCTTAAATAAGATCACCACAGCGCACGCATTTGATTGGGATCAGAAATTACCATATGTCCTATGGGCGTATAGAAATGCCAAAAAGGTGACCACAAAACAAACTCCCTTCTATCTGGTCTATGGCATGCACCCAATATTGCCAGTTGAGTTTGAAGTACCGACATATCGTGTACAAGTTGAAACTAGATCTGACGAGCAATCGAGCTTAAAGGAGAGATTCTTATCAATTGGAAAGCTAGAGGAGAATCGTAAACAAGCGTTGATTGATACGACAAAGATTTAGTTGAGCCGAAAGAAGGCCTTTGACACTACGATAAAGCAGGTTGTTTGCGCAAGGGAGACTTTGCTCTTCTGTATGATAACCGTCATGTCAAGTTTCTAGGAAAGTTACATACTCGTTGGATGGGTCAGTATAAAGTAATTGAAGGTCCCTTCAGCTAGCAGATCTACAGGAAAATTTGCAGCCAACGAGTGTAAATGGTTCCCGCATAAAGAAATATTACGTATAAATATTTTTATTTTTGAATTATTTTAAAAAAAATTACTATTTATTTATCATGTTTTATTATTCACTCATTCGTTGTATGTTTGTTACATCTTGATTGTTCGTTCATTATGTTGACCGATAGATCGAATAAGTAAAATCCGATTGTTGTTTTTTTATCCTGAGCATTTGGTATTATAGGAAAATATTCCATGGTACCAAATAGCTAGCCTATTCATACTATTATTATTTCTCTGATTAGGCGTCGGACTTTTAGTTATTGCATGATGGTGAACATCTTTTCTATTGACACGTGCACACATAGAACCATGTGCCACCTTTATTACTGATTTTCTGACCGTTTTTGCTACTTACTCCAAGTTCCTTGTCATTTTTCATTTACCTCATCAGCGTTCATGATCAAGTTTTCAAGTTTTATGCTTGCTTTCTTGCTCACCGTGCGCTACCATTGTATGCTATCATTTGTTGCGATCAATTGCTTGCTACCATTTCGCGATCACCAAGTTGAAACTTTTATAATCTAGTGCAATGGCTTCTACTCCGTGCATTATACTAGCTAATGTCAATTGGAAAGCGCGCAGCAAGCTGAACCTTGAAGAATTCCAAATTCCAGCTAATCGATGCGGACTCGGCTATACTCTAACAGTTGATCCATCTACAATCATGATTGAAGCTAGCAACAACTTCATTCAGGGGATGATTGATGTCACAGGTCCGTGGAGTTAAGATGGACATCTCGGAGGTGACATTTGCTGTCACGCTGCACTTACCTGGTGAAGGATCAGTGCCTCCAGCTCTATCCAAGGAGGACATCGACGAGGCCAATCTCTTTCACATAAATTTTTATATGCCAAGCAAGGGATATAAAATTTCCATGATCAAAGACTCGGCTCTCGAAAATTTCTGCAAGTATTGCAACCAAGCCCTCTTTGCAACAGACGCGGATGCAACAATTGTAGTTACCAACATGGGTTACCTGCTCTAGGCCATTAAGGGAGAGCAGATTAACTTTGCTGCCATCGCTTTTAAGGCCTTCCACAGGTCGATAAAGCATGACAAGTTTGCATCATATGCAGCCCATATTTCACATTTGTGCCTACATTACAGTATCCTAATGTCAGAAAATTGGCGCTGCTGGAAAAAATGAAGGTCACACTTGCAGAGCTCCATGCAAGTGGATCTTACCAGCATCAAAATTGTTGATATCACAAGAGATGCAGGGAGATGGCAGAGACCTTACCTCCTTTATCAAAAAGATGAAGGACCTGTTCCTTTTATTATACAATGCCGGAACAAAAAATGTAGTATCAACAAATAAGCAGCTCACCTATCTGTTAAGAGCTTTACCAAGATCCTTCCAGACAACCTGAACATTGCTAGAAAAGGATCCAGCTATGACACCCGAAAAGGCAGTGATCAAGATTCGAGAAGAAGTCGAAGCTCGTGAGCACCTTGATCATAAGGACATTTCTGATCAAGCTCTCTACGACAAGAAGGAGAAGCCAAAGAAACGGTTCAAGCCCAAGAGGGAGTCAGCAAGATTGAGACCAACAGCAGAGGGAGCTAGCAAAGGTGGTTGGAAGAACAAAGGAAAGCCCAAACAGTAGAATGGCGACAGAAAAACTTGTGTGAGATGCAGACACAAAGGACATACTGTCGATTCGTGCTAACTCAATCCAAAGATTGAGTGTATCCATTGTCACAAGAAGGGTCATGTAGCCATGGACTGTTACCAGAATCCAATAAACAAACAAGCTCAAGGCAAACGGAAGAACAATAATAGTTCGTCCTATGTCAAAGATCCAGAAAGCTCGAAGATAGGCGAAGAAAGATTGAATCATGAAAATTCGACCACCTACATCTATGCAGACATGTGTGCAGTATCAACATCTGACACATAGGAGGTAATCCCTAACTCAAGAGCAACCTCACGCTTTGTTACATCAAGACGGATAATGTCTGACTTTCAGAGTGTAGATCCATCAAGATTTATTATTCTTGGAGACGGATCGAAACATGAACTGAATGGTAGTGGTTCGTTGTGGCTCAACACAAATGACAGAGACAGATGACTCAAAGACGTTCTGTTCATACCTACATTACAGCAGAATTCTACTATCAGTCACAAGGATAGCAGATGCTAGTATGCGTGTGACGTTTCACACAAAACATGTAACGTCGTTGATGCAAGCACCAGTACATTGATTACACAAGGTAGAAGAAAAGGCAACCAGTATCACTTGAAGGTACGCCAACCTGTAGATACATCAAATCCATGATGATTCATCAGATATTCTATGGCACAAGAAACTATGCCATGTGAACTCAATGGCATTGTATCAAGCAGGCCATCATGGGGCTGTCATAGGGGTAAGCATCTCAAATGCAACCAGTTCAATGACATGTGATGCATGTATAAAAGGTAAGATGTCACGTACTCCTTTTGTCAAAGACTCCTACAGAATGACAAAGATTCTGGAGCTAGTACATTCGGACATCTGCAGACCTTTCGACGTGATCTCAGTAGGAGGCAGGAAGTACTATATCACCTTTATTGATGATTACAGTAAGTTCACCAAAGTCTACTTCATTCACAATAAATCAGATGCACTCGACAAGTTCACAGAATATGTGAACTAGACAAAAAGATGCACAGGAAACAAGGTGAAGCAGATCAGAACAGATCGGGGTGGAGAATACATCTCAAATCGATTTACTAATTTTTGTAATGATCGAAAAATTATTTATAGAAGGACAGCATCCTATACACCGCAGCACAATGGTGTTGCAAAAGAAAGAACGGGACTCTCATGGAAACCGTTAGGTGCATGCTGGCCTATTCGAAGGCTCCAAGAGTGTTGTGGGCTAAAGCAATAGCTACAGTTGCCTACATTCAGAACAAGATAGGAAAATCCGGTGTTCCTCACACAACACCACACGAACTATGGTGGGGTAGAAAATCCAATCTGACTCATATTCGAATCTTTGGTTGTGCAGCATATGCACATATTCCTGACAAGCTTCGAAAGAAGCTTGATGAGAAGGCAGAACAAGGATATCTTGTAGGATATGACAATCATTCGTCATACCACAGAATCTATATGCCAGAGACAAACACATTGAAGACAGTCAGAGACGTCAAGTTCAATGAGACTAGAACAATGGCCAACAATGATCTTGTCAATCATGAAGTTCTTGGAAAACAATATTATGACCTACCAACCGCGACAGAGGGAGTAGAGGATGAATACTCAGATGAAGATATTCAAGTCGCACCTCAGTCGACGAGCGACGAATCAGATGAAGAAAGATTCACAAGCCTGCCTACTACTACTACACCTGTAAACCAAAACTATTCTAGACTTAGCAGAATAGATAAAGACAAGAGCATTGCAGTGCCAGAAGGATCACCCAGAAGATCAACAAGAGAGCAAAGAGCGCCAACAAGATTTGTGCCAAGTAGCTCACCTTCTACATCTGAAGAGTTTTGTAGATTCAATGGAGAACCACAAACATTCGAAGAAGCAATTGAATGTCCAGAGAAGGACAAATGGATCCAAGCCATGATCGAAGAAATCGAATCCATGAAGAAGAATGAGGTATGGACATTGCAACCAATGCTAGAGAAGCAAAAAATAGTGCAATGCAAATGGGTTTACAAACTCAAGTATGGACCAAATGGAGATATTTCGAGATACAAGGCCAGACTTGTAGCAAAGGGTTTTTCTTAGAAGTATGACATCGATTACACTGAAACCTTCTCTCCAGTGGTGAAGCATGCTTCCTTACGTCTACTATTTGCATATGCAATTGCATACGACCTCAAGATTCACATCGTTGATGAGAAGACAACATTTCTACATGGCGAATTAGACGAAAAAGTCTACATGGATCATTAGAGGAGTTCTCAATATCAAAAAGACCCTTTAAGGAATGCCATGCAAGATATACAAAAATATCAAAATAAATAAAACAATATTGTTTATTTGCTTGCCCACACCACTCCCAAGGCCTCCCCAACTCCCAATGATCTAACCACAATGTCTATATTCACAGTTAAGAACTGTTAACAGTTCGTAGTATAACTTGACTAAATTCAAAAAAATTCCTTCCATTGGTTACAAAAAGGGCAATATTTTCACTGGATCTAGAATATGACCGCCATCCCCAAATTCAAATCAGGAAAAATTGCAAAATGTTTACATATGCATTTCTTCCACGAGAATAGAAATATGAGTGCCAACTACCTATTGGAATGAAAAAATGAACGGCATTTCCAAATTTGAATCAAGCATACAAGCATGGAGATTGGATTGATCGTACATAGTATATGATATAATCAAAGATGAGTATTTTGTTTTGCTTCATAGAATCTGGTCATAGTACTTTGATGCAACTGATTACTCTATTATTTTTTTGATGATGACATTATATGATCTACATGTGGCTATCCCTATTGATTTGGCACCTTTGCAAAGAAGAGGAGGCAAAGGAGTTCAAATATCTACTGAAGATCGTTCTCGTTACAGGGCAGAAGGAAAGAAAAACGTGGATTTGTGGACAGATGGAACATTATATCCACAAGATCCAAGCACTTTGACACATCTCAGATTCTCTTCAATAACTCATTTAGTTACATGGATATGCAATGGGCATAGTGGATTACTAGGATATTGTGAAAGATTGCAAAACCATGGAAAACAACTTTATATAAATAAAGTTCACTTTTTAGAAGGTGAGTTAATTCGGATATCCTCTTATTGTCAGAATAGAGATTGTCATCTCCAAAAGACGTTAGAAGAAAACGAACAACTTAAAAAAAATAATGAATCAATACAAAAGATAACAATCAATATCAAATCAGAACTAGAGCAAATGCAATCAATCTTACAGTCTATTCGTATTGAAAACTTACAATTACTGAAGGATGTGGATTTGGTAAAGAAGAAGGTTGAAAGTAAGAAGCGAAAGCGACAAAGTTGCAAGGATATTCAAACGCTTTCAAAAGGAGATTATTGAAATAGAAGGATCCGTGCATTCAAGTAAGCATATTCTGAATTTTGTAAGTTTTTCAATGACATTTGGATTTAATTTCAGCTATGGTGATATTTTATTAACTATTTGTTTTTTTTGCAGATCTGCATTAGTAGCTCCTTAAAATATTAAAGACAATGCTTCACTAGGAATGTCATTGGGCACAATACTGACTTGCAAATCCACTGAGCGTATCATGATGAACAATAGGATTTCAAATGTAAAGTGTAAAATAGCAGAGTCTTTGATGGTGGACATTCAAAATATTTTAGATAAGACTATAGTTCAGGGTGCTTGTGATTTTGCAGGTATTAGTAGGGAAGCATATGCAACAATATTTAAACTAATTAGAGAAGCTTTTAAGCAAGTTCAAATTAGAAAAGTCCCAATCCCTAGGACATATCACTTGAAGAAAGAAGGAATACATTAAATATAGGTATGCATAAGATCACTGGAACTCCATTTCATATTGAGGAGGTGTATGAAACTGATGGAAGATCGATATTCTATAATTCATCAAACAATTTATTTGTTGATCTAAATTACTTGTTGAGGTACATCGTCACATTCTATGATATAACCTACAAAAAGGTGAATGGAAAAATAATCATAGTACTTAAGTTAGATGAGTCAGAAATTGTGAAAGGGCAGAAGATGGAAAGGGTTAGTATAACTCTCATGAATGGTGCTCTATCACAAACAGAGGACCAAGAAGATTTCAAATTCAGTGTCCAGTCAGAAAATGATATATGGTGGTTGGCAGCATTTCAGGTAACTAGCCTCATTATTACATTGCATTCATTGAGTAGTATTACTTCATTATAAACTAAGTCTGATTAATTCTTTGGACAGGTGCTGAAAGATGATCATGATATATTATCATGGATATTCTCAAGGACATCTTATCCTAGGATCATCAAGGACCATATGGATGGAGGACTTCTCAATGTTCGAGGAGTTGGAGACTTCAATGTTGAATGACACTTAGCAGGTGATTTGAAAACATTGAAATGTATGTATATTGTCTCTCACGGTGCTACATCAAAACACCCTTGTTTGTACTGCATGAAAATGACAAAAGATGTAACTAGGAGCACAGGAATAACTAGAGAATATGCAGATCCAAACTGGAAGTCTGTGCTGCCTATCCCCTTAAAAAATGTGCATGTTTGCACTCTTCATGCAGAAGTTAGATTAATAGAAAAGATCATTTATCTTCATATAGTTTTTGCTTGGAATACTAAGCCAGCGTCATTAGCAAAGGAAGCTATCTCTCGATTAGAAGATGTTTTATCAAAAGCAGGACTCCATAAAGGACATGTCAAAATTCAAAAAGATGAAAAGCTTTCAAGAAAGAATGGGAACATGCCAACTAAGCCAAGCATAGGAGGAGCAAAAGCACGTCGTTTTCTATTAAATCATACTGGTAAGGCTTCTAATATTCAACACTCAGTCTGGACAGATAGTATTGCTGCCATCAGGACTTCGAGAAAGATGGCAAAACCAGAGTACTAAAAGTTTATGTATGGAAAAAGCTTGATAGTATGATTGCTATTTTAAGAAAAGAAAAATATTCTGATATTGATAAGAAAGCTATCCAAAGGACTTGTGTCGAGTTTGTTAATGCAATATCAAAAGCATGGGGAGATGATCACATCACTCATTACATGGTTAGTATAAAATTTTCAAAATGCTTTCAAATTTTCATATATATTTTGATCCAAACATAAGACTAACATTATGATTTTGACATATGCAGCACATAATAAGAGATCATACAACATTTTTTGCAAATACATATGGAAGCTTGAGTGTATGGTCATCACAAGGGATGGAGAAGTCACACTGGCAAGCACGAGCAGCATTTCATCGAAATACACAACATGGAGGAACCAATGAAAAATAAAACTACATTTGTCAATTGTTTCAGTGGTTCTACCGCAGAGTTCAGATTCGACATATAACAAAGTCCACACAATACAGCAAGTTTAGAAATGCATGCAAGTTCATACAGGAAGAGAAAATTAGATGATTGTTGAGTAGAAGATCATCAATGCTGAGTAGAAGATCATCATGACATGTTCAGAATTGCTTTGCAAATTCATTGAACAAGAGAGGAGAAATACCCAATGTAAATGTATTGATTGTATTATACCAAAATACAAAGTGTCAGCTATTCATCATCAGATCTGTATCAGATTCTATGGTAGTATTGTCATGAAGAAATTCTCTACTAGCGTATGCATCTAATAGATGTGCATTATCCTTATTTCCACTAAGCTCAATATAAGTGGAATACAATGAATAATGGGAGCTCCTTAAAGGAACATTCCCATCAGTAAAGTCTAAAATGTTCAAAACATAAGATCTTTTTGACAAAAATGATCTTATTTGTCTTAACAAATTTATGTCCTCCTAGATAAAATGATAAATTTTTACCTGTCATTATAAGACTCTCCCCGACTAGGCTCAGCTTGGAATGAGCAATACAGATCTCATTCTTCAAGAAATGCCTAAGATAGTGGCCTAGTCCACTGTCCTTCTGGAACGAGGATGTGTGTTGTCTGAAACCACCTCGTCTCGAAGCAAAATCATCTATTATGAGAGCATCCTGTAGTAGGAAATATGTTAGAAAAAACACATTCAGTGATTGAAGACATTCAAATACAAGGAAGATTAAACACTTACACATTCTTCATCATCAATAGCAACTAGATCAGGATGATCAATATAATGACCACGTATTGAAGTGGAACACTAGTGCATCAATGATGGACGAGGGAAGCCCATCTGGGATTGAAATGCCATGAATTCTTCATCGGATAGTTTGCCTCACCCATCCTCAGCTATATTTGATAAAATCTTATTCAGACACTCTTCACCGGTTATAAGACCCTCCTCAGCATCAAAATCAATACCAGCAACAAGGTCATCTGTCTCAAAATCTACAAAGTTGGAGAATTTGGAAATTGTGCCAGATAATAAACATAGAACCTCGTCCTCACGATAGTCAAAAAATTTACATAAATCAGCAGTAGTGAAATATACATCGTCATTAATATAATATACAGGCAAATTGAAAAGACATTTTAAATCCTCTATAGATTTGGATTCATCATCAGATGTATTTTGGCCAATGAAAGAATCCTGGAGAACATCAGTATTTACATCAATGAAGTCACTTTCTTTATCAGGAGTGTCGATAAGAAAGTGACTGATATCCTCAATGGCTGACTGAATAGAGGAGGGTGCAAAAGGAGGGTCAGCAACAGGAACTTCATCATCATCTGGGATCTGAACTAACAGAAAAAGTATGAATCCACTCTGATATTCAACCAATCGACATTTCTTGTTGCAATACGGACACATAGAACTACTTTGAAAAGATCAACCAATTTGGTGAACATTCTATCCATTCTATGTCTAAAAGCTGAGAAGAAATGAACAAGATCTGTATAATGCATGTACTGGAGTGGACCTATGGAGAAAACAGGCTTGCTAAGTATATCTCTAAATCTGACATAATGTTCATAAAATATGTCAGAATTTGGTTGTGCAATCCTGAAAACATGTAGATATGGCCTAAATAGACTGTGAAAGTAGTCTAGGTTTTCAATAATCCCAAATTCACTCAGAAATGAACTCAAGCCTGATTCTCGTGAGGAGATGAGGAAGAGGCCATGGCAGTAACGTGAATATTGCACTTGTGCGCGCGGGAGAACTGAACCCAAACTAACTATTAAAATGGCACAGAAGATGGATATGTATGGCAGACAGATACAAAATATCGCACTTGTGCGCAAGTAGATATAGTTGCAAGCAAATGGATAGCAATGAGAGTGCACAAAAGCGATATGTCACGAATTACAATTGTGACCAAATCCGCAAAACAAACATGTATGCCATAATTAAGAAACTTGAGGCAAAATTTATATCTTGAGATTTTTTATTTTGCTTACAAAATGTTCTTAATTGCAGGTCGCGGACAATTGATCTTATTTCAGAGAGAGATACAAAGAGACGGAGAGAGAGAGAGAGAGAGATGCTTAATCTAGGTGCTTCCTTAGGGAGATTGCATATGCTTTGGTTTCTATTTTTAGCTCCACTGCTCCTTTATCCAGCTAATGGTCTATACAATTATATTGCAAAACTTTCAAAAACAAAACTTTTTTCTGATTATCTCAATGCTTTGCCATTAGTGATGAAGTCTTGGCATGAATTATAAGCAAAATGGTTATGTCATTCCAAAAATCAAAGACATCTCATTCACATATTACTAGCAATATACAAGCAAGTTGGAAATCTAAATCAGAGAAGGTAGAAGCGTTCTAATAAAATAAAGAATGAGAGACCCTTAGCAACGATAATTTGGACACCAAATCTAATCCAAACAATTTACAATAAACTTATAGTAGATTCTAATTAGAGCTACATCTAGAATAATGGCCCACTCAGAGCACATGGGTAGAGACTTCAGAACATAAATCCTTACTTATTGAAAGCTGATTATAATAAATATGTCGGGTCCAAACACCAAAAGCTGTGACAAGCAATAGTTTTTCCATGTTACCATGAGCTTTTAAATATACCAAAAATATCCAAGTAACACCATCAACACTTTATTTGTACATGGAATACACACAGTGTCCATTGTGTGTGCTAAGCAAAAAGAGCCACAAAGGTAGGAGAGAGAGAGAGAGAGAGAGAGAGAGAGAGAGAGAGAGAGAGAGAGAGAGAGAGAGAGAGAGAGAGAGAGAGAGAGAGAGAGAGAGAGAGAGAGAGAGAGAGAGAGAGAGAGAGAGAGAGAGAGAGAGAGAACACCAGCCATACTACATTCACATTTTTGGCTCTTAATGGATCTTGACACTTGAGATTGCATGCAGTCTCATAATGCATAGAATTTAACTTCATCTGCTACTTAAAAACATGTTGGCTAACTTGATTTTGTGTCATAGCTTCTTGGCTAGGCTTTGATTTTGCTGGTTATGAAATACTCATGCACACTATGTTGCAATTGTTTCTAAAGATAAACACTTTGGTCATGTGGTTCAAAGTGGAAACAAAGTGACAAATGGACCAATCACAATTTCTTTTGTAATATGAATGATTAACCCTATAATAGCACATATATTTGAGTCTCTACCTCAAATGCAACAACATAAGGTATAACAAACATTGTTTTTATATTTCTATGATGAAATATAAAAATAATTTTCAGCTTAACTTTATTGTACAATTTTTAGATTATCACAAAAGAAGATGTGACATCAACAAGTGTCTAAAGAGAAATCAAATTTTGTTTATTTGTTTCGTTTTTTGAAAGTGTACTCCTATGCAATTTTACAAAAACATACATAAATTGTTTGAATGCAGAAAAACACACCTCCACCAAAAAGAGCACGAAGAACATTCACATTTACAAGTTAGAATGCACCAAAAACAAAAAAAGTTTACATTGGACAAACAACATCGTTTATGAAAAGATATCACCAACGTCGTGCAAACCCTTCTTAAAAAATGTTGGCAAATGCATCTCTATATGTTCCTTTAAAAAAAAATTATGTCTTCAATTTGTACTACTCATGGCAAAAATATTGCAAATAATTTAGAATCATGCTATATAGATTTATTTGCTTCATGTGGTTCAAATGGCTATAACATATTAAAAATCAACCCATTCAATTCCAAAAAATTGGTACTTTGAAAAGACATCATTAGATATAAATATAATAATAAAGTTGAATATCAACTATAAACCGTTAAATTATGTTTTCATTTATGATTAAATAATTTTCAAGTTAAAGTATTAGAGTCACCAATATATGAAACATTGTAATGATGTCAAGGTATACCTTGCCAATTATATCATTCTCAAATTGTATTGATGAAGTTCCAAGACAAAAATACATGTTCATGCATTCTAGAACATTGAACCTAAATTTAGATGTATTTCAATGTGTATGATGCTGGCCTTCGTTTCTAGATGTATATACATATATTTTTAACATTTCTTGTGCGTAAGTATAATGACCTATAACATATCTCTAACATAAAAAGTTGTCATGTGTACTTTGTTGTTTGGTAGGTTTCAGACCACCTTTGTTTGAGAGGAATTAATGCTTCATGGTTCGAACATGTTTGTATTTTTTGCAAATATGACAAATTTGTTTTTCGAAATAATATTATTTTTTCTTACACATGCATGCACTCCACTACGTTGGAACAAGGGACTCATTTTTGCGGTATTGTAATTGGAGCGACACATGGATTGAAAAAGTATTTGCGCTTAGAGAGAAATTTCCAATTTCAAAACTTTGCACATAGATTTTGCATGCGCAAATACTAGTATGAGGAATAGATTTTATGGATGAGGTGTTATTGGTGGTTAAAGTACAAATACATTGACAACCCAGACTTTTAGTATTGAATTTTAAAATTTTATCATGTACATAGTGTTATGACACAAAAATCAGATCTTTTGATTGAGGTACTTTCCATAGCTGTTAATGCAAACATGTTCACTTTAGTCCTATACATGTTATGTTTTATCTATTGGATGTGATTATAATATTTCAAGTTAATTCAATTAATCATAATGCAAAATTTAGGTACATTTTCAAATTAGTTTCTAGTTTCATTACCTTAACAATCGAGGTTATGGCTATGTCACATATACGACAATCTTTGAAAACTATGCGAATGATGACGATCAACTTGTAAGTGTAGTGATACTCCCTCAACCTATTTCCAAAGATTTTTCACGATTATTGTTACGACCTTATCATGACTATAGGCCTTATGTTGATAACGCAAAATTTGTGAATGTCATTTGAGCATCTTCCTTGGGTGCATTTATTTTCACCATTGTCAATACGATGAGATACACCATATCATTAGTCTCATACTTGAAGGCCAAAGACATCTTGCTAGAATATTGTCTCAAGCTGCTTCATCCATTCTAATTCTCGAAAAAAAAAAAGCTATTACTTGAAAAAGCAAGCGACCTAGTTTTGCCCCAGTCAAACATACATTGTCCTATTGATGCGAAAGATTTTTGTAAGATGTTTCATTTACCATACAACAATATATATATATATATATATATATATATATATATATATATATATATATATATATATATATATATATATATATATATGCTTGCATGCTCATCCATTGTTAACGAGGAACTTCCTTGAGATTCAAATTGTTATCTCAACATACCCAAAAATAAAGACTTGAATACACAAATCACGAACTTCCTATATATTTGTATTTCTCATATGTATGTTGTGGCATAGTAATATCTTTTAAAAGTATTTACCATCAACTTCACTAAAACATGCATGTATATTTTCTAAGAATTGATATTTTATCATTTCCATAGAAATTGTTTGGTCTTTTATGCACGAATTTCAAACTTTGATGCAAAATAGAACATCAACTTTTTCTAGCAATGATATATTTGGATTGAACCAATCCCTAATTTTTAGTGACATTCTTTTGTTGGTTTATAAGTCATCGATTTGGCTAGGTAGTTTGCATAATGAACAGCCACCAATCGTATACATGGATCCATAGAATGTTGTGATTGTTGAGAAAAAATCAACAAACTTTTTTCGGCATCTTTGAATGTGTCAAAGATTCCTAGAACAATAGGCTAATTAGAAAGCTTGTTTGAAATAGTGTCATGTCTCCTTTCAAGTAGCATTTCAATTCTCAAATCTTTTTCCAATGCCCATATAAGTAGTTGGCAATTGAAGTGTGGCCCATTCTGCCAAAATTTTCTAATTTTCAACATTGAGTTCTTTCTAGAGGGTTGCATACTAATTTTGCAGTGATGTCATTTCATGTTCGCATGTACTACATCTATTTTGCATGATTTTGAGCTTGTCATCCTTTTTTCCTAGTGTATGATCAATTTTTTCTTTTATAATTGTCAACGTGTGGTGTGCTTGGCATTAGACTGTAGCATCTGCAATTATGCATGTAGCTCTTGATTTTGGTGTTGAAGTTTAGTACTTCGTGCTTGGAGGTGCCGATTTTGTTTTTCTAGATGGTGAAGTTGGTATGAAATGGGATTGAATGGTAATAATACTAGGTAAATCAATTCAAGAGCTGGCAAGGAAGATCCTCATGCATCGTTAATGTGAAAAAATTATATATATCTATAGTTTTGTATGGTATATAAAACATCACAAACATGTTTTCGCATCAATACAACAAATGTATCTTTGACTAGGTCAAAACTAAGGCACTTGCTTTTTCAAATAATAATTTTTTTTTGAGATTTAGAATGGATGAAGCAACATTTTAGCAATATATCTTTGGCCTTCTAGTATGAGACTAACGATATGGTGTATGTCATTGTATGACAACAGTGGAAATAAATGCACCCAAAGATGCTTGAACAATGTTCACAAATTTTGGATTATCAAAATAAGGCTTATAGTCATGATAAGGTAGTAATGACAGTCGTGGAAAATATTTGAAAATAGGTTTAGGGATAGTCGTTATAGTTACAAATTGATCATCATCATTCGCAATAGTTTTGAAAGGTAGTCATATATGTGACGTAGCCATAACTTTGATTGCTAAGGTAATGAAATTGGACGTTACTTTGAAAATGCACCTGAATTCTACATTACTATTTTAGCTTGAAGTTTTGAAATCACATCCAATAGATAAAACATAACATGTATAAGATTAAAATGAACATGTATTTTCTAGCTTAAAAAATACACTTTAACAAAAGGTTTGAATACATTTCTAAGATAACTACACGTTTGCGCATTCCAAATATTTTATCAACATAACATGAATATTTAAAACTTTGCATAGATGCATTTGCAGTATTAAATATCGAAGACGAGTTCCTTGTGCCAAAATGTTATCAACATGATGTAAATATTCAATAATTTGCAAGAAGTTTGAAGCATGCATGTTTTTGTATTCCTAACTACTCTAAAGGAAAACAACCCAATACCTTTCTAAAATTGTTACATATTTTCAAAACTCTAGAACCTTATTCAAATAACATAAATATTTGAAATGTGATATAAGTTGTATTCAATGATATTTTGTATTAACAGCTATCGCAAGTACTTCGTTCATCAAACCCATTTGTGTCATAACACTATGTGCATGACATAAGTTTGGTTTGTGAATGTATCTGTATTTTAACCATTAATAACACCTCATCGGTTCTCGTACGAGTATTTGTACATACAAAATCTACATCTATTTTTTTATACGTGTATACGAAACAACATAACCGTGTTCATCAATTTGGAATCGGCTACGGATATTGAACTTTGCCAATGTGGCTTTGATGTGTTGTAAATTTTTTGGTTTTGGAATTGGAAATCCTTTCCAACTGCAAATATTTTTTAATCCTCATAGTTGAGTGCATGCATCTGTAACCAAAGAGAGTATTATTTGAAAGATAAATTTGTCGTTTTTGCATGTTCATGGAGGATTGATTCCTTTTAAATGTAGTCGGCATGTAAGCTACAGAACAATAAAGTACACATGACAATTTACTATTGTGATTAAGGCAAAATTACTATTGTGATTATCTTGCATTTCATTGTGTTCCCATTGGAAGGTGCATAGCTTGAGGGAAGGTGCTCGGGCCTCCTCTTGCCTCCTTTCATTGGCCTTTAATTGTGGCATGGTTTTATTTGTTTATTGCTTAGTTTAACCGCAATTCTTATTATCTCCCTTTGGGTGTTAAGTAGGATTTAGCAATCTTGCTAGTTGGGTCTGCCTTAGCAAGGATTTTTATTGTTGTTACTAATTAGGTTTATTTCCTTTTCGGGCACTAGTTGGGTAAGCCTTAGTGTTCTCATTCCTGTTGATTCTTTCCGTATGTCCGTTGAAGCTTGTTGTAGAAACTTAAAAAGTGGACGAATCTCTATGTCCCTATACTACACCCATAAGTAGATCTAGCCACTGCACACTCTAGAGATACTTCCAACATTGGCGATATACCATTGCCAAGGCTTCACATTCGGTAGTGGTATAATTGACTTCAGCGGGTATCAATTGTTGACTAAGAAAACGGATTGGGTAGTCCTTCTTGAATTCCCCCGGTTGGGTGAGCACTGCACCAATGGCATACTTGGATGCATCGGTATGCACATGAAATTCTTTAGAATAATCAGGAGCCCGGAGGATGGGTGCATTGGTAAGGGCTTCTTTAAATTGATTAAAGACGACGTCTTGTTCATCCGTCCATTTGGGAACTACAACTACTTTGTAGATTAAGCGTGCTTTGTTAGCAAAATCGAAAATAAAGCACCGATAGTAGTTGGCGTGGCCAAGGAAAGAGTAAACTTCACATATCGTGCGCGGTTCCGATAAATTTTGAATGATAAGGATCATTTCAGTCAGTGGCAATGCCATTTTGTGAGATAATATGTCCTAACACAATACCATGGGTTACCCAAATTTGGCATTTTTCAGGATTAAGAGAGATGTCGAAGCGTTGACATTGGATAAAAAAAAATTTGAGCACAGACAGATGGCGTGTTTCCTTGGAATGTGCTCCTAAATCGTCCAAGTAAACCTCTAAGGTATCGCCTATGAAAGTACTGTACTTTAGGACCATAAATGGATCTACAAAAGATCCACAAGAGTGATTGGATGCTTGCTTAACAATCTATCAAAAAAGATGCACAACTACTTGGGGTGAGATGCCTTTCATGTCTTTATAGGTCCAAGCAAAGACATGTCGATATTTTCGCTGGAGCTTTTCAAGCCGTCTGCGTTGTTCGCGATTGAGATGAGCTCCGACATGGTCAAGATATTCGTTGGTTTCATTTGGCTCACTCAGAGAAAGGGTTATGATTTGTGCAGGGCCTTTGTAGGGTGAATTACCAGTTGGCTCACGTTGAGCTTGGGGTAATTGGAGTGTGACATCCTCGATCATATAGTTCTTAAAGTATGCAGGAACATCATGGGCTGGAGATTCGAGGGGGGCCTTGTCTTTCTCTTGTTGGGATGGTGATTGGGAATGTTTGAGGGCTGGTGGAGGAACAAAGACAATCTCAGGAACTTTCCTAACAATGGTGAGGTCATCCGACGGTTGAATTTGAAGCGGTTTTTTCAGTTTCTCTTTCATAGTATGACCACGTAGTTGAGGCTTTGGTGGTGGAGAGGTGTGTGGATGAGGGATGGTTGGTATGTCATGGAGGATCTCGTCATCAATTTGAAAGACAGTCTCCTCCTCATAGAGATCCCATGGATAGTGTGGGCATTTGGGATGGTAGAATTTTGTCTCAAGCTTTTCAATTGCAACCTTGGCAACTGGTTCCACGTTGGACGCACATTGTGGATAGGTCCTAAGTGGGAGTGCCTCCATATAATTGAGAATCTGAATATCAGAAATGTCCAAATCTTCTAGGTAATTCTGAATTCGTAAGACATCCTCATCATCGATGAAAAAATCATCTGATTCATTAGTAGGTAGCCATGCAACATTTAGTAGCTCATCATGGTGTGGAAGAATATCAATAAAATTGATATTAATGATAGGTGTATCCAGATCAGGTAATTGGTCGTGATCGATTGGGAGTCGAGACGTACAATTATCCTGATGCTGAGCACAGTAATCGGCATTCACACAATCAATGGTAGCTAGATTGTGACTTCAGCTTATGATATCAGATTTAACATAATGACCTTTTTCGTGGCTGGACTGGTATGGCTCAAATACTGAGTTGGTGGTGGAGGATTATTCATCATGGATGCGTGCAGGCTTGAGTTTACCCGTTAAATTAATGGTGACAGAACTGTCATGATTTCCAAAAGTGACTCGGCCTTTGCTCCAGTCATGAACGACTCGTGCATTAGTGAGCCACGGATGACCAAGTACATTTCAAAATAGAACAAAATAATAGAAATGTCATCATTTACAATTGCACATTCACTAACATTTGCCATGTTACTCAGGAAGTGTAAACTGCAAAATAGAAGATTCATGTATTAGTAATGGCCAATAACATCACCAAAATAGAAAACTAATCATGATTCCAAAATAAGAATAAACAGAATTTATTACCTTAGAAATATCAACATCTTGTTGAAAGATGAACCACTCAAAAAACAACTTGGCATTGTACAATGTATACCACCCACAGCTGAATGAATCATTTTGTTGGGGTGACTGCAAAATAATTCAGCACACAAGAAATCAATTATGAAACAGAATGAATTAGATTGAAAATATTTTATTAGAATACTGATTTCAAAATGCTTTTAAGAAAGAAGAGTTTACCTCCAAGCTGACGATCTGCCAGTCTATGGAATGGGGAACGTCTGTAGGAATATATTTACTTAGATATGGAATGAATATATCTATATCCTTATGCGTATTTCTCGCCGAATTCATCTTGACACAAGAACATTTAATAATATTATTTACAGATTTCTTAACAGAAATCAGGTTTAAACTCCAGTGGTCACTGCAAAATAAGATTGAAAGTACTTTAGCGGCAATTCTGAGAACTATTTAAATTGAAAATGTCAATGTTAATGCATAAAACAGGAAGAAGCACTTAATATATCTTACTTGGTATGATAAGAAATGACCAGATATTTTGTTGCTGGTGTGAATCCACTTGTCAGACACTGTGACAATGTGTCGTTATTCTCCTTGAAGGCTTGGAGCAGAAAGTTACTCAGCACCAGCAACTCGTTTGATGAATCTCTTGCAATGTCAAATTGCAAGAGTGTCAGCCTGGACTCTATCACAGGATCACTGATAGAAGCCCGTCTGTCTTTGAGATCCAGACAATCTAGAACTCTAAAATGAATACTAAAATCAAGTTCATCTAGTCTAAAACAAAACGGAGTACCAATTGTATCTATAGCATCCGATATGTCTTTCTCAAATTTAAGATAATCATCCGAATCTATATATGTATAAAAATTGGGAGGAGGAGGAGGAGGTGGATGTGTAGTATCTACAAAAATTATAAGAGTATCCAAAACAGAGGTAGCTATATTTACAGCATTATCAACAGTACCTTTATCTACAATAGATTCTGGGATAGGCTTCACAGAATCTGAAGGGTTAGGCTTCACTTTCTTAGGAGCACGCTTGGGGGCTGTCTGCTTCCTAGGATGCTTCGTAGGAAGTAGTCCTATCTACATGAGTTGGTCTAGGAGCAGCAGGTTGAGATACATGTAACCTACAGTACCTATCCCTCATTCTCATCAGAAGCTGAAAATCCTTGGGCATTATGGTAACCCTCTTGGTATGGATGGCAAGCAAAAAAGAATCCTAAAAAAAAAGGCTAATATAATCTTCAGCAGCCTCCTAAAGGCACTAAAGAGCACTCGGTGTGAATCTAATGTGCTGTCCGAGATCATTTCTTGTTATGTTCCGAACAGCACGGTAGAATGGAACTCTTGGGATTAACAGAGCTGTTGACCTCTGATACTTGCGTATCTCAGAGAGCCACCTGCTGCGGTTGCACGTTCTAGGTCTAGCAGGTGGTGTGATGGCAACCACAGGAGATGAGGATGAGCCAGGAGAGAAGAAGTCCCTCCTTGTCTGCTTTCTCCTATCCATGGGCGTGAACTATGTGATAGCAGACTTGTGCGTAAAGGTTAGGAGGAGAAGGGAGGGATGATAAAGAACTCACAGAGGACCGCTATGTACGGATAGAATGTACGGTATATCGGACCTATGCGAGCCGAATATGAAAGAGAACGATTAGATTTGAGGAAAGACGCACAAGTGCGATATGGGGTGACACGTAGGCAGACATATCAAACCTGTGTGCATGGAAGGTAGTAGGAGGAATTTCAAATGTGAAGGGCACGCACAAATGCGATATGTGGAGCGAAAAAAAAGTGAAAAAAATTCATCAAAATTTGTGATTTTATATCAGGGTTCGCACGTGCGAAAGAACGTCCTGTCACACATGTGGGAGTTCTACAGACAAATGTGAGAGCGACATGTGTCACCCTATCACACTACACGTGTGGGATTTGTACGATTGAATACGAGAGCGACATGTATTTATGAGCAATCAAATGAACATGCGACATGTGTCCAGGTGTCATTCACACGTGTAACCCGAATCCACAACCAAACCCGAGTTCTCAAAGCATATCTGAAAATATCGAAAATGGGAGTTGAAACTGAGGGAAGATGCATAAAAAACAATGGCAAATTCCTCCTTGTTGGAACATCAGAGATTATGCAGAAGCAAATGCTCGCGCAGAAGGGAGATCGTGCAGATTTGTTTCCATCACTGAAGGAGGAGAGCGAGAGGAAGGAGGAGAGCGAGAGGAATCGACAATCTACGAAAAAACAAACGAAGTTTTCAACTCACACGCAACGAAGGAATGCGAAATATAACCAAAGAAAACAAAACAACCAACGCGATCGATCAATCCGGAGAGAGACAAAATAGTGCGCGCGTGCGCGAGAGAGAGAGAGAGAGAGAGAGAGAGAGAGAGAGAGAGAGAGAGAGAGAGAGAGAGAGAGAGAGAGAGAGAGAGAGAGAGAGAGAGAGAGAGAGAGAGAGAGAGAGAGAGAGAGAGAGAGAGAGAGAGAGAGAGAGAGAGAGAGAGAGAGAGAGAGAGACGTGATATATGGCAAAAGACACTGAATGGGCCGACGTAACAATGTAACTGGCGAGATAGACAATAAAACAATTGATGATGTGGATTTTTTATTTTTTATTTTTTTAAATGATGACATGGAATTTTCTCCTTCCAAAGAACTTTAAAATGGGTATTAGCTGGCCTTATAACAAATAGACATTACACAAAATGAACCTAATTTATCTATATGTTTCTTTTTTTCACAGTGAACTAATACTAGCTTGTCTAAAAATTCACCCTTGAAAACTACTGCAAAGATAGCTTTTCTTGAAGCCATGAACATCAAAGGATCAATTTTTTTCTTATCTCTAATTGTGAACATTAAACATGACTTTGTATTCATTTTCATACGTGTCAAGTATCTTTTCAAACAGGTCATTTATAGTTGGCCATAATATAATTTGTTTCAACTTACTCAAATCCATCACAAATGGTAATGGAATGATGATGTTGTTGTAGTACAATGATAACAATAGTAGTGATAGCAAACAATTACAAGCAAGTTGTGAAGATTAGTAAAATATTATCTTCCTATCTCGAGTTTCGGGCCATGTCCATGGTTATTTCCATTGTAATCTATGTTGTACATAAAAGGTATGTGAATTGAGCACATAACCTTCTAGAATAGGTCGAGTTTGAGTTATGTAGATTCAAATTTGATGACATGCAAAAGTTTAGGTAGCATGCAATGTCTTTCTGTATGCATGCAAGCCACATGCAAAGTGATTTATGTGATCTACACATGTCTAGGTAGTTTTATGAGTTGACATGCAGTACATGCAATATCCATGCATGAAGTTACACATGTGGATCCCTGTTAGTTGAGTTAACTCATTTAAGTGGACTTTCCAAGCAACTCCACTGTAGGAATTCGAGTCTCTTTCATGTAAGAAAATCTTGGCATGTGCCAGATCGACCAAGCTCGAGATGCAGATCATCTAGTGCGATGATGGTTGATGCCCCTCCCGTGAAACTAGAAGATATCCAAGTTCAGGCCCCTCAAGCCTCGACAATCCGAATGGAAAAGTATATCAAGCTTATCTAAGAGAGGGAGGCCGACAAAAAGAACTTCGAACGTGCTGCAGAAAAACAAGGAAAGCTCATTCTAGAGTCCTAGAAACAGGTGGAAGAAGTGATGAAGGCCCTACAATAGGTTTTGGACAAAGTGAACCAGCTCTGGAACACGGCGTTCAAGGCGCAAGAGGGAATTTTTGATCACAACCCAAAGGACAATGAAGGAGATGACGAAGCTTATGGATATGATGGGTCCACCCATCAGTTGGATGAAATTCTGGGATCTGATGGAAAGGCAGCTGAAGCCATCTTTGGGAGCTTCTTGGCACCCCCACCTAACTATAAGACTTCTCACTATTCTTTATTTGATTTTTTCCAAACTTTCATACCCGCTTACCCCATTTTCCACCATCAATTTTCCATCTCCATCTAAGTCAACTATTGAGACCGCATCAAGGACCTCCCGAGATGTACAAAGCCCGACAAGACGAGTTCGTAAAACAACTTAGCTCTCCCGGCGCCGCGTACAACCTTGTTGAGAATCCCATACCTGGTAAATCCACCACGTTCATGCCATCCTCCCCACAACCCACCTGCCCTACCCGAGATCAACACTGACACTGGAGAGCAGCCTGATCAACTAGACCCTCGAATATTTTCACCGCGACCTGTAGATTTCAATGCGGGTGAAGCTGAACCCTCAACAAGTGAAAGGGACAGAAAAGAAGATAAGGGTGCCAAAGTGCTTGATGAATATTTTGCAAAGCCTCATTAATAGCAAAAGGTGACCCAACCAATCGAGCCAAGACCCAAACTGGCCGATGCACGAGGTTCCCTCCTCCTTGGCCATTCTAATAAGGTAAGGAGTCTAAGAAGTTTGAGATAAAGTACCCTTGAAGCATGAGAGGTGAAAAAGACGATCTTGACCAGAGTCAATATTCCACAAGGTCCGAGCTCATTGTCGTCCTACAGCCACAGTCAGAGTGGAGAAATAAAATCTTGAAGGATAGCAAGAGGCTGCAAGAGTATTTAAGGGCACCATCCTAGAAGAGGGTTGACCCCTTCTATATGCCAATCAAGAGAAGAAATCCATGGCCAACGGAACGACCACGAGTTGAAGTTGTCAACTGACTAGTAATTCCGAAGATTTCAGAGTGCTCAACAATAGATGACTTGAGGCTGCTGTTGCTAGACTTTGGCCACAAATATAGGTCTAGCGCTGACTTATGTGTATGAGAAAGTGTTAAATATTGTCGATTCATAGCATTTCTCATGAATCAAGAATGCTTTTGGGATCGAGGTTTAGATCAACATAGCCCTACAATCAGAAGAAGACCACCAAATGATGGCCTGACTCTATTATAGAGCGGCATTCATGTCTTCTTGTTATGTCATGATGGTGAAAGACTAGCAGGAATTCGGGTTCATACAAAAGGTGCGAGAATACCTCGGGCCATTACAATTTCGAAATAAATTACATTTCCAAGTATTTGAAATCTTGGAAAGAAAAATGAGTATGAGAAAACAGTTCGTGACGTGACAACGGGAGCAGGATACGCAAGAGGTTCTCAAGCATGCCGGAATATAAGAGGCCAATGAGAGATCTTAATTTTGTGAAACATTGTTGTGACAAATAAGCACTTGGTTTTATGCAAGCGATTGTGAATCTATACTTTTCCAAGTGCCAGGCAAAGAGCCAATGCAGAAGCAAACGCGGCATCATTTGACATGTGTTGTGGTGGGTCTTGCAACAGACTAGGGGAGGATGATGTTGGCTGATTCTGAGGAATCCCCAAGATGTTGGGTTAAAGCTATTCTAAGGGCACCTCTCACCGTAGACCGAGGAGGTCTCTGAGAGAAGAAGAAGAGGATGAAGAATGAGAGCCGAGAAGTACTGGCTAGGACAACAATTAGAAATCATGTGAGCCTCATGGTGAATCCCAAGTGATGGAATGATCATGTAGGAGCTAGTATGAGTAGGCATTTGTAATAAATGTTGTAGACCCCTCTAGAGTGAGCCACCTTTTGATGGTGACCTCTAGTGGAGGAACTAATTCCACTTGTAATTTGCTAAATTGTAGAATTGCCACTTAGGCTCCACCTAGGCAACTCATTGGCTTATTTAAGAGCCCTCCTCTCTTGTGAGGGAGCTTTACTTGTAATGTCATTTACTCTTGTATTGAATAAATAAGATCTTCCACGAGTTTTGGCATTCTTGGAGCTCCTTGTTCATGATGGCTTTCTTGAGTAATTCCATTATGATCATGCCCTTCCATCCCTTTGAGTGTAAGGTGTGATTTATTAGTGAGCATTTCATGGCGAGCACCCTTGTGAGAAATTGTATGGTGGCGAGCAATTCTCTAACATGAGGACTTTTCTAGTATTATTATTGTTTGGATTTAGGGATGAAAGTGTGGCTCAGATAAGGTTTCTTATATTACTTAAATCAAGAATAGATCCAGATAGCTTGTTGTCTAAGAGCTCCATCTTCACCAGTCTCCCGCTATTGCAAACACCATTGGGTGTTGCAAAAAAGAATAATTTCTTTATAAAGCAAACTGTGTATTAACAAAAAATTACATCAATGTCCAAAATAAAAAAAATTAAAAAAAAAAAGTTAAATCTGAAAGTGTCAAGCTTGGAATTACACCAGAAGAAAAATTTGACGTTCTTTTTATTATTATTATTCTAGCTAGAAAAAGCCTAGCGCCGGCGCTAGGCTTTTTTTTTTTACTGATTTTAAACTGAGAAATCAATGAAAAGAAAAGTTTGGGTGGACCAAAAAGGCCTAGCATCGGCATTTTGTGTTATTGGTAGACTAGATCCTCTTATCACTACACCAAAACAATCCAAACAGACTTTATTCCAAAGATTTCACCACGTTTTTTATTAGTCTCCAAATTTATAGTAAAAGAGGAGCACGATTCACGGATTTATTTCTGTCTTTAGGAGCTATTGATAGATTAGATGGTAATCTATAGTTCTAACAAACCCACAGTTGGCCAAACTGTTATTTGAAGTTGCTCTTGAGGGTTTATATCAAAATCTTGATTAAGTGGCTTCCAAATATTTTTGCATTTAATCCATCTTCTATAATACAGCAGCAAAGTGAGCATTTGTTTTTCGATGTGATATCTAAATGTCATTGATGAGTAACATACTCTGCACTCAACTTGCTGATTTTGTTTCATATCCCAACCATCATTCAATAACTCGGCGATTATTTCAGCACTCAAGTCCTTACAAATAAACATTGTTTTTGTTCTCCGAACATTGCATTTGAAAAAAAAAATCCACAAAAATAGCAAAAGGTAGATACCAACTTAATTTATTATTTTTTGACTAGTGCTACATTTTAATATACTCTGAATATCAATATATAGTCTAGATCGAAAACTTTCTGAACTTGTTGCATCAGGAGAAATCCATTCCTCACTCGAAAAATCTGGTAGAGAATATGGCACTAATCTACCAACTAAACCATTTTTATTAGGAAAATAGGTGTGATTATAAAAGAAAACTCCTGACTCTAAAAGTGATTTTGGAGAACAACCTTTATATTGTAAAATATCGATATTTGAATGTATGACATCGATTATTCCTGCAATCAATTGAACTGTTTGCCATTCAACGAAATTTGATGGATACAAATCTGCAAAACCAACAAAAATATCACAAGAAAAATATAATTTAAAGAAAATGCTAACTCTAAAAAAATTAAATTTGAAAACCTACAATTGCATTTTCTTCTATCATTTGGATTCAAATCATGAATGTTGAACTCATTGTGAAGATAAGCATGTTGAACTAAAAAATTTCGTGAGAGATTGACTAGCAGATGATACTTTGAAATCCATTATCTTGCCTTTCCAAGAGCTTCTATATATGTTATCCGATCTTTTTCTTTTTTGGAATGAGCTTTTGCAGAGGGATGCATCAAGATCCATTGATAATTTTGATATATTCTTGGTATCCATTGATCTTCTGGATTTTTTTCATTGCAAATATTGATTGCATCAATGGTTCCTCTTGGACTCCGATTATGTGTAGCCATTAGTCGAAAATACGTGTATGCAAGCTGAGAACTGAGAGAATGAAGAGATTGAGAGGTAGACCTAAGAATGACAATCCAAAATAAGAGATAGAATGAAGAGAATGAGAGGTATACCTATGAATGACAAGAAGTTCCTAAACTACAAGGATTAGTTAACTACAGTTACGATTATTGACATCAAATCAACCTCGAGTGCAAAAAGACGGGCAACATAAGAGTATTCGGGTAGTAACTGTGGTCCAATCACAATTGTTTCTGCTTGGTGGGATATTTAAAAATCACAAAAATTTGGCTGGGAAAGTAAAATAAAATTTTCGTCCGTCAACCACTATTACAGTTCGTCACAGATGGACACCATTCATTGGGACACATAAGCGTTGAAAGCGTGCGAAGTAAAAAACGACATCTTGACAAAGGGCCCATTTTGAGTTCTAATATCCCCTAATAAAGCTCAAGAATGCATTAAAACTTATGGAAGATAATCTCATTTCAGCATGGAGTAGATACATTTACAAAAAGCTCCCTTCTACAAAGGGTGAGTCTCTTAAATAAACAAGAGAGCTCCTTAGGTGGCATCCTAGTGGCATTTCCAGATTTTACAAATTACAATTGGAATAATGCTCTCCACTAGAGGTCACCATCAAAAGGTGGCTCACTCTACTTTCTTTAAGAGGGGTCTACTTGCATTCATTACATTAGCCTAGACATTGTTCTTGCAATGGTTGAGGTTGAGGAAGATTGGTGTCTCAATCACATTCAATCAGAACTAGACATGTTGCAATTCGATCTCCCTCAGTACTATCAATTTCGATTGAATGGTGTAAAGGTACGTTATGCCATATAAAAATGTTTCTTTTTTACTATTTCTAAGTGAATCAGTTTCAAAAATATATTAACTAAAACAATTTTTCTTGTGCAGGTAAGAGTAAGGCAGGAAGAGCATATAAAATGCAAAGACATTGGAACATCCATCAAAATTGAAGATCCATAGATTATGAACAATGAAATTTTGTATTATGTAATACAATTTTTTGTATACATCATTTTTGAAACTACCACTTTTTCGTGCAGGACCACAATGTAATTGGAACTGGATAATATGAGTTTTCGATAACAAGATTCATTGTCTACTGCAGGAAATGCATTATCTCCATTGGAGAGATTTCGGGCACTTGAACTCCAGTGACCACTACAATCAGATATTAAATCGACGCTTGTCCTTGTTGAAGTCTTGGATATATCGGCTGTATTTTTTGTCTTCATTGTCTTGGTCTATATTGTCCTTGTCTTGGCATATTTGGATATGTTCAGAAGATGATCTGATCAAAACTTTGCCGCAACAAATCTAAGTGAACTTATGTCGCATGTTTGGATTGGTTGTGACAAAGGTTCAATCAGATCATCTTTCTGAACTTATCCAAAAAAAACCATGGTCAAAAGCAAGGCAGAACAAGGCTATGAAAAACAAACATGTAGGAAAACCATAGAAATTGAAGATGAATGAATAAAAACCTGAATTAATAACAGGAAAACAAACATGTAAGAACAACCATAGAAAACTGTAAATATATTTCTATAAAAAAAAATTGTACATGTGTCTAATCCACATGAAGGGAGACCAACTTTTTATCAGTATCAATTTTCTATGATCTTTAAATCCATCTTCTCCTAATGGTAATGCCAGTGCCTCTTCCCAACATTCTCGAGAGAATAGAGATCGTAGGAGGAGCCGCCTTAATGGTGACTCATGTTATGTGGGGAAGTGCCTGCAACAGGAGAAGTTTGGAGAGGAGTATGTAGGAGAGAAGGCCGCAGAGGAGTCTGAACAGGAGTGTAACCAACATGATTCTGAATAGGAGAAAAAATGGGCGGAGTAGCCTGGTAAGAGAGACCATAGTGCCATGGAGTCCCAATAGGAGAAATGAAATATGGGACAGTGGGTGGTGAAGAGAGAAACATGTGAGGAGTGAGTATGAGAGTGCTGGAATACTCAGGTGTGACAAATGTAGGAGTCGTAGTAGCAT
Source organism: Diphasiastrum complanatum (assembly GCA_029204225.1). Taxonomy (NCBI): domain Eukaryota; kingdom Viridiplantae; phylum Streptophyta; class Lycopodiopsida; order Lycopodiales; family Lycopodiaceae; genus Diphasiastrum; species Diphasiastrum complanatum. The sequence goes on from CM055101.1 coordinate 22,409,821, forward strand.
GTATATGTTTCATACACGCTTTCTTCCAAGTAAGGGTTTCTTGAAATAAGGAATTCCTACCAAGGGACCTTCTAGAGGGATGTGCTGGACTTGAGGCCGACTTGAGGCCGCCTAAGGCACAACATCATCGTTGCAACCTCCGTTCCATCCACTTCTCCTCTGCTCAATGCCACTCCTCTTGACACTCCATTTGCCACCTCTCCATCTGCTCGATGCCACTCATCTTGGCACTCCATTTGCCACCTCTCCATCAGCTGATGTCTTGTCGTTTTATGACCTAGACGTAGAGAGGCGCATAGTTGCGGATGACCATGGTGTCCGTATTATCACTCGCATGAGGTAGCTCATGCATGTCATCTTCAACAAGGACATATTTAAGGACTGGTGCAAACAAGACAAAAAAGACAAGAATTATGTCATTGACCAATTGTATAGAGAGTTTCTAGTCCCCTCCCCTAACATGCAATTTAATCAGAAATGGATGTTGAGCCGCATGGGAGGCGTGATGAGACACCACAAATTGGAGATCCGAGATGCGGTGAAAGCTGGCAGATCTAGGCCACCACATGTGTAGAAGGCAAATTGGAAGTTTGCAAAAAAGTAATACCGAGACAATCCAGATTGATTTATGCAACAACGAGATACAACTAAAAAGCAATTGGAGACTACATGGCCTTCTCTTTGGGTAGTGGCGACCAGGTCATTTTCATGCCAATTTCATTGACCATAAGTTGAATTTGACTTCAATAAAATTTTAATTTATCTTGTTTATCTTTTTGCACTACCCTAGTTTATTTTTTTAAATTTTAATCGTAATTTTGTCAGTTTATGCAAAAATCCGCCGTAAAGCGGTCTTCCACCAAGGAGTACAAGTATACATATCTCAACAATATGCAATCATTATTTGAATTATTGGAGAGATAAGGCGTAAGAATTGATTGGAATGTTGCTTCTAAGGTATGGCTTCAAAATAGACTTTAACTTCACTACATTCCATATGGTCTGACACTCACTCTCACCACATTTTTTAGAGAATTACTTATTCATCTTCGTTGTGCACGCAAGTGTTGCAGTCCCAATCCCATGCATTGCAGTCACATGAGTCTGATGTTTTGGCCAGGACAAGGACACTCAGCTGGATATAATTAGATGTTTCATTTTTAGCACATTTATAATGATTTAGTTTATAAGGTATTTTTGTACTTGGACCATTTATGTATGACTATTTTTTTTTATTCATAAGTGTCTTTCATTAGTCTTTAATTGCATAAAATGTAATTCCAATATTTGCAAAAAAATTTAACAACCATTATTAACAAATGATTATTCTTATCAACTTCATAAGAATTGGTGCAAAAGACTCCTGGTGTTGGATGAAGTCAATTTTTAGGATAAAACGGAACCAGTATATAGGTTTCATTTGGCCCTAATTTTTTTTTTGTCCCTTCGAAATAATCCTTGGGACAGTGTTCGAAATATCCCTTGTAAAACACTCTTTTGTGACCACGACTACCCTAAGAGATTTTTCAAGGTCCCTCGATATATTTTCCAAAAAACACTTGTGTGCACTTCTAACCCCGAGGGATATTCTGAGGTCCCTCAAGAGATCCCTCGAAAAAAAACTCCTTTTTAACCAGACGAAAATACTTTGAGGATTCCTCAGGGCTCGAGGGTCTGTTATCGAGGGACACAGTGTCGGATATACCGGCGTAGGATTTATTTTTTGCTTCAAGCCTCGGTATTAGAAATGTTCCAGAATGTTGTAGTGTACCTATGTTTTACACCCAAATTTGAGCATCATCTCTATACTAGTAGTTAACTCATATAGTTTGAATGTGTGACCCCACACCCCATCAGCCTTTCACCTACCTAGGCAACAGTTTGTCTCATATGTTTATTGTGGGCACTTCTTAATGCAACTTTCTTTTATGACTTCTTAATTCTTTCTAGTGCTCTCACATCTCTCTAGATTGAAACATGTCTAAAGAAATTGCACGATTATCTATTTTTCAGCGTTCGATAGTTTTTGTTTAGAAAAGTTTGAGTTTTAGAAGACTATCATTAGTAATAATATGTGTCGTATATATTCCAATGTTCAATGCAAGAGAAACAAGAGTGATTTTAATAAAAGATTATGTATTGACAAAAAGCAATCTATGCAAACTAGCTCCTATCACCTGTGGCACCTAATACATAGAGTACGAAAAGTTATTATAGCTTCACTTATGAATTTACATGGAGAAAAAAATATTTTTTATGATATAAAATGTGAAAACTACTTTAAGCCACAATTTAATGTTACGGGAAGATTTTAACAAATTATGAGCAATGCCACGGGAAACGTATCCACCTATTAACAAATTTTGAGCAATGCATTGCATCTCAATGCCAAGGAAAACTTACGTCTAAAAGCGATTGCTTTCATTTTTTTAGTGTCCTCGCTAGCAAAAGTTGGAGTCTTCTAATCTTAAAGAAAGAAACAACAAGTGGCTAGTTAACGGTGGATGTATGCATGCTAAAATGGCATGTTACTCTTGCAAAAAGTGATGTCTAATTTATAGGAAAAAATACATATGCTTCAAGTCAAGGTCGGAATTCTATTGATGGTTGCTACAAATTAACTAAGGAAAATTGGTTTTAGGAGGGTAGGTCACCCTCCAAGCCCTCTCGATTATTGGCATGAGCAGATTAGATTACACCAACCAACACATGCTAGCCACATGGCGAGCTTGAATTAGCCATAACTTGTATGTGTTGATAAGGAGAGCTTGGGGACATGATGAGATGGCTTGTGGATTGGTTTCACACACAAGCATGCTCTTAGAGGTTTATGGCAAAACTCATATATACTGTGAAGGGCCTTAAAAGTTCATGTAGCAAGGCCAAATGGCATGACCTTATTGGTCAGGTCAAAATTGCTCCCAAATGTGCAGTAATACCCTCTAGATATAGGGCATCCAAGGGCAAGCAATTTATTGACCTTCATCGTGAAGCCATGCCAAGCAAAACATGGTGTAAGTTTTGAGAGGTCGAAAGGATCGTGTAGAGCCCCTTCGGCCACATAAAACTAGTTCTTTTATTTAGCTTTGTTGCGATAACAACAAGATATTGTGATGATTTGCTAAAAGGTGAGATGTCACTATTAAGTGAGCTCCAGCATTAAAATGAATTTAGTTTTACTTTTTGGTTCTTCTAAAATATATATATATATATATATTATATATATATTTTTGAAACGATTTGAATGACCTGGGGTGGGTGAGGAGAGAGTGATTCCTTAGTTGAATATTTGTCGTGGGTGGTAATTGATTTGTGACCAAGTTGATCTGGATAACCATTTCATATAGTCAGCTAAATTATTCTTCTATAAGACTTAGGAAGTGTTACTAAAACAATTGATGCATGAAAGGAGCTATTATTTTGAAAATTTGAGAATAATCATAATCAATATAAAACTGCTGCTGTGCTATGATCTCCCAATATTGATGACCATTTCCATTTTTTCAAAACAGCAGATGCATTTTCCCTGGAAGAGGTGATAATCATCACAGCTTCGGACATAAATCCTTCTTTGGTCATATGAAAAGACTCTAATTAGACCAAAACATGGTCAAGCTTAGCACCACTGAAAAGACTGCAATATAAAAGAATAACAATGGTATGCTTGGCATTGGCAATTCAGACATCCTTCTAGGAGTGTGTCTGACCCTCTCCGTTCGGCGTTCTATAACTTGACCAGATCAGCAAAACCCAAATTACTTACACTTATGTCTTCTGTCCAACCCCTTAATAGGGTTCCTACTTGTTCCTGTTCTACAAAAAGAATCATACTAGATCCAGTTTCCTCTTAATTCTTATATATTTTTATTTTGTTGTGTGATTATTACCTCATCTTGTGGTGGTATATCTTGCTGCTGCTCTGAGGTCTCTTTCTGGAGTCTCATCTCCAGGACTTTCCTGTGGGAGTTGGAGTGTTGGTGGGACAAGAAGGTCGGGCTTCCAGCGGGCCTGTATTCAGGAAAAAGCCTCCCAGATTTAAATCTCACTCCACAGGCATTGCAGAGAGTTTTAGGGCCCATGGGACCTGCCCTCCACTGAGGAGTGCGCTGGGTTAAGCAGTGGCTGCATCTCCTAGGTTGTGGAACATCATGCCACACTTTTCTTTTGCAAAGCTTTGTGGGTTTTTTGGCAGGAAAAGGGTAGTTAACTCTTGGGAGCTCTGCTGTGGTTATGAACTCAGTTTCTGCTGAAAGCACTGGACCATCAAATGACAAGAAAGAGCTTGCTGCTGCTGCTCCTCTTTGGGGTTGCCAGTTTGTGGAAATAGACTCTAAGCTGCTAGAAGTAGCAGGGGTGAGGATGCGAGAGGACCAGATCCTCACACCAGTTCGGGACCTCTTGCTTCGAGCTCGTCCTGGAACAGACATGTCTTGGCTGTGATTGCTCAAGCTTTCGGAAGTGGCGCTGCTCTCCATAGTTGAAAACGGGCTGAAATTTTGAAATTTATCCTTGTTCATGCTTTTATCTGTGCATTTTTTAGGATTTGCATTCAGAATCCCTGAATAGAATCCGGTTTTGAAATCCGAGGCTCCAAAAAAGGAGTCCTCAACAAATGTTGAGAGCCACTCCAGCTCTGCAATATCGTCACACTGGCACAAATAAAATAACGAATGAGAACATATTATTCATCACTGTTAGAGGGCTCCATAAACCATGCAAACACAAAATCACTCTGATTATAGAAAAAAGCCAGTGTAAAACAAAATGCTAGTGCAAACAGTAAAAGATTCATCTTTAACAAAAATAGAAAGATAGAAATGATAAATGCAGCTACTTTATTGACGTAAAGGAACAATGCATGAACATAAGAACTGTATTGACAAAGTAATAATGCATAGACATTAGTTAACTGCTGTTAACAACTCCCTTTCAACTCTCTTCCTGCTTGTTTCTGCTGCTCTGCAGCTTGCAGCTCGTGGCTCTATCTAGCAGTTCTTTCGATACTGTCCTTCGACTCTAAAACTATCCCAGGTTTCTTGGTAATCCTCACGCAGCCTTCACAGTCTCTTCCTGCCTGAGTTTAGTTCAGTGTAATTCTATTTAACAGTAAACTGTTGTACCATGCTGGAGATCTGTGGATACTCTGCTCCAGGTTGGTGCAGGCTACGAGAGCACAAAGAATCGCACACAAAATTATACAGTGATGGCTTGCAAAGGCTGCTGGATTCACACAGTAAAAGGCACGCAATGGACAGGAGAGGACATACTCTTACGCACAAATCAGTCTTAATCTCGATCTCATCCAGGATGTTTGGAGTTTGAGCACAGCTGGTGGCTGTGTCGCCGACCATCTTCTCTGCAACACTAAGGGAGGAATCAGCAGACTGATCAGAAAGCTGCAAACCGTCTGTGGCGTTGTCCTCGCTGATGGAACCTGCTGTTTCTTCATGCGAAAAATCCAATAGGTCATCGACCCGAAACGCATCTCCAGTGCTTCCTCCGTCGGCTTCTGCAGGTTTCCACAGCCGCTTGGCTTCAATCAAAACAGCAGCTCCATTGAAGTAGGCGATTTGCGACTCCATGGCAGATTCAAGTAGGCAATTGGAGGTTGTTTTTCAAATATAAAAGAAGACAGCCGCAGAGTGGAGGCCAGTTCTTGGCATACGTACCGGAGACGTGAACAGCCTGAAATGAAGGAGCAGTTCAGAATCATAAAAGAAATTGCAGGAAAGAGGTGATTTTGAAAAAAGAACGTGTAACAGAAAAGAAACAGTTCTGATCATCCAATAACTGCGGGTTGATGAAGTTATACTTTCCTCTGCTCGAGTTAAGCTGCAAAGTTACTACAATCAGCTATATCAAACTTACTACTTGTTTGATGTAAATTCACAATCCAGAAGCAACTCAGTAGAAACATGTTAACCAATGCAACTAAATCGGTCTTGCAGTCGTATCAACATGAAAAATTAAGAGAAAGCGAATCCTGCATACAATCATGAAATTAAAATTCAATTCATAGTCGGGATGAGCTGTGATTCATATATACAACAGGAAACGTCTGGCTGAATGAATCAAAAGGAGATCAATCTCGAAAAAGAGGTGTCAATAAGTCGCGTTGAGGTTTTCCGTTACAAGATCAAAGACTTGTTATAACTCACAAAAGCTTGAAACAAAGCAAGAAGCTCCGAGAAGGTGAAGCTGTGGCTTACAAAAGCTTGGTGGAAACTGGACTGCAATAGGAATTGAAGCTATCGACGGTGAAAGCCTACCCAACAGGAATTTCAACTACGAGAGATTGATGACATCAAGCAAATAAGCCACAGGAGATTTTCAATAACAGGATGAAATGAAAGAAACTTGTAAGCTGTTCTAACATTTTGAAGCTATTCCAGAATTAAGTCTGGATTCTCATACAACAGCGAGGACGAGGCGCGAGGGAATACCTGCCTCAGCCTTGCTGACACTCTAAACGTGCTACGGAATGCAGAGAGGTTTGGTGCTATCACTGCTATTAGCCTATTGAGGTTACGCAAACAAGCACCAACCATCCAGTCCAACAGAGCAGATGCCAGATACCAAAAGTGGGGTGCCTATTCAAAGATTGGAAACAGGAATCTGTGTAGGGAAAGCAAGAAGGAAGGGACGGAGAGATGGACAGAAAAAGGGCAGCAGGCTGCAGGAGTGCAGGACTATGACTAGGAGCTAGCAGCTGGCTTTGAAAAAACAAAGGAGGGGAAAAGATAGGTGCACGGGCGCTGGCCACGGAAAGCCGTAGAAAACTGATGAGTGGGAGCAGAAGCAACACTGTCAGTCAGGATTCAGCACACCCTCAAAGGCTCAACCTTTCAACCTGTGATGAAGATTCAAGAGGAATCAGTAGAGCATGCAGTTAACTGCCACGCCAGTTGATGTGGTAGTAACAGCAAAGGAGAAGGTGAGGCATCGAGGCAAAGCCATGATATAATCTTAAATCACACAAAACAAAATTCGAGAAATTGAGAGAGAGACAGAGAAGAAAAACGAGACACAGGAGGAGAGTGGCTGGACAGTGGACTGGTGCATCGGCCTATTCGCCATGCCCTCCCTCCTGAGAGACCTGACTCCTGAGTCCTCGCCCCCACATCTCATTGAGCTCAGAGCAGAGACTCCAGAGCACATAGCACGAGATGGATAGAATCATTAATATCTTATACTATTATTATTATTCGCATTGCAATATATTCGCATTGCACAGTTACCAGTATGATTGAATCTGACATTGACACAGGAAGCATCAAAAACCGATGGACGATACATCCTAGGCTTGATCATTGCCACATGGAAGACTCTCACTTGGACTCTTCTTAACGATGAATCTCCAACAGGTGGCAAAAATTTGAATGTTTGCGATTAGATCGGACGGTGGCGACTTGAGAGTATGCGATTATACCTCACCATTCCGATTGGAGGAGCATCAACAATTCAAAATTACCCATCTCTCACACAGACAGAGACAGCAGAATCGTGGACGGGATCCTCGCTGCCGAATCCCGAGTTCCCACTCTCCTCTCTCCCCTCTCTCTCTCTCTCTCTCTCTCTCTCTCTCTCTCTCTCTCTTTTCACGCCATATCTCTGAGCTCTCCCCAAATATCCTCTCTCTCTTTTTTTCTCCAACGGATCTAAACCTTTCTCGCACAGCATATTTTACTCTCGCTCAATTAGATGTTGCTCACTTGGATACTTTCAACCGTCAAGCAATTACCGCGTGGCAGAATCTGAATGGCTTGGATGGTATCCAATGGTACGCTATCTTGACGTCAAGGATTTTCTAGGGTTATAACTGATCCCCCATTTCCGTTACCCAAGTTTAGGGGTGGGTCTCTAGGGGTAACACTTATTGAATTTTATTCCCACTCTCAGTTCAAATTTGGAGCTCTAAATTCACGGACATTGACTTATGTCACTTATCCGAAAAATCGGTTTTTAAATTTTTACAAAGTAAATCGTGGTGCCTCACAGAATGTAATTTGATGGGCAAATTTTTTTTACGGGCATGCACGTAAAAAATTTACTTTGTCTTACACGCACTTTTCGCCCATAGTGTGTAGAAAAAAATTTATCTCAAAAAAAAATATGAAAACTGAATTCATGCAAGGGAAGGGCCGGCTCCTCGGCCCTTCCGCTTGCGGAAGTCTCTGCGCCCTCGGGCGCACAGACTTCCAGGGTGGAAGGGCCTCGAAGCCGGACCTTCTCCCGTCCCTTCAAACTTTAAAACGTTTGGATATAGACATCGGTAACCGGCTGGGAAGGTTCCACTTAACCTAATCTTTTTAGGAGCTTTCAATATACGTCCTTCTTTTGTTTGGATGCTAGCCACATGTCGACCTGTGAACGTAATGGATTCTTTGTGAGTATTCTGAGCATTTTTTGGGCTCTTTAAAAAGCATAATATCTCATTATTAGAAAAATAATTTCTGACTCCCATTCCAGACGTGCGTCAATCCACGTCAATCTGCCACATGGCAATTTTTAACTGGTCCAAAAAAGTCGGACTGTCGACTATGCTTTATTAATGACATGTGAAAAAGTCAAATAATACATTACGCAATGGAATGGGCCAGGCACAGGCCATTCTGCTTGATTCAGCTTTCCAAAAAAAATTTAGGTTTGGTTTCTTCGGGCTCGCCTAAAAAAATTCTGAAAAGCATTATCGTGCAGAATGGCTTGTGCCTGGCCCATTAGTGCGATAAAATCTTTGAATGATGCGATCAAAACCCAGATGCCACATGGCATAATATGGGAAATTTGAAGGGCAGGCAGGCTCAAAACTTCATCGTCCAAATACTAAGACGACGGGTCACGAGTCGACATCAGTGTGAGCGCGAGTAGGGCTGTAGAAGGGCGATGACACTCCACCGCCGAACATATGACGGTCACATTGCCACCTGTGGCCGCCCCACCGCCGCCGCCCCCTATCGTGACTAGTCAAACAGCACCTCCCACGGCTCCCACCGGCGCACCCCACTCTCGCAGCAGCGCAACCTCGCAGCCCTTCAAGGCCTTCGTGCGACCTTCAGCAACGACTCAATACCTCCGTGCGTCAACGTTTCTCTCCTGCATCTCCTTCCTAAAGTGCGGCAGGTTCAGCTGACGTCAGCCATCAGCAGCAATTTCAAATTTGTGAGCCACCTGTGCCCTCCAACTAACTCATAAGTCCTTCCCCGCCTTCGTCTCACACCGGGCCCCACCTACCCAGCCTCCCCTTCCTACTTTACGACTTTTCTCCCCCATTACGACTAAGTCTAGGGACACCTGTTTGCATAGGACGGTCACACGCTACCCCGGCCAAGCCTTTTTGGCCCTGCTCAGTGCTTTGTGCTTTGCTTGTAGCTTCTGTTGTTTATATTTTCAAAAACTTTATTGAATATTCTTTTTCAAAGTCTGTTTGATAAAATATTAGTGAACTTTAGTTTTGGGGATTGTTGGCATTTTTGGCTATTGGCACACACTCAATGTTATGAATCTCTTGAGAGGATTTGGCCCTTTGGGGGCATGGTATTGAAGCATTGAATCGTTTTAGTGACCTTCACACCCAATAAAATGGTTAAAAACTTAAAAAGTCAAGATCATTGGGCGAGTCGTAATCAAATATCTATTGAAGTGGGTGTGAAGGCCATTTAAAAAGCCTTTTTCGAGCGTAAAAGATGGTGATGAAGACCCTAATTATAGCCAAAAGAATAATACAAATCTATCTAATGTATTTTCAAGGGTCCCAATTTCTTTTTTCAAATTTCTACATGACCTTTTTTTCTTTTCTCTTGAAGAAAATTAACCATGGATTAAAGACTTTTTACATGACCTTTTATGAGCACAACGTTTATGTGACAAAAAAATAGGTTTTAAAATATGCCAAACAAACAAGGTGAGGTGACTTTTAAATTCCATAATATTCCATAGAAAATAAGACGACATCCTTTTGAAGTTTATTATACTTCAAAGTTTATTATCACCTTTCTATCCAATTAACTCCTACTAACTCATTTTTTTTAGGAAACACAAGCTTTGGATGCTAGAGTACAGCACGTGTACATGCATCGAGATATTTTGCTGGACATGGCAATTGCTAATAGAAGCAACAAACAAGTCCTATACTTCATGCTTATTTTTGTTAATAGTTCTATGATATTCAAAAGAGCAAGTTAATGTGGTTGATCTGTCTGCCACCCTAGTGACTGGCTGCAGGCGTAAAGCTCAGCAGAATAATCTAAATCGCTCATACCCGCATCTTGATTCATGTCCCGTTCCAGCTTCAACCCATCATAGGGATACTGCAGCTGCAGCTGATACTAAGTCGAGCTATATGGAGCCCGAGGAGTGGCATAGGATTGTAGATGCTGGACTTGAGAAGAGCGACCTATCGCAACTAGATTTCTTCAGGTTTGGATATGCAAGCATACAGTTAGAGTTATAAACGGGTCAAAACAGATTGTAGGGCAGCCAGTCACTGGCGTTAGTCTTTGAAAACTCATTCTACTGAAAAGCAAAGCCTGTAGGATTTGTAGCAGGGTCTTGTTGGCCAACAAGGAGGCTTCACACTAGTTTTTAAAATCTTCGGAGGCAGCGGCTGGATCTTTACCTGTCAATATGGTTCCTCAAGAATCTTCTCATCCTTTGCAACTCCCAAATTTCAATCCTCTTGTTCGACGTGGAGAAAAGAGACCTGCTTTCCCTTCAGAGCATCCTTCTAGTGCTTCCCCTTCTTGCGCGCATCGTGAAGCCCATCGTGATGTTGCGGATTCCTTGCTTGTCTCCTCTGGCCAGGTGGTGCCATACTATCTGCCCCATCTTCGCCATCAGCTTTCTTCCTCTCTTTCTGTTTCTCAGCTTTCTCCTTCTTCCTCTTCTCGCCCCCGTGTTCCATGTGCAGACTGTGGTCGCCTTTATGTGCAAGGTGCCGGTCTTTCTCGCCATCATAACGCTTGCTCTGCTTTTCGTCAACAACTCGCATTAACCAATGTCGACCTTGCACCTCATCCTGCTCCCACTTCGCCACCTGACTCGGCTTGGACCTGGATTCGCTCCCTTGATATTTTGACCGCTTTTCACTTGGGTTTTCCTCGTCCTCGTCTTTATGCACACATTCTCTTTGCCTTGCGCCTAGACGTCCAGAGAGCTTTGTCCTTACCTTTGTCTCGTCTGGCTTCCAACCCTTTTGATATTGCAGCTTGGCATGTCTTTTTGCTTTCTGGTGTTTGCCTCTGCCTCCCCGGGGTGGTGATGCTGGTCATAGGGAAACTCGCAACAGGATTCGTCGCTTTATGTCAGGAGATTGGGAAAATCTGCAAGAAGAGCATTTCCTTCGCTGTCATGCACTTGCTGCTCAGCGAGATTCGACTTCGGATGGTGTTTCTATACCCCCTGTTCATCGTCGGTTGCGTCGCTGTGTTTTACTTGGGCAAGTGGGTGAGTATTCTCGTGCAGCTCGTGCTCTAGCTCCTACAAGTCCAGCTACTCCTTCTGCTGCCACCCTTCAGGCTTTGGAGCTTCTTCACCCACCGGCAAATGACTCCCTTCCTTCTTTTGTTGAGGACTTTGAACCTGATTCCGATTTGCAGCTCTCAGAACCTCATTTTCTTAATGCTTTTGTGCGCAGCCCTCATTTGTCAACTGGGGGTCCTTCTGGTATGGTTTTCGAGCATCTTCGTGACTGTTTTTCTCCTGATGACTCTGCTAGCGGGTTTGGTTTGCTCTTTCAAGTTTGCTCTTCTGTAGCATGTGGCCGTATTCCTCTCTCTATTGCTCGTATTCTTGGTGCTACTCGTTTGATAGCCTTGGATAAGCCTGGCAGTGGAGTGCGTCCCATTGCTGTTGGAGAGGTTTTATACAGATTGGTTTCTAGGGCTCTTGGTTTTTAGCTTCGTGATAGTTTTCATGACCAACTATTTCCTCATCGGTTTGGTTGTGCTACTCCTGGCGGTTGCGAGATAGTCATACATGCTTTGCGTGCTACCTTGGATCTTCATCCAGATTGGGTTTTCCTTCAGGTGGATGTTAAAAATGCTTTCAATTCTGTTTTCCGAGGGGCCATTTTTGAAGAACTTCGTGCGGGTCACAGCTCATCCCGTTTGTTCGCTCTTTTCATTCCATGGATGCGCCTCTATATTTCAGTCATGCTTCTCGCTTAGGTGATGTTTCGGTTATCTCGTCTGCTAATGGTATCAGAAAAGGTGATCCCTTGGGTGGTGCTTCTTCTGCTGCTTTTCCTTCTTGTTTGTTTCCCTCTATTGCTGATGACACGCATATTGTGGGACCTGCTAATGACGTCTTTCCGGCTTTCCTACATTTCTCTCAGCAACTTTCGGCTTTGGGCCTCACTATCAATCCCTCTAAGTGCGTTGCTTGGTGTCCTCAGGGCCTCCTTCCTGAGCTCCCTTTACCTACAGGTTTCAATACTCCGGTTGATGGGATTAGAGTGCTTTGTATTCCTATAGGTTTTTCGGATTTTGTGGCTTCCTCTTTGCGGGACACTTTGGACGCACATCTTCGTCACACTGATTTGCTACCAAAGCTTGGCAATGCTCAAGTTGCTCTAGGGATTCTCACTCAATTCTTCGCTCAACGTCCAAGTTATATTCTACGGTGTGTTCCTCCCTCTCCTGATGTTTTGGCTTTGCTACAGGATTTCGATAATACTTTATCAGATATTCTGGGTCGCTTGATGGGTTTAGAATTCTTTCGTATTCCCAATGGTCAGTTCGTGGGGCCCTTGTTGCCTCTGCACTTATCTCTCGGTTTCAGCAGGACAACAAGCCCATTCTTCTCGATTAAGTAGCTCATGTGGAAACAGGCATTCTTCCTTTCCAACAACATCTTCGTGCGGCCAAGTATCTCATTCCTCCACCTGTGCGAGCTTCTTTGCCTCCCTTTTAATCTTTGCTTAGCCATCAGCATGCTCATTTTTAGAAGTATCTTTTGGAGCGCTTCCACTCTCATGCTTTCACTCAGCTTCTCATTGATTCACCTTTCGATGAGACTCGGGCTCGGCCTTGTCTTGTGCAGGCCCGGGTGCTGGTGCTTGGCTTGTTGCGCGCCCTGTTGTTCCACACTTGCACCTTTCTTCAGAGTTGTTTCTCACCGCTCTTCGGGTTAGGTTGGGTCTTCCTCATCCAGTGCTGGCAGGTTTGACAAAATGTTCCTGTGGTCACCCTGTTGATCCTATTGGCACTCATCTCATGCGTTGCCCTTCTGGTGGAGAGCGTACTGCGACTCATGATTCCATTCGTGACGTATTGGCATCTATTGCTCATGAGTGCGGCTTTCACGTTGTTCGGGAGCAGACCCACATCTTGCCTGTGTCTGATTCACAGTCGCCTCGGCGTCGAGTTGATCTTGTTCTTTCACGCGAGGGGATTCGCACGCTTGGGGATGTTGTTGTTGTTGATCCTTCACGACCTAACCTCCTTCGTCGTGCTTCAACTACTCAGGGTGCCACTGCTTCTCATGCAGTTCTAGATAAAGAGCGAGATTATTCACATCGCACTCCTGGAGAAGGCTTTATCCCTTTTGCTTTGGAAACATTTGGGTGCCTGCATAAGAAATTCGATGATTTTCTATCCTCCTGTGCAGGTTTTGCAGCGAAACTCCAAGGTCATGGTGCCTCACCTTTATCTATCATTACAGCTTATTATTGTCAATGAGTTTCGATGACTTTACAACGCACTCAGGCACTTGCAATACTTCGACGTGTCGTAGTTGCAGGAACGGCTGCTTCACAGCTTCCTGCACTACCTAAACTTCCAACTGTCTTAACTAGCAACTTACACCAAGCAGTAGGCTTTATGTAGATACTCTACGAGATTGTTGCTTTGTTATACTTGTACAGTATCTCAATTCACCTTATGGCCTTTACGCTTTTTACATGCATTCCTTTGTACTCTGATGGGTTTTCCCATCTTTTATTAATAAAAACAGGAAGTTCTCTCTACCTAAAGATTACCACTTTTTAGAGCAATAGAGATGTGTTGGTAATCCACTTTTGCAACACATTTTTGGCTAAGATACTATGTGTTGAGGGGTCCAAGAGTTTGAAAATTTTGTAATTAAATATAGGTGTAATCTATTGTAAAGTTTAGATATACATTCACAATCTCAAATTTAGAGTCTAGTAAAATTATGCATGCAACTGTGCATCTAACATGAGCATGCAATGTCTAATTTGCATGTCCTTTGCTTTAAATGCTCTCTCACAACTGCGCATGACACAAGCATGCCACCTGGAGGTTGCATGTCCCAAAGATTTTATTCTTAAAGACATTCCATGGTCAAGAAGTAACTCTAGGTATAATGTTGTGTGTCACACTCTTTTATATCCTGGGCTTGCAAAGGCAATATTGTGTTTTCAACTTGGTCAATCTAGTTTGTGAAAAAAGTCAGTGTTGAACGATGTGCTTAAAATTTTGGACGTTGACTATATTAGATGATAGGTATTTTATGTCTTGGTTATACATGCAAAGTGGGGCATGAGGCCAACAATGTAAATATGAGTATTCACGAACATAAACACCAATATTAGTAGTATCATTCTTACAACAACAAGGCCTTTGTGATGTAGCACAACGTTTTATGTTATTTCCACCTTCTTGCTTACTATTGTTGATTCAATGGGAGCTCTATGGTTGCCGCAGTAGATGAAGCAACTGTGGTGATCCTTATGAATGTGAATTGTTGTGGCTTACAAGAAGACTATGGGCCTTTTGCATGTAGATATTTGTGAGTTTAACGAGCTTTTGACGAAAGAAGTAGTGACTAGCACTCATATTTTGCATTGACTACAATATTTCAATGGTTTGGATCATTTTCAAGCAATATCATACCTTTTAAGAGATATTATACTCTACCATATCTTCACTATTTCTGGTTATTGAAAAATAACTTACAAGTTATTACATCCAAAATGTTAGTATCAAAACACACAACTATTTCCAAAAGTTCTATCCAGCAAAATATCTCACCTACAAGTATAAAAAAAAACTACACCTAAATGTTTGGCAACACTTGCATGTTCAGATAGAATTTTCATGTTTTTTTTTGGAAACATAGTCTAAACTCTTATCACGAATGCTAATCGACCATCAACCATGTCTTGGTGCAAATGACATAAGATAATCCTTGGCAAGTCAATACTGGTTGGTAAATAAATAGCCTATTTGCATGAGCTTCATCAGCCATAAAATCTACAAACTCAGTAGGTGGAAATCCTCTTTTTCCCATGACCTCACTCAACATTCTCCAAACTCAAGTTGTGAATAAGTACTATCCGACAACATATCTCATCTACAATTATCAAGCAAAACTACACCTAACTGTTTGGCAACACTCCAATGTTCACATAAAATTTTCATGTTTTTTTTTTTGAAAACATAGTCTACTCTTATCAAGGATGCTAATCAACCATCAACAATGTCTTTGTGCAAATGACATAAGACAATCCTCGACAAGTCAATATTGGTTGATAAATAAATAACCTATTTGCTTGAGCTTCATCAGCCATGAAATCTACAAACTCAGTAGGTGGAAATCATCTTTTTTCCATGACCTCAGTTAACCTTCTCCAAAATTCAACTTCTGCATTAGTATTCTCACATATGGTAATTGTTTTTAATTCCCGCACAAAAGAATTGTACACTTGCTCGTCAATAACTATACTTACTTTCATTGACCAACACTCCCAATCTACCGAATCTAGGAAAAAGCCATGCACCTACATATTTATGTGCACCTATAAGGATCACCAAGTGAAGATTATCTAGATATTGTTGCATGCACCAAAAGGACTACTATGGAGCCAAACCACCCAACCAACTAAAAGTTGAGAATCAAACCCCAATCAGCTTCTCCCCCGAGCCACGATGACTGAATACATGAGAGGAGAGGAGAGGATTTTGGCAATTGGAAACAGAAACCAAGCTATGGAGATGGGCGAGTTCCTACATGTTAAAGTGCATAAAAAAAATAACGGATTACGAAAAATGACATAGATGAAACAAACTGAAAATAGATAAAGCCATACCTATTTGTGAGTGCATATGCGAAGAAGTGCTAGTCATGAATGCTTCAATTGATTCTACTATGTTTTCCACATTGCTTTTGTCCTTTGCTAAGTAATGAGGTAGACAATCGATCACTCAAGTAAATAGATGTTGTAGGGTTTGTAGGTCGCCAAAAAACCCTGACGAAGGGCCACAAGTAGATGCCATACTTCATAGGTCTGAAAACATAGACACAAATGGTCATAGATAGATATCTCAGAAGGCCGCAGATTTGATCCTAACCTAGGTAGGGTCTGATAGGGTCAAAAATGAGCTCACAGACAAGGTTTACAATTAGGTAGAATGCCACAAAACGCAAGGTTCATGCTACACATAAGAGTGTTTCAAATCTAAACCCTAAACCCTAAAACAATAAGAAGAGTTTGATGTAATATTCTTTGTAGATAATGTTTTTAGGACCAAGTTTGTGGTTGCTTTCTGATTAACGATTTACAAATTTGTAAGATTGGCCTCCAAACTAGTGATGGACAGATTGTTAGGAGATAGTACCGTTGTTAGAATAACGTGTAGAACTAGCCGTAGGTAGGGTAACATGACTTGGTAAGTACATGTTGTAGAATAGACAAGAACTGCAACCAAAAAGCTCAAAATAAATTACTTGGATTATGATTACAGATTGACTGGCTACATTGATATTTCACTTCCACGGGGGGCCGTTACCGTGCAGGTAATTGTATCCTCAAAGATCTAAATTATGGTCGTGGCTGCATTGAGATAGTATACAATACAAAGGAAAGAGAAAACACAATATACAATACAAGGAAGATAGTATACAAGGAAAAGTTCAAAGAAGGAAATCTGAGTTGCACATAACAAAACAAAAGAATCGTACTTGGAATGAGACAAATGAAATTGATAGAGGTGAAAAGAAGTGCCAAAAGTCGATCCTGAACAATCTCCTACAAGAATAAAATATGAGAAAACCCTAGAAAAATAACGCGACTTTGAGAATTCTGTCACATCGAATTTCAATATTTGTATTATCCGTCGGAATCCGACGTCCGCTTCATGCTTTTTTTTGTATGCACGGACAGGTGACGTCATCAATTAAAAAGTTGTTGTCTCCGAAATGGAATGTCGGATTCCGACATATCTATTGTCCGTCGGAATCCACATCTGTAAAAAAAAAAAAATTCCGAGACGCAAACACAGCTAGGGCATCACTTATTAATCGTCAAAAATTGGTTGCTGACAACTATGTGTCGCTCTGAAACGATACAAGTTAATGAAATGAATTTCTAAGATGCAAGAGGCCTTTACATGCATTTAGGCCTTATCGCATATTTACATATTACAAAAATTGAAATTTTGACACTATATGACAATTAATGGGATCATATGGGAATAGTATGCCTCCACATATCCCCTTCCTCACTTGTGAAGCGGCTCGCAATTGTCTATGTCCTCCTAGCTCTTTTTTCAGTTGCTGGTTTCTTGTGAAAAAGTGCTTTGGCTCTTGCTGCATTTTCTTTATCAAGATGCTCTAGCGTTTTTCCAGTTGTGCTTAGAAAATAATCATTCATTGTTGTTGGATTTACTCCTACTCTCCTAAATCCCAATTTTAATCTGCCTCCATTCATGCTGCATATTTTTCTAACGTTGTCACGCAGTCTGCATTTTCTACACGCAAATTCGCACAAACAAAGAAAAGGCGAATGAATCGCGACACTGTGTTCTTACACAAGTCATGGTGACGGGCGAAAAGGGGACACTACCTTACCGAATGCCAAAGGTGTCCTCACATATAAGGCACCCTGTAAATCTTATCCTAAGGCCATTCGTAAGAGTGACGCACTTTTGCGTCATCACCAACGTTCACTTCAGTACTGGTTGATGTTAACCTTTTCACCCTCACCCCATGCAGTTGTGCTAACAGATTGGACAACGATTGCAGCCACCCACGATCTCCTACAGACAGCACATCCACTCTGTACTTTCGCATCTGCACACCTATAATATTATGTATATATATTGGATACCATCTGCATATTCAATGATGATGATGATCAGATCATCAAGCGAGTGAAGAAGAGACTAAGAGAAGAGGTTTCATTTCCTCATTACAGACAGAAATAAGCTTTGTAGAGCACGCGGTTTCGTCCGCTACAGTCTTGTGCTCTACCGCATAATTGACTTGTATATTTGATATACTTAATCTGACACAATTCATTTGTTCTGCATTTTAAATCTGTCAATATTGCTATGCTTATTCTTCATTCTGTCTGATCTTTCTTGTTGCTCTTTCTGGTAATAGACAATTAACTTTTAGTCTTGTCTTTTGCGAATATTCGCAACTAATTATCGGTCGAGCATAGTCTAGCTCTTCGCGAATCATTTGCGATAGATAATTTGTCTTGCAATTCGCGACAAATTATTCATCTAGTGCTTCATCCATTTAAATGTTTGGCTACGTAATCTAGAATGACTGTGATCTCTATCACTAAATTTCTGTTCATTCTGATAGGCGTAGTCATGCTTACGGAGAGAGTCAAATAATTCATTCCCATATCGATCGATACTCGGATCTCTCTTATACGCAATGGTCTATACAAGGCCAGATATCTCTTTTGTTGTTAGCTCACTCAGCCAATACATGGCTAATCTTGGAATTACCCATTGGAAGGCTCTTATTCGAGTCATGAGATATATTCGAACTACCATGGACCAGTGCATCTGCTATGGAGGCGGAGGAGATGTAGACCATCGTAAGTCCACGTCTGGATTTACATTCTTCTTCAATGGTGGTCCTTTTTTGTGGAATAGTCGTAAGCAAACCTCTATCGTACTTTCTTCTATTGAAGCAGAATATATTGCTGTTTCACAATCTATTAAGGAAGCGTTTTGGTTGAGAAATTTGCTGTCAAACATCAATCTGTATCAGTACCACCCTACAATTTTGTTTTGTGATAACCAAAGTGCTATTGCCTTATCGGCCAACCCTAGATTTCATTCTAGGAGTAAGCACATTGAGATAGGATATCACTACATCAGAGGCAAGGTTCTCGACAGAGAAGTGAGCTTAACGTATTGCAGAACGTAGGACATCAGACATTTTTACAAAAGCACTCAGTGTTAATGCACACAACAGATTTTGTGCATTGCTAAGTCTGAAGATCAAGGCATTCACGGATCCAGATTAAGGGGGGGGTGTTGGATTTACTCCTACCCTCCTAAATCCCAATTTTAATCTGCCTCCATTCATGCTGCATATTTTTCTAACGTTGTCACGCAGTCTGCATTTTCTACATGCAAATTCGCACAGACGAAGAAAAGACGAATGAATCGTGACACTGTGTTCTTACACAGGTCATAGTGACAGGCGAAAAGGGGACACTACCTTATCGAATGTCAAAGGTGTCCTAACAGATAAGGCACCCTGTAAATCTTATCCTAAGGCCATTCGTAAGAGTGACGCACTTTTGCGTCATCACCAACGTTCACTTCAGTACTGGCTGACGTCGCAACCTTTTCACCCTCACCCCATGCAGTTGTGCTAACAGATTGGACAACGATTGCAGCCTCCCACAATCTCCTACAGACAGCACATCCACTCTGTACTTTCGCATCTGCACACCTATAATATTATGTATATATATTGGATACCATCTGCATATTCAATGATGATGATGATCAGATCATCAAGCGAGTGAAGAAGAGACTAAGAGAAGAGGTTTCATTTCCTCATTACAGACAGAAATAAGCTTTGTAGAGCACGCAGTTTCGTCTGCTACAGTCTTGTGCTCTACCGCATAATTGACTTGTATACTTGATATACTTAATCTGACATAGTTCATTTGTTTTGCATTTTAAATCTGTCAATATTGCTATGCTTATTCTTCATTTTGTCTGATCTTTCTTGTTGCTCTTTCTTGTAATAGACAATTAACTTTTAGTCTTGTCTTTTGTGAATAATTCGCAACTAATTATTAGTCGAGCATAGTCTAGCTCTTCGCGAATCATTTGCGACAGATAATTTGTCTTGCAATTCGCGACAAATTATTCATCTAGTGCTTCATCCAATTAAATGTTTGGCTACGTAATCTAGAATGACTGTGATCTCTATCACTAAATTTCTGTTCATTCTGATAGGCATAGTCATGCTTATGGAGAGAGTCAAATAATTCATTCTGTTGCGCATGAACATTTTCTATTCGAGTTTGCTTCTCGTTCGTTTCTTCTTCGAGTTCATTTCTCGTTCATGTTCGTCATTTCTCTTTCTCCCTCTCTCCCAACAATTGTGAGATAATCTTCATTGAATGCAAGAGCTGGATAACCTCCCACTCCTTGGTTTCCCAATGGACCAAGTGGCACATCGATCAAAGTCTTTTTTGCAAGATGATCATACCAACTTGCTTCGATCAGTACTTCAGACATTTTGGGAGATGGTACAATCAAGGATAAAGTCTCATATGTATATAATTGGGGAAACGTATTTTTATACACAAATGTTGGGTTGACAATAGGGCATAAGAAATAAGAGGAGCAATGTTTAGGTAATTATATGTATAATAGGGCATAGTAGAAGGATTTTTTGATCAAAGGAGATTCTGTTCTTTCAACTCCATTAGATATTGAGAATAATTCACTTCCCAATCTGTGTATATTGTCCATAGATTAGGGTGAGTAGGGTCAAATTTGGATGAAGGGTTGTGGAAGAAATTTTAGATGAGAATGATGATTTGCCTAGAGCTCACCCGAATGTGCCAGCACCTAGCCCTTACGCCTATCACTTTGAGAGTAAGGAGGGTGATTGAGCC
The DNA here is from genome assembly GCA_029204225.1 of Diphasiastrum complanatum. Classification (NCBI taxonomy): domain Eukaryota; kingdom Viridiplantae; phylum Streptophyta; class Lycopodiopsida; order Lycopodiales; family Lycopodiaceae; genus Diphasiastrum; species Diphasiastrum complanatum. Next base: position 22,430,666 of record CM055101.1, read on the forward strand.
AATAGTTGTCCTAAACAAAAAAAGAATTGGTATTCACCAGTCTGGACCGGTTTCAGAGTTGGGGCATCAAAGCCTCATTGCGTATGCATCAATGACACGGTGTTAGACACAATATTGTTGACTTGCATCCATATCATCCTATCTCCAATCCTGAGATTTGCATTTGCATATCCCTCCATGCATGGGTCCGAAAGTGGGCATTGCCTTACATCTGATGGAATTGGGAGCATTTGCCATTTAGGTCACAAGTGGGTTTTTGCAGGTATGAAGACACCAAAATGTTCAAAGATGCTACGGTCAAATCCAATCCGGTTGCAGGTAGATCCTAAGGGCTAAACTGATGGCTTTTGGGTAGGAAGCTGTTGAAGCCATCCCACCAACTCATTGTGGTTAGCATCACCTAACAAGGGTGCTGAACCCACTAAACTTGATGTACCACCAGGAGTTGGTCTGCGAAACCAGAGACACTGGGTCTGCCGTATGGGAACAATACTACCCAGTGGTAGTCGCCAATGTTAGCCGATATTTTCGCATGGAAAATTGAGCTAATATTGAAGATTAAGTTTATAATTGAAAAATTTGACATAGAAAAATCGGCACAAATTTGCCTTAGGTCTAGGTCTCAGCCCGCCCCTAAAGTGGCTAGACACAGTTTAAAAGTAAAAAATTGACTTTTCAAAAAAACTGTCAAAAATATTTTGTGGTCAAGTTTTCTAAGACCGAGCCAAGAGTGCCAGTCCACCTAGAATTGGGTCCCAGCCCGTCCTAAATGAGGCTAGAGCAAATTCTACGGCCTTAGAAATGGCTGATAAATATTTTACAGCCTTTCCAAAAACTGGCCAGTTGTAAAAAAGTAGCCGGTATGATCGTGCTAAAATCCCACCATGTACTGAGTCCATTTTTTACTAATATATGATCACTCGATATTTTTTAGGAAAACCGTGTTGTCGTGAGAGCCCGGTGTCAAGGAGTCACAGAAACCCTAACACCAAAGTTTGGAAAATTTACGGGCCATTAACGAAATATGCGGGCCAAGTAGTTACCCAACAGACCAAAAACACAGACAAATTAGTAGTAGGCGCACGACCCTTGAAAAATCGAAGAAAGGCCAAAAACACAGGTACCCAAAGAAAAACGAAGGCCGCCTACTAAAAATAGGGGTTGAAAAAGGGCCTCACCCAAAATTTGAATAATAAATGCCAAAACACCTTGGAGGCTCTAAAAAATTGGGAGGTACACCCACTAGCCATTGACATTTTGGGCTTCTAGGGTGTACATTGGGGAAACTTGAATGGCCTCCCTAGCCTTTGACAAAAATGGCATCTTGGCTAGTTTTGGAAGAGAGCCTTGAATGCACCACTCCCCCACTCTCTTATGGAGGCCACTAGGTGTACTATCAAATGGGTTGAGGACAAATGACAAAGAGGGCTTAGGAGTTGAGAGATTGTGGTTGTTTGTGTTGATTGCTTGGACCTCATTACTAGTGTGAGTTCATAGTTGAGTGCTTCAAATTACTTGGAGAAGATGTTTATTTGTTTTTGTTGAGAGGATTGATGGGTGAGAGTGATTTCATGGTGAGGGTTGGTTGGTTGGTTGTAGTCCATTGTCATACTAGTAGGCTTATATTTTGAATGAGTGGGATGAATTGCTTGAGGGCTTGGTGTGAGTGATGGGTTGCTGATTTTTTGAGCCATTGTATCTTTCTGGCCTGTTTTTTTTAACAGACTTTCGGTTCAATTTTCTCGCAATGAACCGTTAACATTTCATCACACCGTTCATATTCTAGAAACTTTAATTTTCTTCATTTTCTCTTTTTACTCCAATTCAATCGGATACGTGTAAAGTGGAGAAAACTACGTCAACATGCCTGGCTCTGATTTTTGCTACAAGGTTCATGACTAGAGTTTCCACGCAACGGCTACCTAATGGCACATTGAGGTAAGACTCATACTTTTCACAATCAGTTTATTTTCATGATGTCATTTTTCCGTACGCTGTCTTCTTTCAATTGGAATAGAGTGTGGTATGTAGCCATAAACAGTTTTGGTTTGAAGAAGGATTTTTGAAGTATTTTCGTTAATTTTGAGTTTTAAGAATTGATCATACTTTCTTAAAACGATAAAACCATCATTGTTGAGTGTGTATTATGTTTGAGTCCATCGTTCCTAGGGTGATTGAATCATACATTCGCATTCCCTTAACCAAATAATTAGTTTTGATATCAATACTAAAGCATTTGGCACTACTACAAGTACGAAAATTGGGTTGAGATTATAGCTAGGCTGTGGGTATATATGAGTGATAACCTATTTGTTGTTGTTTTCAATGTATGAAACTGGAAAAAATTTGGGCCATGTGTTGTTAACGTCGCATTGGAGTACATGTGTTAGGGAAAAGTAAGAAAAGGATTTTTTCACAATTTGATGTTTTACTAAGTCGTCTGGCATATTTTTCGGTTAGTAAAATAACTATACATAATCGTCAAGTTGTAAAACGTTTCTTTCGGGTTGTGTCAATTATGAAACGTATCAACTGAACCTGACCTTTGTGAAACACCAGAGCGGGTCATCCACCATCCGCGGTTGAAATACACCGCCTTGGTTAAGCGTCACACTAGTCACACCTGCCATCGGTATTGTCTAGCGAAATACCTAGACCCGACGGTCGGCAAAAATACCACCGCCTATCAAGCAAAGCGGTGTGTATAACTTGCACCCCACGAGCACATCATAGGCAATAAATCGGTTTCAAGCCCATGTAAGATTTTTACTAATTGTAACGCGAATTAGCAATCAGAAGTTTTACGGAACTGTAACCCTAGAAAGCTAGTGAATCATTGCACCAAATGTGACAGCACCCCCTCCTTGCAACCATATCTCTGAGAGCCTGAAAAACTCTCATCGGTTGGAGAGCACGAGGCAATAGAGAAGGCCATCAGGGTTGGAAGTGGCAAATCCTTTGTTGCTCACGTAGGACCGAACCGCCATTAGAGGTGGGGCCCCTTGACCCTTTTAAGACGTTTTGGCTGGACCAACCCCTCGTCAAAATAGGCCCTAACATGACGTCCAAGGCTTCTTGCTTCAGTAGCTCAAACGATTGTTGACAATCAACAGACCATTCATAGTAAATGTCTTTCTTTAACAAATGTGTTAGCGGTACAGCAATAGATGTGTGGTCTTGAATGAACCTTCCATAATGACCAACGTGACCTAGAAATTCTCTGAGTTATCACAAATTTGTCGGCTCTTTCAAATTTTTTATAATTTTCACCTTATCTTTATCGACTTCAATTTCTCTTTTCGATATTCTGTGTCTGAGTAGTATTCCTTCTAGCATACCAAAATAACACTTCTCAGGATGGAGACACAGTGAAGTCTCTCTGCATCTCTGCAATGTCTTCTGCAACTTCGAAAGTTGAGTGGCTTCTGAGCTATAAACACAAAAGTCATCCATAAAGATTTCTAGGAATACGCATGGATATTCTTGAGAAATGAGTAAAAGTTGTTTTGGACTGGTCCTCTTCTCGGATAGATACCTGGTTATAGCCAGAGAATCCATCAAGGAAGCTGTATCTTTCATGTCTGGCAACTTGATCAAGAATCATATTAGTAAAAGGTAGAGGATGATGATCTTTAGAAGTCGCAGCATTAAGCTTCCGATAGTCTTGGCAAACTCGAATCTTCCCGATCTTCTTTTTTGGAACAACTACAATTGGCGAAACCCATTCACTGCAAGAACTGGATAAATAATTTCTGACTTCAAATATTGTCAAGTTTGTCTTTCACTAGCAATGAATACTTAGGATTTAGCCTATACTAACGTTGACGTATTGGTATTGCTCCTTCTTTCAAGTCAATTTGGTGTTGACCAAATTTCTTGTTAATGCCTTTTAAATCTTCCCTAGTCCAGGCAAAAACATCATGATATTCGGTGAGCAGGTCCATATATTTTTGTTTCTCCTTGTTGGATAAGAGTTTGGAGATTAATAAGGATTTGTCAGTTATGATCTCAATAGAGAGGGTGTCATTTTGATTAATCATACCCTCAGTGATATTGGTGGAAGAATATCCTTGTATTTCTCGTTGTGCAAGAAACAGAAGGAGATAGAACAAAGAAAAGGCAAATGGCAAGCGGGTAATTATGCTGATCAACATCAATTTGATGATGATTATTATGAAGACAATTATACTGATCAACATCAATATGATGATGATCAATATGAAAATGATACAGGTAAGAGTTTAAGCTTGTTCATTACAGCATTAATGACAAGTGACGAGGATACCTGGTACATTGATAGTGTTGCATCCAAGCACATGACTTTAAGGAAAGAGTGGTTTTCAGAACTCAAGGAAACTCACAATGGTGATGAAGTTGGACAAGCCGATGGCAAATTGCTATCTATTAAAGGAGTTGGAGTGGTACCAGTGAACTTAGCGAGCGGGAAGATAAAGCGGATAAGCAATGTGCAATATGTACCTGGCTTAGCTAATAATCTACTATCTGTTGGGATGATAGCTAATCAACAACTCAAGGTTGAGTTTGACAGCAACAAATGTCTTGTCAAAGACATCAAGAATCACTACAAAGTGACTGCTACAGGAGCTAGAGTCAACGGGAATCGACTCTACAAATTGAATGCGAGATCTTTTGCTCAAGCTATGGTAAGCACGGTTGATAGTCGAAGTGATCTTTGGCATCAACGATTCGGTCATATTAGTGCTCAAAGTTTACAGATTCTCAAAAGACGTAATCTAGTTATAGGATTGCCTAATATTTCTTTTGAAAAAAAAAATTGTGAAGGTTGCATTTTGGGAAAACAACACACAGAGAGGTTTCCCAAAAGTGGAGCAAGGAGAGCCAGTGGCATCCTAGATCTTGTCCATAGTGATCTATGTGGACCTATGTAGACTAGATCTCTTAGTGGCTACTATTACTTTATCACCTTTATTGATGATTATAGCACATGCACTTGGATTTATTTCATAAGCAAGAAATCGGATGCTTTTGCTAAGTTCAGAGAATTCAAGACATTAGTTGAAAAGCAAACAAGATGTTGCATCAAGACTTTGAGATCTGATGGAGGTGGTGAGTATTTTTCGACAGAATCTACTGATTTCTGCAAAGATCAATGGATCAAGAGGCAGACTACAACACCTTATTCACCATAGCAAAATGGAGTTGCAGAACAGAAGAACACATCTATTGCTGAGATGGCCAGGGCGATGCTCAAAATCAAGGGTCTGCCAAACACCTTTTGGGCAGAAGCTTCTAATCAAGAAGGAAGTGGATTTTGATACAGAACAAAGGCAAGCCTAATGCTGAAATTCCCAAGGGAGTACCTAAATGGTACTTATCAGTCACAGATGGTGCAAAGAAGGGAGATACTCCCGAATCTAGTGAGCAGGGAGAGCTTAGAAGATCAAGTAGAAATCAAAAACCTCCTGCAGGATTAGAGATGAATCTAGCCCTAATGGGTTCTGTGCCCAAGGGACAAGAACCAAAAACTTTTGATAAAGCAAAGGAGCACGAGGAGTGGCATGAAGCTATGGAAACAGAAATGGAAGCTATATCAAAAAATAGGACGTGAAACTTGGTTGAGCTACCTGATGGTAAGACGCCTATCACTTGCAAATGGATATACAAGATCAAATATGGAGCTGATGGGCAATTCAACAAATATAAAGCACGGTTGGTTGCGAGAGGATTTGAGCAGCATGAAGGTATTGATTTTGAGGAAACCTTCGCACCCGTAGCTAAGATGGTAACTATACGTTTTGTCATTGCTATTTCTGCTTTCTATGATTGGAAGATCCAGCAAATGGATGTTAAATCTGCTTTTCTTAATGGAGTGCTGGATGAAGAGGTGTACTTAGTACAACCTCAAGGATTTATTGAACCAGGGAGAGAGCACCTTGTTTGTAAGCTCAACAAAGTTATTTATGGATTGAAGAAAGCACCACGAGCATGGTACTCTCACATTGATGAACACTTTAAGTGAAGGGAAATGGTAAAGAGTGATGCTGATCCTAATCTTTACATTCTAAGGCAAGATTCAGATTATAGTGTTCATTGTGTTGTATGTGGATGATTTAATTATTACATGAAGTAATGAGAGCTAAATTGATGAAATCAAATCAGATCTTTCCAATGCTTTTGACATGAGCGATCTAGGATTGATGCACTATTGTCTTGGCATTGAAGTATGGCAAAAGGAAAACGTGGTCTTTCTTACACAAAGCAAATATACACAAGATTTGCTTTATAAGTCAAATATGTAGGATTGTAAGTCTTTCAGTACACCTATGGATGTCAACACGAAGCTTACTGCATATGATGAATCTGAAAAAGTGGATGTTTATCTGTATAGATAGCTGGTGGGTAGTTTGATTTATTTGACACAGACACAACCTGATATTTCTTATGTTGTTGGTGTTGTTAGTCAATTTATGCAAGATCCTAGTCAAATACACTAGAAGTCTGCTAAACATATTCTCAAATACATTCGAGGGACATTGAATTTTGGTTTGAAGTATGATCAGCCTGAAGCGCCAATATTGATAGGATATACAGATGCTGATTGGGCATGTAATATTGATGACAGAAGATCTACCAGTGGTCATACATTTAGTTATGGTACAACTACAGTTTCATGGAGCAGCAAAAAGCAACCTACAATAGTCTTATTCTTGACGGAAGCTGAATATCGAGCACTCACCAATGCTGCACAAGAAGCAGTATGGTTACGAAGATTGCTTGTGGATTTAGGTCAATCACAGGTGGATGTGACTACTATATCTTGCGACAATCAAAGCTGCATTCACCTTGCCAAAAATCTAGTTCTACATGCTCGAACCAAGCACATCGAAATACATTATCATTTTGTTCGAGAGAAAATTCTTGATGGAGCCATTGATCTCGTTTTCTGTAAATCTGAAGATCAAGTGGCAGATATTTTTACTAAGTCATTAGGTAAATGTAAATTTGAAAAGTTTCGTACTCTACTAGGAATAGAAGAATGTAATTTTATCATTGAGGGAGAGTGCTAGAAATCAATGATAAATTTCATTGTTACACTTCTTAGTTATTGTTTACGATGTACTTTATTACTAGCTGTAACTAGCCGTAGGCTAGTCTAGTAGTCTACTCCTAGATTCTCTCTCTCTCTATCAGGGTTCATGGTTTAAATGTACATTTTACATTCAGTATGTGTTAGTGTGATAGATTGATAGTGTGTGTTCTTCTTTCGGCTTCTTTGGTGATTGCTTATGGTGAATGCTTGATGTTGCATATCTGATTATTGACAGGGTTAGCTTTAAGTTCTTCTTTGATTAGAGTTTTCACTTCCTCTGCAACATCCTTCTTAAACAGCTTGGCAGCGTTTCTGTCATAATCAAAGTCATCCTTCAAGTCTTTTTGGGTAATAGACTTGTTCTTCAACTGTTTTGTCAGATGCTTCCGCTTATTCTTCCGAGTCTTAGCTAAACTCTCTTTTGTTGGTTTGGGTGATTTTGAAGTGTTTCGAGTGAAAACTTTACAAACATCTTCCAAATCACTTGGCCAATTGGTATCAGTGATCAGTAGAATGCCTTCGTCAAAGCATTCAATTCTCTGTACATAGGCATCTTCCTGCTTCTTCTTTATCTCTGGTTCTGCACCTGGAGATTAGACATATTTGTACAACACCTTCGGCTTTTGAGACTTTGGACAGTCTGCAGCTTGATGTCCTTCTCCCGAACAATTGAACATAATGAGACATGGCTAGTTGGTCGGCGAGGCTCCGGGCAATCGGTAGAATAATGGCCTTGCACACCACAATTATAATAGTTGCCCACCAACTTCTTTGGCAGTAGATTGACTAGTGCATAAACAGTCTTCTGGTTTTCTTCTGGTTTGAGCTCATCGTCTAAGCAAGTACAAAGCGCTTTGGTCCAAATTTTGGTTTGGGCTGCAATGCTGGTACAGATGATCCTTGAACATAACAACAATGCTCCTCCAAATCTGTTTCATAGACATACAAAACATCTTCATCTACACTCTCAACATATGAAACTTGTTTACCTTTACATTTATGGTTAGAGTGACCTGGACATCCACATCTAATACACCAGATATTCGGATCAGAAAAATGTGCCTTTTGCCGCTTATCTGATACTTCGGATACATTACTTTTAAATCTTGCATTTGCTTAGACAGATCTGAAATATTTTTCTTCCAAACCTTGTCGGTCTTTGGAGATGGTGTCTTGAAAGCCTTGGACTTTTTTCTAGTCTTTTTCTCCTTCCAAGGGTTCTTATCATCTTCTAAAGAATTTGAGCTTTCTTTGTCAGAATCATCACTGGAACTTGATGACTTCGAACTATCGGTCCGAGCTCAAATCATCAAATAAATCTTATGACTTCTTCTTTGTCTTCTTGTTGGAACGTCGCTTCCGAACAATCTTTGATGTTTCGTAGTTCTCTGCTATTGCAATGACTTCGTCCATGGTATTCATGGGTCCTTGTCGGCAGTACCTGTCAATCTTACTTGGCAGTCCTACAAGGTACCATTCTATCTACATTGCAATAGGATAAACACCCACCAATTTTCCAATTAAGTTTTCTACCTTCAGTGACTCCTTCTCTTTCTTTTGAACAGAGGTTAGTCATACAAGCATTTAGGTAGAATAACCAATCTCACGGAATTGAGTGAGAAAGGCTTCTCTCAGTAGGTCCCAAGTGTTAACGACTGCACGATCCGTTTGGCTGTACCAAATTTGAGCTTGCTTCCGCATCAAACTAGGGAATATGCGTAGTTTGTCTGCATTCGTTTTCTCACTATTGAAAACATCGATGGATTCAAACTGGGAGCTGTAGCTATCAGCATCATCTGAAGAAGTTCTTTTGAAGTAATCATGCTTGATTTTTGAAATTGAATCATGGTTGAGGTGGGTCCATTTTTTGTTCAGGATTGGGATCAGGATCAGGATCAGGATTTGGACCAGGAACTGATTCAGGATTAGGATCTAGATTTGATTCAGGATCTGACTCGGGATCAGGATCAAGATTACCAATAGCCTCAAGAAGTTTGGGTTCAGGTTTTGTTTCAGGTTTATCGAGTAGGTTATTGAAATAAACTTCGGCATTCTGATAAGTGGTAAAAGGTGGTGAGCCGCCCTGATAGGATTGTTGAAGTCTTTTGAAAAAGTTCTCACAAAGACTTTTGTATCTTTCCAAATGCTCAATTCGAGAACTGCTTGAACTGCTTCTTGCAGTTGGCATTCATCTTTAACTAACAAACATCTAAATCCAATAGATTAGCAATCCCCGACAACGGTCGCGATATACTTATCTTAATTGTAAGGATATGTAGTATAAAAGATTGTCGTTTCCCAAAGAGACTGCTTATTATTGTGATTTTAGATGTTTTTAACTCATTTATTGTTCTTAGATTAAAACTGGTTGTCAACAAACATTTAGAAGTATCGATGACTAATATCAGTGGTTAGGATGTGGTTTCAAACATACAAAAGCAGAAGATATTGATGCCAACTAATCTCATATTGAACATGTTGCATTGTTGATTAGTGTATCCGACTTATCGGCCAGACCAATCTATCGGTCTGTGCACCTAATAAATTTTGTCAGACAAGCGAAGTCTGTTGCATCAGATAAACCAAGATAGAGAAACATACAAATGTCTCAGCACAATCCAAATGTAATCCGACAATCTGTCTTCAAAGTGCTCATTCAAAGGAACGACTGACTACTACTTTAAATTGCACGAGTATCCATATGCAAATTTCAGAGTATTGATTCACAACAACACAGAGCAAGCTTTAGGATGTGTAAGTTTGGATATACGTCAGTGTAATGTAACAGTGATTCCGAATGTTAACATCACAATTAAGTTTCAAGCAATCGATTATTCAATCACACAGGCAATCAAATAACCAATGAGTTTTAAGACAATTTTAGCAATGAATTTATGGTTGCTCACATGTGACAGTATCAAGGCTAAGGAAGTGTCTGACCAGAGTTACAATCACAAGCACATCCGACAAGGTGAGGCTTACCAACTGCCAGAAACAAAAGAACTCAACAAGTAGAAAGCTTATGAAAGCAGAGAGCAAGAAAACTTGAAGATTCAAACTCACTTTGTGATCTCTTGAAAAACTCGGTGGTTGTATTGAAGCGTAAGTGGTGTACATATAGGGAACGAGTGCAAAAGTATGTAGCTCTTTAATAACCGATATGTCACTTCTTATTTAATTTAATTAGCTAATTCCATCAAATAGGAAAATTACAAGTGTACATTTCCTAGGTGGCATCCTTGTCATGCAGCTTTGCTCTAATGAGAAGCAAGCACATGGAAGGTTGCAACATTTGCTTGAGGCGTAATAAATGCATTTTCTGGAATGTTTTGCTCTTAGGCCTAGCCTTCTTATTAAGGTTCATGCCATTTCATAATTGCCCTTCGGGTTATAGTCCTTCATTCAATCACCATTATTTAGGCCTCTTTATCTTTGATATATCTTTGAATAACTTGTCATTGTCGCGACCAATAGATATTTCTTCATATTCGATGTTTATCTTCATCAATTGAGTAGGTTCATTGGGGTTTTGCATCACAAAATAGTAATTCAAGAAAAATATGCATGTAATAGGGTATTATAGATGAATACTCTTTATCCATAGCTTCTTTCCAGAGATCAGAATCAGTTTGACTGAGTGCCTCTTCGACATTCGTCGACTCTTGAACAAGGTAAGCTGCAGACTCATTGATATACCTGATAGGTGGTCTGTTGACTCTTGTCGATCTTCTAGAAATTGAGCGAAGTTGATAATTTTCATCATGCTGTAATCGCTGAACTGCAACATCATCTTCTTCGAATTCATTGTGGATAAGTTGTTCGTCGGGACCTTCAATAGGAATAGTTGACTTCGAAAGTTCAAGAATTCGGGAGAGTCTGATAGTTTAGCTATATGTGCTTTGCCTTTACCTTTGAGATCGATAAACTGATTTTCGATGAAGACGACATCCCTGGCTAGTGAAAATATTTGACTCGATAGGATCGTACAACTTATAAGCAGAATCTAAGTAGTGTAGTTGTTCAAAATAGACTTGATACTTTGGAAGTCAAGCTTCTATCTAAGATCATGCGGTATTTGCTCATAAGCGATACATCCAAAAACTCGTAAGTTCAATAATAATGGTTTGCAGCCTGTCCAAACTTCATATGGTGTTTTGTTTGAGAGACCTTTCGTAGGACATCTATTTTGAATATAAGTTGCAATTGAAACTGCTTTAGCCCAGAAGGACTTCGTAAGTGTTGCATGAGAAAGCATACACTTTGTCGATTCGACTAAGGTTTTTTCTCAGCAAGGCCATTCGACTAAGGCAAATGGGAGGTAATGTATTGTTGCTCAATGTCATTGCTAAGGCAATATTCCTTGAATTTGGTAGAGATGTATTATCCCATGTTGTCAGACCTCAGTGCTTTAATTCTTTTACTAGTTTGATTTTCTGCATGCTCTTTGAATTATCAAAATATTTTGAAAGCCTCCAATTTTTGTTGAATGAAATAAATAGTTGTTCTTCTCAAATATTTGTCAATGAAGGTAATAAAATACTTTTCATGAAGCAACAATAGAATTTTCATTGGACCACATATATCTGAATGAACAACGTCTAGAACATCTTTTGTTGCATGCCTTTGACTCGCTCTAAAGGGAATCCTAGTCTGCTGCAGCTATGATAGATAGGGAGGTCAAATTTGGTGGTTGGATAGTCAAGATCAAGTGCTAGGGATTGTCTAGACATGTTCGATACAAATGTATGATTCAAGTGTCCTAATCTTTGATGCCATAGTAATGTTTTTTTTTTACAAGAACAGAGGTTTTCAAGGCTTGACTAGTGTTAGAATAACCAGGTGCCAATCCATATAAGTATCCATGTCTCTTGCTGAGTGCAAGGATCTTATTTGTTCTATCGATAATTCAACATTGATCAGACTCGAACTCTTCTCTATGACCTAAATCAGTGATTCTACTTATTGATAATTGATTCTTAGAGAGTTTAGGTACATACAAAACGTTTGATAGTAGTTTGAACTGATCATGCTGGAATTTCCATCTTATAGTGCCTTCACCTTCGATAGTGTGTGTGCTATCGTCGCCCAAATGAATGTATTTCTTTGTACTATAAGGCGTATAGGAGTGAAAATGCTCATGATGACTGGCCATATGTTGACTAGCTCCAAAATCCAAAAACCAAGATCCAATAGTGTCTTTTGCTCGTTGAACATATTTGCTCTTTTGTCCATGTCGAGTTCGGGAGGTGCTATGGCTACATTCGCCTATTGATCTGATTGCTTGTTGGCATTCTTTGTTTTTAGTACTCTGCAATCCTGGATCTCATGATTAGTGTTCTTGTAATACTTACAAAACATCTTCTTCGATTGTGGATTTGATTATTGCTCCTTGATTTGCATCTATTTTTGATTTGATGCGGACTGCTTAGTGCTTTTCTGCTTTTGTCATTTTGAGCCTTTGTTGACATATAGAGCATGGAATGATGAAGTCGACGAACGTCTCTTACATCATATAGTGAGCTCAAGATGTCTCATACTTCTTTCGAAGTTTGAGCTTCAAATATGTGGCCAATCTGAGTGTCTAATATATTGAGAATATTAAGCGCGAAAGCTCTACCATCCTTCGACTTCCAAAAAAGTCGATTGTGTCATCTTCAAGCTTCACTTCAATACTTGTGACAACATCCCACAACTTGTTGGCATTAGCAAGGTCTTCATTTCAAATTTTCACAAATAGTAATTATATCCATTTAGCTTGTCTACGATGAGACCAACTTTACTTTGAGAATCCATCTGGAACTTTACTATGTCGATAAATTGATAACGTTAAGAATGAAGTCGTGCTGCTCTACAAATGGAAATCAATTATTTGATTCTGAAATTTGATATCAATTGAAGAAGATGATACTGTGAGAAGATCTAATGATATCGTGAAAGATATCAAATATTAGAGTTCTTATTATAACAACATACACTCTGATATCATGATGGCTTGCTCTAATACTATGTATTAGAGCTCTGATACCATATTGAAAAAATAAAGGGAGAGAAGTGAGTTGGTTCGACAAGTCAAAGACTATAAGCGACTTATCGAGCGCAGTGGAATTGTGTGAAAGATTTCAGATCCTTAAGATCCAATCTACTTGAATGATCTTTGGTTAGAAAGAGAAATACACTATCAATTTCACCAATGTAGAAAAATCAGCATCTACACACAATTTGAGATGCAAACACTAATAGAACTTGATCAAACTTGAATGAAATGATTATGTACTGTTGCTATCCGTACAAAACCAGCAAGCTACTGTATTTCACACGTGTGGATCCAAAAATAACAAATATAGATCATTCTACACATAGAATTGCAAGCAATCACCAAGATAGTGCACCACTGAATAGTAGAACCCAAGAGAACCATGTATAAGCATGAAATGAGATAGAGAAGAGAGAAGATGACTCTCTCCATGAGTTACATCCTTTTATAACAGGTCCAAACCCTATTTGGCCACTTGGCTTTCCCACCAAAATGCTAACCCTACCAATTTTGGGTCTAGATTCAATGTACCCAACTTATTCAAATTGAATCTACTCAAACTCGCATTCTATCTTTCCCACACTTTCAAAAAAGTGTTTATTCAAATGAAATTTAGACTAATGAACTTTGAAAAGTCAACCTCTAAGTCTAAAACAAGTTTTGGCCTCAATATGCCAAATATGAAAATATTGCAAAATGTGATGAAACTAGTTGAATCTTTCACACTCCCTCTTCAACTAGTTTTAGCATAGACTTTGATAATACTCCAAGTGAAGTTCTATGCTGCATGAACAAGTCTCTCGAGTTCCAATGATGTCCCTCAAAAATCGCTTTCCTAGCTTCCAATGCTCCTAGCATAGTTTTTGCCAATAGAACTTTGATCCATCATAAGAATGATCTTCTTTCTAAGAATAGATCTCCTTTCAATGATCATGTAATGCTCAAAATAGAAAGAACCATAATTGATATAGAAAATAGTGTCCACTTGGGATGCTTCACTATTTCTTACATCAATTTTACATGTAAAAATGTGACTAGAACATGAAGAATCAAATAGAATGTAAGTGAGATGATTCCACCATGCTTCCAACTCTGAACTCTATGGAAAAATACAGCAAACAAACAATAAATGTGAGTGATCAACTTTTGCTTGCATGTCTCCTCCTCCTTTGTCCTTTGTTGCCCTGTATCCACCATGATACTCCATGAATGAGCCTCCATCTTCATCTTGCCACAAGAAACCATCAAACCTTGGAAATCCATGAGTAGGTGAGTACATTAATGATGCAAATCCAGCACCACATGACTCCATAAACCAAGTAGTTTGCACTAGTCCATCTTCAAGATCTACTTGACACAAGAAAATGACCATGAATTCACCAAAAATTGACAATCTCCAAGTATTGGCACCAAGTAGCTCAACACTTGAGAACTTAGCCATAGATGAGTGACATAATGAACCTACAATAGCTTCATTTCCATCAGCAAAATCAGCCAAGAATGCTAGTACAAATCCAACATCAAAACAATGCTCACCAATGTAGCTAGTTTTACCATATCTTGACAATTTGCACACATCCACATGAAATTGCTCAAACATGAGATAGAACAAGTAAAGTAAACTTGAACAACACTTCCTTGCTGGTCCTTTGACCTTACTTGAGTCTTCAATATGCTGCAAAAATAGATCCATAACACCTTTGCCAATTACCTCTCCTTTGATGCTCTTAACTAGCTCCAAATTGCCAACTTCCCTTTTGACTAGTTGAAGTGCTTTGAGATCAACCTCTTGATCTTCAACTTGACCATCAAAGTCATTGAGCACAATTTCTTTTCCAGATCCATTACTTGATTTTACAGCAAGATAACATCCATCCACTTGCATAGTTCCATGTACACAAGAAGATCCTCCAAAAGATGTTCCACTCTTCATAAGAGATCGATACTCAAGATCCATTGCTTGGATCCACTCCTCTTCTTTCTTTGCTTGATCTACACTTGTAGGCTCATCCAAAGAGGTTAGGAAATTAACATAATTTCCAAAAACTACTTGCTTACCCTTTTGATCATATGTGAGCCTTGAAGGTACTTGTCTTTCTCTTGATGTTTTCCTTGGCTTTTGACTTGATGAAGGTCCATCATCACCACCATCCAAAGTAGGATCCTTCTCATCAACATCAAGAATGTTAGATCCATCTACTTTACCATCAATCATGCTTGAAGACACCTTTGGAATGTTTCCCTCATAAAAAATGACATCTCTACCAACAATCACTTTGTTAGTAGAAGGAATGTAAACCTTGTAGGCTTTACTCACCTCACTATATCCAACAAAAATACCTCTTCTTGAAGATGGATCCTCCTTGGACATAGCATGTGCATCCAAAGGTTCTTAGAAAGTTGACACTCGGCCTCCTCTTGAATAGCATCTCAAAAGGTGTCCTTCCATCCAAAATAGCACTCGGCCACCTATTGCACAAGAAATTGGCACACAACAAAGCTTGATCCCAAAATGGTTTGTCAAGATTAGCACTTGACCTCATAGCTTTAGCACTTTCACATAAAGTCCTATTCTTCCTTTCAGCCACTCCATTTTGTTGTGGGGTCCTTGATGTTGTATACTCCCTCTTGATCCCATGCTCATCACAAAAGGCCTTGAACTTGTTAGATATGTACTCACCACCATTGTCACCTCTCAAGCACTTGATCTTTGTGAAGAATTGGTTATCCCTTGCATTCTTGAACTTGACAAAGACATCATGCACTTCATCCTTGCTCTTTAGTAGATAGATCCAACAAAATCTACTAAAATCATCAATGAATGTTACATACATCTTAGCTCCACTATTGTTAATTGTAGTAAATCCATGAATATCCGAATGTACAAGTTGAAAAGGCTTTGTAGATCTAGAAATAGATCTAGTATAAGGTAGTCTATGTGACTTAGACAAAGCACAAGACTCACAAACATGCTTGTCATTACTTAAGGAACTTGGAAGACCAATCACAACCTTCTTCCTTGCCATTACCTCCAATTACTTGAAGATGAGGTGTCCCATCCTTTTGTGCCAAACCTCTTGAATAGAAATTTGCTCCCTTGCAACACATCCAACTTGGTTAGCAATAACACAAGTATCAAGTTTGAACAATTTCCCTTGCCTTTTACCTTTTCCAATCAAGACATCCTTCCTTTTGATCAAACAAGCATCTCCATCAAACTCCACCTTGAGGCCCTTACTTAGCATTTGACTCACACTAAGCAAATTCTTGGTAATAGATGGAATAAACAAGACATCCTCCAAATGAACATTCCTATTTGTAGAGAGAGAAATAGGAATTGTGCCAATCCCTTTGATTGCACACTCACCATCATTGGCCGTGTAGATCACCCTCTTGTCATCTCCATATGCCAACAAAGAAGTGAAGTACTCTTTGTGAAAGGTCATGTGTGAACTTGCTCCACTATCAATCCACCAAGGATCTAGATCTCCATCATTAGCAAGCATACATGAAGACATCACAAAAGCATCATCATTTGCATCTTGCACATCCAAACCATCCTCATCAAGAGTAAGATTACCTTGCTTGTCTCCTTGATCTCTCTTCTTCTTGTAGCACTCACTTGCAAAGTGTCCTTTGATGCCACAATAGAAGCACTTGAGCTTTGATCTATCCTTCTTTTTGCCACTTGAAGAAGCATCCACTTGATCTTGCCCTTTAGACCACTTGCTTTTGGTTTTGCCCTTGAATTTGCCCTTTGTGAAGATAGCATCCTCTTGAAGTGTCGATGTAGATCCACCTCTTGCTTGAAACCTATATTCCTCATTGATCAAGATCTCTTGAAGATCCATCAAACTTGACAAAGTCTTTTGAATAGCAATACTTTGAACAATGTTAGCATGAGCATCCAACAATCCATTAAGAATCACTTGAATAAGCTCTCCTTCTTTAATGCTTTCATCTATGCAAGCTAACTCATCATTCAATGCTTTCATTCTCAAAACAAAAGTACTTGGACTTTCTTCATTCTTTTGCAAACAAGAAAAGATTTGCCTTATTAGAGTCAACACTCTAGAAGTAGACTTGGATTCATAAAGCTTCTTCAATGAATTTCAAGCTTCCAAAGATGATGTGCACTTACCAACTTCCTTGAGAAGTTCATTGGTAACATTCATCTTTATCATGTGTAGAGCCTTCTTGGCCCTCTTGTCATACCTCAATTGATCTTGTTGTGTTGCTGCTATCTCCTCCAAACCTACAACAATATCCAAAACATCATTCATCTCAAGAAGTGACTCCATCCTCACTTTCCATAATGAATAGTTACTTGAGGTAAGCCTATCATTGGCTTCCAACATGACTCCAATTGAGGTTGCCATGTAGCAATGACCTGATCTTCTCTTTCAACCTGTTTCAATGCACAAAGCACTCCTTTGAACAACAACAAATGCTTTCAAAAGAAATCACCAAGATTTGAAACTATCTCACAAATTCTCTTCTAGCACTTATCCAAGCACATCAACACATAGAATCATGGAATCTTGATCAACCTATGATCTATCCTCAATCTAATGACTTTTGCCACTTCCTAAGATTGAAACACACTAAAATGAAGTCCAGCAACCTCACTATCTAGAGATCCAATCAAAATTAGAGTTTTGACAAAATCACAAAAAATTGACTATTCCAAATCTACATGCAAATGCTGAAAATTTGATATGCAATCTATAAGCCACCACTTAGGCTGAACCAATGATCTAGAAATCGGCCAAATCTAGCATGTGAATTCAAAAAACGGAATTGAACAAGTATGTTGACCTATTTAGTGTTTTGATCTACAAAAGATCCAATCTACAAAAGCAAGAAATCCGATTTTGGTGTAGAATCCTCTCTAGCATGCTCTAGACTTGATATCTTCACCAAATCATTGATAGATCTGATTTCCTCCTTCGTAACCTGAAACACAAGCTTTGATACCATGTGAAAGATTTCAAATCCTTAAGATCCAATCTACTTGAATGATCTTTGGTTAGAACGAGAAATACACTATCAATTTCACCAATGTAGAAAAATCAGCATCTGCACACAATTTGAGATGCAAACACTAATAGAACTTGATCAAACTTGAATGAAATGATTATGTACTATTGCTGTCTGTACAAAACCAGCAAGCTACTGTATTTCACACGTGTGGATCCAAAAATAACAAATATAGATCATTCTATGCATAGAATTGCAAGCAATCACCAAGATAGTGCACCAATGGATAGTAGAACCCAAGAGAACCATGTATAAGCACGAAATGAGATAGAGAAGAGAGAAGATGACTCTCTCCACGAGTTACATCCTTTTATAGCAGGTCCAAACCCTATTTGGCCACTTGGCTTTCCCACCAAAATGCTATCTCTACCAATTTTGGGTCTAGATTCAATGTACCCAACTTATTCAAATTGAATCTACTCAAAATCGCATTCTATCTTTCCCACACTTTCAAAAAAGTGTTTATTCAAATGAAATTTAGACTAATGAACTTTGAAAAGTCAACCTCTAAGTCTAAAACAAGTTTTGGCCTCAATATGCCACATATGGAAATATTGCAAAATGTGATGAAACTAGTTGAATCTTTCACAAATTGTCCTCCTTTCCTAATTTATGACTACACCTATTAATATTGAACAAAACATAATGACAGAAGTCACGTTCAATCTTTTAGCAACTAATTTTGAAATCGTTAGTACTTACGTGATTTCATATCAAACAACACAAAACGATAAGAGATTTATCAGTCACAAAACAATCACAGAGATGCATACATTCTGACATGATACTGAAATTTGCAATAAAAGAGTAGATTGATTCAATAAGTAGCATTTATAAATCAGATGATGATTGAGCACAAGACAATTGCAGATAGAAATCGCGTACTCTGAACTATCTCTGAGTAACTGAAAACTCTATCTGATGCACTTTCGCTGATAAGCAATAAGCGCAAATAACAATACTGAGCTAAGATAGAACCTAAGTTTGTAGCTAATTTTTTTAACTAAAGAGTCTTTTGATGATCAGCTCTTTATACTAAGAAATTAGCACACATCCAGTAGGACAACTAATGAAATCGTAAATCGCAATAGCCAGTTGGCCATAATATGCCGACATCCATCCAGTTAGAACTTCCCAGAAATTTACTTGCTAAACAGTTAGGGAAAGTCTTTAGCTTCAATTCAAGTGGAACAATAATTGTCTTTCATCGACATGGCCGAAGTCATCGACTTTCGTCGGGGACGTCGATATGTCAGATGATGTCCAATACGTCGGAGCCACCTGTGAGCGATTCCCAAGTACTTCTGCAGATTGTGTAGAAACATGAGCAAAACTGTAGAACTGCATAATAGAGTGGATGAAGATTAAAGATCGATTATTGGGTTGAACCACTTTGACAAATAGAATAGTCCCCAACACAACATACCAGCACTTGTCGTTTAGTCGATCCAGTTAAAAAAATATATGCACATTTAACAATGTTAAGTTAAAAAATTTGTCCCAACATGGAACTAAGATCCACAATAGTTAATTGTAATGAAATAGTATAAATTACTGATTATGATTGATAAAAAATGAGTCAAAACTCATGTGACACACATGTTCACAATGATGAGGCAACACCATTGTGTCTGAAAAATCCATGCTTAATGTCTTGGTTGAATCGATAGCAAAAAATCCACTACAATCTCTTTTCACGGTTCATTTGACCCTTGATAATTGATTTTGAACCATTTCACATCAAACAAAAAAATATTTACCATTTTCACCAAAACACACTTCATATATATCTTGAATAGTTCCTACATACTCAAGCTCTCCAGAGATTGGACTTTGGACTTGTGCACTACTCCGACTTTCTTGATTGAAAGATACCATATCACACCACAATCATAAGTTTGTCATTTCATATCAACTTGTTCAATGCGATGATGATGACCATATGTCCACATTGCACTATACTTTCAATATTGCCACATATTAATTGTAATTCAGACAGTAATCATTCAGACAGTAATCAATCATGATACAAGTACATTGTATTTTATTTTAAAAAAAAACAATAAAGAAACCTTCCAATCACATCCTCTTGCAAAATCCCATTCCATGTAAAATATGACTTGTACTTTTGATCTTGCTTGTTGGAGTGTGTCAACCATCCATTCTATGGTGCATTGGCTGGGCAATGGCTCAACATCACATGAAGGTGTAGCATGACCCTTTGCCTTTTATGTCAGTGTCTATTTCTATCCAACATTCTTTTTTCTTCTCTTGTTCATATAATTCCGACCACTTATCCATCACGCCAGAATTATAGAGCATGAAAGTATAAATTTTTTCTCTAAGAAAAGGTGTCATTTTCTTAGGAGCACCTATACCTTGGGGTTTCTTTACCTTTTACCTCATTGTTCTCCTCATCATTCCATAGCCATGAGTAGATGGATGTATTTGAAGCAAAAATTCAGTGACATAAATAAGAGATTCTTGCACTAACCACCCCTCGGCCATGCTCCCCTCTGGTCTTCCTTTTGACGCACAAAGTCTTTCAAAACTTTCATGAATCTCTCCAAAAAAAACATCCACCTATAGCATTTATTGCATGATGAGAGCAATGTTCAATGACATAGAAAAAAAATGATACTAAATATATTGAAGCCAAAAAAACCAAAGTCATATATTTTGTAACTTGAGTGCACATGACCAGCAATACCAATTTCTTGGACCAAGTGCATAAGCAGATGCACTTGTATGTCCAAAATGGAGGTTGGAAAATCTCTCTCAGGCATACATATAGCCTCCACTATATCTTCATGTTTTTTCTCCACATCTATCTCACAAATCTCTTGTCACACATCCATCTACATCATATTTGTAGTATATGATCATCATATGACTTTATTGAACTCGTATGTAAAATAAATATGCAATAGCATAAAATGTGAGTGAAAGAAATGTAAGTACCTGACAATGGATGCTAATTTGTAAATGGTATTGTGAAGTTAGTCAGTTAGACAACCACAAACACACATTGGAAATATGTACTCAAGCATCTTCAGCCAATTGTGAGATTAAAGACCATGAAGTTTTTCTTCTACTGTGAATGATGTTCGTAGTGAATGAGCAAAACCAATTGGTGTTCTCATCGCAAATGACTAACCGTACATACTTGTACTCTTCCTTGGTAAGAATCCAAGGGGCTCTTTGAAAGATATGAGTATTTCCGTCTGTACCAAATTTTGGCCAATACTCTTTTTTTGTCTTTGATTCTTATAGGTCTTGTCTTGCATTAGTACTATCTTTTTCGACACCCAAGTATTTCCATATTGATTCGCCCACATTTTTTAATATATGCATAGGATCAAGCAAGTGATTGATCAAAAGTTTATGCCCATATGGTAGACAATGAAAGATAGATAGTCTTTTCATACCATTGATTGGCTTGGTCTCAGATTCAATCCCAAGCTTGTGCCAATCTACCATGGACATTCTCTTTGGAGGCATCCTTGTTTCCGTCTTTTCTCCAAATCCCCTTCTTTGTGTATTTTGAAATGAATGATCCTCATGCAAGTATTTGTGATGATTTTCATATACAACTGTACTTAGATTACGTGAGTGTCGAGCATCAATATTTGGTCCACAAATGAGACACGCGTGATATCCGGAAGTTGTAAAACCTCAAGAAATCAAATGCAATTAGTGTTACAACACATAAATAGCAAATACAATGTTTTTTTATATAGAAAATATAGATGATCTCATTTTCCAGTTGCTTGAACTATTACCCAATCTTGGATAGTCATGCATTGTCCACATTAAAATTGCACGCTTGTACTGGACGTGAGATGTCATACGCTTGGACACCCTTCCATAATAGCTCTAAACAACTATATATAACAGATACATGACTCATTAATGAGTTTGGTTCTCTCCATAACAAAACCCTAGCATTAATGTGGACTAGATTCAAATGTCTCCACATTCAAATATGAATCTTCTAAAACTCGTGTACTACACTTTTCCACACTTCCAAAAAGTGTTTATTCAAATGCTTTTAGACTAATATAACTTTGAAAAGTCAAACTCTAAGTCTAATATAAAAATTGGCCTCAGTTGCCAAATATACAAATATGACCAAAATAGCAAAACTACTTGAAATTTCTCACACTGTCTCCCTCTTCAACTGGTTTTAGCATAGAATTTGAGAACACTCCAAGTGAAGTCCTATGCTTCATGAACAAGCCTTTTTTCAATGCTTTGGTAAAGATATCAACTACACACTCCTTTGAAGAAACATGTTGAAGCTCCACCTTCTTTGCCAAGACTTGCTCCCTCACAAAGTAATATGCCACCTCAATATGCTTGCTCCTAGCATGAATGATAGGATTGGTTGCCAACTTTTGGGCTGATAGGTCGTCACAAAAGATGATTGGGCTGTCTGAAAAATCCAGGAAGTGAAGATCCTTGATTATCCTCTTCATCCATACCATCTCCTTTGTGCAATGTGTAAGTGCTTTGTACTCGGCCTCACTAGATGACAATGAGATATTGGCTTGTTTCTTTGATATCCAGGATATAGATCCATCACCTATGAAAATACAATGAGCACTTATGGATTTCCTATCCATTTTATCTCCAGCAAAGTCCAAATCTAAAATTCCAAACAATTTAGGTGAGATCCTTCATACAATATGCCAAAATCTCGAGTCCCCATGATGTATCTCAAAACTCGTTTCCCTAACTTCCAATGCTCTTCACTAGGATCTTTTATAAATTGGCTCAATCTACCAACACAATAGCTTAGATAAGGTCTTGTGATGGTTAGATAGATGACTGAACCAACTAGCTTCCTATAGAGAGTAATCTCCTTGAAGGATCTTTCATTACCTCATTAGCTTTACATTTGACTTCATAGGTGTATCACAAGACTTTGCATCTACCATATGAAATCTTTCTAGAATAGAATTAGCATACTTCTCTTGAAAAATGAAAGTATATTGAGATGATCTAATCACTTCTATTCCTAAAATGTAATGCAAATGACTAAGATCATGGACCTCAAACTCCTCCTTGAGAGCATTCTTGATATCCTTCACATCTTGGTTGTCTCCACCACTCAAGATGATATCATCCACATAGATTAGCAAAATGGTAACATCATTTCCATCAAACCTATAATAAAGTGAGTGATCATACTCACTCATAACAAAGCCTTGAGGGAGTTAAAAAGTGTTAAGCTTAGCATACCAACTCCTTGGTGCTTGCTTAAGTCCATATAAACTCTTTTGTAGAAGACACACATGATTTGGCTTTATAGGTGAAATATAGCTCTCGAGTTGCATGTACACTTCCTCCTCAAGATCGCCATTCAAATATCCAATTGCCATAGATCCCATCCATAAAGAGTAGCAAGAGAGATGATGACCCGAATGCTTACCATCTTTGCCATGGGTGCAAAGGTTTCATCATAGTCAATACCATGTTCTTGAGCATATCCTTTTGCCACAAACCTTGCCTATGCTTATTGATAGGTGCATCTTGGTTTGTCTTCACCTTGAAGATCCATTTACATCCAATAGCTTTTTTGTCCTTAGGTAACTCCACCAATCTCCATGTTTCATTCCATAAGAGCTTGATACTCAAATCCATTGCTTGGATCCACTCCTCTTTGTTCGTTGCTTCATCTACACAAGTGGTTCATCAAAAGAGGTTAGGAAAGCAAAGTGTGTACCTCCAACAACTTTCTTACCGCTCTCATCATATGTGAGCCTTGAAGGAATTTCTCTTTCCCTTGATATTCTCCTTGGCTTTTGACTTGATGAAGGTCCTTCATCATCACCATATAAAGTAAAATCCGTCATATCAATATCAAGAAGATCCATCCACACCATCATCACTTGAAGACACCTTTGGAATATTCCCCTCATAAAAAATGACATCTCTAACAATAATCATCTTATAAGTAGTAGGAATGTAAACCTTGTAGGCTTTACTCACCTCACTATATCCAACAAATATACCTTTCCTTGAAGATGGACCTTCCTTTGTCCTATCATCAAGAGTTATATTGACATAGCAAGTACATCCATAAATTTTAAGAAAGTTGACACTCGGCCTCCTCTTGAATAGCATCTCAAAAGGTGTTATTCCATCCAATATAGCGCATGGCCACCTATTGCATAGAAAGTTAGCACACAACAAAGCTTGATCCCAAAATGGTTTTGGAAGATTAGCACCTAACCTCATGGCTTTGGCACTTTCACATAAAGTTCTATTATTCCTCTCGACCACTCCATTTTGTTGTGGTGTCCTTGGAGTTGCAGTGTACTCCCTCTTGATCCCATGCTCATCAGAAAAAGCCTTAAACTTGGTAGATATGTACTCTCCACCATTGTCACTCCTCAAGTGTGTGATCCTTGTGAAAAATCGGTTCTCCCTGCATTCTTGAACTTAACAAAAACATCATACACTTCATCTTTGCTCTTTAGTAGATAGATCCAACAAAATCTTTAAGAGGAAGGATAGGGAAGCTGTTAGTGAGAAACATCCCAATTCCAACAAACCTAAGAAAATCAAGAAAAACTTTAAAAACCATCAAGGTGGCATTCATAAAGCTAAAGCTCGTAAGAAGAACCTGTAGCAAGTGCAATGGCGAGGGTCACCTTGCATGTGATTGCGTCAAAAAAAAAGCTTCAACCTCAGGTAATCTATCTCAAAGTAATGAGATGGATGTTTGTTTCCTTAGTTCTTTAGTTTTTGGACCTAATGACCTTATTTGCATTAAAGGTAAAGTTAATGATCAAGCTGTTAATGTTTTTTTTGACACGGGATCCACTCATAACTCTATTAATGTAAATTTGGTGCAGACGCTAAACCTTCCTACCAGAAAAAGTGCGAAAAAATACCGTGTGACAATGGCATCGGAAAGTGATTCCGATTTGATGGATTTTGTTGTTCCTAATGTAGAATTGCACATTCAAGATTATTTTGAAAAACTAGAATTTCATGTTGTTGCATTAGATAATGTAGATATTGTTCTCTGTTAACCCTTATTCTAAATAGGAACTTAATTCTATTATGAAGAATTTTGATTTTAAAGTTTATTTATGTTTTCAAAATGATATCATTTGCTGCAATGATGAAGAACTTAACACAAATACCATGAATATATACCCAGTGAGAACACTACAGAATTTGAAGCCTATAATGAACTTAGGTAGGAATTCAATGATGTTTTTTTAGACCTTCCTGTAGGTTTACCACCAGAAAGGATAGTTGATCATAAAATTGACCTAATACTTGGAGCAATTCCAATCGCACAATGTCCTTATAGGTGAGTGCATCGGAAGAGACTAAGGTAAGTAGGCATTTACATGATTACCTGAAAAAGGGGTGGGTACAATCTAGTAAGTCTCTTGGGCATCACCAGTGGTTCTAGTTGCCAAGAAGGATGAGACTATAGGGTTTTGCGTCAACTATAAGAAATTGAACAAGGTAACCATTAAGAATAGATATCCACTACCTTATACTCGGATTCAGTTGAGGATTGAGAGATGGTATCTTATTTTTTTTAAACCAAAATATAACTCCTCCACATAAGAATGTAGCAAAAGCACTTGTGGATTTTCTATCCACCTTATAGCCTGCAAAATCCGAGTCCCATATATGCTAAAAATCCGAGTCCGAGTCCGAGTCCAATATATGCAAAATTCAAGTCCGATATATGCTAAAAATTGAATGTAAAATTCACAACAATGTAGTCCCATATATGAAAATATCAAAGTTTCATCACTACCCCCACATTTGACACATCATATCTTACATACAAGTTGTTCAAAATGAAGGTCTCAAAATTTTTAATCAGTAAATGTGTATATGAAGAACACACATGTGAAAGGATTTGATGTGATTCATCATAGTTTATGAGATATAATTTTTTGAATAAGTACTTGAAATGCACACTTTTGTGCGCATTTTGTGATGACTCTAATGTTAACACTCTTTTGGCACTTTTCCAATGCCATACCAAAGGACCTTGCATATATTGACTCAAATTGCTTACACTAAATCTTAGATCAGGTCTAGTGATTGTCAATTAGATCAAGGAGCCAACAAGTCTTCTATAGAGTGTGATGTCCTCAAATGATGCTTCACCACCATCAATAAAAACTTTTACAACTTGCTCCATATGGGTTTCAATCCCTTTACAATCTTTCATTCCAAAATTTTCTAAAATGGAAATAGCATACTTTGATTGACAAATGAAAGTAAAATAATTGCTTCTAGAGATTTCCATACCAAGTATGAACTTAAGAAGTCCTAGATCTACCATCTTGAACTCACAAGACATAGCTAGGCTTGGCATCTCTTATGCCACTAAGATCATTTTCTATAAGAATAATATCATCAACATCTAAAACCAAAATAATGATCTTGCCATCATTACATTTGACATACAATGAAGGCTCATAAGAGCTTATCACAAAATCAATAGGGGAGATAGTTATGCAACCTAGAGTACCAACCTCTAGGTGCTTGCTTGAGTCCATAAAGACTCTTCTTCAAGAGGCAAACTTTGACTTCCTCTCCTTCTTCCTCTCCTTCCTTGATGAAGCCCTCGGTTTTCCACATATAGATTTTTTCCTCCAAGAATCCATTTACGAAAGCATTAGCCACATCAAGTTGGAAAAGCTCCCATTTGAAAGAAGTAGCAAGGCAAATGATTAATCTTATGGTAACAAACTTAGCAACAGGAGCAAAAGTTTCATCATGATATATGTCTTTAGTTTGCAAGAAACCTTTTGCTACAAGCCTTGCTTTGTACTTATTAATGGATCCATCTTTATTGTACTTCAATCTAAAAATACACTTACAAGAAAGTGGCTTCTTCCCATGTGGAAGATTTACAAGCTCCCAAGTTTGACTTTTCATTAATGCATCAAACTCATCTTGCATAGCATCTTTCCAAAATTGTGACTTAATAGCATCTTCAAAACAAGATGGTTCTTCAAGCATAGTAAGAAAGTGTAGGAAGTGATAGGATGAGAATATTCCCTTTGCTTGTCCTTTTCGATGTATGTGAGCCTTGTAGATCCCAACCACTCATGATGAAGCCCCTATGCTAGTGCATTGTCAATAGGTTAGAGATGGCGCAGATATGAAAATTGTTTCACCGACATTGGCTCGTTGTCCACGATCCGTGTGGGACAAGCTAGCCCTTGCATGCAGCCTGAGGCCCCTTACTGAACCAATAGCCTATCGAACTTGTTCACCGTTTTGGCATGTTCTAGTGGATCACAACCAAATGCAAGTGCAATCAAACCCTAAGTACCGTAATTCATCCACATGCAAGTACTAAAAGTTTTGATGATGCTCAATATCGATCCTTACTGACCAATTTTAGCCAAAAGGATCACCATAGATTGATGGAGCAGCAACGACTTCGCTTAGTCTTTGGAATAATCAAAAGACAAGACTTGGTACATTCTGCTCTCGTTCCCTATTCTACTCCCTCTCCCTTCACATTCACTTCCACAACATGTATTTGTGATCTCCTAAGGTGTGTAGATGCACCAAGATCAAGGCTAGATTGAGATTCAAGATCTATCTTTGATTCTATGGCAAAAACACACTACTACATGCATTCAATCACTTCCAACTCTCACTCACACGTGTGGGAAGTGTTCCAAAAATAATCTTAGTAAAAACAAGCTGCTCTCCTCGGGTAGAGAGAGAAAATCATCATGAGCTCTAGGGTAGAGAGAGAAAGCTAGAAAACCAACTACTCACAAAATCCACTCAATCTCAAAATCAATTAGATCCAAATGAGGAGTACAATTATACTAGTAGATCCACAAGCTACCACTATGCTTAACTATGATTGGACCACACTTTTGCCACCTCTTAATCCTATTGGACCATTGATCCTTTGCACTAAATTTTTCAAAGCAAAAGTGGATGAATTATTGTTCGCAAACTTTTACAATCAGGTTGTTGGTGGCCTATGCTTCATAAGGACACAAAAAATTGTATTAAAACATAGATAATCTTTTTCAATTCTTCACACTCCTCCTAAGAAATTATCTATGAAGATTTGAACATTGATCTTGAAATAACTCCAAGATTAGATCTATGCTTGATGAAAGCGCTTTTGCTCAAAGGCTTGGTGAGTAGATCGGCAATAGAAGAGGACGAGTTGACATGCTCCAAATAGATTTCTCCTCCAATAAGTTTTTCTCTCACAAAATGGTGTGCCACTTCTATATGCTTGCTTCTTGCATGAAATATGGGATTATTGGCAAGAGCTTGGGCCGAGATATTATCACACTTGATCATTGGTAGATCATATTCCTTGATGCACTTTAGCTCCAATAATAATCTCTTGATCCAAAGCACCTCTTTGGTGGTTGTTGTGAGTGCTTTGTACTCG
This sequence comes from Diphasiastrum complanatum, assembly GCA_029204225.1. NCBI lineage: Eukaryota > Viridiplantae > Streptophyta > Lycopodiopsida > Lycopodiales > Lycopodiaceae > Diphasiastrum > Diphasiastrum complanatum. The sequence continues at coordinate 22,459,238 of CM055101.1, forward strand.
GCCACACATGAAGAGAGAGATATAGTATCTTGCTTTTTGGAAAGCCAAGATATTAGATTGCTTCCAAGAAAGATAGTGTATGCACTAATAGACTTTCGATCCATCTTGTCACTTGCAAAATACAAATCCGAGTAGCTAACAATGGATAGATCTTCACTTTTATAAAGTAGACCATAATCACAAAATGAAGATACATATCTTAGAATCCTCTTGGCCATCTTCCAATGATGAATCTTAGGATCTTGCATAAATTGACTCAATTTGTGCACACAAAAACTTAAATCAGGCCTTGTAATGGTAAGCCAAATCAAGGAGCCTACAAGACTCCTAAAAACTGTGATGTCCTCGAAGGATCTTTCATCACCTTTATTAGGATCTTTTACAATTTGCTCCATTGGAGTATCTATGCTCTTAGAATTTGCCATATGGAATTTTTTCAACATAGAGTGAGCATATCTAGATTGGCATATAAAAACATGATCTTCATAAAAATTAATCTCTAGGCCTAGGATGTAATGTATTTCTCCTAGATCTTGCATTTTAAACTCACATCCAAGTGCTAGCTTAGTTTCATCAACTAGCTTGATACAACTTCCACAAAGAATAATGTCATCAACATAACCAGAAGAATGACAATATTACTATCAACAAACTTTAGATACATGGAAGGATCATAGTCACTAAGAGTAAATCCTAGTGAGACAAGGAAAGAATTAAGTCTTGAATACCATGATCTTGGTGCTTGCTTGAGTCCATAAAGACTTTTGAAGAGCAAGCACACTTTGGACTCATCCTTGATGAATCCTTGAGGTAGAATTTGTGGATTTGTGGAACAAGGTTCCTTCATTCGATGCAAAACTGACACTGTGGCAGTTTATCCTAGGTCTGCCAATAGAGTATCAGAATGAGTGCAAGCGTAATGTGCTTCAAACTTTCGATGACATCGTACGGGTCACGAAAGCGTATGATTCCACAATGATGGCATCTAGAAAGTAATTACAGGCTAATCCATCAGGACCCACCAAAAGAAGAGAAAGAAGAGAGTTCGTGGAAATAGACTCAAGTATTTTGGCGAACTGGATCAAGCTACATCTGAGTTTAGACAAAAGAAACATTTGTCCCAAAAAAAAGTCTAGAAAAACGAATGTGTGTTTTCACTGTAGTAAGCCTAGACATGTTATGAAATTCTGTCCAGAACGAAAGAAAGGCACAACTCAAGTCATTGAGATGCAAGGTAAAGAAAATCTGAAGCTGGAAATTAACAAGATTAATTGTGAGTGTGATTGTTCTTTTAGTACTGCTTCATTCTTGCCAGATGAATTCTTTTGTTTGAAAGACACTATTAAAGGACATGAAGTTAGTATTTTAGTGGACAGCGGATCTACTCATGATTTTATTAACTCTGGTCTTGTGCAGGAACTCGACTTGGAAACTGAAGCCAGTAACCATAGATATCGAGTATATCTAGATTCAAGTGGTCGGAGTTGGAGACATGGGATGTCAAAGTTCCAAAACTCCCAATGTGGATCCAAGACTGTAGAGAGTTTATAGATTTTCATCTTTTAGATTTAGCACGTACGGACATAATTCTAGGGTACAAGTGGTTATTTAATAAGCATTCTGATATAGATTTTGAGAAGCATGTTCTCTCTTTTCAGGAGAGTAAAAAAATAGTTACGCTGTTTACACTGTTTGGAGACAAATATGTACATCCATCTGGGATGATTTCATTTGCTAATGTAATGGAAATTTTTGACTCGAGTATGAAGCTTATTCTTTATTTGCTAAGCCCATTTTGGATTTTTTTGAAATGCATCTAAGTAGTTGTGAATTTTCAAAGATTCTTGACTTAGAAGACTTAGATCAGGAGCAAATTGAGAAGAATAAGATATTGTCTGAATATAAAGATGTCTTTCCAGAAGAATCACCTCATGGAATACCACCGTCTAGGTCGGTAGACCACATGATTGAGTCAATTCCAAGTAGTCACTCTATCTCTAGACAACCATATCAATTTTCTTAGAAAGAATTAGAGATAGAGATTACTAAGCAAATTGAAAATTATTTGAAGATAGGTCATATTCAGCCAAGTAAGTCACCATGGGGTGCTCCTATTCTTCTGAAAGTGAAGAAAGATGGAGGCTTCCGGATGTGTGTTGACTACAAGGGGTTGAATAAGGTAACTATTAAAAATAAATATTCATTGCCTCGTATATCAATTAGGTGGAGCTAAATACTTCACAAAAATATATCTTAGAACCGAATATCATCATATTAGGATTCATCCCAGTGATGTGTAAAAGACTGGTTTTCAGACGAGATTCAGTCATTATGAATTTCTTGTGCTTTCTTTTGAATTGACAAATGCACTAGCTACGTTCCAGCAGATGATGAACGATCTTTTTTGTCCATATCTGGAAAAGTTTGTGTTTGTATTCTTAGATGATATTCTCATCTACAATAGGACACTTAAGGAGCATTTGAGTCATCTTAAGACTGTCTTGGAAATTCTCCGAAGGGAGAAACTATATGCTAAAGAATCTAAATGTGAATTCTTTAGGCATGAGCTGGTGTACCTCGGTCATAAGATCACACGTAGTGGGTTAGAAATTGACCAGAGTAAGGTCAAGATAGTGCTTGAGTGGCCGATTTCAAAGACGATTAGAGAAGTTAAATCTTTTCTCGATTTTACAATTTTCTTTCGTAAGTCAATTGAAGATTATGCAAAGGTAGCAGCGCCTTTACATAATATAAGAAGAAAAAGAGAGGTCAACGTAGTCCGCCTATTGTGTGGAACGATAAATTGAACCAATGCTTTAAGAAGCTCAAGCAGATGGTTGCTTCAGCTCTTGTTTTACTAATCGCAAATCCGGATATACCTTACGTCGGTATACGGACGCAAGTGATTTAGTGATAGAAGTAGTTCTTCTACGAAATGATAGGCCAACAGCGTTTGAAAGCAAAAAACTCACAGGGCCTCAGTTACGTTATACAACTTAGGAGGAGGAGTTATTTGCTATGATACATGCACTTAAAACTTGGAGGCATTACCTCTATGGTAGTCAGTTTGTAGTGTATATAGATCACCAGCCTCTAGAGTACTTTTGTAATTAGAACGATCTGAGGGGTCATAAAGCTCGTTGGACCGAGCCTATGTAAGAATTTGATCATGAGATCCGATATGTCAAGGGCAGCTCTAACCAAGTTGTGGATGCGCTTAGTCAGATTGGTGAATTAAATGAATTTTCATTCACGCAGATTTACACTGATCTATATCTTTCACTGAGAGGGAGGCGTGAATCAGATTCTCATTTTGGTCCCATCTGGAAGATGGTGGAGACAAAAAAATGAGAATGCAATAGAGATTTACTCACACGAGTCTCAGGTTCCTAAGAAAGATAAGAAGATAGCGGAACAATTCTCTATCCGCGGTGGTTTACTATTTTGGAATGGAAAAGTTTGTGTACCATTGGATGATGAGATAAGAATTCTATATGAGTGTCATGATGTTCCCTGTGCAGGACTTTTGGGTATACACAGGTCTCTAGACTTGGTCAAAAGAGAGTTTTATTGACCAAAACTCAAGCCATTTGTCGAATCTTATGTGGTTAGATGTAGACCTTGCAGTTAGCCGAAGCTGAATGCTTAAACCTTTGATTGAGAGTAGAAAAACATTATGTTACTGGTCGTAGTCCGTTTATGTTGATGCATGGTTTTCAACTTAGATCTTTGGTAAATGTGGAGACAAAATCTATTAAGATCTAAAAAGTTGCAGATTTTTTGCATGATATACATGAAATGTTGCAAGTGGCCCGTGATTGTATCCGGAGTGTTCAGATTAGAGCTAACCACTATGCTGATCTTAAGAGGTCTCTTAGAGATTTTACAGTTGATGACTGAGTATATCTTAGAATTCCAAAAGAATCTAAAACTATACGTACAGTTAGGCCTTATAAATTGTCTACCAGATATTGTGGACCGTTTCGGATTATAAGAAAAATTGGTTCTTTAGCGTACGATCTAGATCTTCAGGACAAGACTACTGCTCACACACCTAGTGTTTCATGTTAGCCGGTTAAAATTATATTTACATGACGGTGACGCAGTTGGATCAGAGGAAGATCTCACCCATTTGGAGGACGTATCGCTTACTATTCCTTTGGAACCTGAAAATGTACTCAGAACCAAAGATAAACAATTGAGAAATTGTTCTATCTTTGAGTGATTGATTAGGTGGAAGGGACGGACTGAGGATAATGATTCATGGGAACACGTCGAAAGCATAAATAAAAAGTGGTTCAAGGAGGGAAGAATGTTATGTCCATGTCTAGTATGAAGGATTCGAAATAGTTCATGATGTGCCGATCACTCCAGTTATATGTGGTTATTAGTTATGTCTCGTCATTCCGAGCATGGTCGATAAAATAATTAATAATCATATGAGGGCCCAGATCTATATTTGGACATAGGAGCACTTGCATGGTGTTTGACTACTATAATGCAAGAAGAGGAGGTCAATAGCTTATTATAGGTTGCATGGGAATCCTAAAGAGGATATTTTCTCCTCTTGAAGTAAATACATACCATGGAAACTCGCCCATCTCTCTATTGGAATTTCATATTCATGAGCCAAGATCCTCTCCTCTCTTGTATTCATTGACTGTGGCTTGGGGGTGAAGTGATTAGGATATTGACTAGCCATTTCCGTTGGTTGGATGATTTATGCTCCACATGTGTCTTTTTGGTTTGCATGTGACAGGATTCTTGAAGATCTTCACTTGGCTATCGTTACACAAGATATACTCTATTTTTACAAAAATTAATTATGATGAAACTCTAAGCCATTTTGATCTACCATTTGAAACAACAATCGTGAAATCTCCCAAACAAGATCAAGATCCACATCAATCAGATCAAGTATCAAAACGATTTAATCAAAAAAAAAAAATTAAAAACACACACAATAGAAATGCACAAATTACAAAAAAAAAAAAAATTAAGCTTAGGCCCTTTTTTACTAGGTTGCAAACTCCTATTGGCCAAAACTTGAACTTTGCTTCCAATTTGTAACTAGATTATCCATGTATAAAACAACAATAGTAACATCAATGTAAAGATGCTCGAGCTAACATGTAATCATTAAAACATATAGAGAAAAATATTATTGACAAAAGAAAAAAAAATTATGTGCTTCTACCATGTCTTGGATTTCTATTTGACTCCATATAGAGCCTTTCACAACTCACAAACCCAGTGCTCTTCGCATAACAACAAAGACTTGGTAGATTGTTCTATATATTTATTTACTTACTTAAAAGACCATTTAGGAAAACATTTTTTACATCAATATGATGTACAAACCATCCAAGCTAAAATAATGACAAACCCACTGATATTCATTTTGTTTGTGTGAAATCTTTTGTCACCAACCTTGCCTTTTGTTTTTTAATAGACCCATTTATTACGACTTTGACCTGTGTGATGCTATTATATTATATCTCACATGCGCATGGAGACCTCGAGAGGAACTCTTAACAATTCAACCATCTCAAGTGCCACATTCCCAAAAAATGATATTACATAAAGACCTTGAGAGCTCCTCTTAACAATTCAACCATCTCAAGTGCCACATGCTATTATCTCACATGTTAATGAAAATCTTGGGAGGTCCTTTAATTTATGGCTAAACCACCTCAAAGTACCACATTCCAAAGCTTGCATTGAGATATAACATGGTATTCTTTTGTCTAAATTATTTGTTCTTGATGTTCGTTGATGATGATGTTATTCCTTGGATGATTGCAAAACTACTACATGATAGGAAGGGCAAAGATTTTGTAAAAGCTCACCGCCAAACTCGAACTTTACATACTTTATGTAGCTTAGTCAAAAATATTGTGTATTAATACTAATGCAACTACACATACATCTTATACTACTAGATGCATACCGATTGCTCCAAATAAAACTATTAGCATGCATTGAATGATGAGGTCATTACAAGGCTACATGATTTTACTTTTGTGCACAATTCAAACCAAACACTACCCCAACAGAAAAACATTTTCTTTTAAGGGTGTTGTTATCCAAACACACATTAAGGTGCTCAAAGATGAAACACTTGTTTGACCACCTCACGAGTCAAGGTCAACATTCTTCACCAAAAGTGCCCAACACTATGAAATCGAAGCGTATGTATTGTTTGATTATCATGCTCATGATTATACAAACACACTTTAAGGTGCTCAAAGATGGACGACTTCGTATGGTGGAAGGCCTCGTCCAAGAGCCTTTCGTGCAAGGAGGGCCCTTGCCCGAGGGCGAAACACCGAGCGCAAGGCCCCGACCTACACGGAAGGCCCGAGGCCTTTCCACGACAAAAAGTGAGGTGGAGAGAGAATGCACATTCCATAGAGAGAGAACCACGTTTCGGAGAGAAAAAGCACATTCAAGAAAGATAATGCACATTCTAGAGAGAGAATGCTAGATTCCATAGGAAAGAGAAAGTTGCATGCATATTTCACTCGGTGATGTGCTTTCAAAATACAAAGCAAACCTGAGCACCTGATGTGCTTTCAAAATACAAAGCAAACTTGATTCAAAATACAAAGCAAACGTGCTTTCAAAATACAAAGCAAACTTGATTCAAAATAAAGCACGCTTAAGCACCTAGCATTACGAATAACGCAAAGGATCCTTCTATGCCTTTCCCTAGTTAGAGGCCAACGTGTGGCAATGGAGAGAGCTAGGCTTGGATCTAGATAGGTCTACGCATGGACTGGGACCTGGGCTCCAATTCAACACCTAATACAATGTTGATGTGGAGTATGGTACACTTGGCATTGACTACAATGGGTATGTAAAGATCGTACATAAAATGTTATTGTGAAGCAAAACTGCTGCAAAAGGTTCATTGAAGGTATAAGTCGACGCAATGAGCAACTTGTCACACCAAAACTGAAATAAAAAGCCTCTCAAATTCTGCATCAAATAATTAGCATGATAATTGTCATCAAAGCGAACAACTTATCAGCCAAAAGCCAGCACAGAATTTCACTGCATTCTGCTGTTTGGAAAATGGCACAAATCGCATAAACAAACATTACCCAAGATTGAATGAAGAAGTTATTAAGCATGTGGCTTGCAAGCTCCGAGTCCAACAACTCCTTGGAAAGATATATTTGTTCAAAATCCTGGCAGAATACAAATCAAATGGAAGTTAAAGAGCAAACTGTTACGATTGTGAAAAGTGTACTATTATCTATACTAGTCTATCAAACCTCATAAAAGCATCACAGGCAACAAGATGTCTGCAGCTTCTCGGCACGCAATATAGGTTCGTTAATTACATCTCCTTCTGTTTGAAGAACAAAAATGCTTCTGGGTATTTCCTAGATGTCAACTGCTTCATCTAGATTAGAGTGAACATTGGCTTGCAGATTTGATCCGGGAGTCCAGACCGCAGTATCAAGCTTGAACGATGGCGCCAGCTCTCAACCAGGATTTCCCTAAAAAGAGATTGTGGCAGACAACTCGCTCTCCATTCAGCTGCTGCTGCTTGAATGGCCGAACCATTTCGCCCGTAAGAAGAAAGATCTCATTTCCCAGTCCAAAAACTCTTTGAGATCTCAGACTAAAAGCAGCCGTAGATGATTGGCCTGACCCTGCTCTCGTCCATTCGCCCAATGCTTCATCAAACTTGTATAACACGTTCTTCGCGTTGTACACGAAAATGCCTTGCTCTGTTGCCACTAGTTCTCCATCTTCCATGTCGCTTGCGACCATGCGGCAGTCCTCCTGCCATGTATCTTCTTTAGAATCGTACACCAGGACGATTTGTCTTTGCTGTTCTCTAGAAAAGCCCTTTATGTACAGTTTGCCCTTGAAGACAACCTCGCCTTCGATCCGATCCAGCCCCAGGGGCATGTTTGTGGCTTTCCTCCAAGTATGTGTCTGCAGATCGTAGACCTCCACCGAAAGCTCCACTGCATCTGAGTCGTTATGGCCGCCTGCAACGTAGAGAGTTTCGCCAACGACACCGCTCGCGAAGCACCGTCTTGACACTTGCATAGAGCCTCCTTGCTTCCACTTGTTTGTGATAGTATCATATATCCAAACATCATTCGCAAGTGACTTTCTACCTCCGATCAGAACGAGTTGCTGACCGATGGCAGCAAACTTATAATCTTCCGCACATGTTTCTTTGTACCATCCAAGAGCGGGTAGCGGAACTCTGCACAACAACTGCTTCGAATTGAGATCGTACATGCAGCACACGTTCCCAGTTGAGGAATGGTGCGTGAAAACTACGATCAACCATGGATCAGCCAATTTCAGTTTTCGACGCTCCTCGTAGAAATTAGAGCTACGCAAGACACGTCTCCATACTCTCGACACTCCTCTCATAACGCCATGGTATGGGCGGCGGACTCTCAGGAGACAGTCCATGGCAACGTCATTGGGTAAGCCAGGAATGAGACATTCATGCTCCAACGCATTCCCCGCCTCAGATAGTCTGTGTAAGCGCTTGCATCTTTCCATCGGAGGAAAGCAACAGCACGTTTGTTGAACCCAATAAACACTTGCGAAGAGAGTTAGAAATTACTACCTAAGCGTGTGAATGGGATCGAGCAGCTCTGTGCGCGAATATCTGATTCATCTATGCAAATCTATCCCCCAAAGAGCTTCTAAGGTGGGCAGCAGTTACAGGCATCCATCTCCACGTTATCTTTCTTGCAGACCAATCAATCAAACAAATACAAACTCTGATATCATCATATATCTCGCCAGTACCATACGGCATTTTAGCTTTCCAAAGGAAACGATATATCCACAAAAAAAGCACCGTCTACATCCCTTTCAGCTTGCCACACTAAAAGTTGAGTCTGAAAATCTCATCCTTGACGAGAAAAAGCACTCTACACTCTTGCAAGAAGACTTGCAACCCAGAGAACACATTCACGAATCACAGTCATTAAAACTAATGCGCTTGCCGATATTCAACTAAATGATACGTTTCTTTCCCAGTCATGACAATTTAGTGTCAAATCGCTACAGTAAAAAAATCTGATCAGCATCCTATATATTAATCAATCCGTAACACGGTGTTCAATGAGCAATTTCTTCGATAATCTCAAAGTTCTCAAACAAATCTCAATTTTGCAATGAAAGTTCTCAAATCTTAACACGTTGTACCCCTCACTCAGATATTCCTACAGGCATGTTCATTGTTATCTGTCGCAGATCAAAACCCACGTCAAATCAAAGCCGAACCAGCGCAGCAAATGAAACAGTACTGCTCTGAGACTCCATCTCCGTAGATGTCTCTTTCCACATCTCCTTTATTTTTCTCAGTCGCTCCCACCCACATGCTCATTCATACCCAGCTCTTCTGGTTGGCTGTTGCTGCCTCGAGGTTGCGAAAGCGATTAGCTCCAACGCCAAAACCCAATTGCTTCATCCAACGTGCCATGCCTCCCTCCCCTTATCCTATTATCAACCATGACCCCGACCCAAAAAAAGGAGTAAATAAATGTCTAAGAAAAAAAGCACAAAAGACGGCCTGTGCCTCTCGCCCTCCCCCGGGCCAGGTGTTCAAGAATGGAATTAGCATTTTTTTTTTAAAATTGAAAAGATAAAAATTATACAAGATTTTTTTATGTCGTGAAATAGATTTTTACAAAGGAAATGGTGATGCCTCACCGAACGTAATCTGTGGGGCAAATCTTTTTTTTCACCAAAATTTTTTTTTACAGGCACCTTTCGGACACCGGAAGGTGCACGTAAAAAAAACTACTTACTTTTTTTTACATGCACCTTCCGCCCAAAAGGTGCGTGTAAAAAAAATTTACGTCAAAAAAAAAAAAAAAAAAAATTAAAAACAGAATTCACGGGTGGGAAGGGCCGGCTCCTCGGCCCTTCCGCCCCGGAATACTGTGCGCCCGAGGGTCTCCCGTATTCCGGGGCGGAAGGGCCTCAGAGCAGGACCTTCCCCCCCCCCCCCGCCCCCCCCCCCCCCCCCCCCTAAATTTTGAATTTTATAGGGAAAAATGAGAAAAATCGGCAAGCCTCCGCCCTCGGGCGCACAGTATTCCGGGGCGGAAGGGCCTCGGAGCAGGACCTTCCCCCCTCCATAAATTTTGAATTTTATAGGGAAAAATGAGGAAAATCGGCAAGCAATAGATTGCCACTCAATTGAGGCCGAAAAACTTTTTCATATATCGATTTTTGAAGGAAACCTCAAAAAGAAAAAGGTTTCCAAACACTGCCGGGCCCCTGGCCTGCTTTTGCTTCCCCACTTTCGGAGAAGCCTCCACGTTCCATGATAGACCACGTGTCAATTTCACAGCACACATAAAGATACTCCAACGACCCCCGATCGTTACAGCCTTTCAAACATGGCACCAGAGACCCCTTGGATACTAGCCACGCGTCAAAAGCTCTAACGTACATATCCCTGACCTATCAGAACGTAGCACGCGGCAAAATCTGCATGCTCTCGGGAATATCCAACGACGGCGATCTCAAAATCCAAAGTGCCACTAAGAAACGGAGCACTCTGCAGGCTCAGCTTTTTCCCTGCATCCTTCTATGCGCGATGGCACCGCTACCTCTGACCGTTCGATGACGCACACGTCGTAGCACAATCTGAAAACAATCCTCCAGAAGTGCATCAGCGAGTGACACGTGTAGATCTAGCACGTGGCGTATATCCAGCTGAAGAGGGTCACATCACATCTCAATTTTCGTTTATGCAAGCCCGTGCCGTCCAGCGGGGCATGCGCTACGAATACCACGTGGCTGTTCGAGAGCGGTCAGTTCTCGGTGTCACCCAATCTGGAAGGACAGTTGAAACAGGCAGCTGCATTCAAGACTAACGAGAAAACAGGCAGCTGTCTCGGCCGCGCTGGCGTCAAATCTCGAGGTATTTTGTTTCCATTTTTATTTTCAGATATTTTGGGCTTGTTTTAAGTTTTCCATTGCCCAATAGAACTTCATTACATTTATGATTTAGTACTAGTTTACATTATCCACGATGAAAACGAATTGTAGAGCCCGACGATTTCAAGGGCGTTTCAGCCCATTGCCTTCATTGAGAATAAATATGGCTTTCATTGTTGGGAATGGTTTAATGTAATAACCTTTGCACATGATAAAATGATTGTCAAATCATTTTATCATTTTCTTTGGTCCCAGGTTCGAGCCTCCCCTTGGAAACCAAGAGGCATTTTCATGAAAGAAATGGAAGAGCGGCGAGCCTGAGGCAAAAAAAAAATTTGGCAAATTTATTTTACATGCACCTTCCAAGTTCACGTGCCATACAGTGCACATAAAAAATTTTAGCTATTTTTAGACACACCTTGAGCTCAGAAGGTGCTTGTAAGAAAAATCTATATAAAACAAATTGGGTTTCCGGGCAGCGTGAGCTGCCCGGACCAAACTCATATTTTTAAAAATGTGAAGCCCGTCCAAGTGGGCGAGCAAACGTACTAGTTTACTACCCAAAAAATGTAAAAACAAATGTCACACCGAGGAAGGAAGCCTCCTCATGCATTCTACCCGAGGAAGTGCTTCCGCACTCGAGCAGACACCCTTCCTGGGCAAAACTCCCTTAGAGGGTGGCCTGCCCAACCATAAAATGATAACAAGTTCATAAGATGAGTCATTGAGTCACAATTCAACTCTTATTAAATTGTGTAATAAGAGTTGGGCAGGGGAAAGTTCTCAAACAAATACACGCACCCTCCCATTCGACTTCATTTTGATGTTCAAGGCTTTTCTCCACATAAAAACAAAGGTTTCTTTTTCTAACAATTTTCTTGGGCCAAGGGCTTACATGCACAATGCACTAGGCCATGTGATGACTAACTTATGTTATTTAAAGACTCTAATAGATAAATAAAATTGCGAGATTTTTAAGGTCGTTAAAAAACACCTTTACCAAAATATAGAGGATTACTTCTTGTTTTGGTTTTTTTTTTAAATTCATGTCACTTTTTGACTTGTTATATTATATTTTTACCAAGACCAACCCTTAGGCAAGTATATAATCCTTGCAGGGAGAGAAATCCATGTGTTCTTGAAAAAAATTATGTATCTAGAAATATCAAACTCAAACGCTGATGCGAAAAATGCGCGATGCGTGCAGTCGTGGACGTGAAATGATTGCTGATCACTGCCAGCTGTATCATTCCTACAATCCTCTAGAATGTAGACAGGCGTTGATCTACGTTTTAGATTAACACAGCATTCAACAAAGTTCAACCAATATGCGGAATCGATAAAATGAATGAATGCTCATAAGAGCTTATCACAAAACCAATAGGGGAGATAGTTATGCAACCTAGAGTACCAACCTCTAGGTGTTTGCTTGAGTCCATAAAGACTCTTTTTCAAGAGGAAAACTTTGTCTTCATCTCCTTTCTTGATGAAGCCGTCAGTTTTCCACATATAGATTTTTTCCTCCAAGAATCCATTTAGGAAAGCATTAGCCACATCAAGTTGGAAAAGCTCCCATTTGAAAGAAGTAGCAAGACAAATGATCAATCTTATGGTAACAAACTTAGCAATAGGAGCAAAAGTTTCATCATAATCTATGTCTTTAGTTTGCAAGAAACCTTTTGCTACAAGCCTTGCTTTATACTTATAAATGGATCCATCTTAATTGTACTTCAATCTAAAAATCCACTTACAAGAAAGTGGCTTCTTCCCATATAGAAGATTTACAAACTCCCAAGTTTGATTTTTCATTAATGCATAAACTCATCTTGCATAGCATCTTTCCAAGATTGTGACTTAACAAGATGGTTCTTCAAGCATAGTAAGAAAGTGTAGAAAGTGATAGCATGAGAATATTCCCTTTGCTTGTCCTTCTCGATGTATGTGAGCCTTTATGGTCACCATATATCCTTTCTTGATGTTGGTGTTGTAGATGCCATCAAGGATGAGTTGCATTCATCCTTTTTATAAAGACCTTCGTCGAGGACCAAAGACTAGGATGATGAATCCATAGAACAACAGGGAAATGGATGGTGGACAAACCATCCCAACCAAACCTAGATCATACAGATCTAGCCCCAAAGCTATGGATCTACCAATCAATGCTCAATAGGAGAGATGTCACTCTGGCAGCATATTGTTTCCATTGCCACAATCAGGCCTCTAGTGGTATACTATATCCTCAAGGCCCATCATGCACCACTAGTAGTGATTGTGACACCTCACCGAACACCTCTGCAGCCTATCTGGGCCACATCATCCTTGGTTTGTGTGGGCTTTATGCTCTCGTTTGTTGTTTTTAGTCTATGTTCTTTGCTTTGACTTTTTCTTACTGCCGTTTTTTATTTAAACTTGTTTCGTCTTTGATTAGCTTAGGTGATAGTTGGCTAAAGACATTTCTTACTATTTCATCGAATGTCTTTTACATGCAAGTTTTCGATACAAATGTTGGTTACTAGTTCATAAACTTATTTGAAAAACCAAACAAATTTATTGGTTGTTGATAAATGGATATGTGCCGGGCAAGAAAGGTTTGTAACACATATCCTTTATCGTAAGTTATGTTGCCTAAGTGAATGTGACCAATTTAATACACGTAATAGATGGCACATTAAATGATATGAGAATTGGCTTAAATACGAGGTTGGTTCGATTACTTATGAAGAACCCTTCTGCAGACTTTAGAAATTTTTTAAGCTCATTATAAAACTTGTTGCTATAAGGAATTTTTTAAGATAACTGATGACTGGAGGTTCAAAAATTGGATGGTTCAGTGACTTTTGAATGCCCGTTTTAAGAAAGTGCTATCTTTCTTTGACTGATTTTGAAAGACAGGTTTCTAGATAAAACCTACTGTACTTGTTAATAGACGACTTATGGAATGCAAACTAAAAACATCTATCTGACAATGAAAATCTTGGAACCGTAAACATAATATCTATAACTTACTGGTTGTCAAAGTTTTGTTAAAAAAAAAATAGGCCATAAGTAAAAGACACACTTTACTACTTTAATTGACAGTTAGCTACAAAGGTCTATTACATAGTATGGTTTGCTATTTGATAAACGAATTTTGAAACACAAAAAATGAATGGTTCAGTAACACATGAATGATTGTTCTTCAGGAGATACTGTCTTTCTATGACTAATGTTTTTGGCAGATTTCTGAATAAGACTCCTAATGCTTTATGATAAGACGATTTTTGAAACGCAAACAAGAAACGTCTATGATGGGCAATGAAGTATGTGTTCGATATGTGAAACTACAAATATAATATCTATTAGCTTGACTGAAGTTTTATTGCAGAGGTCCTTCATAGACTAGGTTTGCTATTTGCTATGCTGATGGTTATATTCTGGTTTGTATTTTGTTAAAAACAGGAATGCAAGATGATGTTGCTTATATGTTTTACATTATTTATGACACATAAGGCAAATAATTACTACACTGCATTGGAAGTAACTTACTGCAGTTTCTGGAATGAATTTGTTTTCGTCTATATTAGCTAAGTTGACATCACTTTATAGACTCAAAATAAGACGTGGGTTATACAAATAAGATGTATGTGGTTATTAGTTATGCCTCGTCATTCCAGGCGTGGTCGATAAAGTAATTAATAATCATATGAGGGCCCAGACATATATTTGGACATAGGCACATCTGCATGGTGTTTGACTACTATAATGCAAGAATAGGAGGTCAATAGCTTATTGGGCTTGCATGGAAATCCTAAGGAGAATATTCTCTCCTCTTGGAAAGAATACATTCCATGGAAACTCGCTCATCTCCCTATTGGAATTTCTAAGTCATAAGCTAGGATCATCTCCTCTCTTGTATTCATTCACTGTGGCTTGGGGGTGAAGTAGTTAGGGTATTGACTAGCCATTTTTATTGGTTGGGTGGTTTATGCTCCACAGGTGTCCTTTTGGTTTGCATGTGATGGGATTCTTGACAATCTTTACTTGGCGATCGTTACAGTGGTATCAAAGCTTGGATCACATCAATCAGAATGTGGAGTCTAGAATTCTTGCTTTTTGCAACTTCTTTCGTGGATCTCTTTGCTTTTGCTTCCAGGTGGTGGAATTGACCTCCAAGTAGGTGGCTTCTCATATCCTTGATGTACTTTCAGCCTGAAGATCATAATTATGGATTTTCTCCATAGATTTTGAAATCAATGGATTTTTGACGGTTTTTTGTGATTTGTCACCTAGAATTCAAGTTTTTAGCATGGAATTGATCATAGCTACTGATCTAGTACATTTTCCAGATTGTACTTATTGTTTTACAGTCATTATTGAGTGCATCTAATGATTGCATGCATGTTGAAAAGTTAAAAGGATGCTTAGATAATGATTTTGGACCAAAAATTGGGCTAGAAATGGGCTATAGAATCCATAATTGAGTGAAATCAGAACTTGTAGTGCTTACATGTAATGGATTTATAGGGATTTGTATCTGATTGCACTTAGTTGTGGATTTGATCCACAAATTTTGGTCAAAATTGGTCGAAAAACATGGTTTTTGGACAAATTTTGTGGTATTTCATAAAATTCATAGCCAAAAATTTGCATGCACATTTTTAGAGGTGTAATGAAGTTGTCCTAGAGCTATCGTGAATTTTGCTTAGGATTGGACACCATTAGGGATCTCAAAAAGTCAAAAAATAATGTATTTTTGGGGGTTTTTTGAGCATGAATACCTATCAAATGGTGGTTTGAACCTGTTGATTCTCATTACAAGCTTAAAAATATGACGGATTGCCTCTATTTTGAGCCATCATGCATTGAATTTGATTGTGTGAGGCTTAGGCACCATTATATTGAAGTTTTGCTTGTTGAAAGAGTCCAATTTTTTTTTTTTACATGATCTGAGCTTATGATTGCTTGCTGGACCTGATAGACGTCTCTATGCCTCTCTAATGAACCTTAGTAGAGTGCTTGCAACCTTCGATTGGATGCTTATTGGGATTTAGATGGATTTTTTATCATACCACCTTGGAAAACTATGCCCTCCTACCTGTTTTTTGATCATTTACTACTCGCACATGTGAAGCCTAGGTGACAGGGTGACATGGAAAGTGTGTTAGAAATCAATGATAAACTTCATTGTTACACTTCCTAGTTACTGTTTACGATGTACTTTATTACTAGTTGTAACTAGTCGTAGGATAGTCTAGTAGTCTACTCCTAGGTTCTCCCTCTCTATCAGGGTTCAGGGTTTATATGTACATTTTACATTCGATATGTGTTAGTGTGTTAGAGTCATATTGCGTGTTCTTCTTCCGTCTCCCTACTTGGTGATTGCTTATGGTGAATGCTTGGTGTTGCATTTCTGAATTTTGACATGGTATCAGAGCTACGATAGTCATGTGTGCCTGATCAGTGGATACAGCTTATCACAGGCTCCACAACGAAGTGAGAAAGTCCTTCACAGGAGGTGAAAGCTTGGAGAGACAAAACATCGCTAGAAGAAATCCTTCTTGATGTATTTTGCAAGTTTTGGAGCTCACAATTATTAGTGGGGAACGAAGACACAGTCCCAGAGGCATCGGAAAAGCCAGGGCAGCATCAGACAGATTGAAAATCTGTTGAGTGGGAAAAGTTTTACAGACTTTTTTTAAGTCTTTGTGAAAAGTGTCATTTGTCAGAGAGTTGTGCCAAGAAATCTCTCATTTCTTGGGGTACTGCAAATCACACAAGACAGTGTCTAGTACTGCCATTTTGAGCTTTGAGGCTTCATACTTGTAATTTTTTTTTTTCTAACAACTCACATTGCTCTTTTTTTAGGTTGTTGCATCGAATACTTCCGAAAGAAAATGTGATACCTAAAACACGAAAAGAAGCACGAAAGATGATGATCGTGCTTGGAATGGATTGCGACACAATACATACATGTCCAGAAGACCGTGTTCTATATAGAGGTGAGCATTCAGAAAAGCTTCAATGTCCAGTGTGTAACGCTTCACGTTTTCGAGATGATGTACAAGGGGATAAAGTGCCACGAAAAGTGTTACGACATTTTTCAATTATCCCATGATTGCAACGTTTATTTCGATGTAAATCTTTGGCACAGCTAATGGATTGGCATGTCAAAAATCGATCTACGGATGATTGATGTGAGTACCAAGTGATTCACCTGCATGGAAACATATTGAAGACCAATGGCCCGAGTTTAAAAACGAACCTCATAATTTGAGATTTGGCCTTGCTATGGATGACGTAAATCCTTTTAGCATTCAAGCATCAACTTGGTCCACATGGCCAGTTGTGCTTGTTAATTATAACATACCTCCATGGTTGAGTATTAAAACGGGACACTTGTTATTGGCTTTATTGATTCTAGGAAAGTACAAGGCCAAGAACATGGATGTATATCTTGCACCTTTGGTCGATGAATTGTGCATTCTTTGGAATGGTATTCACGCTTACAACATCTCGAGAACTTTACAACAACGGAATTTCGTTGTTCGTGGAATTCTAATGTGGACGATGCATGGCTACTTGGGTTTAAGCGAATGTTCAGGTATCTATATAATGAATCTAATCTGTTTTAGGGTTTAATGTTTGAGTATATTTAACTAAGCTTATGTTTAATTTGGTTTATGGACTATGTAGGTTTAACTACATCGGGTTACAACGCATGTTATATTTGTGGACCACTTTTGGAGGGTCGACATAGCACAAATATGTTAAAAAAAGTGGTGTACGAAAATCATCGCAAATACTTGCTGCCTGAATATCCTTTTCGAAGGTTGAATAGACATTTTTTTAGAGGGCGAGGAGATAATCCTCTAAGTACACCATCACCCCCACGCATGGGAGTAGCGGAATGGCATGGTGAATGGCTTAAACATCACGACGTTAATTCTTCATGGAATGAATCCATTGATGGTATGAAACGATTGTCTATTTTACATAAATTACCCTATTGGAGGAATTTATTGATAAACCATCTATTAGATCCTATGCATATATTCAAAAATGTTGGTGAATCCTTATGGAACCACATCATTGGCATAAAAGACAACTCTGTAGCTTGTAAAGATCTACAAGCAGCCGATGTGAAAAGACCCTATTGGATTCAATACACCGAAGGTGGAGATGAGATTCTACCTAGCGTGTCGTGGATTCTTACAAAAGAGCAACTCTCATATGTTAAATATGTCATAAAACAAATGAGAACTCCAACAGACTGTGCACATTCTTTATGCAAGTCATTTACCAAAGATGGTAAATTAAGTGGATTGAAATCACATGATTGGCATAAGATGTTGCAATTCATACTTCCACTTTCTATTCGAGATTTCTTCAACGATGACGTACGAAATATTTTTTACAATTTGTCATCGATCATTAGGTTTGTATATTTTTTTAAGCACTTGTATAGATATTGATATTTCAATTTTTTTATGTGTTAAACAACCTAATGTACTATCAATCTTGCAGGTGGATTTCTTCAAAAGAAATAAAAAATAGTGAATTGGACTCCATGAAAATGCAAATGATCGAAATGGTATGTTTGTTGGAAAGAGATTTTCCAACTTCCTTTTTGGATGTACAAGTTCATCTTCTAGTGCATTTGGTCGAAGAAGTATCAATTGCAAGACCTGTGCACACGAGATGGATGTTCTACCTTGAGTGCTTTATGGAAGTTTTGAAGGGCTTTGTGAGACAAAAGGCAAGGCCAAAAGGTAGCATTGCAAAAAGTTGGCTTGTATAGGAATCTTTGTTTTATATCACCGAAATAATCTCACAATTGCATCCTGCAAGTCCAAAAATGTGGTGTGAAGAAGAAGATGAACGTGTTAGGGGTGAAGTACCACAAGGAAATGGTGTGCAAAAAAGACTTTCACCTCAATTAAAAGAGAAAATTGACACACTCATATTATATAATTGTGGACAAATAGAATAGTGGATTTCAAGGTATGAAGAAGCCAAAAAGGAAAGAAACATAACATTGAAACGAAGAAGAAATATCAATCGAAGAAGAAGAAGGGTGTCGGAAAACGACGAACCTTTGGAGCCTTTACCTTCAAAATGCTCTCGTGAATGAGTTTTTGATATGATGCTAAAAGCATCTGAAAACGGAGAAGAAGTGACCGAATTAGAATGGGAATTTGTTCGCGGATGTGGATGGAAGGTTAGTGTAATATTGTTTTTGTGAAGTTTTGTTTTTGTACTACTCAATATATAAATAGTATTTCTAGTTACACACATTGATTTTTTTTTGTGTCTTAGTATACATCATACACTGCCCTGTGGACATATGGACATCATTACTGTGTTGAGAGAGTTGACAACAAGTGACGTACATATGATTGTGGTATAATGGCCAACTTTGAACAAGAGAGTCATTCTAGTGCGAGGGACCCTAATGTCATTTCGGACGACCTAGACTATGTTGGCACATTGCAACATATTTATGAAGTCGATTACGAGAGTAACGGCAAATACTTTATTTTTGACGTAAAATGGTTTAAGGTCATCTATCGTGGAAGCAACGCCACGATTAGAAATGATAACTCAAAGTTTTTTCAAATCGACTCAATAAAATGTATATCGATGGACTCTCATGACACTTTAGTATTGCCACGACATTGCGAACAAGTGAGACTCTAAAATTTCAATGTCACTAGTATTCGCAATCCAATTATTTATGTATTAATCTTATATGACTAACTTAATTTTTTTAGATTCTTTGGCAGATTATATTCCATCCAGATCGAATAGACCCAAGATGGTGGTATGTGATCCAACTTAATGCAAGAAAATGACGCGTGTTTGAAGGAAAAGATATTGTTGAATTGGATACACACGACGAACCACCACCCAATTTTGACAACGTTTTGGAAGAACCTGAACCACTCATCCAAACTCCAAATGATGTCGAAATGATGGGAGAAGAAGGTACAAATGAAAATGATGAGATTCCTACGATCGTACAAGACCAAATTGGGGGTAAATTGAGGCCCCTACGTTTGGATGAGATAGAATTAGAAGAAGAGGAGATTGAATATGAGGGTAACCCACATCATCAAAGAGACACGATCGAAAATTTACGATTATACCTAGACCTAGATTCAGATGAGTGTCAAGACTTGTGTGATGACGAACATGATGTAAATGATGAGAATGATCTATGATTATCTATCATTCTTTTTTTTATATTCATCGCAATACTTTTTATGTAAAGTTTTATAGATAGAGTTGAATGTGATAATTATAATACCCGAACCTTGTGGTTATGTCCTATTTCAGAATGTCACTGCATATTCCCTCCCTACGGCGTGAAGGTTTTTCTATGCAAGTTGGAAAGATTAGAACCTTGTCTTTAACGGGAGAAAAGTAAGGACTACACACCTTCCTAGAATTGGGGATTTTAATTATCTACATTTCACCTTTGCATATTAATTAATTGCTAGTGTATGCGATAAAATACGATATTGCTTTGAACAAAATAGAAATTATGAATTACATTTAATTTCTTACTATGTTAGATAACGTATTTTTCCAATAGTAAAACAAATTGAAACAACGACATCGTCCTCGATGGCAAAGTCTGG
The DNA here is from genome assembly GCA_029204225.1 of Diphasiastrum complanatum. Lineage (NCBI taxonomy): Eukaryota > Viridiplantae > Streptophyta > Lycopodiopsida > Lycopodiales > Lycopodiaceae > Diphasiastrum > Diphasiastrum complanatum. The sequence continues at coordinate 22,479,799 of CM055101.1, forward strand.
ATATTGTGCATGCAACCCATGCGCAGTCTCCCAGGTAGCATCACTGAGAGGTCGTCCATGCCATGCAACCAAGTACTCATGGAGCAAACGATTCCGCAACCGTCTATGCCTCCGATCCAATACTCTCGCTAGTCCATGCATCACCTCCCCATGCTCCTGAAACAATACAAGGCCATCAGGCAAAAAGTTATCACCATCATGTAAAGCCTTCTTTAAGCGTGAAACATGAAAAAACAAGATGAACCTTACAACCAACAGGCAAATCCAATTCATAAGCAACGCTATTAATCTTTTTAACAATTTTCCAAGGTCCACAATATCTAGGTGACAACTTATAACACTTCCCTGTCTTTAGGGTTTTCGAGTCCTTTGGAATCCTGAGAAATACCATATCTCCTTCCTCGAACTCTCTCGGCGTACGATCCAGATCAGCATATGTCTTTGCCCGATCCATCGCCGCTTTTACATTTTCCTTAGCTAACTCCAACATCTGTTGCATGTGAGTTAAAAATTCCATAGCACTAGGTGTCTTATGAGGCATACCTATAGTAACTGGACTGGCTGGTCTAAAACCATAATTTAGTTCAAAAGGACTCATCTTCGTAGATGCATTCTTTTTCTCATTATAGGCAAACTCCAACAATGGTAGGTAACGTTCCCATTGCGTTTGCCTTTCACTCACATGCGCTCTAAGCACGTCTTCCAAAGTTTGGTTAACTCTCTCAGTCTGCCCATCTGTTTCAGGATGATCAGAACTACTCATTCCCAACTGCACCTCTAACTTCTCAAATACTGCAGTCCAAAAATTGTCAGTAAAATGAGAATCCCTATCAGACACAATGGATCTAGGTAATCCATGAAGTCTGAATACATGTTCTATAAACAAATCAGCTGTACCAGGTGCATCAATCTTATTACTAGTTGGGATAAAATGAGCCATTTTTGTGAGTCTGTCAACCACAACTAGGATAGCATTATGTTGCTGCTGCGTATGCGGTAAACATGTAATAAAGTCCATGGAAATACTCTCCCATCTCCCTTCTGGTATAGGTAACGAGCGTAATAATCCAGGCACTTTAATCCTTTCAGCCTTATTAACTTGACACTTAAAACAATGTGTCACATAATGGTTTACTTCTTTCTTAAGTCTCGACCACCAAAAGTTACGTCGTATCAACTCATAGGTCCTATCCACACCAGGATGACCAACACTAGGGTTATCGTGACAGAGATGCAAGATCCTCTTTCGCAGCATCTCACAAGCTGGAATAAGAGCCTTGCCATTTCTCATCACTATTCCATCTTCTATGGAATAGCGAACCAAGGTAGAAGAGCCCTCCTTTTGAGACTCTGCATGGCCATGACTCACCTCCTGTTCCACTTTCTTACAGTGAGGATCTTCCTGGCGAGCCTTTCTTATCTCAGACAGTAAGTCATTTTCAATGACTACAAATGACATCTGATACACCACACGAGATAGTGCATCTGCCACACAATTCTTGGCACCTTTCTTGTACCGAATTCCATTAGGAATTCCTGCATGAGCTCAGACCATCTGGCTTGCCGGCCTCTAAGGTCTGGCTGCTTACAAAAGTATCTCAAGGTATCATGATTAGTGAATACCTCAAATTCCGATCCATACAGATAATGCCTCCATGCCTTTAATGAATGAACTATGGCATACAACTCCTTCTCATGAGTTGGATAATTTTTCCGAACAGGGTTGAGCTTCTTGCTCTCAAAGGCTATAGGCCTACCCTCTTGCATCAGAATAGCTCCCACAGCAATGTCGCTCGCATCCGTATCTATAATATAGGGCTTTTGAGAGTCTGCAATCTTTAGAGTGACGCACTCAACAATAGCTTGCTTCAACTGATCAAAGCTTGCTTGCTGCAGTTCAGTCCACTCACCAAATCTATTCTTTTGAGTCAAATCAGTCAAAGGTGCTGCAATATAGGAGTATTTCTTAACAACTTTTCTATAGAATACTGCCAATCCAAGAAAAGAACGGAGTGTTGTCAAATCAGCTGGCACAGGCCACGCAACGATCACAGCAACCTTCTTAGGATCTGGCCTTACTCCATCAGCAGACACTACATGACCAAGATACTCAATCTCTTTTTTAAACAATTCACTTTTTTTACTATTGGCAAACAAAGTGTTCTCTCTCAAAGTAGACAACACAGTCCTAAGGTGAGCCATATGCTTGACCTCACTTGCACTGTAAGTCAGAATGTCATCAACAAATTTTACGACAAATTTACCCATATACGGTCTGATCACATCATTCATCATCATCATGAATGTAGCTGGGCCATTAGTCAATCCAAATGGCATCACAAGATACTCATAGTGACCGAACCAAGTTCTAAAGGTAGTCTTGTGTACATCCTCTTCACGAACTCTAACCTGATGGTATCCACTCTTTAGGTCTATTTTATTGAACACATTGGCACTTGACAAGGCATCAAGCAAATCATCTATGTGTGGCATAGGATATCGATGTTTAATAGTTATCTTGTTCAAACCTCGATAATCCACACACATATGCCATGATCCATCCTTCTTTTTTACAAGAATGATCGGCGAGGCAAAAGGGGAATAACTAGGTCGTATCTGCCCCTTGGCCAAATAATCATTGACCATCCGTCTCACTTCCTCTTCCTCCTTAAGACCTATTCTATAAGGACGTCTATTGACATGACATGATCCGGGTATTAATTCAATCTTATGTTCAACATTCCTCTTAGGAGGTAAAACAGATGGAAGATCATCTATGAACACATCTGAAAACTCTCTCCTAATCTCTTGATCCAAATTGGCAATAGTATTGGTTTGCACACATTGCATGCTACTCTGACTAGTATTAGTAGACGTCTCAAGTAGAAAGCAAACACACATGTACTCACAATGGATCCTACGCAACTGCGTAGCTGAAACAAGCGGTCCAGGAGGCACATCCCGCTCACCACGAAGGGAATGCATCACACCATCAAACTGGAACTCATACACATGAGTATCCCAGACTATGTGTGGCTTCCGCATCGTGTGCCAACAAATGCCCATCACTACATCAAACCGCGCAAGATGTGTTATTTCAAAATCCAACACTTCTGTGTAACTTTGTACAGTTAGTGGAATGCCCACAACCCTCTTATCCCAAATCTCTGTACCCTTTCCATCAGCCATTTCCACTGTGTACTGGTACTGGGATGGTTGAGTATTCACACCTAACTTCTGTACCAAAGTTGAATTCAACACATTATGAGAGGACCCAATGTCAATTAGAACCTGAACATCTCTACCACACAACTATCCTCGCATAACAATAAGAGAAGTGCTAGGAAATTGATACCCTTGGTGAGCCGATTTTGACAAAAGCACTGGTGGAGCCGTGTCCACTCTGCTGACCACCGAAACATTCATGAGACGTGGAACATCTGGATTGGCTTCCTGCTCGATCTCTTCCACTGTCATAGGGTCATCAACCTGGTTCATATGATCCACCTGAAGATTATATGTGGTTCGCATCAAGTTTCGTGGACATTCCTTCCACCTATGTTGTCCCAAACATCCAAAATAGAGGTTCTCCCTCTTTGCACGTTCTTGGTCCTGAGGCGACAACATTGAAGGATGCTGACCCTTTTGGGCATTGGGCTGCCCATACAACCCTTTGCTTTTTGGAGCCCCTACACCCTTCCTCCTTTGGTCACCCCGAGCTTGCCACTTATTGGTTTGACCTTCAAACTTTCTCTTTTTGTTCCAATTGCCCTTGCATCCCCAAGGTTGCTGACCACTTGTACCAGCTACCGCAACAGGATCCGGGCCTTTTTTCCCATCTTCATAATACAAAGCCATCTGGATGGCTCCCCACAAATCATGAGATTGCTCCTTCCGCACGAAAGGGCGAATACTCTCTCGAAGTCCCTCCACAAAGTAAAATATTTGCATGTACATAGGAACTTCCTGACGAATGCGTAACAAAGCCTCTCGGTACTTGTCCTCATAATTCTGCATGCTCAAGTTACCCTGCTTCAAATAAGACCATTGTTACATGGCTCTGTCGTGTTCATTCATAGAAACCCAGTTTTGTGCAAACATTTGCCGAAATGCCTCTCATGTGGTTGGAACTAAGTCATCCTTTTCCACCTTCCTCCACCACCTTTGTGCTAACTCTTGAAAACGATATGTGGCTTCAGCAATCATCTCAGTTTCATCATCTATGCCACACATCTGGAATGCTTTCTCCCACTTTTGCAACCAATTCTCAACGACATCAGTAGTTCTCATAGATACTGCTCCAGTGAACTTTGGAGGTTTTAAATATTTGATAGTAGGTAGCTTTCTCTTTCAAAACCCCAACTCAGCTTCATGGCCCGTTGACAATGTCCTTTCTACTTCCGTAGCTGTACCACTGACTCTCTCAGGAACGCTAACCCCTTTACCTTTGAGTTGCTCCAAAATCAGCTTAAGAGTAGCTTCGATAGTATCCACCTTGGAACATACAACATCTAATCTCTGTGAATCTTGACTGGTGTTGTTTTCGGATGCCATAGCAAAAAAATAGGTAGCAAAAACAAAGCAAAACCAAGCTCTCAGCACCTCAAATCACTAGACATATAAGTTGCCCTGAATTCCTAGAAGAACTGAATAGAATAGATCTCCTACAACCAAGTTCTAACTACACATAGACTCTTCTTCTCCAAAAACCAGCAAACTAGGGTTTCAAACTGACAATTGGCAAAAAACTATGGATGATCACCGAATCAGAAGGCGAAAAGCCTTACCCTACCAGCGACCTACCACAAGAAGCTTATTGCAATTGACAGATCTGAAAAATACTGAGTATTGAAGAAGTTACAAACAGATTTACAAATCCTATGTGGACGGGGTTTTCACAAAAGCGAAGAGAATAATCAAGCCGCGTAGTAGAAAATGCTCAAAGGCTGCCAGAAGATCAGCAATCCACCATAGGGCTTCAATTTGCTATCTTATGGGCTCCAAAAATACCAACAGATCACCTACAGTAGGGCGATGGCTCTCCAAGAATGCTCCAAACCCTAACTGAAGATGCCAAATTCCACACAAGTCTTGAAAGTAACTGCTCTGATACCAAATGTTGCACACAAGCTCACAAACCCTAAGTAAATACACGGAATTACCCAGCAAATCCGTCACTTTATTAATCTCAAGCAAATGTACATAGATCAACAAGCAAACATGAGAGCTCTACTGCAAGTCTCCTCCCAACCATAGCTGCATAGGAATACCATAATCATAATGAGGAATGCCTGACAAGGCTCACCCTATATCCCCTCAAGCACCCCTTAACCCTGACACATCCTAACGTCGACACATGGCAACTCCATGCACAGCCGACACTTGCCACTTGGCAGTACCCTGACACATAGGCAAGCTAGTAGGTGGACATTTTGACACGTGTCACTCATGCATTGGACCAAGTGTTTCAATGAGCATATGACACATGTCATGTTGACCCATCCATTGACTGTCTGACAAGTGTCACTCATGCACTGGACCAAGTGTCCCAGTGAGCATGTGACACATGTCATGTTGACTAGTCAACCCTTCGTACTTTTTAGGAGGTCAGGAGCATAACCAGTTGCAAGCTAAACATGTGAACCTAGTAAAGCATTTCAAGATAATCAGTGATTCAGTTGCTCCTTGAGAAATAACCAGCAGACTCTCGTGAGACCCAGTACCCCCTTGGCCATCTTGTATTTAGTCACTATAACAAATATTTACATTGCAATTTACAATTGTCTCCACAGGCTGGTGACTTAGCCATTTACAATTTAATAATTACAATTCACCATACATTGGGCAAAGGAATTCAAAGTACATGTTACAATAAGGTGGATAGAAAATCCACAAGTGCTTTTGCTACATTCTCATGTGGAGGAGTTATATTTTGGTTTAAAAAAAGCAAGATACCATCTCTCAATCCTCAACTGAATCCGAGTATAAGGCATTGACATCAACCACCAAGGAGATCTATGGATCAAGAGACTTTTGGAGGAGCTTCATGTGATTAAGGCCGAGGAGATTCCATGCATTTATTGTGATAATCAAGCATCACAACAACTTGCCACCAATCTTATCTTCCATGCTCGAACCAACAATATCGAGGTTGCACACCACTTTGTAAGGGAGAAGGTGCAAGCCAAGGAGATCAAGCTCCATCACTACAATAATTTTCGACAGGATTTTCGACGGGATTTCTAATGTAAAATCGTATTTTTAATTTTTTTTTGAATCGATGTGGGCGTCAAAAAACGCGTCGCAATAGTTCCATCAAAATCTGTTGCATTTAAAATCCTTGGAATCCGATGCCAAGCCCAAAATCGACAATCAGCTGGTAAAAACAATTCTCGGAAAACATGCCATGTGGATGTCGGATTTCGACATCCCGACCACGTGGACATTGGATTCTGACGGCCCAGTCATGCGGACGTAGAAATCCGACATCCACGTGGCAAAAAAAAATCAAAAAAAAAAATTCGTTTCTTTTTGTGCCATGTGGATGTCGAAATTCGACGTCCACATGGCCGGGTCATCGGAATCCGCCAGTTTTTATTTTATTACTATTATTATTATTTTGCCAAGTGGCCGTTGGAATCCGACAATTTTTTTTTCCTTCAAAATCCGACGGAATTTAAATGTGTCAAGATTTCGACACTGTTGAAAAATAGAAAAAATCTAAAATTTCATGATATGAACTTTTACAAACCGATTCCATGATATGAACTCTTACTTCAATATGGAGATTATGATGACAAGAACTGCAAATATACTATGTATGACATATAGTACTACATAACAATTAATATAACCTCTTACAATCATTTCAAACACGTCGAATGAATATTTAGATCAACTATAATTCACAATATTAATCAAGTCACTAATATACTACGAACCCATTCGTTAATTGGACCTATGGAAACTAGCATAAATTGCAACCAAACACATGTCCATAAATGTCAATAATCAACGATTTCAAGGTTTGTAGATCTGCGACTGTCAAGAGCCTAATACATGGCTTACTTTCCAACAACCTACAATTATAGGAAAATGCCCTGCAGACAAGTGACTGATTGTTAGGAGATAGTACCATTGTTAGAATAGCATGTACATATTTAAGAAATTTTTAAAAAGCAGAGGTCTAACAAAATAGAAAAATAGATATCAAAACTTCTAGATTTTGTAAATAATGAAATACCACTTTGGGATCTAGATCTATATCTCAAAATTTTCTAAAATACCCTAAACAAATAACCAATGGATTTATTGTTAGTACGGCCAATACAATAATCACTAACCATGAGTCTATAGATCATTCTCACCCAAAAAATCTCCTTTGGAATCACTTATGTCTGATACCACCAGCTTTTCCTCCAAAAATCCTCTGCATCTAGATCTATTTTGCCCAAAAAGTCATCTGATGAACCTACAAGTGTAGATGAAGCAAGGAAAGAAGAGGAGTGGATCCAAGTAATGGATCTTGAGGAAGTGTACATGGAGCAACCCGAGAGCTACATTTCTTCTACAAAGCCGAATCATGTGTGTCTACTACAAAAGAGTTTGTATGGCCTTAAGCAAACACCAAGGAGTTGGTATGCTAAGCTTAATACTTTTTTACTCTCTCAAGGCTTTGTTATGAGTGAGTATGATCATTCACTTTATTATAGGTTTGTTGGAAGTGATGTTACCAACTTGCTAGTCTATGTGGATGATATCACCTTGAGTGGTGGAAACAATCAAGATGTGGAGGATATCAAGAGTGCTCTTAAGAATGAATTTGAGGTGCATGATCTTGGTAACTTGCATTAAATTTTAGGAATAGAAGTGATTAGATCTTCTCAATCTACTTTCATTTGTCAAGAAAAGTATGCTAATTCTATTCCAGAAATATTTCATATGGTAGATGCAAAGGCTTGTGATACACCTATGGCTGGATTTTTAAGAGAGCCCAATCATCTTTTGTGACAATTTATCAACCCAAAGGTTGGAAACCAATCCTATCTTTCATGCTAGGAGCAAGCATATTGAGGTGGCACATCATTTTGTGAGCAAGCACGTCATAGCAAAGGAGGTGGTGCTTCAACATGTGTCCTCAAGGGAATGTGTGGTTGATAGCTTCACCAAAGCATTGGGAAAGGACTTGTTCATGAAGCATAGGACATCACTTGGAGTGTTATCAAAGTCCATGCTAAAACTAGTTGAAGAGGGGGTGTGAGAAATTCAACTAGTTTAGTCATATTTGCTACATTTGTTTGTATGGCATTTGAGGCCAATTTTCATATTAGACTTAGAGTTTGACTTTTCAAAGTTATATTAGTCCAAAAGCATTTGAATAAATACTTTTTGAAAGTGTGGGAAATGTAGAAGTCGAGTTTGAGTAGATTCAAATTTGAATGTTGGTGGGTACATTGAATTTAGTCCTAAAAATAGTAGGGTTTTTCATTATGGAAGGAAACCAAAGTTTGAACTTAGGTTTGGACCTGTTATAAAAGGATGTAACTCATAGGAAGAGGAGTATATTTCTCTCTCTCTTGTCTCATTCCCGCTTATACATGGTTCTCTTGGGTTCTACTATCCATTGGTCCACTATACTTGTAATATCTTGAAAATTTTGTGTGTAGAATGTTCATTAAATGCTATTTTCATATCCACACGTGTAAAATATAGTAGCTTACTGTTTTTGTACGGACATCAAATTTATTTATTTTTGGTTGATGTTTGATCAAGATCTATTAGAGTTTGCGTCTCATTCATAGTGTAGATGTTGGTTTGGGCAGAAGATAGTGTGAGTCAGAGGCACACATGCATACTGTGCAGTTGGTATGAGGGCCAGTAATGCCCATGCGGAACACATGCGGACACATGCATGATAGTCGGGGGCCATGCAATCCTACAGTGAGGGGCTGAGGCCTCGCATGCAGCATGAATGATGGGTTTCGGCAATAACTACCACCTACCACATCCAGGCAAACTCACGAGGAGGGGCATTCTATAAAAGAGTGCATTGGCTGGGTGGATCAGACTAGCTTTGTCTTCTTTGTGGTTATGCTGTACCTAACAGTCTTGTAGCCACCGCACTTGACTTTTTGATGAAACTAAGTTTAACTTTTTCATGTAGCTCAAAAATCTTGCACAAGCTTATGAGGGTTTAAGTGATGTAAATAAGAGAAAAATTTACGATAAGTATGGTGAAGAAGCTTGCAAAGAAGAGATGGGTGGAGGCAGTGCTTCTCAAAATCTTGACATCTTTGAGTCTTCTTCAGCTCCGATGCTGGAAGTTAATTTGGAGGTTAGTTTCAGCTTCCCTTGTTGACGTCATGCATGTCTTGATAAAAATTGTGATTTTTTTGAGGTTTATTATTTTATTCTGTAACCATCTACTTGTTTTTGACGAAATAAGCCATTGAACGAAGGACTATGATGAAATCAATCATTGCAAAGTATATCGAAAATGTGAGCATCCAAGAAGAGAATGAGGCATATCTAGCTTTTGCTTGTGAATAGGGGATTTTGACAAAGTTAGTTAATACACATTATGCATAAAGAACAATATCCGAGAATTATGAGCTCATGACATGAGAGAGCTGTAAAAATACTTGCAATGATTAATTTTTAGAGTGCTTCACTTCATTCATGCAGGTGAAAGCAATACAAGAAGCCAATGGGTCGAAGATGTGGTTCATCCTTTAAAAGATTCCCTAGAAGATATGTACAATGGTACTTCGAAGAAGTTATCCTTGTCTTGCAAGGAATGTGATTTGTCCTAAATGTAAAAGGTAAGTCTTTATTGGAAGGATGTTGGTCTATTGTTTGGAAAAAAATATGGTAGTAGTAGAGAGTTTTCATGATTTTTTTTGGTGTGTCAAGTTTTTTGCCTATGTGTTTAGGTTGGTCAATGTAGTTTGTGCAAAAGTCAACATTAAAATGAGTCAATACTTCTAACAATATTTGGTTTAGTTCAATGCATGTGCATGCATGCACTCGCAACCTTGCTCATTGTATTATGTTGAAAGGTAGGTATGCTTTTTTGGATCAATTTATTACATGAAAAAAAGAACATAGCTTGCATTCAGAGAAAAAAAAACAAATTTATTTGTCTATTGCATGTTTATTTGTGAACATGCAGACTATACTAATCACATATGAGAGTAGGAGACTTGAAAGCTAATGCATGCTTGATTTCACAATGTTTTAGTTTCTTCTTCTTCTTATTGTGCTCTTGCACACTTGAATGAAGAAATATGACAAGTGACAATATATTTTGGTAATTTCTTTGATAATATACTAATATTGTCTTCTTTTGCAGTATGTATACAAAATGTCTTCCATATATCGGATGAACAATAGATTGAATTCTCATAGATGCATCCTGAAGACTATGTGATTGATGGTTGGCGACGATTATCTAAAATCGTGAATACTGAAAAGCAAATATCTTAAATAGTGATCATGATGAATATTGATTGTGAATATTGTGAATACTCGTGAATACTGATCATGATTATTGTGAATATTGATCGTGAATACTCGTGAATATTGATTCTGACGTGAATCCTTGCCAACTTCAAAATTTCAAAATGACAGACAATATTTTGTGGTCAAAATGTTAGACCCATTGCAAGAAACTATCATTAAACGAAGATCACCTATTTGTTGGCAAAATCATTTCATACACAATTCTTAGACATCAATATGCAATTATACTTCTATGATTATGAAATCTTTAATTACTTTTGAGGTAGTGATAGTGATAGGGTAAGCTCTTGCAACTTAAAACATTAAAAAAGAACAAATGAATCTCATGATAACTTAATTTATCGATAGTTACCTCTTTAGCAAAAAGGCTAATAATGCATTTGTTTGAAATTCAAAGAAAAGAAAGACAATTTTTCTTTTTTAATCCAACACTTTCATCATTATGGCAAGGCCTTTGTAGTATAATACAACAATGTTCTTGTTTCTAATGATTCATAATTCTTTTGAAGTTTTCTTTTGATTCATGATTCATGATTCTTGCAATGTCTTCTATAGAACATAATTTCTCTCATGACAATAAAAAGATTTGCATCTAATCTCGCTATCTAAAAATTGAAAGTTTATTTGCATAAATTTGCAATCTTTTATAATATCCTAATAGTCCATCACATCCATTACACATCCATATAAGTAACTGACTTATTGAAGAGAAGATAGGATGTTTAAGATTTGTTAAGATCACGAGAATACAAAGTCACATTTGTTCACAACTCCAAGTTTTTCTTTCCTCTAGCCTTATAACGATAACAATCCTCAATAGATGTAGATATTGCTTGACTCCTCTTTTTTGTAATGGTGACAAATCAATATGAATATCCAAATTGAGATGATATAATGTTGTCATCAAGAAAAGTACAACTACAATCACAAGCACCAAAGTATTTGCAAAAAACTTTACTAAAAAAATATTCAATTGCAATAAACGAATTTATACTTATCTGGCATGACATCACCAATTTTGCAAGATTAATTCTACAATGTTGCTTTCTTTTTGCTTCAAATGTGGAGATGGTGCTTATATTTTCATCGCAATATGAGGATGACTGTCATCTTTACCATTGGAGGGAATGAACGTTTAACTTCACGTATGCTGAACAATGGTAACAAAATGCGATAACTATTAGGGTTAAGAATTATTTTTAGCATCCAAAGATAACATGTTGGCATGCCAAGGGATTCCGCCAAAACATTTTTTTGTTTTTTTGTTTTTGTTTTTGTTTCGACAGAATCCCTTGGCACACCAGCGTGCTATCTTTAGAGGCTACAAAATAATTTTTCCTGTTTCATTTAGCATGCCGGCGGTGTGCTATCTTTGAAGGTTGCGATTTTTTTTCTCTAGTTGATGTACTTAGCACATCGGCATGCTATGTTTGGAGGCTGCAAAAATATTTTGAAATTTGGTTCTCAAATGTGTCAAAATACCTTTTCTATTTTATAATTGAAAAATTTCAACCTATCAGACCTGTAATGTATTCCCAAAAATATGATGTAATACCTTAAAGGTATATTGTTCATGACAGTGATGGTTTGATACTTGAATTGCTACATAGACTACACAATTTGACATTCCCATGATCACATAGACTAAGTAATTTGTTTTACATGAGAAAGTTGAATGGTTGTGAATGATTCACATGATATAGTGGCTTAAGCTATGGTGTCCAAGCCTTTTGTGATATTGGAAAATGAAAAGCCAATTTCAATAAATGACAAAAAAGAAAAAAAAGAAAGTGGACACAATACCATAGAAGGAAGATGTGCTAGAGATTGTCATGACACCTATCAAGAGACATTAAGAAAATTATTAGTAGTACAAAGTGGAGACAAACAATCTCACTTCAAAAGTTCTCTCATTGACATGCATTGAAATTTTTGTATCTAGTTAGTATCTCCTTGTAGTTAGAGAAAAAATGTAGTTAATATTACATGGCATGCCATGTGCTACATAATTAGTGGGAGAGAGTTGAAGTTTAAATTTTTTTTCCCTCCAATTTCCATTTATGAGAACAAAAGTAGTTCAGGCGGGAGGAAGAATTTTATGTCCATATTCAATGAATAGGACAAAAATAGTCCTTGACATGAATACACGAATGTCTAGTAAATGAAGATTATTAATTACACCTTGAATATATTCCATTTGAGGCCAATGTTGGTAATCAATAACCTTGGACCCATGCACTGTAATAGTGACATGTGGAGCAGTTGCATGGTGTTTGATGGTTTTGTGCATGATGAGGAGTATTAATAATAGATTTAATTGGAGATTCTACGTATAGTAGAGTTGCATATGACACTTGCAAAGGGGTTGTAGAGGCTATTTAGCTCCACTTAAAAATATCTTCATGAGATACTAGTTAAATTATTGTTGAAGAGTTCATAAAAAAATGCATGCAGATAAGAGCAATCTGTAGCGAAGAAAAGAAGAGAGAGAAGTTTTTTACCTACTTTGTTTTTGTTGTAGTGGGTGAAGTTCAAAAGATCAATTCATGCCCAATTTTGTGACATCATGCACATCTTGTTTATACACCAAAGCACTTAATTGCAACCCCCCCAAAAAAATAAAAATAAAAATAAAATTAAAATCAAGGTGTTTTGATATCCCGCAATACATGTACCCTATTTCGCCCAAATGCTCCTTCAGAGCCACATATTTAGGGAGGTGAGAGACTAATGGAGCAGAAGAAATATAGGCTCTAGATGGGAGATGAAGAACATTAATAATGTTGGCTAGATGCATCATCATTTGGTTAGCAATTGGCTGGTTAGGGTCCAACTATCTAGATAATATTGGTTCTCAAGACTTGATTTTTATAAGAAAGTACTTATATTGATCTTGGCTCGTATGAAAAATGACCAATATTTAGCCAATACTCAATGTAAATACCAACTAATTCTCGCCAAGCTCTTAAATTACATGCTAATACCTGTCCACCATCAATGGCCAAATGCATAGTTTAATCAGATGTGACCGCTAAATAACACCCACAAGTTGCACATGCTGATATGAAATCTCACTTTTCACACACACGAGCATACCGTAGTTCTCATATCTCATATCTAATATGTGAGTACCTTTAGGTTCTAGCACTAGAAAATCTCATATCTCATCCTTTGGGTGGCTGTGGAGGCCAAAGGCCCAAATAGTAACC